>CM076577.1:1008124745-1008750932 GCA_034641835.2 Pinus albicaulis | reverse complement strand
ATAAGATGATGATCCTAGTAAAAATTAAGCACCTACACTAGGATGGAGCCTCGGGCTATTTCTAGGTGTAAGTCTATTTTTAGAATGGATGAGAAAATTCTATTTATAGAGGAATTATATTTATATATGGTGAGAAAATTATATTTATAGATTATGTTCTATTTTTAGATGTATGTGTGAAGTCTATTTATAGAACACATGTCTATTTATAGATGCATGTCGACTATTATTATCCCTTAATAATATTTGGACAATAAATATTAATCTATTCTCATGGAGCGCTTGAAATCAGCTAACTGAAGTGGCAAACCAGTTAGCTGAAGGAATTTCGAGTTCAAAGGTTGGTTGATGGGACATGCAAGTGGACTTAGTTGTAACTGGATGATTCAAAGTTGTAACAGAGTTAGATGTGTAGTTATGTGAGTTGTAAAGTAGTTTAACTCAGTTAAGTGAGTTAAACTCAGTTGTGCTAGTTGTAACTAAACATACACTAGTGATAGATCAATGAATTAATTCACATGGAGTGATCTCACATGCAACTGAAGATTTACTATTGTTAACTACATGCATGTCAGATCCAGTGGAGACCCAGTTGAGAGGTAGGTGAAAGGGACAGTTGACTATCAGTTGTACTATATTGGATTTCACTCTTGCAAGCCAGACACACATTGGATATTCTCATGAGGATTGTGAAGTCAAGGAGGGCATGATTGTATCAAAATTTTCTTTCTAATCAACTTGGATTGCGCAATGGAGGCAGGTTGTTGTGAGGCAGAAATTTGGCGAAGGCATTTGTCAATTTTTGCAAGACAATGTGAGACGATTGTATATTGTACTAAGAGCTCTTGGATTAGAGTTTTGTATGAGATTGTTTCATGATCCATGATATACACATAATATATAATAGTGGGGTTTTTAGCTTTATGCTTTCCTTGTAAAAATATGTGTTATGTGTGAATGATCTTTCTTCATGTGTTTGCAATTGGCGATCGTGTTTTAAATTTCCGCAAGAATTTTTGTAGAAGCGATTCTGTATTTAACATTGGCATATAATTGTTAGATCAAGAGAATCCAGGCAATACATAATTGTATTAAAATTTCTAAATGGTATCAGAGCACATAAGATTGCAATTTTGAAGCAGGAGCTAAGTTTGTTGGTGGAAAGAATTCAAATTTGCAGAAAGATTTTATTAGTGCTACAGTTGAGTAAACATCAAAATGGATTTAAATGGCTTGTGGCTAGAGTATGGACTCAAGGGAAGCTTGAACTATATTTCTTGGAAGGACAAGATGGAGGCGATGCTCAAAGATAATGGCTTGAAGGAATTCATCGACGGTGATGTTCCTAAGCCCACTTCGACGGATGTTGCATTTACTTGATGCATGACAGAAGAAATCACCGAAGGCGAGATTGATTCTATTGGAAGGTGTACAAGGTCCACATTGTCTGAAAACCTTCATGGGAAAAGAATATCCTGAATTCACATGCTGAAAAGGAGAACCATGCTTTGGTGATCCTGGAGAGAGTTCACACAAACGTATGTGGACCATTCTCGGTTGCTTCAACAGAAAAACACAGGTATTATGTTATTTTTGTTGATGAATTTTCTTGTAAATGCTGGATATTATTCAT
The DNA here is from genome assembly GCA_034641835.2 of Pinus albicaulis. Lineage (NCBI taxonomy): Eukaryota > Viridiplantae > Streptophyta > Pinopsida > Pinales > Pinaceae > Pinus > Pinus albicaulis. The sequence continues at coordinate 1,008,749,299 of CM076577.1, read as the reverse complement.
GCAGAAGAAGGATCAAACATTCTCAAAGTTCTGCGAGTTTAAGGCATTGGTTGAGAAAGATTCGAGGAAGCAAGTGAAGGCTCTGCAGAGCGATAATGGTGGAGAATACATCTCGAACGAATTCAAAGAATTCTGTAGCAAATAAGGAATTCAAATAGAACTTATAGCACCTCATAACCCACAACAAAATGGGGTCGCAGAGAGGAAGAATAGAACTATTATGGGTGTGGCACGAGCAATGTTGCATGATTAGGGCCTACCAATGCATTTGTGGGCTATAGCATGCAACACTGTGGTTTATGTGAAAAATCGTTGTCCTCATAGAGTACTTGGCATGAGTACACCTGAAGAAGCTTTCACTAGTAAGAAACCATATGTTTCTCACTTTAATATTTTTGGCTCATCTGTTTATGTGCATGTGACCAAGAATGCCAGGAAGACGCTGGAGCCGACTACTGAAGTTGGGATATTTTTGGGGTACACAAAAATGCCCCATAATTATTGTGTGTTTTTTCCCACCAATAAGATGACTATTATGCAACAGGATATAAAATTTGATAAGGGGAAAGCCATGTGGTTGTTGCTTGAGAGAGAGCTGGACTTGCATGCGGAGGAGGAATTATTGGTTCCCAAATATGAGTCTCTATATGTGGATCAACCACAGGAGGAGGTTCATGGAGTGGAGGAGTCCACTCACGCAAAGCCAAACATCAGAACTGCAAGAAGGCGTACCACAGAAGTTGAGAGGCTGAAACTTGATGCTGCACAGAATGTAGGAGTCCCTACTTCATAGTGCAGACAAAGACAAGCTCCTGAACGATTCACTGGATACATGGCTCTCATGAGCAAATGTATTGTGACTGAGCCATCTTCCTTTCAGGAAGCAGTGCAGGAGCCCACATGGGTATATGCAATGGTGGAGGAGTATGACTCCATTTTCAGAAACCGTGCTTGGAAAATTGTTCCAAGGCCGGTTGATAAATCAGTGGTAGGTTCAAGATGGATCTATAAGGTAAAGCAAGTTGCTGATGGGAGTGTTGAGAAATACAAGGCCATATTTGTGGCCTGGGGCTTCTCACAAATCGAGGGGATTGATTATGAAGAAAAATTTGCACCTTTTGCACGGTATTCTTCCATAAGGACCATCCTTTCTCTCAGCGCAGATGGGTTGGCACATTCATCAGATGGATGTGAAGATTGTGTTTCTCAATGGGATCATTGAGGAAGAAGTATACATTGAGCAACCTGAAGGATTTGAGATCTTCAGTAGCGAGTCGCATGTGTGCAAACTCAAAAGAGCATTGTATGGGCTAAAGCAAGCACCCCGTGCTTAGTACACTCGGATAGAAAACTATTTCACCAGACTTGGCTTCACCAAGAGTGAGGCGGATGCAAAACTATACAAAATTGTGGTGGAGGGTAAGATTTTAATCATTGTTCTTTATGATGATGATTTAATACTGACTGGTGATGAGAAGTTGATACACATGCAAGGAGGACCTTGCAAAGGAGTTCGAGATGAAGGATATGGGCCTCCTTCATTATTTCCTTGGATTGGAAATATGGCAGTGAGATGGTGAAATTTTTGTGTCTGAAGGCAAGTATGCAAGGGAGATACTGGGTAAGTTTCACATGGAGGGTTGCAAACCCATGGATACTCCTCTTCCAGGAAACTGGAGGAAATAGGACGCTACATCTGGAGAGGTAGTGGATGCTACTGTCTATCAACAGTTAGTGGGTTCACTAATGTATTTAGTGAATACAAGACCGAACATATGCTATGCGGTGAACCAGCTTAGTCAAGCGGTGGTTAATCCTACCAAGTTATTTTAGAAGGGGGGCAAGCATGTCCTGAGTTACCTGAGGGCCACATCCGAGTATGGCTTGTAGTACAGACAGACGAATGAGGTGAATTTGCATGGCTTCACAGATGAAGATTGGGCAGGCAGCCCAACAGATAGAAAGAGCACATCAGGAGGGATCTTCAGTATCATACCTATAGTTTTTTCTTGGTACAATAGGAAACAAAGATCTGTGGCACTCAGTTCAGCGGAAGTGGAATACATGGTAGCAATTCAAGCTGCATGTGAGGCTATTTGGATGAGAAAGATCCCCGTTGGTTTGTTTGGTTCTCATTTAGATCCTACAGTGATTCATTTTGATAATCAGAGTTGCATTAAAATCTTGATTAATCCCGTGTTTCATGATAGATCTAAGCATATAGATATCTGGTATCATCATATCAGAGATTGTGTGTAGTGGAAGATCATGTTGCTTCAGTACATTCCTACGGAAGATCAGGATGCAGATATTCTGACGAAGGCGCTCACCAGGAGAAAATTCAAATACCATAGAGACAGGATCGGGGTGAAGGATAATCCCTTTATTGTTGAGAGGGGGTGTTGAGGTTCAACAAGATGATGATCCTAGTGAAAATTAAGCACCTACACTAGGATGGAGCCTCGGGCTATTTTTAGGTGTAAGTCTATTTTTAGAATGGATGAGCTATTTATAGCGGAAGTATATTTATAGATGGTGAGAAAATTCTATTTATAGATGATGTTCTATTTTTAGATGTATGTGCGAAGTCTATTTATAGATCGCATGTCTAATTATAGATGCATGTCGACTATTATTATCCCTTAATAATAGTTGGACAATAAATATTAATATATTCTCATGGAGCACTTGGAATTAGTTAACTGAAGTGGCAAACCAGTTAGCTGAAGGAATTTCGAGTTCAAAGGGTTGTTGGTAGGACTTGCAAGTGGAATTAGTTGTAACTGAGTGATTCAAAGTTGTAACAGAGTTGGATATGTATTTATGTGAGTTGTAAAGTAATTTAACTCAGTTAAGTGAGTTAAACTCAGTTGTGCTAGTTGTAACTGAAGATACACTAGTGAGAGATCAGTGAATTAAATATTAAATTAATTCACATGGAGTGATCTCAAATGCAACTGAATATTTACTATTGTTAACTACATGCATGTCAGATCCAATGGAGACCCATTGGAGAGGTAGGTGAAAGGGACAATTGACTATTAGTTGTACTATATTGGATTGCACTCTTGCAAGCTAGACACACATTGGATATGCTCATGAGGATTGTGCAGTCAAGGAGGGCATGATTTCATCGAATTTGTCTTTGTAATCAACTTGGATTGCGCAGTGGAGGCAGGCTTTTGTGAGGCAGAAATTTGGCTAAGGCATTTGTCAATTTCTAGAAGACAGTGTGAGACGATTGTATATTGTACTGAGAGCTCTTGGATTAGAGTTTTGTATGAGATTGTTTCATGATCCATGATATATACATAATATATGATAGTGGGGTTTTTAGCTTTATGCTTTCCCAGTAAACATATGTTTTATGTGTGAATGATCTTTCTTCATGTGTTTGCAACTGGCGATCGCGTTTTAAATTTTTGCAAGAAATTTTGTAGAAGCGATTCTGAATTTAACGGTGGCATATAATTGTTAGATTAGGAGAATCCGACAATACATAATTGTATTAAAATTTCTACAACAGATGGAAAAACAAATAGGATCAACATGATACTGGAGGATATGTTGAGAATGTATGTTATGCATCAACAACGAAAGTGGGAAGAGTATCTTCCACTGGTTGAGTTTGCTTACAACAATGGGTATTTGGATTCATTGAGGATGAGTCCATTTGATTCATTGTATGGTCGTAGTTGTAATACTCCTATTAGTTTGAGTGATCCAGTTAACAGAGTATTGATTGGACTGGACATGTTGGTAGATATGGAACAGGAAACGTAGGTTATCAAGAAGAATCTAAAGGAAAAAAAATGACAGGCATAAGATTTATGCATATCCACATGGGATGTTTAAGAAGTTTAAGGTTTGGGAACATGTGTACTTGTGCATCAATACCAAGAAGATCTCCTTGAGGATTGGATCATGTGAAAAGCTAGCACCTTGGTACTACAGGATTCTCAAGATCCTTGAGAGGATTGGACTAGTGGCCTATCAACTTGCACTGCCTCTGACAATGAAAGTCTATGATATTTTCCATGTCATGCTGAGGCAAAGAAGTTTTGGCATATGTATATATGTATATCGATGTAAATATCGTAATGAATTGTGTTATAAAGCTCCAATAAGTGGTATGGGTGTCATGTCATTTTGTTTGTCATGTTGGTTTTCTTTTCAGCAGGTTGTTCATTGTAAATATTGCAACGAGCTAAGTTATAAAGTTCCATGGGCAGTATGTTTTGGTTTTTAGTGGTCTTGTTGGTTATATGTGTCATTGAACATCGATGATGGTGTTCCCCTAATGGGGGGGGGGGGTTTATAATAGACCCGGCTTAATAATTCATGTAATAAATTTAATAAAGGAAAAATAAGACCAAGGGCATGGGACACGCATTCCAAGTTGAATCTTGGAAAAACATCCAAGTGGGTGTTCATTTGGTTTATTATGGCTAAGGGGAAATTGGAAAAGGTAATGGCAAAGGCTTTGGAAAGGAAAGAGGCATTAATTAACATTTTATTTATGAAAATAATGGAAATTAGGGGAAAACTAAGGGGAAAGGTTACAGGTTGCATGTGAGGAGGAAAATGAAGGAAAAATAATGGAAATTGAAGAAAATAGAGGCCTCATTAATAAAAAGGCTTCTGAGGATAAGTTCACAACCTTTTGTCAGTTTTAGCTTGGATCTCTCTCTATTCTCTCTACTCTCTCATACTCTTGCACACACAAAGAATTCTTGGAGTACACTAGCATTGGAAAAAGGAAGGAAAATGAAGGACAGGAAATAAATGGGAAGCAAAGATCAAGCAAGGAAGAGTTGTATCAAGCGACTAAAACAGGATTAATTGCAGGTATTGACTTGCATGTATGATTTTTCTTGCTAGTTTTGGCATGATTTGTATATGCATGTGTGCATTTGGTTCTATTGTTGTCATTAGCATGGGTTTTTCCAGGTGTGACAATGGTTTTCAGCCTTGCCTTGCCATTCTCGGATAACCATAGTACGATGGGGTTTCTCTTACTTGGTTGAGCTATATTGTTGAATGGTTTCGAAACTGAGAGAGGTGGTCTTAGGAAAGATCACAAGGCCTAGGAATCCATGGACCTGTAAAGGTGGGATTGCGGTAAATCCTAGTTGTGTATACCATCATTGGGCCTAGTAATCCTTGATTAGTAAATGGAAGGATATACGGTAAAGCCTAAAGGGTAGATACGAAAAAATTCCTCACAGTTTAAGTGGAGAGATCCAAAGGCATCCATGCTTGTATAGGTCTAGTGATCCCTGGACCAGTGGATGGTGGGATTGCGGTAAATATTGGTAGTGTGTGTTTCTTGTTTGGGTCTAGGAATCCCTTGGAGGGATATATAATAATGCCTAGTTGTATAGGTGTTTTCTTTGGGCCTAGAAATCCTTGACTGGTTCTGGTGAGAAATGCAGTAAAGCCTGAGAATAATTGTCAGTTTTGTTGTGAGTCCCACATTCATGCTTGGAATATTTGGTTCAAAAATCTATGGTCGGGTGGTATGTGGAAGTTTCTGACTTGGTTGGATTTTGCATATGCTAATAAGAGCTATTTTCCTCTTGTGTATTATGTGTAAATGTACTTGTTATTATGTGGCTTTAATGGTTGTTCTATCATTGATGTTTCTCTCGTTTTATGATGGTTATAAGAATGGTTTTATGACAGATTTGATTTATGGCTCTCATCATATTTTGATTAGTGAATGAATGGATAATTAATGAATGACCTAATATATGATAATGCAGCTAGTGTGAGAGGGCATCATACCTTCTTGACGAATCTAAGATAAGTATGAGGTCCCTATGTTCATATGTGTTTTTATGACTTGTACATTACATGTTCATGATGTGTTTGAAAAAATTCTTGTCATGGTTAGGATGAGTTAGGTCAGGTCCTTGTTAAATTTTTGCATTAGAGACCTTGTATTCTTGTTATTTATCATTTTTTAGAATTTCATCAACTTCTAGGTAGAGGCCTAAGTCCTAGCCTTAAAAAAGTAGCTCAAATTTCGGGGTTGTTGGCACAGAACAACTTGAAAAAGACTATAGTCACATGGAGTGCTTGTTGTGGGAGTGAATCGATGGTTTCAATTGCATGGAGGGATTTTAATGGGAGCGACTGGGGTTCTAGTTTAGTAAAAAGGAAAGTTAACTCAGGGTCTGGGCACCTGGAGTGGTTAGTTGGCCCTTGGGGGTATTGTAGCTCGTGAGGAAGGTCAGCTTGGTTTTTGGTGTGTCGATTCCACTTCCTTAACTGTACATGGGGAGTTGAATCGTATCATAATAAATCTTCATCACATGTTTACCCCGGTGGACCGGTTAGCTTGGGTAAATGTGGGAGGAGGGTGTTACAATAATTATGGGATGGAAGGTGTGGAGGTTTTTAGTTTTTGAAGAAAAAATTGAATTAGAATAATCATGAAGTATAGATGCATGCTTTAATAATCATGTTGAAATATATGCTCTTCTTCAAGGTATTAATTTGAAAAAATACTTAACAATCATATCCCTTATTCTAATAGGTGGTTCCAACAATACCATCTATCATATTGCTCTAGGAAGCTATGATGATGAGGTTAGGGCTCATTTGCTATGACACCAAGGGGATCATATACTAGGTTAAAAGTATATGGTATGAACCAAGAGAGGGCATATATAGGGGTAAATGTATATGTAATATGTATCATGTATTCATTATGGAGGACATGTGATTTGGATATATGAATGAATTTGGGTATTTGGAGGATTGTGTCTTATTACTATCTATATTGGAGTTGTTTTCCATTATAAAATTGTTATACATGGTGCATACTTATTATTTATATGTATTTATATCATAACATTTGGTATCAAAGCATATGGACCTAGGGTTTTACTCCTTCAAACTAGCCAGTTTGGAATTTTTGCTATAAGTTTTATCTGAGAGGTTTCAAAATGGTAAAACTTGGATAATATTGAAGAGAAATATCAAGGGAGGTATATTTAAAATTCTAGATGTTGGTTTGCTATAATTTTAGGTATATTCTCTAAGAAGGTTAGGGTTCTGGAATGTTTGTCAAATTACATTCAAACAAGTCAGATTGGAATTTTCATTATAACTCTTTTTATGGGTAGTTTCAAATGGTGAAAATGGAGAATATTAAAGATAATTCTCGGGGAGAATTTGATTCAAATTTCATGTATTGTTTCAATATAATTTTGGATATATACTCTAAGAAATTTAGGGTTCATTGAATGCTCCTGAATTCAATTTCAAACATGCCAGTTTGGAATTTTTGTTATAACATTTTTTTTTTGTTAGGGGTGTTTTAGATGGTGAAACTTAGACAATATTGCTCGGTGATATCTTGGGGAACACAGGATTCAAATTTCATAGTTTTGTTCGCCATATTTTTGTAAATATACTCTGTAGAAGCTAGGATATATGAAGTATCATGAAATCAGTGTCAAACATGTTAGCTTGGTATTTTTACTATAGATTAATTTTCATACTTTCAAACTATGAAATAATCAAGATATTATGATACATACAAAAGTATCTTATATAATAATTTCATAATTATATTTGAAGAATTATACACATGACACACTATACAAACGTACTTGTAGGAAGAGACCAAAAATAAACAAATTTTGGGAAAGTTCATATAAATTTCTCTTGGCATATCAAATTTTGATTAGATTTCTAGAACTGTAGAGAAGAAATATCATAGTAGTAGAAGCAGAAATTTCAGACTTCTAATGGTCGGAATCATAGAGATACATCAGAATTAAGGTCAACCAGAGGGAAAAAATCCATAATAGTGTTTTAAAATATATTCCAACTTAAAACCACCATCACTTTTGATTGGGATGTCCGATTAAGGTGATTAAAAATCCAGTGCAATGAAAAAACATAGAAGAATATATTTGAGAATCATGATAACTATTTTAGATCATTATTGTTAAATATTTAAGTTTTAATATAAGAGTTTGGGTTAGATGTCAATTAAGAAGCAATTTAAATACCTCAATTTAGTGGAGATGAAGATAAAGATGCAATCAATCCCATAGAATGGTTGAGGACGGTAAAGGAATATATTAATTATCATTTATTTGAAATTCATTGTTTTATTGGTGAATCTTATGAGTGATGGTGGATTTTTGACATGGATATACATGGAACATTACATGGGAAGCATTTAAAAAACTAATTTCTAACAAATGGATAAAGGATACAAAACAACAAGTATTGTATAAAATTCCAGATGAATTAAAAGAAGCTAAAGAAGAGATCAAGATGAAAGGTGATGAGCTATCTAAGATACACAACCTTAATGAAGCACTCATTATGGAGATTGAACAATTAAAATAGGGAAAGGGTAACAAGGGGAATTAGAAAAAGGATGACTCAAGAGAAGAATTAGGAAAAAAGATGAATATATATATATATATATATATATATATATATATATATATATATATATATATATATATATATACATATATATATATATATATATATATATATATATATATATATATATATATAATGAAAACATAAAATAAAGATACTAATATTGAAGGAAGAAAAGAGGCATGATCAAAGTCAACAGGAGATGAGGATCATAGATGAAGAGACTACCAAAATCTTGAAGAGAAAATTTGTAATAATATTGAAGAACTCATATACACGGGTGTGGTAAAATAATAAATGAAACTAATAATTGAAGGAGGAGTCAGAATTTGATAGATGAGGTTACATTGCACTTCAAAAAGAGATAGAAGACGAGATTCAAGAATATATCTAGAAGATACTTGAAGAGGTTGAACTCCATCTAGAGGATGTGCATGCCAAATATGATGGTATTATCACCAAGGCTAGAGAAATCAAAGACCAACCAAAGAGGATAAGGAATACCATTATATTTGAAAACAAGATAGACACAAAAAAATTATGTAGGGTGAAGGAAATTCATCAAATGTGAAACCATATCAAAATTCTCATTACCAAGAAATATTTTAAGGAATGAAAGAAGATCAATATCAAAATTATCAAGGAAAACAGGAATATACATATCAATCGTATCAAGGAAGAAGATGGATTACTCATAAATATTCATGGAATAGGGCATCACCAAATCACTATTAAACAAGATGTTATCAAATGCTAATAGCTAATACAAAGTGGAGAGGTCACAACAACAAGAAATGGAATCAAAGGAAAGAAAACTATGCAACAACCAACCATCATGGATTAATATTGGAAAGAATTAAATTTGGATAGATGGACTATCATCAATGGGAAGACGAATGTAGGAATATAAGGAAATCCTATTATTTGGTTTCATCAAATCTAACTTCGTTAAAAACAAAGCTTTGAGGACAAACATTTTTAAATGAGTGTACTATTTTATGACCCCAAGGGGGTACCTATATTGGGTTAAATGTATATTGGTATGACCCAAGGGGGGGAATATATGGGGTTATATATACATTTAATATGTAAATGTATATGTAATAGGTCAATAATAATAATGAAGGGAACACATGATCAATGTGTGGATATGCATATACAAAGAATTTTTATTCATTATGGAGGAGATGTGATTTAGATTTATGAATGTATTTTGGTATTAAAATGATATTATCTTGTTATTATTTGTATTGGAGTTTTTCTCCATGCTTGACACATTGTTGTACATGGTGTGTAATTTTGTTTTTTTATGTATTTGGATGATAACATATTTTGATTTTGTGCTCATTTGAAGAATGCTTGAATGTCTTGGTCATGATTGTGAACAATCTTGTATCTATTTCAAACACTTTAAAGTTTGATGATGGTGTTGGTGTTATCCTTAAGGATGAAATGCAATGAAAAAGCATAGGTGATACATTAGGTAATTATTTTATTGTAGAGAATAGGGGAAGACAAATGGAGAGAGGAGAGAGCCTAGTAAATCATGGAAAGTACAAGGGTAGATCTAAATCCAAAGGGATGCTAGAATGTTGGAATTATGGGAAGAAGGGACACATGAAGAAAGATTGTTGGTCTATAACATAAAATAAAAAAAGGAGATGGACAATATGTGAATAATATTGAAGAAAATGTAGCAGATGATGTGTTACAAGATGTTTTAATCCTTTCAATAGATAACATTGATGATTATTGGGTGATAGACTCAAGGGATTCATTTCATTCCACACCCTATAGGTATTATTTTCAAGATTATGTTCAAGGTAATTTTGGACAGGTTTATTTGGGTGATAATGAACCATGTAAAATTGTTGGAAAGGCTAAGATATGGGTAAAACTAAAAAATGGACACTAATGGTTGTTGAAAGAGGTGAGGCACGTTCATAATTTAAGGAAATATAATTTCAACAAAGAAATTGGGAAGTGGTGGTACAATCACATTGATAGGAGAATCAAGGAAGGTCACTAGAGAATATTTGATAATAGAAAAAAAGATAAGGAAGGTACATTGTATTTATGCACCAGTAATGTTTACCTTTCTATTGCATTAGCTTCTACACGAGTGGATACATCATTGTGGAAATATAGGATTTGACACATGAGTGAGAAGGGGATGCATATTCTCCATTGAATGAAATTATTTCCATATTAGAAGGTTGATTTGCACCTCTGTGAGAATTATGTTTATAGAAATTAGGAACAAGAAAAAGAAGAATGAAAAGTTAGAGCTTATGCATACATATGTATAGGGACAAGCCCAAGTATCATCTCTTGGTGGCTCTTATTATTATGTTACTATTATTGATGATGCAACTAGGAAAGCTTGGTTTTAACACATTAGAAAAAAAAATGATTTCTTTGATACTTTTAAGAAATGGAAAGCTTTGGTTGAGAATGAGATAAGAAATAAGTTGAAGTGTCTCAAATCATATAATGGAGGGGAATATTGTAGCAAGGAGATTGAATGTTATTGTTCATATCATGGGATTCATAGAGAGAAGATAGTTCCATGAACACCACAAGGAAATTGTGCGTCAGAAAGGATTAACAATACAAATATGGAGCATACAAGAAATATGAGATTGTATGTGGGACTTCCCTTTCATTTTTGGGATTATGCTATCAATACTATTGTTTACCTAATAAATAGAGAGCCTTCAAGTTCTTTTGATGGTTTCATTCCAAAGAAGATATGGGCGAGTAAAAAGGTAAACTACTCATTTTTGAATACTTTTGGTTGTGAAGCATTTCTCCATATTGATAGAGAAAATAGTACAAATCTTGAGGAAAAATCCAATAAGTGTGCTTTTATTGGATATGAAGTTAATAATTTGGCTATCACTTATGGGATTATGAAAATAAAAAAATAATTAGACTTAGAGATGTGGTATTCAACAAGAAGGTCATGTATAAAGATCAATTATAGAGAAAGAAACAAGAAAATGGAAACATATAATACACAATGGTTCATGAAATCACGGAAAAAGGAATTCCAAAAGTGCTAGAAAACTAAAATGTTCAACAACAACAACAACAATTATTCAAACTCCTACAAGTGTAAGTTCAACTAGCTTAAGTAGACCCCTTAAACAGTACTCTCTTTCATTATAGTATGTATTATTGACTGATCACAGTGTTTTCTGGATAAATCCCTCTTGTAGACAAGAGCGATCTCTCTAGTATCCCAATAGATAACTAGAAACAAACAACCATCTAAATATCTCTTTCCCTAAACTATTAGCATTCAGATTACCAAAACTTAGAAAAGATAGGATAATGCTCCTACCTTTCAATGAGATTTTTGATATAGACCTTGCCTTTTGTCCTAAAGAAGTCCTTCAAGGCTGAGAAGAACCTGCAATCACAAACATGCAAAGAATCAAAATCACCTGTAGTATATAATAATCCAAATACTAGCTTAACTTAATGCTCAAGGAGATTAAGAATTTTCTTTGTTATAATGAATCTAAAAAAAACACAATGAGAAAAAATATACATATGTATTATCAAGAATATAAAGAGCAATCTTACAACTTGAGCCTCGATGTCGTACATATTTCTCCCGTATGCCTTTACAATCTTCCTCCTTGGTTTGACAAGCTTTCCACTCTAGAATGGCCAACATAGGTTTATCTTCATTGAACTCTTATGAACCCCTATGTACCAATAACTCTAAAGTTTCAGCTCAATTTATAGGAGAAATTGAGGAGGTTTCAGATGTACCAATAGAGGGATGAGATCCTCTAATGAAGGATTAGGGTTCCTTGATCCAAGGGGATAAGTTACATGATTGGAGGGATATAGCTCGAACTGGTGCGGCTCAAGAGGCTTTTAGTTGGAAGAATATGTGCCCAACTATGTTTATAGAAGTTACTTTTCACTTTTCCTTTCTTTTAAATGGGGTGCACATGTTTTATCTGAAAGCAGAGCGCATATGTTTGCAAGAAAGGTTAGGAATATCTACGCATGCTCAGGAAGTGTCCGCAAAAAGCGCGCAGGAAATATTTAAGAGTATTTAAGATCTTTTTCCCAGTTCCCAAGACTTGGTTAAGGAATATAAGTTTTTTTACTTCTAAGGAAGCATGAGTATGGATGGTGATAGATCCATATTGACGGTCAAATGTCCTGGTGACAAAATGACATGTAACAAATTTCCCCTAAAGTGTGAAGTCTGAGAAAAATTTTCAAGATAGTGAAGTTCTTTATCATCCCAAGGATTGGATCAGAGAAATTGGTTAAAAACATATAATAAACATTTAATGAAAATATATAATCATCACTGAGGTAGGCATTTCCATACTCAGAGCAAAAATAATTATATGTTCTGGTACATAAGTGACCTAGAATTACATGAATAATAGACACAGTATGGACACAACCATCTATTATGAATTAGTATACTAAAACATGAATACGTAACTCCTCGTAGCCTGGATGGTTGAAACTAGATCCAGGGTCTTGATTTCCGCTTCTCGAACTAGTACGAATCTATCCATGCGATTGATTGTTTCGAAGTCATACATGGTAGAAACCAGGGAAAATTTTAGGGGCAAATTTTAGCCCAAAGGTGAATTTTAAGGGATTTTAAATTTTATTAGGGTGAATTTTTTATATAAGGCAGTCACTATTGTGTAACCAACTCCAAAAATAGAAGAAAAGAGATATGAACGCCTTAGAAATAAGCCACTTCGAGGGGGCAACCTCCAATACATTACATAAATGAACAATTCTTGGATGATACAATTTACAAAACCTCCTTTCTATATATAGGAGTCCATGGGGCCATAATGTAATCCTAGCGGGCCACAATGTAATCCTAGCCGACCTAACAATAATAATTTAAGGGCACAGTAATAATAAAATGGGGGTTACAAGGGTACAATAATAACAATAAGGGGGTTTAGACTAACATAATAAGAGACTACACTATTAATATAGGGGCTTAACATGCCCCTCTCCTTCAACAAGTGTTGTCCTCAACGCTTGATTATTTCTTGATGCTTCTGTATAAAATTCTCATCCTCCCATGTGAAATATTCTACAGGAAAGTTCTTCCACTTGCTGAGATACTCTGAAATTGATCGTACTTGTTGAGCTCTTGTTTCTATGACTGCTTCATAACTTCTTTCGATGTGATGTTGATCTTCCGGTTGTTTCATTTGATTTTTCACCAAAGTTAGGTTATCCTTTGAGAGTTGGAGAACTTGTTGTTGATGCTCATTGTGATCTTCCACTAATTTATCATCCATATTAGCTATTATTTGATCCTTAAAACCATCCAAATTAGCCTCCATTTCTTCTTTTAAACCATCTATTTCATCTTCGATTGCTCTTCGTAAGATCAAAACTTGTTGCACTTGGTACCGTAATTTTGATATCTCATACTGCAATTCTTCCTCTTCATGCATCATTGTATAGATTTCTGAGGGCTTAATGGGTATGGAATTATTTTTTGGAGGCATAATAGAACCCATTACTAACAAAAATTCTTCAATATGCCCTTGGAATCACTTCAAACTTCTTTTTCAAACAAACGTTATGCAATTTTAAAAAAACCAATACACACCTTTTTCTTGCTTTTGAGGAGCTCGATATTGAAATTGGATTATCCCTGTGATTGTAGAACTTCAATATTTGAATTTAGGTACCAAAATATCCCTCTGCATTATCTTTCAAATGCCACAGGTCTGATCTAATTTGGATTCCCCAAGAAAAATTTGTGTCCAATCTCCCACAATGACCTAATTCTGGACAGGTTCAGTAGAGCAAACTTGTAGGACTTGCCACGTGTCACTGTTTTGTCCTTTGTCTCTAAAATTGATAGCCAAGAAACTGAAATCCGTGTACTTGTGACCACTTTTAACGGCACTCAAATCCACTACCCAGAGAGAGATATATTTAACTTTTCCCACGATCACCTGTTTGAGATAAAATTCAGGAGCCTGAAAAAGCACTACCTTGCACAGATCATATCTCCAAAAATATTGTGAACCAAGCTCTGAAATTGTTTGACGAATTTCCTCAAGATTTCAACTTCGCACCATACGAATTTCAGATTCTGAAACTTCGTAGAAAAAAATTTATAGCGAAAATTCCACGATGACTTGTTTAGGAGCTTGAACAAATACCTAACTTCCACAGATGATATCTCCGAAAATATTGCGAACCAAGCTCTGAAATTTTTAGAAAAGCTGCCTCAGGCTTTCAGCTTCGCACCCTAAAAATTTCAGCTTCTGAAACTTCGTAGAAAAATATTTATAGCGAAAATTCCACGATGACCTGTTTGGAGCAGCGAAACCCTAGAATCCCAAGCCTCTGATAGCAAATGTTGTTTAACCAGCTCCAAAAATAGAAGAAAAGAGGTATGAACGCCTTAGAAATAAGTCACTTCGAGGGGGAAACCTCCAATACATTACATAAATGAACAATTCTTGGATGATACAATTTACAAAACCTCCTTTCTATATATAGGAGTCCATGGGGCCATAATGTAATCCTAGTGGGCCACAATGTAATCCTAGCCGACCTAACAATAATAATTTAAGGGCACAATAATAATAAAATGGGGGTTACAAGGGTACAATAATAACAATAAGGGGGTTTAGACTAACATAATAAGAGACTACACTATTAATATAGGGGCTTAACATGGGTTGATTGAGAGTGTTGTTAAAGGAAAAATTTGCGGTGTGCGTTTGAGCAGGAGGAGCGGAAGGAGTGGGGGAAGCAAAGCGATGGCCCGAGCGGAGAAGGCGCCCTCTAGGTTGACTGTCAGAGTGGGAGATAGAAGTAGAGGAGGTGCCAGAGGTGGAGGGAGAGCGTCGAATTTGGCGCCTCGTGGAGCCTCTTCGGCAGCGCATTCTCTGCCTGAGGCGCGGCATATTCGCACTCGAGACAACAGGGCAGGGAGGCAAAATATGGA
Organism: Pinus albicaulis; assembly: GCA_034641835.2. NCBI lineage: Eukaryota > Viridiplantae > Streptophyta > Pinopsida > Pinales > Pinaceae > Pinus > Pinus albicaulis. The sequence continues at coordinate 1,008,733,902 of CM076577.1, read as the reverse complement.
TAGAAGACTGAGGCGAGAGGGGCAACAGGGTGATAGAAGCAAGCTTGCAGGAACCAGCATGGGAGAAGTGGAAATTTTCTCCAAAATCCAAACAACAATTGAGACAGCTCCTCTTACCAGTTACAGTGCAAACATTAGAAAGCCCTAATCCTGGAGCGCACCACAGATTCAAAGGCAGGGGAATTCTGTTCATACCAAAGGGACGTTCCATAATAACAACCTAGTCTACCGTGCAACTGTGAATCGAATGCAATAAACCACCATAAGTATGAACTGGAGGCTGAGTCATGTCGCGGCATGCGAATGTGTATCGAGGAGCGGGACTATGGGTTATTCGACCACCAGGAGTAAATGGCATTAAATGCCGATCAGTCGACATTAAGAGCACTCTTGCGGGTGGGCCAGTGGCTTCCCCTTATGCCACACCCCCATCCCATCACGTTAAACACTACCAACTTCACCCGCATCCGGGTTCTCATGTATGAAAGTTGATGTACCATTGAAAGTTTAATAATTCTATTGAAAGTTTAATAACTATAACAACTATATGTATATATGTATATATATATATATATATATATATATTTTTTTTTTTTTTTAATTTAATAATTAATAATAATTAAATTAAAATTCTTAAAAGAAAAAATAAAAGCCTAATAATCACGAACTATTATGATAATTTAAAAATATAGAACTCGGGCTGAACATAGTTACAAAGATACCAAGAAAATAAGAGTGCATGTGCATGATAACCTCTTTCTTGACAACCTATGAATGCCATTCTCAATGAAGACTCAAGACTCAAGTGGATTGGATTGTGTATCAAAACAATAGGAATGAATCAAAGTTCAATGAATGAATAACTTGATCGAGAAAATTTGTAGGGAAAGGTAACTTGACTATCAATCTACTAAACCTCACTTCCATGATTAAAAAAACATCCCCACCTTCTCAGTGGTCCCATCATGGTCCACCTATTGAAAAACAACCAACAAATATTATTTTTTTTATATTTTTGCATGGCCATTGGACAATGATTTACTATGGTTTTCCTACTAAATTCCAATGGATGATTATTCAAAAATATTGAGAATTAGTTTAGTCTCAAGGCATAGCCAAGAGTCTTACCGGATAATTATAGATTACCTCTCCATTGGATGATTGTACATTTTTCATCTACTTTTTCACGTGAGTTTCAGTTGATGCTAGATCTTTGCCTTCTATTTCTTTAGTGAAGCTAAGAGTTAACTTTTATCTTACATTAATAACTATACTTGCATGAATATCCATGCTTTTATACTTCCCCACTATGGTCAATGTTGATGTATGGCCTTGGCCCATTGATCTTACAATTAACTCACTATTCATATTCAATTTTCTTCAGTTCAGCCCAATAAAATAAGGAAAACAGAAAATGAAGTCCTGATTTATCTTTCCAGTGCTCCTACATAATACAAATACTCTTAAAAACCAATTAATATATAAATTGTCATCATTCACGCTAAAATTAGTTTGAATTTTTATAATGAATCTACTTACAATTAATAGATTACATTGCTCACAGAAAAAGAGATAATTTAGAACTATGATTTCACAATAATAAATTATCGGGCTCCCACAGGGCGATGAACTTGGTCAGATGTGACCCTTCTGCAGCAGCTCCTAAATCTACCTCTTGATTTCATTGTTCTCCAGAACAGAGCACGGATAGATCGGTCCGTTGGGTAGCGGCGCACCTGGGGTCAGATCAATCGGGTGCTTGACTTGACAGTGTAGAGGAACCCCTGTGGGTGAGGTGAAAATGTCCCCGTACTCCTCCACAACCTTATCCATTTGTTGTTGTCGTGCAGAGGAGCCTTTTCTGGAGGTCGTGGCCATAGTCTTCTTCTTTCCCCCGGGGCGGATCATCAGGAAAATGAATTTCCTGGTTTGGGAAATGAGCTTATTGCATTGTTTTGCAGTAACCAAAGAGATAGTAGCAGGAGGTGGTACCTCTGGTATCCTGTACAACTTATTTCCCAAAGTAACAATAACAGCACAAGGCTGAGACTCATACACCGCATGACGCTTCCACAAGTATGGTTGTCCTAATAATACATCAGAAACATCAATAGGAACATCGTCGCATAATACCTCATCCGTGAAGGGCTTGATGCTATAGGGAAGGCGACACTGCTGGCTGACGCAGAGATCTTGTATGGATGTGGGTGAGCTGTGGTCGGCAAGCCCAACCGCTTCACGGCATCTACCGAAATGAGGTTCTTTTGGCTCCCATTGTCGAAAATGAACTGTACCGGGGAGCCCTTTACCCACATCTGGGAGTGGAAAAGATGTTCCTCCTTCTGGATCTTTGTAGTGGCAACAGTGGCATTGGGCTCCGCATCAATAATTTGTTTCCCTTTGTCATTCCCCTTGTTAGGTTCTGATTCAGAGTCAGAGCATGCATCTGACTCAGAAGCCCACATCTCGGCCACCAGCGACTGCTTGGCCCGACACTCACTTGTGTTGCGAGTGGAGCTCTCAATATGGAACTCACACCACTTTCCTGTGTCCTTCTTTGGCTTTACAGTGTTGTTCTTTCCTTGTGGCTTCGACAGGTTGTCTTGAGTCACCGTGCCTTGGCTCTGTCCTTTGTTTTGTGGTTTGGGAGCACCTTTCCCTTGCTTTTGATTCGCAAATCCAAAGTCTCACTTCTTTTGTTTGAATTTCTGCTAAATCTTGGCAACATACCGGTATGTCGTACCAAGCGAGGAGATGTCGAGGAACTCCATTACCTCCTAAATGTATCTGTGCAGACAACTGTGATACTTTAGCACCAGATGTTTCTCTGAATCTTTGATACCCAACTTGGTGCGCAGGGTATGGAATAGATTTGTCATCTCATGCACATCTTGATCCCTTTGTTGTCGTAGCATGGTCCATTGTATGTACTTGTCCTCATAGCTCCCCACGGGATAGTATTGTTCCTTGACAGCATCTCGGAAAGAATTCCAAGTGGGTATGACTAAGAACAAAGAGGGTTCTGTCTCGTCTTTTTTCTCACAGTGGATTTCTCACCAGTCCTTGACATGGGGGGCAACTTTGAGGAGTGCAAAAATAATCTTCTCCCTATCGGAAAAGTCATGAACCGAGAAATATCCTTCTAATAGATTAAACCATCCATCTACGACATCTGCATCTATTTGACCCTCAAATATGGGAATGCCAAAATTTACTTGTACCTTAAAAGGAGTCACACCTCCAGAGTGGTTGCTGGATGTAGATGCGCCACCAGTGGGCAGCCGTTGAAGGATCTGGGCAAAGTTATCCATCATCGCGTTCCTTTGTTTTTCGAGGGCCTCCTTGAGAAATATTTTGATAGGATCTCTTGCTCCCTCATCTTTCTTTTCATCCCCCATGGGCATCCGTTGGGGTTTGTGAGGCTGATCTTGCAAAGGTTCCACCAGATTGAGCCCTAACTCCTTATACCCCGACCTCATTGGGGACATGCAAAGAAGGATCGAGAAAAATAAGACCACTCTGATACCATTGATCCAGATTTATGCAGGAATGCAACAAAATAAACACATAACCATAAATACAGAGATGCAGTGGAAATAACACTTCATTTTATTAATATCAAAGAACTGAAATTTGCTTATAGACAGGATGGAAATAAAACTAGCTAGGGCGCTGGTAGCTATCTCTGAGGAAAGATGAGGTAGTTACAGGCCTCTGAACTGAGTTACAATGAGGCTCGAGGGCCTATTTATTATTGAGAAACAATGGAGAACCATAAACATCCAAAAACCAAACCCTAGGAGATGAAGTGCCAAAACTGTGGGCCTTGTTTGGGTAAATTGGTGTTTCAACTTCCCAGAGACGTAACTTTGGCATACTATCTCTGTTTGACACACATGATACATCATTATAAATATCTATCCGAGGACTACAACTTTCGCCACGAATATAATTCCGAAATAGAATGATACATAATGATATTCGCTAGAGGCGCGATGCCCAAAAAACGTCGTTTAGGGCCTCAAAACGGCTCTAGAAGTTCAGGACCCGAAAAACTGCTAAAAATAGTAAGTTGTGCCAAAACTGAAAAAATGAAAGAGAAAATGGTGGGGCCCCAAGTGGAATAGGCGGGTGGCCACCAGTGTCCACTTGGATCATTGAGTGAGCCAAAAAAGTAACTTTCCTTACTTTTTGAGTACAGGCTTGCAATTGCGAAGTGGACTAGTGTTGCAAAATTATTGGTAAGTGGAAATTAAAGGGCATATGAACGTTTTTGAAAAAATTTCAAACGTCAAAATTAAGTCTTCTATCCTTCCTAGCACCTCATGGAAAACGGGAATCCGCAAATTCTAGTCGTCAAATATGTGCAAAATGCCTTATGATGGGAAAAATGGAGGACTGGTCCTATGCTGCTACATGAGTTAGGGTTTCATGTGGCAACATGGAACCTTGTATAGTTTTTCAAGGATAGGAAAGGAGAATATTGTCAGTTAATCATCACTTGAAACTTCATCACCATTTGAAAATTGTGTCCTAATTTGAAACAATAAGACTACCCAACTATTTCATTATTTAATTTTGATTGTGTAATACAAAAAAATCCCTAGATAACTTAAATAATGTAAGCACTTTTGCAAAAATTTAGTGGAGAGAACCTTCAATTACATTTATTTTGAAGTTCCACTTGCATTTTAAGCCATTTTAATTAGTCTTTCATGGCTATCTAGTAAAAATTTCAACCTCTTGTAGAAATTTGTTTTTCACCTGTATTAGAAATGCAAAAATCAAATGTAAATAAAAATGATTTGAAATGCTAAAATTCAAATGCGCGCTACATAAAAATGATTTTTTTAAAAACTACATTAACGTCTGATATCACGTGCGCATTCGCCCTCAGCTCTTGCAGAACAGCATTCGCCCTCAGCTCTTGCAGAACAGCATTCGCCCTCAGTTCTTGCAAAATGGTAAGTTCTTACTGCAGGCCCTTCCTCCTGTAGTAGGGTTGACCCTATTTGGGTTTTTTTGGAGCCTCTAAGAATACAAAGGTTGTGATTGATTACGGGGCACTGCCTATATTTGTGGAACTTCTTGCCTCTGGGAATGATAATGTTCGAGAACAGGTAGCACGTTCATTTTAGAGGCATAAAGTTATTCTTCCCAACTATCTTTATACGTCTGTAATTTTGGAATTTGATTTAAAAAACTACTACCCAACTTTGAGTTCAATTGGTGTTCGTGTAAGGCTGTTTGGGCAACTTTGAGTTCAACTGGTGTTCGTGTAAGGCTGTTTGGGCTTTGGGAAATATTGCTGGAGACTCTGCATCATTTAGGGATCTTGCCCTCATTCATGGAGATCCGAGGCAGGTGCTTGCCCAGTTGAATGATACTGCCAGAATTTCAATGATACGAAATGGTACATGGGCTCTGTCAAATTTTTGCCATGGTAAACCCCAACCACTATTCGAACAGGTAAGCAGAACACATTTTCTGCCTCTTCTTCTTAGTTCACAGATACTGTGGATTTTTTTTTATAGATCTTGGTGCTTGGTAGATTTGGACGTAATATGGACCTAGGCGCTTGTTCATTACAATGACTCCGTCATCAGGTTTTAGAAAATGCTCAGAAATTTGGGTTTCACAAGGGGATTACCCTTGCTTGCAATTATCAATTATCAATCACATTCAAAAAAATTCTTTCGTAGCATTGCTGAGCTCTTTGTAGGTGAATTTCCGAGGCAATTTCACAATATTTGAACTAAATTTGTCTGTCCTTTTCAATACTCTACGCTTGTAACAGAACCAGACAAACAATCTAGTGGCCAATGCAACAACAACAACACCTCCTGTTGCAATGCCTGCAATTCACCCTCTCTGCACGCATGAATGACTATGGCACCCTCTTTTGTGAACAGGTACTGGAGTTGAAGGTACTAGTTTCCATTAGGATCGTGGAATTCAACATCCAAAATAGTATCAAATTCCACTGCAATAGTATTCCCCAGCGAGGGCAACAGTTCATTGAGACCTATTGGACTCATCACCCCCAAATAGCCTCCAGGGCTACCCAGAGTGTGATCATCTGGAGCAATAACAAATTCTCATCCATCCCCAATTGAAACAAGAACAGGACCCACATTGGTTACAGAAAAGGAGAAACACGTTTTGAAAGAAGAAGAAACTTTTGTATTAGGGTTCAGAAATCTAACTGGTCTATTGTACAATTCCCTACCTACACTTCAAATTGGTACTCCCAACTCCATGCTAAGGCTCACTGTGCCATTCTTGAGATGAGCATCTTAAGCTGAAGTTTGATTCCAAAAAACCCAAGTCCCCTGTTCTATGCCCAAGACCTCTGTTACAATGAGTAGAGTTCTGAGCGAAATACTTCACAATAGGAAGCAAAAGAAACATCGCAAAATTGCTCCGCTTTAGACTGATAATTTTCTGTGCGAAAATTCAACTGCGGACAATAAAAACATAATATCAAACACAACCAATCGACAATGGAATTTGAACATGAGGATTTATAACCACAGAAAACCCTCTCCAGGTTAAAAGAATTCCGGAATGGCTTTAAGATTCTACTAATGAGCACTTACAACACCATAGCAATTACTGTCACAATGAAATCTGCTGGAAGCAAAGCCCTTGTACAGTTTCTACATTTCCACAGTGGAAGCAAGAATCTTGCTATCTCTCATGATCTGGTTCTGTGGTCAAATCCTTTGCTATGGCTGTCTTGTTCTGCTAAATGTGGATCTGTCTTAGCTTTGGCTCTAGTTCTCATTTAGGATCGTGGCTATCTGGTCTTGCTGTGGCTTTGACTATACAAACTTGTTCAATAGGAAAATGTTGACTCTGCTATATATAGGAGCTTCAATGGGTGCTCTCAAACACTTTTTTGGGCAGCTTTGTTTTGTCTCTGATTCAAGGCAGAACTATGTTGGCCTTGGTTTTTTAGTCCTTGGAACTTAGTTCTCTCATATTTTCCATCCTATCCATAGTTTGCTACCGAGAAAGACATAACTTCACGATATCAAAATTGACTATTTTTTGCCATTTATCTTTAGTAATGGTACAGCCTTAATTTGTTGCATTCGTACAGTATCTGAAGAGCACTCTCAAGCTGTTATTCAGTATTTTAGCATAAATACTACATTTAACTGCCATGCTCTAATATTTATATCAACCATAAGCATTCTTAAGGTAGTTCCACGTTTGTGAAGCAGAAGGAATGCTTCTGACAACTTCTTATCATAGTGGTACAATTATGTTCGCAGTTTATCTTTTATAAACCTCCAATTTTCCAAACGTAGTAGAGACTATAGTTTTCATCTGAAATTTTGGACAAATCTGTTTAGTATTCTACAGAAAATGCATTAAGAATAAAAAAAGCCCACAATTTGTAAAAAGCCCACAATTTTGTAAAAAACCCACATTTTGTAAAAAGCTCACAATTTGTAAAATGCCCACTTTTATTTTCTTTTTGCTTATATATTGAGCTCCCATTGAGTTCAACAAGTCTTGGATTTTCTACACCATTGAGAGAGATTTATTGTTTTCTTTATAGGATAATTTGCATCAATGGAAGAAAACATTGGAGGTGGAAAAAAAATTCAAAAGGGTGAAAGGGGTGATGGCAGAGTTTATTGCCCTTGTAAAAAATGTTGTATGAGAAATAATGTTAGAGTTTTAATAGCAACAGCAACATTGCATTGTAGGAAATATGGGCACATTGATGGTGGATCGAATGACTATCGTCCGTGGTAATTAATTATCTATCTTCATTTTGATTATATCGTAAAATTTTATATTATTTTAATATTTTTTATATGCACACTAATGTTTAATTATTAATGTTTGTAATTTTCATAAAGGCACAGTTGCCCCCCAACTTTTTGCAGATGATCAACCAGCTTCCACAGCAAAATAGTAGTATATTAGATGATGTTGCACCAATACAAGAGAATATTGCAGCAAATATTAGTATTGGAAATGATGTTGTACAAGGTGAAGAACATGAAGTGAATGATGAAGGTAATTTTAATGATCCCATGGAGGTAGATCATGATGACAGTAATGAGATAGTTCACATTAATGATGGGACAAATCAAATGCTCCAAGACTTGTATGGTGAGTCAAATGATGATGGTGGAGATAGCAGTGATGGTATTTATGATGTACCTATGATTGAAAGGTCAAGTGAACGACTTTTTGAACACTCAAATGCAACTCTTCTCTCTGCTACATTGTTGCTGGTGAACTTAAAGGTTATGAATAATTTGTCGAACAAATGTATGACACAACTCCTAAGGTATGAAATATGTATATATGATCACATATATGTAAATGTTGATTATTTTCCCTTTTTTTAGTTGTAATAAATGTGTAAAATAATAACTTATATATAAGTTATTATTTTACACATTTATTACAACTAAAAAAAGGGAAAATAATCAAAATTTACATATATGTGATCATATATACATATTGCATACCTTAGGAGTTGTGTCATACATATGTTCGACAAATTATTCATAACCTTTAAGTTCACCAGCTCTCTGCTATTATTGTTGGTGAACTTAAAGGTTATGAATAATTTGTCGAACAAATGTATGACACAACTCCTAAGATATGCAATATGTATATATGATCACATATATGTAAATGTTGATTATTTTCCCTTTTTTTTAATTGTAATAAATGTGTAAAATAATAAGTTATATATATATATATATCATAGTTATCAAAACCGGCCAGTCAGGACAGCTGCCGGTTGGAACCGGCCTTGCAACCCGGTCAATAGCCTATTCTCACCTTTTTTGGCCGGTTAACCGGACCTAACCGGCCAGTTAAGTAAGGAACCGACCAGTTTATGCATAAACCGGTCAGTTCCGTACTTAACCGACCGGTTAGGTGCTCCTCCATGAGTTGCAAATTCCTCAGTGTCTCCTCCATGAGCTGCAAATTCCTCTATTATACTAGCAACAAACTTGTCTAATAACTCATACTCAACACCTTATAGTAGCAACAATACACATGATGACTGTTAAATACAAGGCTGGCTAGCATAAAATCCCTGGCAGCATGCAACTCATCAAGTGTACTTGATGACAATTTCTGTTCTCAAAACAATCAGCAGCAACCTTATTTCATACTCAGCTAGGAACTGTCAGACCCTCTCTCTCTGCTCACACATAGCAGCAGCATAATACAAAACCTTTCACACAGCATACAAGAAATTTGATCATGGCATCAAGACTGATGCAAATGGTCTGACGCCACTCAAGAGACAACAAAATACAACCTAATGAAAATGTGACTGGAAATAATAAATTGACCACTAGAAAATTCCCTCTTGGAAATGCACTAAACTGGCTACTGAGTTTTCTGGGTTTTAATGAATCTTTTCAGTGATAAATTTTGTCAAACACATTGTGAGTAGACTGCTGAAGTTGTAATGCTCTCTCAACTTATTACAAATAGCACTAATAGTGGGTTTCATAAACCAATTCAATACCTCTAAGTGTTGTAGATTTTTTTCTAGAAATTTATTGGCAAGCAAACATAGATAATGAAGAATACAATATCTTCAAAATGCTGGTCTGATATATATATATATATATATATATATACTGAACCCAGAATTGTCTTTAAGGCTGATACAATGAATTGACAACAGATCTGAGCAGGGACAGATTGTATATTATAATATTAACTCAGCAGTAAAACACAGTGAATAATATAAGAGAAACCTGATACATTACTTCAACAAGTTTGCTTATGTATTTTTCGATGATATGTATTGCATTTGCTGCCATTTTGATATATTCACCTTTGCATGTATATAAATGAGCAAACTTTTCATATTTTGTCTCTATTGGCTTGGAATCATGGTTGCAAATCTTAAAAATAGTTTTTATTTATTTATTTATTTTTCATTTTATTAAAAAATAATTATTTAATGTATTTTTTTTAAAACCGGTTCATTGAGATTTGATCGCTACCGGTTAGATCGGTTCCGGTTCGAAACCCGGTTCATTAGCTCCACCGATCCGGTCACCGGTTCTGGTTTTAATAACTATTATATATATATATATATATATATATGATTAATAATCTTTACAAGACACTACTTTTTGTTTATGTTGTAGATTGTTGGGTGAATATTTGTTACCATCGCCAAATACTTTACCTTGAACATATCGAGATCTACGTGCTATTATGAAACACTTTGGAATGGAATATAACACTATAGATGCATGTCCTAAAGATCATATTATATATTATGGAGAACATGCGTTGAAAACAGAATGTCCGAAATGTGGTACCAGTAGATATCGAACAGATCAACTAACCAAAAAGGTGCCTCAAAAGGTTCTTTGTCATATTCCCATAATTCCACGTTTGTAGCGAATGTTCAAGTGTAACATCATAGCACAGTTTATGGATTACCATGCAAAGAATAGAAGTGGAGATGGTGTTCTTCGAATGCCTGCAGATGGTTCTGCATTTAGAGAAATCGAGGAAAAATATGTAGATTTTAAAAATGAACCTCGTAATGTCAGGCTTTCATTGGCAGCTGATGGTGTTAATCCATTCGGAGAGCTTATATCTACTTACTCAGTGTGGCCTATTTTCGTTATCAACAATAACATTCCTCCTTGGATCTCAATAAAGAGGGAGCACATAATGTTGACTATGATTATTCCAGGTATTTGATACATTATTTCTTTGAATGTAACATTTTCATTTCTCTCGTTGTTTGAATAAATATATATTTTATTTATTTACTTATATATACATATATCATGGGAGTAATTATTATGTTCCGTAATTTTGAACAATTAGGTAAGTACCAGGTCAAAGATATGAATGTATATATTGAGACTCTTATCGATGAGCTAATACAGTTATGGCATGGCATCACTATGTATGACATCACTAAGCCAATCAAGCAGAAGAGATTTCAATGTCGTGGAATGCTTGTATGGAAAATTCATGATGCCCTAGGACTAACACATGTTTTTGGTATGTAATATTTCATTGCACTTTAATATGATACATAATTATCTAAATTATATATACCATATTGCATGTTTTAAAAATGATCTCATAGTATATTAATTGTTATTGATCCATCTATTGCAGGTCTTCAAACAAAGGGTAGATTTGCATGTCCAGTTTGTGGCCCTAAGATGAAGTATCTTCATTCACCAGACTTAAAAAAGATGGTGTTTGATGAGTTTAGGCACTTCCTCCCTAGGAACCATAAGTATCATACTACTGAAAAACATCTTTTCAATGATAAAGAAGAAACTAGATTAAAACCATGAAGAATGACACCTCAGTTGTGGATGTTGGAATATAACAGAATTAATAATCGTCGAGCAGCTGGTACGTAATTTGTGTGTGTGTGTATATATATATATATATATATATATATTTTTTTTTTTTTTTTTCTTTTTTTCTTTTTTTCTTTTTTTATGTAATGTTTGGAATTTTTTTTTAACTAATGAATTTATTTTATTGTATTTTATAATTAATATTGTTCTGATTTATTTTATTCTTTGATATCAAGGTCATCGTCGCCGTGAAGGTACTAATATTGTACTTCCACCTGGAATGAAATGTTATCCTTCTTAATTCGCGAGGTTGCCCTACTATGAGGACCTAAAAATAGCTCATTTGTTTGATACAATACATGTCGGGAAGAATGTGATAGAAATGTTATGGCGAACCATAGATGGTGCACATGATAGAGATAAAATTGACAAAATTTGTGCTGACATTGAGAAATCAAATCATGCAATGAAAAGTGTGATCGACGGATCAAATAACAATGGAGGTCAAAATTATAATAATATTCCATGGTTATTAACAGAACAACAAAGCAATGATGTAAAAGAGGTCGTTAGAAGAATTAAATTTCCAATAGGTTTTGCTTCAAACATAAATAATATCTTAACGAAGAAAGGTGACTTCAGTGGGGTGAAAACACATGATTGGCATACCTTTATTAAGGTAATTTTTTTGGTATACGTTTTTATTTGTTATTGCTTGAATACATATTTTAAATTTTCCTTTTTTCTGTTTAATTTGGAAACCAATAACGATTCATTTTTTATTGTTATAGTATGTTCTACCTGTATCTCTCCCAAACGACTTCGACAACAATGTCAAACAAGTTATATATGGTCTTAGTAAATACATGAGGTAAGTAGTTTTGATTTATACGAAAAATCTAATTGCTACAATTTATTTTTGTACTTGATGAAATGATGTATTAATTTACTTGTAATGAAATATATATTATGTTTCATTGAAATAACCTTGCATAATGATTTGCAGATGGTTGTCATTGAAAGAAATCCATCAAGATGAAATAAAGTATTGGAAGAGAGAAATTCCTCGGCTAATGTGTGAAATGCAAAAGTATATACCTCCAACATTTTTCAATGCACAAGAACACTACTTGATACACCAAGTTGAGGAGATTGAAATGTGTGGACCAGTACACACAAGGTCAATGTGGATGGCCGAGAGGCACCTGAAATCCTTGAAGGCTTTGGTTAAAAAAAGAGCACGACCTGAGGGTTCTATGGTGGAGGGATATGTGGTATATCAATCCATGGTGTATATTAGTCATTATCTTCCTAAATTAGTTGCGCCAGTCATGAAGGCGGTGGATTGCATTTGGGATGTGAACTCCATCAAAAAATTTGAAGAGGAGCACCTGTTGGGAAAAGGTAGAATGAAGAAAGTGAGAGGTAAAAGATTTATTATGTATAATACATATAATGTTTCATTTTTTTACGTCATGTATATGATCATTATATTCATTCAGGTTTTATTCTTTCATAGTTTATTAATTAATATAATTTACCATGGTTATAAGTAATATTTATTAATATTGGTGAATTATTGTTTTTTTATTCAGGTGCTCAAGATTATGAGGCGCTACTTTTATACATTGCAAACAATATTGAGTGGATGAGTGAATGGATTGAAACATGTAAAGCACATAATGACGGTAGGTTATCATGGCAACTACTGTCTGAATTGATTAGAGAAGCGTATCGTAGTGGAGATGGGAACGTTACGGATAGGGAAATCGATTTAGCATATGGTTTGAAAGATAGAAAGGTAAGAAATTAATTCACCTATTTATAATGTGACAAGAAGTTTGATTTTTCAGTTAATTTTCATGTTGTGTAAATTATATGTTTAATTATTAATTGAGAATGCATATTTTTCATGTTTGGCATATTGCAGTTGAAACACCACAAGGCTATGTGGTGAAATGGTCGTCAATTTCGCGTTAAACAGTTGGATGATAACAGGAAAACTTCTGATAGTGGGATAACTGCAGTATTCCAGGTCACTAATGTTTCCTCCAGGAGTGACAGACATCCTCAAGAATCTGAAAATAGATATTATGGGTTCTTAGATGATATAGTTGAGTGTGAATTTAATTCCTTCAAAATAGTTTTGTTCAACGTCAAATGGTATAGGCTACGAATGAATGTACATGATGATGATAGAACACTTATTCAACATGACAATGGATTTCCAATGGTTAAAACATCGCAGTTTGAAGCAGGAAAAGATCGCTATGTTTTTCCAAGCCAATGCCAACAAGTCTTTTACTCAGAGGTTCCAGGTGAGAAGGAATGGTCATTTGCTATTAGATATGATCCAAGAGGAAGGCCAATAGAGTATACTATAGAGGAAGAAGATGATATTGATCAAGAAGAAGATGATGCAGTGGCAGATGAGCAGGAAGATGCATGGAAAAACGAAGAAGATATCTTAGAAGATGAACCAGGCATAGGAGATGAGGCAACAATTATTGATGATGATGTTGATGAGGATATTATTGAAAATGACATAATTGATGATGATGATGACATGGTCGATCATTTCAACATCGTTTCTGAATCAGATGTTGATATAGATGTCGATCAGTTGGATGAAGATCAAGAAGATACAGAAGAATATTGATACAGATGTTATGTTCGAGTATGAGTTGGTATGTTATAACTTTATATTTTAATATGTAGGAATTATTGTCTGTTGGGAAAAATACTGAGAGGGGGGGTGAATCAGTATTTAGGGCTGACTGAAAAATTTTCACCAGAGATCTTATTATGCTGTTAATTCTTTACTTGGATTATTGCATCATTATTTTAGTAAACATGTGAAAAGAAATAACAGAATAAGCCATTACACAAAAGGAACACATATGAACACCAGTATTTAAGGTGGAAACCCAATTTGGGAGAAAACCACCACTACTTTCGTCTCAGTCTTCAATATTTATTATAAAGAAAACATCTTACAATTTTGTGCTGGCGCAAACTCATACCAACACGCAGGCACCAACCTGCAGAAGGCTTCAACCTTCTCTCATTCTCTAGCATCTCCTGGAAGGGAGCTTTGACCCCCTGATTTAACACCAGCTTGAACTGGCAGAAAGCTTCCACTTCTATGCAAAAGAATTCAACCCTCAGATCCACCGAATTTCTTCAATTTCTTCATCAGACTTGCATCAGATCTTTATTATTTCTTTGCTGATCTTCCTAGAGATTTTTCATTTCCTCGATCAACTCCATAGGTGCATCATGGATTCAGCGTTATCAGAAAACAGAGTTCGATCATGCAAATCTCATAAAGATATTTTTATTTACAATGCCTCTGCATGCACACCTCGTACTATGATTCTCATCACCTTATATTTTTTTTCAGAAAGAAAAAAACGTTGTTTGAATTAACAGTGCATAGTTCGACATAACATTCCATCAAGGCTGATGAAAAATCCTGATCAAAATAACCTATCCATCTCATGCACAACTTCTAAGGAAGAAGGTGTCAAGACAGAGGATTAAGTTTTGACCAATTAAACATAACAGCGGAAATATCACCCAATAAAAATATCGAGTCCATAAAACATCAGGACTCTACCATATCATAAGCCATAGAGACGAGGAATAAGATCTGGCTCGCCTATGGAAATAGACATCCCAAGAAGACAGAGATGAACCGCAAAATTGTAGATATAGATAATAAGTATGGACCTGTATGCATTAAAAACTAAAAAAAAAACGGAGCCTATATATTCCTACGACAGAAATCTGTTAGAAAAGTAATTGAGCCCCACATATCAGGTCGGCATCTGATGAAAAGATCCAGGCTCACATGAATGCACTTGATGCCAATTCAAAAAACTGTAGACAAAAACAAGGAAAAACAGGCTCTCTTGATGGATCAGCACATGGGAACAAATCTGTGCAGGCTCGCTTGATGGATCAACAATTGTGTAGAATGGATTTGTAGCTTTTCGGGTAGTTTTCGCCTATAGTTTTCAGATCAATATAGTTTTTGCCTTTATTGAAACCATGGGTCAAAACCATTCAATTGCTAATGGTATTATTAAAATTCGAACCAATCCAAATTGAAATCCCGATCTTTGTTGTTCCATGCTCGAATTGTCCCAAAGGTAATCTCTATCTCCGCCAAATAATACTATAGCCAAGGTAAAGTACCAATAGCGTGCCGTTGATGGTTTCCTTTATTTTATTTATCAAATTCATGGAATTTGATAAATAAATATTATTCACAACCTTTGGCAATTAAATATATAATAGAACTTTATAGTAATAATCAGCGCTTTTATCAAAAGGCTTTTAAATAGACCTTTGGTTCCGGCCCCACATACATAATCGATGGCCCAATCAACATAATTTAAAAAACTGGGGCCCATCGCTTACGATCGTTTCCATCCGACGGCGGAGAACACATCGCTCGGCATCAGATGATCTGACGGATATCGTTCGTTGATGATGCACGGATGATAACGCGCGATGGCGTGTCGTACCTTGGGTAGCTTTCGTGCATCTATAGCAAATGAACACCGTCCGATGACCCCTTCCCAGATCAACGGTGCTTATCAATATCGCTGGGCATTCTGGGTCGAGCAATAACGCGCGATGGCGCGTAGTGACAAGCAGTTTTGTGGAGTTGTACAAGGACGCGTGTCACACGTTCTATGGAATCGCTCCCATACCTCTTGAAAACTGCTTTCCCGTCGAAGGTGGTGCGATAGAAACCACAAACCACCTTTACTGTTTTCTCGGTCACGGTTCCGCTCTTCCATGCAGGGTTCCATCACGCTTCCGTTTGTTATGTTCCACCTCTTTCCTTCCAGGTTCCATTCATGATTCCAAAGGGTTAGTCCGTGTTCCACCGAAAGTTCAATGCCAAATAATCTGTTTTAGTTCTTTCACATTATAACTGGTTTGCTCTCGCTCCTCGTTCCTTTCTCCATGAAAGCCAGTCAGCTCCTTACTAATAGAGTAGACCCTTCCATCATATATTTAACGAATATATATAACTCCACTGTCTACCAGTTTGGATACACTGTCAACCGTATTAACATCGATTCCTCGATCAACATACAGAGCACAGGGTTTCTTACGGATGTCAATTATCCTTCATCAGGATGCATACATATGTTCACACATGAATTAACTCATCCTTATTTATATCGATTCTCCATTAAATACAGAGCTTGCCATCAAGGACAATCATATAATAGGATATAGGAAACATATTGCCAACATTGTCTTTAAATAATTTACTAATTATGCGGGTTTGTTGCATGTTGTTTATTATTTCAAACCAATAAATAATGGCCTTACTATTGTTTATTATTTCGTAGGATTCGCAGGATTCATTTGATTCTATGGTTAGGTCTTTGAAAAAACCAATTAAACACTTAAATAGTCAAGATCTGGAAGAGAGGCTTTACCCCCACCATAAATTGCTGAAAAACCGGCCTTCAGTTCAGCTTGTTGTGCTGAAGACGAGGGTGGATTTGCATGATCGATTGAATGAAAATGAATCAGATATTCGGGATGCTTTTGAGGGCAGATCCATAAGCCCCATAGATGAAGATCCCATTGCTACAGAATTTCTGTCTGCGTTGAAGCACAAGTATAGTGTTGTATCGGAATACAAATTAGAGGACAACTATACCAAGTCTAAATCAACTGAATCCAGTTCTAGTGCTCTTGAACTTACCGAATTAAAGCCAGAAGCAGGATTTACAATCTCTAATGGGAACAGGTATGGTAGTTCCAATATTGGATTGGATGTCCGGAGCTCTGCAATAGGCACTGGACCTGATTGTAATGAACCCCAACTAATTCAATGTGATTAAAATATGGACTTTGATGATGATCAGGAAAACAAGCCAGAGCATTTTGGCAATATTGAAGAAACTGGAGAGGTTTCCTCTGATCGATTGAATCAACTCAGCCATAAGACATCTACTACAGGCTGGTTTGTATCAGAAGGAGAATCGGTTTTGCTTTCCCATGATGATGGATGCTGCTCTTTTCACGATATAGAAAATTCATAGGTGTGGAGGTTTTAATTATTGTACTTAATTTTGGAGTTTATGGGTGTTATAATTTATACATTTTGGGATTTTCTATTAGAAATAGGGAAAAGCCTAGGGGTTAGATTATTCTCATGGTTTAAATTTCTATATTTGAAATAAAATTCACCAATTTCTATTTTAAAAAAATGATTTTCCTAAATATTTGATGTAGTTTAAATAGGATGTAGTTCATTTCAAAGACTGTTGAAATTTTCTAGAAACTATGATTGGGATTTCAAGAATATTTATGCACTCTTTAAATTTTCCCTTAACATAAAGGGCAGTTGATGTATGAGTAATACTCAGTATTGTTATTTTCCAATCTCCAGGAGAAGGCTAAATATAAAGCTCCATATGGGCTTACCCCAAACATGTGGGGTGATTGCTGGTTGATCAGAGCAGCTGGTTCAGATGGTTGCTCTGGTAAATATGTTGTGGCAGCATCTGCAGGTTGTACATTGGACTCGGGTTTCTGTTCATGGGACTTTTATAATAAAGAAATTATGGCATTCCATACTGAATCAGAGGCCTTCACTTCAACGTCCAGTACCATCTCTCCAGTTTTGGCAGAGAGGGATGTCTCGGGGAGAAATTTTGGCTTTGCAAATGTTGTGCCAGAGAATCAACATTGGTGGTACAGGCCATGTGGGCCTCTTATGGTATCTACTGCCAGTGCCCCAAAGATAGTTAATATTTATGATATTCGTGATGGAGATCCTGTGATTTCAATGTGTTTGTTTTGAAAGTTTAGGTTTCATAGTAAATCATCAATGGGCTCTAAAATAAGGCCACATTGAAATCTTGGATACATGTTTCATGCCAAAATCGGTTGTATCTTCCATAAATACACAATCTTGGACCACTCTGTATAAATCTGCTTCTTGGACAATATTACATCTCCCTCATTATACAGGTGGTGTTCTTACATGCATAGCAAAGGCATTGTTTTGGCAATCATTTGTTAAGTCACTAGATATTGTGGGTACAAGGATCTAGGGTCTCCACATGAAACTGTGTTGCCCGGAGACTCACTCTGCCTGTCCTTAAATTTGTAAACATAGTAGTATGCCAATGCTTCTTTCATTTTGTATGCATAAGACGATTTTTTGTCAAAGTCCATAATTGTTTTTAAGTTTTATCCATCCCAGTTTTTTTGTGCATGCACAGGTTTTTGGCTCAACACATATCTGTTATATCTTTGTACTTTTCCTTTACTAACTATTTGAAATTTCTAGTTATATTTAGAGGTGTCTTTAAAGGGATGAGGGGAATTACTTGGATTTAGTGCTGCCATGCTTATCATTTATTCTCCAAATGAAGCCCTGTAATCTATAACACTATATGGGCATGCAGCTCACTTGTTAAAATATAGTTGATACAATACGTTGTACATGAAGCCTAGAATTGTGTACATTCCTGGAATATATTAATTTGCAGGCATGCTTAAAAGAGAGATAGGTTTTGATAAAATCAAAAACCCTGAACATGAAGAAAAAAAGAGGCAATTATTTTATACAGATAGAACCAAGACACTATCTCCTCATTAATAACAAAACCTCAGTCCAAAAATCATATGTACAAATTCTAGAAGTCGAAAGTTGAAAATTTCTGAAATGGAACCGGGCCCTTTTCAAAAGAATAAATTTAGTAAAAACGAGGGTGAAGAAAGTTATCTTATCAAAATTTCCACATACCGTGTTAGCAAGGAATGACTACGAGTCCTGAGCAGTGAGACTGAGGAATTTCTCCTTTGCTGCAGGTTGCAGTTCTCTTCTCCAACACGATGAAAATAAAATTCTTAGCTTTGGAGTCTGAAGCTCGAGTCACAACTTGGAAGTTGGTAAGGAAAATTATCAGGGTTGTTGCCAGTTGGCTTGGAGTTCGCAGCCTAATTAATTTTCTTTAATGCATTTCCTTCAATGTTGTTCCAGTTGTCACTGGCCAGCAACATTTACAATAAAATTTATTAGACCCGTCACGCTACGAGGAAAATTTGACGTGATCACTGATCATTGATTTCTTATTGTGATAACAAACATTGGAGATTTACTGTCCTGTTTTAAAGTTTCATTTTTTTTTTTAAATTGAAACTGCCGTCGGCATACCGACGCCCTGTAAGCGTCGCTCTTCTGACGTTTTGAACGATTTCCATTTTCATCGGTCTTGTGACGTCCGTCGACATTGCGACAGTTCTAGAAACGTCGAAAGAGCGACAAAAAAAAGAGGTCGGAAGGGCGACGTTCAAAATTTCAGACCACATTTCGTCGGAATTGCGACAGTTCTTCCTGGCGTCGATATTGTGACGCTTCTGGAAAGCGTCGGTCTTGTGACACTTTTGCAATACGTTGGTCTTCTGACACTTTTTTACGGTGTCAGAAATGCGACAGTTTAGACACGTTGGAAGAGCGACAGTATAAAGACGTCGGAAGAGTGACGTTCAAAACGTCGGACGACATTTCGTCGGAATGGCGAGACTTTACAAACGTCGGAAGAGCAACGTTAAAAACGTCGGACGAAATTTCGTCGGAATGGTGACACTTTACAAACGTCGGTTTGGGAGACGTCAGAAGAGCGACGCATGTTTGGAAGCGACGGGGAAGTGTCAGTAGTGCGACACTTTGTAAGAGCATCGGAATTGCGACCGCACGACAAACCACGTTTTTCCCGGCCTCGAATTGTCGCTCTTGCGACGACTGTGTGTCGGAATAGTGACGATTTGGCCGTCAGAAATTGCGCCAAATTTTCTAGTGAATACTGGTTATGAAATAAAATTATCATTTGGTTTCTTATCTATTGAGTTAGTTTCAGGGAGCTAAGCTTCTGGGTTAGGGCCCATTCCATTGGCCTAAGTCTCTCTTATGTACTTGTGTTTTATTTCATGTTGCAGTAGTTAATCTCTTTCCTTTAAATGTTAAACAACATTTAAAATCTCAAAAGTGTGTGCTAAAGCCTCCCTCTCTCACCTCTTCCATTGGAGCTTGAGGAGGAAGGTCTTCACCACAAACCAAAATGTCTTTTAGTTTAAGATTTTTTGGAAAATTTAGATAGATTACTTTTCTTATCATGGACATGTTGTAGATGTAGAGGTAGATTTATGTTTCAAGTGCATAGGTAGGTTTATTTAAATTCAAATCATCTTTTCCACCATTGTTAAGATAAATTTGTTAATGATGAATGCATGAACATGTAGTTTTCCTACGGGTTTGAATACAGAAGAAGAGGAGGACCCCCCCAACACCATCAAGATTTAGTCTTCACCCTTCATCAACCTACTTCCATCAAATTCACATTCAACCTTGTTTTAGAGATCACCACCACAACACTAAGAGCCACCTTGGAGGTGCAAGACAAGATTTTTTAAGAGTTATGAGCTTGGAAAAGGGGTTGGCTATGCTTCATCCACATAGATTCACCTTCACCCACCTCTTCTAACCTTTTTCTCAACATTTATACCCTCAAACTGCCCATGGAATGTTTCTTGTAGATTTTAAAGGACATCTTGTAGCACTATAGGAAATCCTGTAGCAGTTATTTTAGCAGTGGAAACGACTCACTCCTTCAACACAAAATCACTCTTTCACCTCATTTAAACCTACCCTAGCCTCCAACATACCTTCATATTTGAAACCTTGGGTCAAGGACCCTCTTAAGCCACCTCAAAACCTCCTTCTTTTGCTAGAAAAATGAAGTAATTTAAAAGTGTGATTAGCTCATTGCTAGATGCATTATTAAAGAAAGTAGTTAAGCATGAGGTAGATGGGAATCAATTAGTCATTTGGTTCAACATGAGTTCTCTATATTAGTTTCCTTTTCTGCAAGTTTAATTCAAAAATCTAAATTATGAATGACACTTAGTGTAGTTTAGGCTTTCTTATATTAGCTTAAGTGTGAAGTTCTCTTTATTGCATATAGTTAGATGAATCATTATGATTTAGAATAGTTTCTTTCCCTGTTGATAGAGTAATGGTCATGAATTATTTCCAATCTTAGATTTGAATCAGAAGTATGACAAACTTCCTTTCCTAGAAGTAGCGTTAGACGTAACACCTCATTGTAGAACTGAGAAGAGGATGGAATGAGTAGAACTCATTTGTTGTGTATATAGCACTGTCACCCCCAAGTTTGTATGAACCCTGAGTTTATAAAGTAAATTTGAGTAGCCTCTGGGAGTTGCAACACTCTTGTTGCAATACCAGGGCTCACCAATAACCTCAACGTTGTAGGGAAACAATAGTGTCTACAGATAGTGGTACATATAGAGTAACACCACCAATCCCATTGTGACCAATCAATATTAAAATACCTCTGCCAAAAGACCATTTTACTCGCTAAAAAAACCAAGCTTTAATTTTATGAAAAATATTCCAGATATACGAGCCATGTTTTATGCCTATTTCCTGTTACAAGATCCAATATGTGATAGGTTGTTGTCTAACATATTTTGCAATAATTTTTTTTCCTCAAATCCCCCTGCCAAATAAAGCACACCAAAGAGATTTCATGAGGATTGAGAAGCCAAATGCCCGGGAGTCCAGTATACCCCACTCGACAAAGGATTTCAGCATTGCTATGGAATTTCAGGTCGCAAGGTGAAATTTGTGTGCATTCCCCAAGCCTGACCATAGAAATTGTGCAAGGAAAAATCAAATCATGGATCAAATGGAGACTGAGAGAGAAAAAAGTGCAGAAAATATGTCGCCATCGACTGTAAAAATTACTGGATTAAGGTGAATCTGCCTCCCAGAGAAGGAAGTGATACGACCAACCCTGAACCTTCTTGTCAATTTTAGGGAGAAGCCATGTCCAATCTCTAGATCCATAACAAGACGAGTTTAATATAAGGCCCATATATTTAAAACCATCCTACAAGCATGCCCATCTCATACCGAACATGTAATATTCCCAATTAGCTATAAGTTGGTTGGAATATTAATTTTTGTTTTTTCTTCTCAATTTGCTGAATAAGAGGGTATGGAGACCCATAAATCACCTTAGTAGGAATAAAATCACTGTTAATGTGAATGGAGATAACTTTAGTGGCTTGATAAAGCACCCTTATGTGTGAAAAGGGGTTGGAGCATGTAGACTGGGTCAACTTTGACCAAATCAACATCGCTGTCATGGAGGAGTGGACATTCATTATGGGACATCGCAGTTTTGGAGGGAGAATTCATGCATGGAAGTAGTGGCTTTAATGAGTGGGGCCAAGGGTGAGGAAGCTCACCACTTATATAAGGAAGGGGATGTCAGCCATAAAAGATATGTTTTAGATTGTTATTTTTATATGGTCTGTTAAGACATGTTTGCTCTCTTCAGCTGTTTAGCTAAGACTGCAGTGCTATTTATCACAGGGTGTTCCCGAGTGGGAATCCCACCTTAATCCTTGGGGGAATTCTAGTGCCTAATCAGGAGAAGTGATTTCACTACATTTCGACATTCTGGCATCAGGCCAAGATCCATCTTTGTTCTACAGCGCAGTTTCTGTTGAGAGATGTGCTGAGTTGCAGGGTGCAGCAGTGGAAAATTCATTTGGGTGGTTTCTGAGCTATTTTTCAGTGGATAAAGGTTTCCTTCCATTGGGAGGCTAGTAAGGAAGTCCCTTGAGCCTCATTGAAGAATTTGGCATCATTCCACAATATCAGTTTCCCCTACAACACAGTTTCAGTCTTGGACTGCATTATTTTAGAGAGGATTTGCAGGGGTGGTTTCTGTACACCATTTGGGGAGGAGGTTTTCTAGTGAAGGGATCAGCCTGTTGGGAAAAATACTGAGAGGGGGGGGTGAATCAGTATTTACTGCATGTTCAAAAACTTTTTACTTTTTCATGCTCTAAAACCCATACGCTACTTTTCTGAAGCCAACTAGCGTATACACGCGAATATCCTTCATAAAACTCGCGTATACACAGAGATCTAATTATGCCATTAGTTCTTCACTTATATCATTCCATCATTCATTCATTAGATGTTCTATAAACGGTAAACATGTGCAGTAAGAACAGAATAAACCATCACACAAAGCATCACACATGAACACCAGGATTTTTAGGTGGAAACCCAAGTCGGGAGAAAACCACCGCTGCAGTTGCTCAGCCTTCAATATTTTATTATAGAGAAAACATCTTACAACATATATGCTGGTGCAGACTCTACCAGCACGCAGGCACTCACCTGCGCTCGTTTACCAGCCTCTCCTGGAAGGGAGCTCCAACCCCCTGACTCGTTTACCAGCCTCTCCTGGAAGGGAGCTACGACCCCCTGATCTCGTTTACCAGCCTCACCTGGAAGGGAGCTACAACCCCCTGGCTGAAGGCTACAACCCTCAGCACCTCTATGGACCACGTTTCATCAATTTTCACACTGGATCCAAAGCTTCCTTTAGGACACCACTTGCAGGCCACATTTCATCATATTTTCAGACTGGACCCTTTCCATACTTTTAAGTACAAACATACATCACCAACAGATACTTATCAACACAGATCAGATAGCAGAAACACAGCAGAACAGATCAGATATTTCATACCCCTTGCTTCAGCAAACCCTAGTTTGCATACGCGCTTTTACTTCACTAATGTCGCGTATATACGCGCTTCCGTCCACACAAACCAGCGTATACCTCAGTGTATATTTTATTGCGCATACGCGCTTTTACTTCAGAGAAGCTGCGTATATACGCGCTTCCTCCGCGGTGAAGTAGCGTATAGATCTTCAATCATTATAGAGCAGCATACTTCTTCAGATCAGATATTCAGTTCAGATTTATCCTTTTGCTTCAGACAGATGTTCGCCTAGATGTTCGCCTCATCACAGATCTAAGCCTTCCATAATCAGATCTAGCAAATACAAATGCGTTTCAGATCTAGATCCCCTTCTTCATCATTGGTGCATCATACATTTAGATTTATCTTCAAGTGTAACCCTTTCCATTCAGATCTACTTCAGAGAGAAGTATTCATTCAAGCTCAGACATCTTGCACCTTCATTCCTATTTTGCACAATGAATTTCTTCTCCTTATATAGGTTTATCCTTTTTCAATACCATGAGCCCCTTTTTTCAATACCATGGGCCAAAGCAATACCATGAGCCCAAAACAACCTGGACGGGGTCAATTAGGCGGATCATTACCCAATACAATGGGTCAATACCATGGTGGTTACCCCTGGTTTTGCACTTTTTGAGCGCTTTTTCCCATACGCGACTTGGAACGTTCCTTTCCGCGTGCATACGCGACTTCCCCTAGGAAAATCCGCGTATACTTAGAGACATACTCTTTTTATCAAACTTTGAGCACATTCTGAATTCCTTTCTTCATTGCCTTTTGTACACACTGTAGATACATCATATTTTCTTCATCAGGAACATATTCTCTCAAGCACAACTTCATCAAGTAAGTTGTCATCATCTTCATCAAGTGGGTTGCCTTTCAAGGACAACACTCAGCATCATATTGTCAAAAAACATCATATCACATCAGATTTACATCATTTACCAAGTCCATCAAGTCAAGCATAACTTCATCAGGTGGATTGCCATCAAGGACAACACATGTCAACAGTCGCATGTCTTCATCTTCATTCAGTGGGTTGCCATCAAGGACAACACTCTGCATCATATTTCCAACAATCTCCCCCTTTGGACTTGATGGCAACCATGATGGTGTTTGGTTACCACAACAGGTAGATACATTAAGAATACAATGACACCATGTCACTCTCCCAAATATTTGACACCATTCTGTCTCTTCATTCAAACACCATGTCACTCTCCCCCTTTGACATCAAGGGCAAAGGGCAAAACCAGCGGATCAAAACCAACACACTCTCCCCCTTTGACATCAAGGGCAACGAGCAGATCAAAACCAACATACTCTCTCCCTTTTCTCCTCATGTGGAAGAAGCGTTCTACAGATCTGATATGTGCTTGAAGTGGCCAAGCTCCCCCTGAGTTCATGCTGAATCTTCAAACATATTTGTCAATGAATTACATGACTCTATGAACTTCCTATCACCAAAAGACTCATACTTACATCAAATATCCAACCAAGTGGATTTACATATAAGACTCAAGTACCCAACCAAGTGGGTTTACACATTTCAACTCAGCTACCCAACCAAGTGGGTTTACAAATTTGACAAGTCCTTACATGACTGAATAATACAATTTTACATCATGGGTCTCAACCAGACCTTTTCATCAAAGTACAAATATGAATTTTCATAATTAATACCAAAAAGACCTCAAGAGAGATCATATATCAGAACCACCATAATGCCAGCAATGCATTATACTCAGCAAAACTAATGCTCCCCCTGCATTTGTGCAACCAAGCAATCTTTCCAAATGACTAAGGCTCCCCCTTAGTTTGTGCATCCTGAAAACTTCCACCAACAAATCATCAAGGCATCTTCATCAAAACATTAGAAACATAATTATGAGAACTGGAACACCACCAGAGACACCAAACAGTGTCAGAGATACCAAACAGCACTGCAGCTGTGCTGAAGAGAGCTGAACCAACCAAAAATTGCCAGAAACCAAACATACGCGGTTTTCTGTGAATGAACTCGCGTATATACGCGACTGTGTTTCAGGAAACCCGCGTATCCCAAACCATGTACCAAGTCATCTTCATTTGAGCATGAGTATCACAAAAACCAGAGAATAAGCAATCATATTGCCAACAATGCAATCATTAGTATTCAACCTGCTACTCCCCCTGAATCAGTGCTCCATCTTAACTTGTGCAACCTGAATACGTTCATCAGCAAGTCATTAGCAACAATCTCTGCATGGGCTGCCCTTATCTCTGAATTATAGGACTTTCATCTCAAAAATGAATACTCTTCATCAATAAGCAAACAAGACTCATCCATAAACTTCAACATAGGAAACCAAGTATCATATCATCATAATCATGAGTATAACCAGAATAATGCTAATAGTGCAATCATCAGCAGTCAGACTGATGCTCCCCCTGGACCTCTGCTCCAGATCTTCAACTATCAGATAAATTCTCTTATCATCAATGCACACACGGCTGTGTCAGCTGGAACTCGCGTATATACGCGACTTTGTTTCCTATAACCCGCGTATGGAAAGTGAAGTATAGAAAATTTTCATCTTCCTTCATTTCCTCCTGAGTTTGTACCTCCTGTACCTGTCCTTTCCACATCAGATGCGCTGTCAGAAGTAAACATAACCAGAATAATCAAATCAACCATGAGAGTCATCATGCATTGCTCCCCTTGTCACGATACATTACTAAATCTCATAATGTATCCCACATCATTCCTGCAGTCAATCAGAGAAGTAAGCTTCAGAAGCGGATGACTGCAGTAGGGTCAGAATTCCCTACGTTTCTGATTGGTCTTCCTTCTTTTTCCAAATTTGTTTGACCTTCCTAACAGTGTGCTAAAAATTGTCCACTTTCTTAGATCTGTTCAACCTGCATTCCTTTTCTACATGCCCATACTTGTTACAAGAATAACATCTCATATGTCCAGAAAAGTAAGCATAAGAATCATAATGAGTATTTCTAATCTTCCTCCTTTTACAATCAGCTGCTTTATGTCCATACTTGTTACATGAAAAACAATATCCCTTGAAGAAACGAGAGTACCTTTCTATGTAGGAACTGTTTGATTGAGGCTGAAATGATCTTCTCCTACAATTTGCTGCAACATACCCATAATTATGACATTTAAAGCATTCAACTTTATTGACTGATTTCCTTTGAGATTTCATCATTGTTGGTTGACCTTTTGTTTCTTTCAACACTTCAGGTTTTGCATTGACATCCTCTGAATTTTTAGCACTTCCTTGTGAGCTAGATTCTCCTTTAACGGTTTCATGGAAACCAAGACCAAGTTTGATAGCAGGAGACCTTTGATTACTCAGAATATTGTCCAAAATGTTAGTACTATCTTGAAACCTCAAAAGTTTAACCTTTTCTTCTAATTTACCTTTGAGAATTTTTACCTCAACCTCCAAGGCTTGACATTGCTTTGTCATGCTTTCTTCTTTCCTTCTTCCATCTTCTACTTGATCCTTCAGATTTAGAATCTCTTCTTTTAGCCAATTTTCGTTTTCTTCACATGTTTGTTCCAGCTCTTCATTCTTCTTATTTGATTTTTCCAGATCTTCTTTGAGAGAGATGATTTCTGCTTCAAGGCCTTCCTTTTCAAATGTTTGTAGAGGTTCCTCAATCTTCTTACTTGATGCTTCAAGATCTGTTTGTAGAGATATGACTGCGGCTTCAAGTCCTTCATTCTTCTTGTTTGATTTTTCGAGATCTGCATTTAGATCGTTGATTTCTGCTTCTAGTTCTTTAATTCGATTGGATGCATAAGTATGAAACCTTTGATACTTTTCCACCTGTCCATTTAGCATTTCTATTTGATCTTTTATTTGAGAGATCATCTCATTGTAGATAGCTTCGCTTTTATTAAATGATCTTTGTTGATCTTCAATTTTCTTGATAGCTTCCTTTAGATCCAAAACTTTACTTTTACTATCTTCACCATTGCATGCACAGGAAAGTGCATCACAAGAACAACAATCAATACTTGTTTCATCTTCTTCATTTTCTGCTGCACATGTTTTATGAGATATCTCTTTTTCAGTAGCCTTCTTCTTTTGCTTCTTAGCCATGAGCACTTTCAGATCTTGGTCAGAATCTTCTTCATCTTCACTGGACACTTCATCATCATCTTCTTTTGCATAATAACTCTTTCTCTTTTCAAATTGTTTCCCTTTACCATGTTTTTCTCTATAAGGACATTTAGCGGCATAGTGACCAACTTTTCCACACTCAAAACATTTGAAGGGAAGCTTACCTTTGAATCTTCCAGTACCTAGTTGGAGCTTTCTCACGAAATTCGCTTCTTCTTCATCGGATATATAGCTGGATTCTTTGACAAATTCCTTTTCCTTTCCTTTTGTAGATGCCTTAAAAGTAGCTTCTCTTATTTGAGAAGGACCTCCTTGTCTCATTTCAAAAGCAGTCATAGTACCATGTAATTGAACAATAGTAAGCGTTTGCAGATCTTGCCTTTCTTCAATAGCTGAAACTTTAGAGTCAAATTTTGAAGTCAAGGATCTTAAGACTTTTTCCACCAGAGTAGTATCAGTTATGGTTTCACCCAAATTTCTCATTCGATTTACAACATCATCTAGACGAAGAAAGAAACTGGCAACACTTTCATCACTATGCATCTTCAAATTTTCATATTCAATTCTAAGAGTTTGGAGTTTTGCACTTTTACCTTTGTGTCTCCTTCATAGCTTAGAATGATTTTGTCCCATATTTCTTTTGCTGAATGTAGCTGCAATACTTTAGCAAATTCTGATTCAGACATGCTTCCCAATAAGACATTCACTGCTTTGGCATTGGTTTCATACTTCTTCCTTTCTGCTGCATCGGTAGGAATACTTGCCGGGTATTGATAACCTTCTTCCACGATTGCCCATACATCTGCACCAAGACTTTGCAGATATGCTTTTGTATGTACCTTCCAGAATATCAGATTGCTTCCATTGAATAGAGGTGGCTTTATAGACATTACTCCTTCTTGACTTCCCATTGCGACGGATCTCCTTTAAGCGATCAAGCTTCTGCACAAGGACCTGCTCTGATACCAATTGTTGGGAAAAATACTGAGATGGGGGGGTGAATCAGTATTTACTGCATGTTCAAAAACTTTTTACTTATTCATTCCTTAAAACCCATACGCTACTTTTCTGAAGCCAAGTAGCGTATACACGCGGATATCCTTCATAAAACTCGCGTATACACAGAGATCTAATTATGCCATTAGTTCTTCACTTATATCATTCCATCATTCATTCATTAGATGTTCTATAAACAGTAAACATGTGCGGTAAGAACAGAATAAACCATCACACAAAGCATCACACATGAACACCAGGATTTTTAGGTGGAAACCCAAGTCGGGAGAAAACCACCGCTGCAGTTGCTCGGCCTTCAATATTTTATTATAGAGAAAACATCTTACAACATATGTGCTGGCGCAGACTTGACCAGCACGCAGGCACCCACCTGCGCTCGTTTACCAGCCTCTCCTGGAAGGGAGCTCCAACCCCCTGACTCGTTTACCAGCCTCTCCTGGAAGGGAGCTACGACCCCCTAATCTCGTTTACCAGCCTCACCTGGAAGGGAGCTACAGCACGGTGACTACAACCCTCGCTGCAACGGACCACGTTTCATCAATTTTCACACTGGATCCAACAACTTCAATAGAACACCACTTGCAGGTCACATTTCATCATATTTCCAGACTAGACCCTTTCCTTACTTTTAAGCACAAACATACATCACCAACAGATACTTATCAACACAGATCAGATAACAGAAACACAGCAGAACAGATCAGATATGTCATACCCCTTGCTTCAGCAAACCCTAGTTTGCATACGCGCTTTCCCTTCACTAATGTCGCGTATATACGCGCTTCCGTCCACACAAACCAGCGTATACCTCAGTGTATATTTTATTGCGCATACGCGCTTTTACTTCAGAGAAGCTGCGTATATACGCGCTTCCTCCACGGCGAAGTAGCGTATAGATCTTCAATCATTACAGAGCAGCATACTTCATCAGATCAGATATTCAGTTCAGATCTACCCTTTTGCTTCAGACAGATGTTCGCCTAGATGCTCGCCTCATCACAGATCTAAGCCTTCCATAATCGGATCTAGCAAATACAAGAGCAATTCAGATCTAGATCCCCTTCTTCATCATTGGTGCATCATACATTCAGATTTATCATTCAAGTGTAACCCTTTCCATTCAGATCTACTTCAGAGAGAAGTATTCATTCAAGCTCGGACATCTTGCACCCACCCTCATGATTTGCACAATGAATTTCTTCTCCTTATATAGGTTTTCCTTTTTCAATACCATGAGCCCCTTTTTCAATACCATTGGCCAAAACAATACCATGAGCCCAAAACTACCTGGACGGGGTCAATTAGGCGGATCATTGATACAATGGGTCAATACCATGGTGGTTTGCGCAGTTTTTGCACTTTTTGAGCGCTTTTTCCCATACGCGACTTGGAACGTTCCTTTCCGCGTGCATCACCTTTGACTTCCCCTGAGAAAATCCGCATATACTTAGAGACATACTCTTTTTATCAAACTTTGAGCACATTCTAAATTCCTTTCTTCATTGCCTTTTGTACACACTGTAGATACATCATATTTTCTTCATCAGGAACATATTCTCTCAAGCACAACTTCATCAAGTAAGTTGTCATCATCTTCATCAAGTGGGTTGCCTTTCAAGGACAAAACTCAACATCATATTGTCAACAAACATCATATTTACATCATTTACCAAGTCCATCAAGTCAAGAATAACTTTATCAGGTGGATTGCCATCAAGGACAACACATGACAACAGTCGCATGTCTTCATCTTCATTCAGTGGGTTGCCATCAAGGACAACACTTTGCATCATATTTCCAACACAACCTTTCATCTAGAGAGTCTATTGGAGGAGGCTACATTATTTTCTACATCATATCAGCCACATATTTCCAACTATTTAGCTGCAATGAATCTTCAGCCCTAGGGATTTGGTTCATTTCTTGTATATTGGTGTATTTATGAAAACCCTCTTGGGTTCTCTATTGGAGGTTGTATAGAGCCTTGATATTTATTTTCTATATCTCCTGAGGCATATATCAGCCCATTGTATCATTTTATGTTCATTTTCTATCGCAGTTCTCTTATGACTGCGCTGTAGCAGTCTTCCAGCATTTTGGTATAGTAGCAATACCTCATTCTTGAGGGATTTATCTATTGGAGGCTTTTCAGTTCATGTATATGATTTGTGCCCCATTATTTTGTACTATTTTTCTATTTTTATTATGAATAATAAGGCTCTATATTGGTCTCTCATGTTTATGCAATAATATTCACTACTATTTCCATGTTTATGCACTATATTCCTGCTTTTCCCATTTGGGAATATTATAGTAGAATCAGAGCATAATCTTGGCTCAGCTTGTGCATCTTAAGCCAATATGTCATCAGTAGAAGGAGATCCTCTCATAGATATAGAGAAGAGGTATCTCAGAAGAAATCAGAAGTATGATTATACAGATGATAGAGAAGACAAGGCTAAAAACCATTTATCAGGAGAAGATGAGGAGAAGGAGTTCCATAAGCTTCTTCTTCGAACTATGAAATACAGTGTAAGAGAAATAAAGGAGATGAGGATGGATAGACACAAATAATTACCTAAATGGTTTCTACATGGAGAAGGCTCTGGCATTTCTCATCACTGGAGTGATCAACCAATGAAGCAAAAGGTTTCCCAATGCTCTACAATGCCTACATTCTCAACAGTGGGAAATGGAGGGTTTCAAGAACAAGAAACTCTTGAAGACCATTTTCTGGAGTATGAGTCTCAATCTAAGAGATTCAAGTATAATTTTAGTTTTCAAGAATTTTTTCAGATCAAGGACAATAGGAGATCCCAGCATCACAATAGAGGTGGAGGATTCATACAGAATCATGATCTACACCAGAATATGGGCATATTTTTCTTACCCAATTTTGATGGGTCATCAAAATGGACTGCCAAATCATGGGTAGAGAAGCTAGACATCTACTTCCAGCTGAACCAAGTACAAGAGATGGAGGCCATCAAAATAGTAGTGCTGCACCTTGAGGGTGAAGCACATGATTGGTGGTTTTCATTGTCTTTCTACATTGGGTCATGCCAATGTGACTGCATATTCAAATTTCACAAGGAGGTTGGGGGAGAGGTTTGATCGAAGAGACCTAGAGGCACCTTTCATGGGGCTAGCTAAGCTCAAACAATCAAGTAATCTAGAAAATTATATTTCTGAAATTTGAAAGCTTTCTGTTATGGTTCTTGATTTATCTACAACAAGGAGGGTCTAAATGTTTATTGATGGGCTATTAGAACCTTTACATGGGTTGGTTAAATATACCAAACCCACTACCCTTCAAGATGCCATTTAAAGGGTTAGAGATCTACAAGATGACTTGCCAAAGGCAAAGGCAACATTTCAGCAAAAGCCCACTTTTCCATCAAAGGGAAAAGATGAGAAGGCTCCTATTTCAAAAGAGAGCCAAAAAAAGTACTTCTTAGTGATGATGTCTGAAGATATTTGAGGAGAAGAAAGCTTTGCTTCACATGCCAAGAATCATGGGCACCTAGACATATATGTGCAATAGGGAAGGCACACTATATAGAGGTCTTTTTAGATGATGAGGAGGAAGAGGAAGAAGAAATAGAAGGAGGTCACAACACTGGGATAGTAGGAGAGGATCCACCACCACCAGGAGGTGGGAATGGAGCATTTTCTCCAATTGGAGGGGCTTTTGCATCATTGAGAGGAGTACCCAAGTACTTGACCTTGAGGGTTTGAGGTTCCATTTTTGATCATAAGGTTTCAATTTTGATTGAAAGTGGGGCTACCCACAACTTTATTGATTCCCAAATAGTGTAGAGGAGGGAAATACCCACTGATGATTTTGAGGGATTTTCTGTTTTGGTCCTAGGAGCTAGAACTATGCAGTGCATGCATTATGTTCTATATTTATATGTCACCATGGGGACATATACATTGACTGATCACTTATTTTTGGTTGACATACTTGACACCAATGTGATATTGGGTGTGCAGTGGTTGATTACTTTGGGGAAGGTCACCACAGATTGGGAGACTTTGCATATGGAATGGGTGGACAGAAAGAGTGGAAAAAACTAGATGATTAGGGGCACGCACACATATCCATTACAAACAACTTCCACACAAAAAACAGAGTTGGATTTGTGCATTGGAAGCAAGGACCTAACATTACTATCTATTATGAAGATTACTTTGGGCCATGGGTCATTACTATTTAGTGGAAAACCACCTGGGAGGTCACCTGATCAGGAGTTGGTGAGAAATTCCTCACAACATGTTGCACCACTCATAGATCTAGGAGGAGTGGGAACATTTGGAGGTCATGGTACAACGCTAAAAGTCTTGGGTAGACTCAAGGAGGAGCGAGACATTCTCCCAATATCATCAGTACCCACCCTCACATCACATCTTGTGCTGAGAAAGGAGAAGCAGAGAGAGGATAGCAACCTTTCGGTATGTGACTTTGGCATATGAGATGTCAAAGAAGGGGGTGTCCACATGATAGATTTTTTATATGATATATCATCAGCGCTGTCACTATGGAGGATAGATCCATATTGGAAATCCCAGCTATTGGTGGATTATTCCAAGGATATTTTTACTTGCATGATACTTGATGACCATCTACTAGAGGAGGGATATTCAGTAAGATATGGGTTCATCTACTATCAGAGCAAGGTCTTCTTATCTAGAGAATCCAAGCTTAAGGATAAGTTACTACAGGCAACACATGAATATTTTCTCTTCAGCCACACTTATTCCATGAGAGCATACCATACCATCATGGAGGGATATACTTGGAAAGGCTGAGGAGGAGATATATCAACATTTGAGAAGATGCATGGATCATGTGGATATGGAGGAGATACATAACTCTTTGATGGATTTATCACAACCACCTATTTCCTCTTTCAGAATGAGAGGGGATCTATATATGAGCCACTCCATTAGTGTGAACAAAGCATATGGTAAGGATCATGTTTGTATGCATACTGATTTACTTGATGAATATTTTCATTCCTTTACCATACATGTGCAGGCCATTGCTCCAAGTTGGATAATTCTTCCCTATAAACTTCATGGTCAACTTGGGGCCATAAAAAATGTTGTGCATGGCCACTCCCTAGGAGGATATAGAGAGATGACATATCATTCCGAGTGTACACCAAAGGCACCAAAAATAACTCACATTCAAAAAGCATGTGAGAAGAATATGGAAGCAAGTAAGTGGTTGGGATACCACTTACCATATCATTATCTGAGGCAGTCAGGAGATATGCAGTGTTGGTTCCACATGGGGGATTATGATCCACCTCTAGGATTACATATGGCAGCTTATGCATCCTTGGTTTTGATCCCATACATTGATGATGTCCTTATTCTTATTGTGGGGATTATTGGAGGGAGGATGCAAGGACTGAACATGCCCATGGGGAGAGATATTCTCTATGCTTCGTATGCTTCAGGTTTCAGGGAGAACATTGAGAAAACCATGATTGCTACAATGGATATTTTACTTCTTTATGAGATAAGTCGTTTGCATCTCATGAGTACTTGGGAGGAGCATTTCATGGAGGGATGGATTGGGAGACACTTGGTATATGAGGAGAGCTTATCACATGGAGGTGCCACCAAGGAAGGAGGAGAAGAGTTGCAACAATCACCTTTACAGTTGCTCGAGGACAACCAACATTTGGGAGGGGAGAACTATAATATTCCCAATTAGCTATAAGCTGGTCCGAATATTAATTTTTGTTTTTGCTTCGAAATTTTATGAATAAGAGGGTATTGAGACCCATAAATCTCCTTAGTAGGAATAAAATCACTATTAATGTGAATGGATATCACTTTAGTGACTTGATAAATCACCCTTATGTGTGAAAAGGGGCTGGAGCATGTCGACTGGGTCAACTTTGACCAAATCAACAACATTGTCATGGAGGAGTGGACATTCATTATGGGACAACGTAGTTTTGGAGGGAGACTCCATGCATGGAAGTAGTGGCTTTAATGAGTGGGGCCAAGGGTAAGCATGAGTGGGGCTCACCACTTACATAAGGAAGGGGATGGCAACCATAGAGGATATGTTTTAGATTATTATTTTGATATGGTCTCTTAAGACTTTTTTGCTCTCTTCAGCTGTTCAGCACAAGGTGTTCTTGAGCAAGAATCCCACCTTTATCCTCAGGGGACTTCTAGTTCATACTCAAGATAAGTGATTGCACTACATTTCCACATTATGGCATTAGGCCAAGCTCCATATTTTTTCTACAATGCAGTTTCTATTGAGAAATGTGCTGAGCTGCAGGGTGCAGTAGTGGAGAATTCATTTGGGTGGTTTCTGAGATGTTTTTCAGTGGAGGAAGGTTTACTTCCATTGGGAGGCTAGTAAGGAAGGCCATTGAGCCTTATTGTAGCATTTGGCATGAGGACACACTATCATTTTCCCCTACAGGGCAGTTTAAGTCGTGGACTGCGTTATTTTAGGGAGGAGTTGTAGGGGTGGTTTTAGTACACCATTTGGGGAGGAGGTTTTCCAATGAAGGGATCTGCCTTTCATATAGAGAATATATTGGAGGAGGGTACATTATTTTATACATCATATCAGCCACATCTTTCGAACTGTTTATTTGTAGTGAATCTTCAAAACTAGGGCTTTGGTTCATTTCTTGTATATTGGTGTATTTATGGAAACCCTCTTGGGTTCTCTATTGGAGGTTGTATAGAGCCTTGATATTTATTTTCTTTATCTCTTGAGGCATATATCATCCCATTGTATCATTGTATGTTCATTTTCTATAGCAGTGCTCTTATGACTGCAATGTAGTAGTCTTCTAGCATTTTGGTATAGCAACATTACCTCATTCTTGAGGGATTTATTTATTGGAGGCTTGTTAGTTCATGTATATGATGTATGCCCCATTATTTTGTACTATTTTTTTGCTGTTATGATGAATAATAAGGCTCCATATTGGTCTCTCATGTTTATGCAATAAATCTTCACTAATATTTCCATTTTTATGCACTATATTCTTGCTTTTCCCATTTGGGAATATTACAGTGGAATCTAAGCATAATATTGGCTCAGCTTGTGAATCTTAAGCCAATATGTCAACAGTATAAGGATATCCTCTCAAAAATATAGAGAAGAGGTATCTCATAAGAAACCAGAAGTATGATTATACAGATGATAGTGAAGAAAAGGTTAAAACCCCTTTATCAGGAGAAGATGAGGAGAAGGAGTTCCCTAAGCTTCTTCTTTGAACTATGGAATACATTGTAAGAGAAATAAATGAGATGAGGATGGATAGACACAAAGAATCCCATAAAGGTTTTCTACATGGAGAAGGCTCTGATATTTCTCATCACTGGAGTGATCAACCAATGAAGCAACATGTTTCCCAATGCTCTACAATGCCTACATTCTTAGTAGTGGGAAATGGAGGGTTTCAAGAACAAGAAACTCTTGAAGACTATTTTCTGGAGTATGAGTGTCAATATCAGAGATTCAAGGATCATTTGATTTTTCAAGAATTCTTTCAGGTTAAGTACAATAGGAGACCCCAACATCACAATAGAGGTGGAGGATTCATACAGAATCATGATCTACACTAGACTATGGGAAAAAATTTCTTACCCAATTTTGATGGGTCATCAAAATGCACTGCCAAATCATGGGTAGAGAAGCTAGACATATACTTCCAGCTGAACCAAGTACCAGAGATGGAGGCCATCAAAATAGCAATGCCTCATCTTGAGGGTGAAGCACATGATTGGTGGTTTCATGGTATTTCTACATTGGGTCATGCTAATGTGACTGCATATTCAGAGTTCACAAGGAGGTTGATAGAGAGGTTTGATCGAAGAGACCCAGATGCACCTTTCATGGGGCTAGCTAAGCTCAAAAAATCAGGTAATATAGAAACTTATATTTCTTAATTTCTAAAACTTTTTGTTATGGTTCGTGATTTATCTGTAGCAAGGAGGGTCTATATGTTTATTGATGGGCTAGCAGAACCTCTACGTGGGTTTTTTAAATCTACCAAACCCACTACCCTTCAAGATTCCACTGAAAGGTCTAGGGATCTACAAGATGCCTTGCTAAAGGCAAAGGAAACATTTCAACAAAATCCCACTTTTCCATCAAAGGGAAAGGACGAGAAGGCTCCTCTTTCAAAAGAGAGCCAAAACAAAGTACCTCTTAGTGATGATGTCTGAACAAATTTGAGGAGAAGGACGCTTAGCTTCACATGCCAAGAATCATGTGCACCCGGACATAGATGTGCAACAGGGAAGGCACACTTTACTTAGGTATTTTCAGATGATGAGGAGGAAGAGGAAGAAGAAACAGAAGGAGGTCACAACATTGGGATAGTAGGAGAGGATCCACCACCACCAAGAGGTGGGAATGGAACATTTGCTCCAATTGGAGGGGACCTTGCATCATTGAGAGGAGTACCCAAGTACTTGAACTTGAGGGTTCGAGGTTCCATTTTGGGTTAGAGGGTTTCAAATTTGATTGACAGTGGGGCTACCCACAACTTTATTGGTGTTCAACTAGTGCAGAGGAGGGAAATACCCACTGATGATTTTGATGGATTTTCTGTTTTGGTCCCAGGAGCTAGAACTATGCAGTGCATGCATTATGTTCCATCTTTATCTAGCACCATGAGGACATATACATTGACTGATCACTTATTTGTTGTTGACATACCTGACACCAATGTGATATTGGGTGTGCAGTGGTTGATTACTTTGGGGAAGGTCACCACAGATTGGGAGACTTTGTAGATGGAATGGGTGCAAATAAAGAGTGGAAAAAACCATATGATTAGGGGCATGCAGACATATCCCTCACAAAAAACTTCCACACAAAAAACAGAGTTGGATTTTCGCAGTGGAAGCAAGGACCTAACAGTCCCATCTATTATGCAGATGACTTTGGGCCATGGGTCATTACTGTTTAGTGGAAAACCACCTGGGAGGCCACCTGATTAGGAGTTGGTGAGAAATTCCTCACAACATGTTGCACCACTCATAGATCTAGGAGGAGTGGGAACATTGGGAGGTCATGGTACAATGCTGAAAGTCTTGGGTAGACTCAAGGAGGAGGGAGACATTCTCTCAATATCATCAGTACCCACCCTCACATCACATCTTGCGCTGAGAAAGGAGAAGCAGAGAGAGGATAGCAACCTTTCGGTATGTGACTTTGGCATAGGAGATGTCAAAGAAGGGGGCATCCACATGACATATGTTTTATATGATATATCATCAGCGCTGTCACTATGGAGGATAGATGCATATTGGAAATCCAGCTGTTGGTGGATTATTCCAATGATATTTTTACTTGCATGATACTGGATGACCAGCTACTAGAGGAGGGATATTCAGTAAGAGATGGGGTCATCTACTTTCAGAGTAGGATCTTCTTATCTAGAGCATCCAATCTCAAGGAGAAGTTACTACAAGCATCACATGAATATTTTCTCTTCAGCCACACTTATTCCATGAGAGCATACCATACCATCATGGAGGGATATACTTGGAAAGGCTTTGAGGAGGAGATATATCAGCATTTGAGAAGATGCAAGGATCATGTGGATATGGAGGAGATACATAACTCTTTGATGGATTTATCACAACCACCTATTTCCTCTTTTGGGAATGAGAGGGGATCTATCTAGGAGCCACTCCATTAGTGTGAACAAAGCATATGGTAAGGATCATGTTTGTATGCATAGTGATTTACTTGATGAATATTTTCATTCCTTTACCATACATGTGTAGGCCATTGCTCCAAGTGGGAGAATTCTTCCCTATAAACTTCATGGTCAACTTGGGGCCATAAATAATGTTGAGCATGGCAGCTCCCTAGGAGGATATAGGGAGATGACATATCATTCCGGGTGTGCACCAAAGGCACCAAATATCACTCAAATTCTCAAAGCATGTGAGAATACTATGGAAACAAGTAAGTGGTGGGGAAAATACTTACCATATCATTATCTGAGGCAGTCAGGATATATACTGTGCTAGTTCCACATGTGGTATTATGATCCACCTCTAATATTACATATGGCAGCTTATGCATCCTTGGTTTTGATCCCAGACATTGATGATGTCCTTATTCTTATTGTGGGGATGATTGGACGGAGGATTAAATGATTGAATAGGCCCATGGGGAGAGAGATTATCCATGCTTCTTATGCTTCAGGTTTCAGGGAGAACATTGGGAAAACCGTGACTACTACACTGGATATTTTTCTTCCTTATGAGATAAGTCATTTGCATCTCATGAGTACTTGGGAGGAGCATTTCATGGAAGGATGGATTGGGAGACACTTGGTATATGAGGAGAGCTTATCACATGGAGGTTTTACTAAGGAAGGATGAGAAGAGTTGCAACACTCACCTTTACAGTTGCTTGAGGACAAGCAACATTTGGGAGGGGAGGAATGTAATATTCCCAATTAGCTATAAGCTGGCTGGAATATTAATTTTTGTTTTTTCTTCTCAATTTTCTGAATAAGAGGGTATGGAGACCCATAAATATCCTTAGTATGAATAAAATCACTGTTAATGTGAATGGAGATCACTTTAGTGACTTGATAAATCATCCTTATGTGTGAAAAGGGGCTGGAGCATGTAGACTGGGTCAGCTTTGACCAAATCAGTATCACTCTCATGGAGGAGTGGACATTCATTATAGGACAATGCAATTTTAGAGGGAGACTCCATGCATAAAAGTAGTGGCTTCAATGAGTGGGGCCAAGGGTGAGGAAGCTCACCACTTATATAAGGAAGGGGATGTCAGCCATAGACGATACATTTTAGATTATTATTTTGATATGGTCTGTTAAGACTTGTTTTCTCTCTTCAGTTTTTTAGCTAAGACTGCAGTGCTATTTATCATAGGGTGTTACCAAGTGGGAATCCAATCATATTTCTCGGGGGACTACTAGTGCCTAATCAGGAGAAGTGATTTCACGACATTTCCACTGGCATCAGGCCAAGCTCCATCTTTGTTCTACAATGCAGTTTATGTTGAGAGATGTGCTGAGTTGCAAGGCGCAGTAGTGGAGAATTAATTTGGGTGGTTTCTGAGATGTTTTTCAGTGGAGGAAGGTTTCCTTCCATTGCGAGGGTAGTAAGGAAGGCCCTTGAGCCTTATTGCAGCATTTGGCATTAGGCCACACTATCATTTTCCCCTACAACGCAGTTTTAGTCTTGGATTGCATTATTTTAGGGAGGAGTTGGAGGGGTGGTTTCATTACACCATTTGGGGAGGAGGATTTCCAATGAAGGGATCAACCTTTCATCTGGAGAGTCTATTGGAGGAGGCTACATTATTTGCTACATTAGATCAGCCATATCTTTCCAACTGTTTATTTTTATTGAATCTTCAGCCCTAGGGTTTTGGTTCATTTCTTGTATATTGGTGTATTTATAAAAACCCTCTTGGGTTCTCTATTGGAGGTTGTATAGAGCCTTGATATTTATTTTATGTATCTCTTGAGGCATATATCAGCCCATTGTATCATTGTATGTTCATTTGATGTAGCAGTGCTCTTATGACTGCGCTGTAGCGGTCTTCCAGCATTTTGGTATAGTAACAATACCTCATTCTTGAGGGATTTATCTATTGGAGTCTTGCTAGTTCATGTATATGAATTGTGCCCCATTATTTTGTACTCTTTTGCTGTTTTTATGATGAATAAGAAGGCTCCATATTGGTCTCTCATTTTTATGCAATAATCTTCACTACTATTTCCATGTTTATGCACTATATTCCTGCTTTTCCCATTTGGGAATATTACAAAAAATATTAGAAATGTATTGGATTCTCGTTGCATCGCCGTTAGAAAAATAAAGACATTATTTGGCACCATTTAGGAAAAGGCCCGAGGCCTCACCAAACCATTGGAATATTTGTAGGAGGGCCTCCCATTGGTTCCACTTTATAATACCAAAAGAGAGGATTCCATCAACAGAAATAGGTGGATAAGACATACTTTAGGTGCCATCCACATCCCATGAAAACTACCCAACATCCAAGAAAAAATGATCTTCCTACTGAGAGTAGTGGGGAAAGAGATCACTCCTGCCGAAGCCCTTTGTGAGCTTTGAAAAAAAGAGTGGTAAAACCATTTATCAAAACAACTAGCCAGATATTGGACATGCACACCATGATCAACTCAACATTCCCATATTCCAGGCCAATCTGGACCACTATGAGATTGAGTAGCCTCCAGTTGACGCAGTCATAGGCCTTTTGCAAATATATTTTCATAATAACAACCTACTTTCTCTTGGTGTGTATAAAGTGGGCACACTCCTGTGCAATGGAAATAACATCATGGATGGATTTTCCATTAAGAAAAAAAAATTGTTCCTTTGATATGTAGATAAAAAGGATAGTAGAAATATATAAATGGATTCATCTGATCTTATAATGTATTAAAACAAAATACTGAATCACTTATACAAATTGTGGAAACCAATTTCGATCGCACAATCACATAACAAGAGAAAGAAATTATCAGTCGCACAACACAAGATGTATCTAGGGAAAGAAACTTCTAAAAACCCTGTTATCTGTATATTGAATAAAGTCAAGATCATGAAAAAATACAATGTTATTTCCCTCATTGAGAAACCTTTGCACTCTGTTGAATGTCTCACTCTGATCTTGGAAAAATCAGTCCAATACTTAACCAATTCGTGGCCTTTTTATAACCAGCCTTGTTTACACATTATTGGAGGAATTTTGGCCCTATTAAATAGGAAACTACCAAGAATTGATTGCGCAATTCCTTCAAGGCATCCTGATGACCTCATGCATGACCTGTACAATTTTCTAATTATACAATTGCTAGTTATCTCCCCTTTAACCCCAATCTCAATTGGGCCTTCCTCATAACTGTCATGCAACAACTATTTATAGTGAATTTTCAGTTAACTTATCCACCATTAATTGTGAATTAAATCAAATTTAATTTACTGGACCTATCACTAGCTCATCTTTGAGTTAGAACTAGTTAAAATAATTTTAACTCAAATAGTTTAGTTAACTAGTTACAGCTCAAAAATAACTGTAACTAGATCCCCTAAAACTTAGGAAGAACTCTACATGCCTCCATTTTGACCCTCAACTTGAATTAACTAAGCTAACTAAGCCTTCTTGACATATTTAACACTTACAAGCTGTCATATGATGGAATTACACTTTTACTTCTAATTTAATTAAGGGAAAATTAAATCAAAATCCCCCTTTGGGTGCCATTTCATGGTTCCATTTCAACACTCTAAAAAATAAAGGGATTATTTTCTACCCCGATCTTGTCTCTGTGGAACTCAAATTTTCTTCTTTCTAGTGCCTTCATCAAGATGTTTGCATCCCGATCCTCCGTGGGAATGTACTCTAATGACATAATCCACCTCTACACACAATCTCTGAGATGGTGATACCGAATATCAATATGCTTGGACCTGTCTTGAAACACTAGATTAACCAAGAGTTTGATGAAACTCTCTTTATCAAAATATATCATTGTCAGATCCATATTTCGATCAAGCAAACCAACAAGTACTTCTTCCTCATCCAGATAGCCTCACATGCTGCCTGACGGGACGCCATGTACTCTTCCTCTACTGAACTGAGTGAAAATGACCTCTATTTCCTATTGTACCAGGAAAATGTTGTTGATATTATGCTGAATATTCCCCTTGATGTTATCTTCCTTTCGGATGGACTCCTTGCCCAATATGCATCGGTGAAGCATTAAAGTTTCACTCCATTTGTCCATTTGTACCATATCCCATACTCTGTAGTGCCTCTGAGGTATCCCAACAGATGCTTTCCTTCCTTTCAAAATATCTTGGTAGGCTTCACCATAACTTGAATAAGCTGGTTAAATGCATAGCATATGTCTGGTCGTGTGTTCACCAAATACATGATTGAACCCACAATTTTCTTATAAACAATATCATCCACTACTTCGCCTAAAGTAGCATCCTCCTTCCTCCAGTTTCTGGCTAGAGGAGTCTCCATGATTTTGCTTCCCTCCATGTGGAACTTCCTGAGGATCTCATTGGCATACTTTCCCAGAGATAAAAATAGATCCCCATATCTTTTCCATATTTCCAATCCCAATAAATATTGCAAGAGCCCCATGTCCTTCATCTCAAATTCTCTTGCAATATCCTCTTTGAAAGATTTGATGAGTTGCTCATCACCTGTTAGTATTATATCATCGAAATAAAGTACAATAATCAAAATATTACCATCTACCACAATATGATAAATGCTCATATTAGATTCACTCTTGGTGAATCCCAACCCAGTGAAATAACTATCAATCTTGGTGTACCAAGCACGAGGTGCTTGCTTCAACCCATAAAGTGCTCTCTTGAGTCTAGACACATGCGACTCCTTGTTTAAGGTCTCAAAACCTTCTGGATTCTCAATGTACACCTCTTCCTCAATCAAACCATTGAGTAAGGATGTCTTTACATCCATCTGATGTATCTTCAATCCCATATACATTGAGAGTGCAAGGATGGATCTAATTGATGAGTACGTTGTGACTGCTGCAAAATTTGCATCATAATCTATCCCCTCCACCTGAGAGAACCCCCTGGTAAAAAATATTTCCTTGTGTCATCTGGATCCTACAACTGACTTCCCCATTGGTCTTGGGACAACTTCCTATGCACTATTTTTGATAATGGAGTCATACTCCTCAACTATGGAATCAACCCAAACTGGTTGCTGCACTTCTTCCTCGAAAGAGGATGGTTCTATCTCTACACCTTTCCTCATAAGAGCCATGTAACCAATGTACCGCTATGGGGACCTTCTCTGCATGTTCTATGATGTGGGTTCTCCCTCATTCTCTCTCACATTTAGCAACAATCTTTCAGCCTCTCTGGTATGCTTCCTTTCATCTCTAGTGGATGGATCTACATGAGTGGTTTCTTCCACTCTCTATTCCTATGCTTGTGGCTTCTCCACATCCCGAGGTTCTTTTTTTGGAGCCAAGAGCTCCTCAAATGCATGCAACTAAAGTTCCCTCTCAAGGTAAATTTGCATGTCCTTCTATTCATCGAATTTCACATCTCTTCTTACCATTGTCATTGTATGTGCTGTCAAGTAAACTCGATAATTGTGAGGTGTATCAGTGTACCCCACAAATATCCCCAAATAAATTGTTGGCTCTAGCTTATTCCTGGTATTTTTGGTCACATTGAAATAAATTGATGAACCAAAAATTTTAAAATGCGACACATTTAGTCTCTTAATTGAAAAATCTTCCTCTCGTGTACTCATCCCAAGTATCCGATGAGGACTTATGTTCTGCATAAATAATGTTGTATTGCATGCTTCCACCCACAGATGCAATAGTAGGCCATTATCGTGCAGCATAGCTCGTGCTGCTCCCACAATAGTTATGTTCTTCCTTTCTGCAACCCCCTTCTAGTGTGGAT
This sequence comes from Pinus albicaulis, assembly GCA_034641835.2. Taxonomy (NCBI): domain Eukaryota; kingdom Viridiplantae; phylum Streptophyta; class Pinopsida; order Pinales; family Pinaceae; genus Pinus; species Pinus albicaulis. Next base: position 1,008,689,276 of record CM076577.1, on the reverse strand, counting down.
TATATGATGTGCTATCAATTCCCTTCGAATTAATTTTGAAGCAAAAAAGTTCATGAATGCATTAGAGACATATTCTCCACCATTTTCATTCCTCAAATCCTTCACCTTCTTCCCTGTATCTTTCTCAATAAGTTCTTTTAACTCACAAAAATTGGAATATGCATGATCTTTCTTCTGCATGAAGAAATCCAACACTTTCATTAAAAATCATTTACAAAAAGCACATAATACCAAAGTTTTTCTGTGGAAGTTGTCGAGAACTGTCCACACATGTTTGAGTGAACTCTCTCAAGGATTGTCTTTTCTCGACTTTACTTATCATGAAAGGTGGATTTGGTATACTTCCCCAATGTACACCCTTTACATGTATCTCTCTCTGAAAGTGCACCCTTTGGAAGTCCTATAGAAATCTGTTGCATGATCTTCAAAGTGCCATGGTGTAGATGGCCCAATCTCCTGTGCCATAACTCATTGATGTCTCGGATATCCACCTTCTATGCTTTTGTGCATAAGGTAGAAAATTCTTCTACATCCAATTTGTAAATCTTCTTTACTCGAACCCCAATCCTTTTCACTTGTGTCGTGGCTTTGTGATGAAGGAATGTCTTTCCTTCACTAAATACCACATCATATCCACAGTCTTCCAACATAGCAATAAAAACCAAAATATTCTTTAAACCAGAAAGATACATGGCAGATTTTAATGTGAGAGGATTACCTGGCTCCCTATGAAAGGTAACTATACCAACACTAGTAGCACTATACCTCTTGTCATCTCCCATCTCGATTTGCATCTGGAGATCCTTCTCCTCCAAGCTACTGAATAATTCTTTATTCTCGGTCATATGGAATGAAGCTCCACTATCTAAGTAACACACAGAAGCCATCATTGATGACGCCATGCATGTGATGAGAGTGAAATCCAACTTGAACTGTGAAGCAAGTGCTTCACCTGTTTCTCCTCCTGAGGCCTTCTTGTTGGAATTATTGTGTGGATAAATTGTAGCATAGTGTCCAAGATCATGACACTGAAAACATTTTACCTTTGATAAGCCTCACTTCTTTCCTACCTTACCGCAATCCAATTTGGAATGTGACGCTTTCCCTTTCCCTTTATTTTCGTTTCTAGCTGAGGCATAGTTCTCCTCCTCATCAATATTTGATGAGGATCCATCTATGGTGCTCCGTCGAATCTCTTCTGGTACCAAGTTGGAGCATAATCCCTCCCACTATGGTAGCTTCTCCCTCCCATTCAAAAAGTCCTGGAAAGTTATTCCAACTCTTCAGAAGGCCTAGAAGTGTTAAGCTCACCAAATCATTATGGGAAATTGTTACCCCAACACTTCCAAGCTCATATCGACATTGAGTGAACTTCGTCAAGTAATTTTGGATCGTGTCGCCCTTCTCCATCTTGATCTTTCTGAGCTTGTATTTCAGTGCCAGTTTCTTGTGGTCGCTGCTATTTTGAAACATATCTATTAAGGCTTTCCGCATATCATATGGAGTTTCCTTTCCATGGATATTTGAGACAATATGATCTCGAAATCCTTCTAAAAAGATCCTTCTTGCTTTTGATACATTCTTCTTCCATGCATCAAGAAGTTGAGCATCTACTACTGTAGGCTGAGGAATATCAATTTCTATGAATTCCTTTAGTCTATTTTCCTCTAGCACTACTTCCATCCTGTCCTTCCATTCTATGTAATTCAAATTTACCTCAAGGGCATATTCGAGTCTGAATCCATTAAAAGTCATCTTGATCTACTGTTGGTCCTGAAGAATAAATATTCAAATTCGATGTACATGTTCAAATCAAACTTTGGTTCTTTGCTTATATTGTGATTCCTGGAGTTCTGATACCATTTATAAATATCTAAATGGATTCAAATGATCTTGTAATGTACTAAGAAAAATACCAAATCACTTCTACAAATTGTGGAAACCAATTTCGATCGCACAATCACATAACAAATAAGAGAAAGAAATTAGCAATTGCACAACACAAGACGTATCTGGGGAAAGAAACTTATCAAAACCCCGCTATATGTATATCGCATAAATTCAATATCATGAAACAATATAATCTTATTTCCCTCATTGAGAAATATTTTCACTCTATTGATGGTCTCACTCTGATCTAGGAAAAATTGGTCCAATACTTAACCAATTCTCAACCTCTGTCTGACCGGCCTTGCTTACAAATTCTTGGAGGAATTGTGGCCCTATAAAATATGAAATTCCCAAGAATTTATTTTAGAATTCCTTCAAGGCATCTTGATGACCTCATGCATGACCTGTACAATTTTCTAATTATTTTCCCTTTAACCCCAATCTCAACTGGGCCTTCCTTAGAATTGACATGCAACGACTATTTATAGAAAATTATCAGTTAACTATTTGACCACTAATTGTGAATTAAATCAGATTTAATTCACTGGACCTATCACTAGCTCATCTCTTAGTTAGAACTAGTTAAACTGATTTTAACTCAAATAATTGAGTTAACTAATTACAACTCACAAATAATTGTAACTGGACCCCATAAAACTTAGGAAGAACTCCACATGCCTCCAGTTTGGCCCTCAACTCAAATTAACTGACCTAACTAAGCCTTCCTAACTTAGTTAACACTTACAAGCTGCCATGTGATGGAATTACAATTTTACTTATAATTTAATTAAGGGAAAATTAAATTAGAAGCCCCATTTAATCCCTTTAATCCTCTCAAAAATAATCTTTGAAATGAGAATATATAATATGTTACACATGGATATGGGTTGAAAGTCAAAAAAATAAGTGGGATCAGTAACCTTTTGAATCAGTGTAATGAAATTAGACTTAATGGAACCAAAGATACAACACCTGACCCTAGATTCTTCCACCATATTATGCAAAGCCCTCCATATTAAGTCAAAAAAATGTAGAAACTTTTCGATTTTCCATCCATGAGGACTTGTACATTTTTCCTTTGCAAAGGAACATGGTACATTGTGCATTTCCTCCAAGGAGACCGGTCTGCTAAGATTATCAGTTTCCTCCATATCAAACGTCACAGGGAATTCTTCTTCAACCCAAATTGATCTTCAAGGCTCACATCAAGCCTCTCCTTAAAAATTTCACCAAATTTTTTTATAGCTTCGATTTGTATCTCTTCATCTGAAAAATTGAGGGATCTATCCACACCCTTGATGCTCCATATCAAATTTCTCTTATGTCACTGATTTCAAAATCTATGAAAGAATTTAGTGTTGCGATCACCTACCTGAATCCATATAGCTCGAATTCTTAGCCTCCATGTATCCTCCTAGAAATTCAAAATCTATTTCCTCCTTTGTTCCATAGATTTCAATTCATCAAGCTTCAACTAAGATGGTCGATGCTTCATGAGGAAAACACTAAACTCCTGAATACCCTCCTTTAAAGTATTTTGTTCAACATATAATTTGTATTTTTTATCCCGTTTCGAGGTAGGCACATGGATTTGAGGGGAGACAGTCTATCAGATATGAAATCCACAACTCTCTGTCTAGGTATACTCAGAAAGGAAATCAAAAATTCATTTATTAATGTACTAAAGTCCTAATCCTCAAGAAAGGTTTGATTGAACTTTAAAGGGATGCCCCTTCGATTTGGTTCCATCCTCTAACTTACCACTATGGGAAAATGATCAGAAATATACATCTCTAAAACCTATGACCTAAAATTACCCAGAGTCTCCAATAAGCACTGATGAACCATGAAACGGTCCAGGCGCTTTCCAATATAGTTCTCCCGACAACTACCATTGTTCCAAGTGGGTCGAAGGGGAGAATGATAGATATCAACCGATGATTATCCTTAAATATATAGGAAAGCTATTTAGATAATATATCAATTGGATTCTTGGACCCCCAAATTTCATCTCTAGAGAATACTAGGTTAATATTGAGATCCAATAAGAATATTCAGTAGCCATGCCTAGTGCATTAAGCACCCAGACTAGGGTGGGGCCCACAGTGCTATTTTTGGGTGCATGTCTATTTTTATTATCCCTTAATTAAGATGGACATTAAACTGTAATATATTCTCAATGTGGGCTTGAATGAGTTAACTGAAAGTGATAAATTTAGTTAGCTAGTGGATTTTGAGTTAAAGATTGGTTGGTGGGACATGCAGAGTAATTCTAGTTGTAACAGAGTTTGAAGTGCATTGGTGCATGGGTTGGTGCAAGTTGTAAATAGTTTAACTCAGTTGTGCAAGTTTTAACTAAAGATACACTAGTGAGAGATTTAGTGAATTAAATATTAATTAATTCACACGTAGTGATCTCACATGAAACCGAGGATTTACTATTATTAGTTGCATGCATGTCAGATCTAGTGGAGACCCATTTGAGTTCTAGGTGAAAGGTAGGTTGACTATCAATTGTAGGATTACCTGCTTCCACACATGCAGGCAAACACCCATTGGATTGCCCATGATACTTGCGTAGTCAAGGCAGGCAAGAATTCCTATCTTTTAGGGATCTTTACCATCAGGGATTGTGCAAGCAAGGCAGGTTGTCTAGAGGCTAAGAATTGGCTATGTGTTGGTTAGTTTTGCATATGATAGTGTGAGACAATTAGCTGATGTACTAGAGGGCTCTTGTGAGAAGATTTTTTTATGTAATTTTTTAATGATCCATGCTTAATATACAATAGAAGATAGTGGGGTTTGTAGCTGTAATATTTCCCCAGGAAATTATCTGTGTTGTGTGTGATTGATCTTTCTTCATGTTCATATGATTAGCAATTGTGTTTTTAATTCTGCAAAATATTTGTAGAAGCGATTCATTATTTAACTTTAGTACATTGTTATATCAGGTGAATCCAAGATATACATGCTAGTTGTATAATTTCTACATGGTATCAGAGCACAATAAATTATAGAAGTTTGTGACTGGATAGAATTCGAATTTGCAGGAAGACTTTCTTGGTGATACAACTGATTCAAGATCGAAATGGATTTCAATGGTTTGAGGTTAGAGTATGCACTCGAGGGAAGCTCGAACTACATTTCTTGGAAGGACAGGATGGAGGCAGTACTTAAAGAGAATGACTTGAAGTAATTCGTTGACAAAGATGTTCCTAAGCCAGATGCTGAAAATCTTGATGCATGGCAAAAGAAAGTGGCAAAGGCGAAGATGATCTTGTTGGAGGTAGTACTATATAACACTCAAGCCTCCATGGGAAAGCCACACTGTATGTAATGTGGAAGGATTTGATCGATCTATTCCAAAGTAGCAGTGACCATAGGAAATTGAAGCTCAAAGATAAACTCAAGAAGATCATGATGGAAAAGGGTGACACCATTCCAAAATATCTCACGAAGTTTGTCCAATGTCGGGATGAACTGGGGAGTGTGGGAATAATATTCACTAATGATGATTTGGTGAGCTTGTCTCTCCTAGGAATTCCTAATTTTTGGCACAATTATCAAGAATCTGTCAACTGAAGAGAAAAATTGCTAGATTGGAAACGACTGTGGTCAGATTTGGTGCAGGAGGAGTTTAGACGGAACATCAGAGATGGATCTTCATCTAAGAATGACGATGAAGAGGATTGTGATTTTTCTACCAAGGAAAGGAAATGGAAGGGGAAGAAATTCCATTCAAAATCCAAGTCCAAGAATGGCAAGAAGCAGGACATGTCCAAGGTGAAGTGTTTTCACTGTCACGAACATGGGCATTTTGCTACTAACTGTCCACAAAAGAAGAAGAACAAGAAGTATGGTGGATCTGCAGCTGGTAAGGCTCTTGCCTCACAATTTAAGCTTGAATTCTCATTGATCACATGCATGGTGTCCAGTGAATTGGGATCTATGTGGTATTTGGATAGTGGCTGATCAGAAGATCATTCCCAAGTTATGAAAATTTGCTCAAAAAATGAAAGTGATCAGAAAGGGTTGCAATCTGAATGAACGGAAATGTCTCGTCACCGCGATTCTAGCATCATGAATGGTTCTCAAAACCGGGGTTGTATGAAAAAGTTATTGAGGTTTGAAATCTTCAGTAAACTCCAAAAGTTAGTTGACCAAGTTTGACGTTTTAATTTGGGAAAAATTTAAAAAAGAATATTATGAGAATATTCCTTGGAATATTCTCTAGAATATTCTATTCAGGCATATCATAGGCGGACAAGTGTCAGATCTTTATTGGAGGATGGTTTGACTTTTTAGTTTATGGCCAATTAAAGGGTGCCATGTGGCCCCAGGCCAGTGGAATATTGGGCATATTAAAAATTTGTTAGAGTGCATAGGAATGGAACTGGAGACCTGTCACCTATGAGAGAAAAGGCGTGACCAACTCCGCTACATGATTGGTTCTTAATAATCATTGCAGCCACGTTGTATTTATAGTTTAAAAAGGCTTTGGGCGGAAAATTTAAGGGCTAGCCCGACAACACTCGATTGAACGTGACCAGGGCTCAAAACCATGGCCTTAAAGGCCTTAACCATTGTATCTACATGGTTACAAAAACCACATTATATGTTATGTGACCAATGCAATTCACATTAAATGTCATGGTTTATATAAATCGGATTTTGTTATGTTGCCAACGGTTTCGACGAGGGGTCATGTGACCACCCCACCCAACATTAAATGTTGTCTAAAACGGTTCCGCCATATTTGGAGGAGCGCGCCCAAATTTGGGAGATTCCTCCATTTTTAACTCCAGCTATCTTCAGTTGCTCCACATTTGGGGGAGTTTGTTTATGGATATTGGGAAAAAATTGTTTTTTCCATAACTCCCTCAATATTGAACCAAATTGGATGAAATTTTAGTCAATTTTGGGTCTCTTCGACCTTATGAACAATTTGGAATAGGTTTTAGGTCGATCAGAGCTGATCGGAAGCAGCGTTTTCTCCTAGGAAGATGAAGAAGCCATCAGGGCCATCATGGAGAAGGAACTGTATTGGGTAATATTTCACTATTTAGTGTGAAACAAAAGCCATTTCTAGCTATTTTCTATATTCTGAAGCTAAATTTACATTTGGTTTTTCCTATTGAGTTATATTTTTACCTGTGTAACCATTTTTAGCAAATTAATAGAGCAAGGACATGCCATCGGGGAGCCTTGGATAGACATATGTAGCCCAGGAGGGGTGAACTGCCTCAACAATTAACTGTGTTATGTGATGGTGAATTTTGTTTGCTGTGTATTTCTACTATGATATGTTAAACAATAAATTCACTTAACTATTTCTAACACATAAAACTCAGAAACATAACCAAAACTACTTTGTTTATCCTGCAACTCACGGAGAACACTTTACACACTTTATTATATTAGAATGGATACTTTTCATAGTGCAAAAAATACAATCCATTTCAGATCAGTGGTGCTTCCTTTCACATGACGGGGGATAAGGATATTTTCAGGATGAGGGCAAATTATGGCACAAGCGATTGGGCCATCTTCACCATGGAGCCTTGAAAGTCATGCAATAGATTTCTACTGGTCTTCCCAGGGGTACACTTGTGTAGTCAAACACATGAAATGGATGTACTATGGGAAAATATGTAAAGGCCACCTTTCATGAGAAGGAAAAATGAGCTTCAGGGATCCTTGAGAGAGTTCACACAAACGTGTGTGGTCCTTTCTTGGTTGCTTCAACAAAAAAACATAAGTACTATGTAATATTTGTTTATGACTTTTCTCGTAAGTGCTGGATATTCTTCATGCAAAAGAAATATAAAAAATTCTCTAAGTTCTGTGAGTTTAAAGCACTGGTGGAGAAAGAGTCAGGGAAGCAAGTGAAGGTTATTAGGAGCGATAATGGTGGAGAATACATCTCTAATGAATTCAAGAACTTTTGTAGGAAAGAAGGAATTCAAAGAGAACTCATAGCGCCTCATAAACCACAATAGAATGAGGTGGGAGAGGAGGAATAAAATTATTATGGGTGCAACGCGAGCGATGTTGCATGATCAAGGCCTACCGATGCATCTGTGGGTGGAAGCAAGCAATACAGTGGTACATGTGCAAAACCATTGTCCGCATAAAGTACTTGGCATGAGTACACCTAAAGGGGTTTTCATTAGTAAGAAACTTGATGTTTCACACTTTAATATTTTTGGCTCATCTGTTTATGTGCATGTGACCAAGGACACTAAGAAGAAGCTAGAACCGACTGCTGAGGTTGGGATTTTTGTGCGGTACACTGAAACAACCCATAATTATCATGTGTATTTTCCAAAAAAGAAAATGACTATTGTGCTACAAGATATCAAATTTGATGAGGAGAAGGCAATGTGGTTGTCCCTTGAGAGGGGGGTGGACTTCCATGCAGAGGAGGAACTGATGGTTCCTAAAGACGAGTCTCAAGATGTGGATCAACCACATGAGGAGGTTCATGGAGTGGAGGAAATCACTCATGCAAAGCCATCCATCAGAAATGGCAGAAGGCACACCACAAAAGCTGATAGGTTGAGACTTGATGCTACACAGAATGTAGGAGCCCCTACTTCACAACGCAGACAAAGACAATCTCCTAGCCAATTTACTAGATACATGGATCTTATGAGCAAATATATTGTGACTGAACCATCTTCCTTTCAGGAAGCAGTGCAACAACATACTTTTATTAATGCAATGCTAGAGGAGTATGACTCCATTTTCAAGAACAGTGCATAGGAGATAGTCCCAAGACCAGTCGAAAAATCAGTGGTTGGATCGAGATGGATCTATAAGGTAAAGCAAGTTGCTAATGGGAGTGTGGAGGAATACAAGGCCAGATTTGTGGCCCAATGTTTATCACAGATCTAGGGGATAAATTATGATGATAATTTTGCGCTTGTCGCAAGGTACTCTTCCATAAGATCCATCATTGCACTCTCAATGCAGATGGGCTGGCACATTCATCAGATGGATGTGAAAACTGTGTTTCTCAATGGGATAATTGAGGAAGAGGTGTACATAGAGAATCCTGAAGGTTTCAAAATATTTAATAGTGGGTCGCATGTGTGCAGACTCAAAAGAGCGTTGTATGGGCTGAAGCAAGCACCCTATGCTTGGTACACTCAGATAGACAGTTATTTCACCAGGCCGGGCTTCACCAAAAGTGAAGTAGATGCAAACCTATACCAGATTGAGGTTGAGGGTAAGCTATTGATCATTTTTCTGTATGTTGAAGATTTGATTTTTACTGGTGATGAGAAGCTGATACACTCATGCATGGAGGATCTTGCAAGGGAGTTCGAAATGAAGGACATGTGACTCCTTCATTATTTCCTTGGATTGGAAATATGGCAGTGGGATGGTGAGATTTTTGTGTCTCAAGGAAAGTATAAAAAGGAGATACTGGGCAAGTTTAACATGGAGAGATGCAAACCCGTGGATATTCCTCTTCCAGGAAATTGGAGGAAAGAGGATGCTACTTCTGGAGAGGTAGTGGATGCTACTGTCTATCGACAGTTAGCGGGTTCGCTAATGTATCTAGTGAACACAAGATCGGAAATTTGCTACACAATTAACCGACAAAGTCAAGCTATGGTTAAGTCTACCAAGCTATTTTGGAAGGCGAGGAAGCATGTCCTGAGATACCTAAGGGGCACATCAGAGTATGGTATATGGTACAGACGGAAAGATGGGGTGAATTTGCATGGATTCACAGATGCATATTGGGTTGGAAGTCCATCAGACATAAAGAGCACATCACGGGGGATCTTTAGCATTGGATCAACATCATTTTCTTGGTATAAAAGGAAATAATTATCTGTGGCACTCAGGTCAATAGAATCAAAATATATGGCAGCAAGTCAAGCTACAAGTGAGGCTATCTAGATGAGAAAGATCTTGGTTGGTTTGTTTGGTTCTCAGATGGCTCCGACAGTGATTCATTGTGATAATAAAAGTTGCATTAAACTCTTGATTAATCCTATTTTTCATGATAGGTCTAAGCATATAGATATTTGGTACCATATTCTTAGATATTGTGTGTAGAGGATGATCATGTTGCTTCATTACATTCCCATGAAAGATCAGGATGCAGATATTCTGACGAAGGCGCTCACTAGGAGAAAATTCGAATACCATAGAGACAAGATCGTGGTGAAGGATAATCCCTTTCTTGTTGAGAGGGAGTGTTGAGATTCAACACCCACACCTAGTGAATTAAGCACTTGGTTGCATTCAACACCTAGTTGCATTAAGCACCTAGACTAGGGTGGGGCCCACAGTGCTATTTTTGGGTGCGTGTCTATTTTGATTATTCCTTAATTATGATGGACATTAAACTGTAATCTATTCTCAATGTGGACTTGAATGAGTTAACTAAAAGTGATAAATTCAGTTAGCTAGTCGATTTCGAGTTAGAGGTTGGTTGGTGGGACATGCAGAGTAATTCTAGTTGTAACAGAGTTCGAAGTGCAGTGGTGCATGAGTTGGTGCAATTTGTAAACATTTTAACTCAATTAAGTGAGTTAAACTCAATTGTGCTAGTTGTAACTAAATATACACTAGTGAGAGATTAATTGAATTAAATGTTAATTAATTCACAATCAGTGATATCACATGCAACTGAGGATTTACTATTATTAGTTGCATGCATGTCAAATCTAGTGGAGACACAGTTGAGTTCTAGGTGAAAGGGAGGTTGGCTATCAGTTGCAAGATTATCTACTTTCACACCTGTAGGAAAACACCCATTGGAGTGCCCATGATACTTGCATAGTCAAGGCAGGCAAGAATTCCTATCTTTTATGGATCTTTACCATTAGGGATTGTGCAAGCAAGGCAGGCTATTTGGAGGCTAAGAATTGGCTATGTGTTGGTCAATTTTGCATATGACAATGTGAGACAATTAGTTGATGTAATGGAGGGCTCTTGTGAGAAGAGTTTTGTATGTAATTGTTTCATGATCCATGCTTAATATACAATATAACATAGTAGGTTTTTTAGCTATAAGATTTCCCCTGGAAATTATCTATGTTGTGTGTGATTGATCTTTCTTCATGTTCATGTGATTAGTGATTGTGTTTTTAATTCCGCAAAATATTTGTATAAGAGATTCAATATTTAACTTTTGTACAATATTAGATCGGGTGAATCCAAGATATACATGCTTGTTGTATAATTTATATAGTTAAAATCCCCTTCAAAAATTAGTGAACCAATGTTAAGGATATTTTTGTATTTGACCAGATCCTAGAAAGTGTGCTTGTCCACGTATGGAGTGTAAATATTCCATAAATGTATCTTATTTAGAGATCCCCTAAAATGGTCTGTGAGAAAAATGCCAACGATATATTTGAAGGCTTTGAAATATGCCTAGAAGGGATCCCACATAGCAACCAAAGCACATGATGAACCATAATATTCCACAAAAACAATTATCCAGTGTCAGGAAATAAGCCTAAAGTAAGTCAAGGATATATTTAAGTCGACCATGGTTTCCTGGATGAGAACGACAATAGGGTGTAGCGACAGAAAGAGGTGACATAAAGACTACCTTTTAGTGGCATCCCCAAGCCACACAAATTTAGGAAAATAATGGTCATGGGGGTTCTGAGGCAAGGGGCATGCCATCCCTAAGGGCCCCAGAGCAGGATTTATTAAGAACACAGATCATTAGGGGAATTTTGAGGTCTAAAATGGGCCTCCTAAGAAAAATGTACAACAAAAATAAACTTTATAAGAACCAATAGGATTCAAGATGATGATGTCAACCATGGGGGATGATTCACCATTTTTAGAGTAAACAAGTAAAAATAATAAAAAATAATAAACTAATAAAACTACTTTTTCAACTCTTATTTTCAACTTATATCTCGACGGTTTTACTCAAATTTCGAGCGGAAGTACTCATTGGATGCAATTTTTGATTCCTCATCCAAGGAGTACCCATGTTGCATACTTTCGATGGAACTTGCTACACGAAAAATGAGAAATACATGAAAAAAACATGTTTACAATCACGTTTTTCATGTATTTCTCATTTTTCGTGTAATAGGGTCCATTGAAAGTATGAAACATGGGTACTCCTGGGATGAGAAATCAAATTTTTCATCCAACGAGTGTTTCCACTAGAAATTTGAGTAAACCCATTGGGAGATAAGTTGAAAATACGAGTTGAAAAATTAGTTTTTCCTTTTTTCCCTCTAAAATTTGATCATGTAATCAAATATTATTTTATTATTTCCAATATTATTTTATAATTTCTTTAGGAGGCCCATTTTAGACCTCAAAATTCCCCTAATTAAGTGTAGAAACATCGCACACCCCCTAAAATGTCTACGTCCCTTACCTGCCTTGTGATGGGTAGTAATACTTTTAGCAAAGGATGGGGTGATGATGGGGGAGGAGGTACTAGAAGGTCCAGTATGGACAGTGAGGGTGACAAGGTCCATGGTTGGGTTCAAGAGAAGGAAATCCAGATCGCTATCTACAAAGTTGTGAGGGGAGGGTAGAGCAACTAGGACAATAGAGGTAATAAGTGGTTGGGGGGCGGGGGGGGGGGGGAGGTGGTCTGAGATGGGGGAAAGGACGAAGGTATGAGAGTAGTGGAGAAATATGGCGATTATATGATGGTTTTATGTGAAGATGGGGGAAACATAGGAGCACGATTGGATCCGTCAATAGATAGGAAAACACAATTATTTAAGGAGAGATCATTGAGGGTAGAGATATGAAGGGGATGAGGGTCGAGATAGACATTGGCCTCACGAGAGGAGAGATGGGAATGTAAAGAAAGAATGAAATAATTGTGAGCACGATGAGAAGGGGAATCATAATTAGTATAATTACCTAGATCTAAGCTAGACCCTGGAAATGAAGCCTCACAAACATGTTCATCACAAATCCAATCCCGTCGAGATTCACCCACATTCTAAAGTCACCGCGGGCATTGTGCAAGGAGATGTTCGACATGGTGGAAAAGAATGGAATGGAAAGGGACACCATTGTAGTCAATGCACTAAAAAATTTGAAGGGGACCCATCCCAGAATGATTTCCTCCAACAAGCCACCGACGAAGTCCACTCCCACAAGTATCCAGGTCAATCTCTTATCCCTAGCCCCCAACACTCTAGGATCCATGTATACAAACTTACCCATTGAATTCCTAATCGCCTCCAGGGAATTCCACATTCAAAATTCAGTCTATAGAACAGGTAATTTAACCCAAGTGTACTTATTTTGGGGTGTATTCATGAGCAGACTGAAGCCTAAAACCATTTTCATAGTTGCAAAAATCTTCTACCACGCACCCAAGGAGTAGAAAAAATATTTTTGCATAATCCTGATGTAAGAAGTGGAAGCTATATCACCGATTAAAAAATTGATTGACCTTCAAGGTATAGTCAAGGATGGGCTTCCATTATGCCACCACCCAACCCTCCATATCTAGAATATGAGAGCCCACAAAAAACCAATGACCCACCAATGCCCAATTCTAAAGACTCAACATTTGGTCCGAGAGGATATCATGTCTAAAGCTGAATAGTTTGGGTTCTGTAATGCATTTTACATTTTTATGTCATATCTGTCAGTGCACCAGATGATTATGACTTCCCATTCCAGTGATAGTGCATCATCATTTACATGCTTCTTATCAGAGGGTGCACCTGAAGTCTGAGTGGCAGGGGCATTGTCCAAGTTAGGAACTTGATATCCCACATTGTGAATGCAAGTTATTTCCATATCCAACGTGGCATAAGAAAAGGATTCTTGTGCTGATATTTCAACATAAAGGGATTCCAAGTAATCCTGCATCCACCGTAATACATGTCAGACCATCACAACACACTACGGGAACCAACCCCACCCATCGCAATCAAAGAACCCGTAGTGGAAACCCTAGATCAATGTAAACCTTAAATGCAGAGAGAATATAATAAATCCAAAATAGCTGGATCCAAGAAAGGAAATAAATTCACCGATGCGAGGAATGTGATACCCAATAAATTCAAGAGGAGATCCAAACATGTTAGAGGAAAGAGAGAATAAAAAACCCATGGCAAGTGGGATCCAAGAGGGGCGAGTGTCGTCAAGTAGTGAAAACAGACAGGAGGGTGGTATATTTTTATAGCCAGAAAAGGAAAGAATGTGCCACGAGTCAATAATGGTAACCTACATAGTATCCAAAGTCCCAGATTTGCAGCATGTAGGTACCCCAGGAAAATTCAACCACCCAGAAAATATCCCACTCGTAGAAATTAAATGCCACACCAAATCGAATGGAAAATGTAGGCCAGAAAAGAAACCAGAGAGAATAGTTGGCACGGTCGAGTCCACCGCCTCAGCGACGCCATTCCAGAGCACAACACCACCCGTTTGTATGGAAAGCCGTTCCCCAATGAGAGTTATTCACAACAACAACAACATAAACATCCCATAGTATGCCACCACTAATGGAAAAACCTAAATATAATATCATTAAAAGGTTTAGAAATGATAAAATAATCCTTCCACTTATGCTAGATATATGGGAGTATGAACTGTTCTTGGTGTTCAATATCAACAGATGAGTTTTTGAAATTTGCAACAAGAAACAGTGAAATTGGCAACCAGAAAGGAAAAAAATTACACAGACATTAGTGAGAAAATTATGTTGCACAATCGTGAGGGATTTATGATGCACATTGGTGAGAAAATTTAGTTACACACTGGTGAGGAATTTCAGTTACACACTAGTGAGGAATTTGGTTGTCTAATTTAATTTTCCCTTGAATAAATTAGACAATAAATTGTAATTTCATCTCATAACAACTTGTATCGGTTAACTAAGTCATGATGATTGAGTTAGCTCAAAAAATTCAAGTTGAGGGTCTAAGATGAGGCATGTAGAGTGATCCTAATATTTTTTGGGTCCAGTTGTAGTTAATCCACTAGTGGGGTGCAGGTGTAATCAACTAACTCAATTAATTGAGTTAAAATCAGTTTAATTAGTTATAACTGAGTGATGAATTAGTGAGAGGTCCAATGAATTACATTAGATTTAATGCACAAGTATTGATCAATCAAATAACTGATGATTCACTATTAATAGCTGCATGCATGTTAGTTCTGAGGAAGACACAGTTGAGACAGAGTTTAAAGGGAACATAAATATTAGTTATATTTTTAGAGAATTGCCCGAGTGAAATTATAAAGCCATGAGGAAGCTATGATGGATTGTGTAATCAAGGAAGGCTAAAGGAAGGCTAAGAATTGACTATGTGTTCGTCTAATTTTCCCTAGATCAGCGCGAGAGAATTGGTAGAGTGCTGGAGAATATCATGAGAGATTAAGCATTGGATTGTTTCATGATTCATTTAATTTATACAATATATGCTAGCGTGGGTTTTGAGAAGTTGCTTTCCCAAAGAACATCTTATGTTATGTGATTGATTTAATTTTTTCTCTTACTTGCATGTGATTGAGCAATCATGATTTGTATTCCGCAAATATTGTAGAAGGATTAAGTATCTTGTTTTAGTACATCACAAGATCGGATTGAATCCATTGATATAGAAGGATTAAGTATCTTGTTTTAGTACATCACAAGATCGGATTGAATCCATTGATATAGAATTTATATAAATTTCTACATGGTATCAGAATTCCAGGAATCACAATATAAGAGAAGAAATTGAGTTTGTCTTGAGCAGGTTAAAATTTGTAGATTTATTCTTCAGGATCTAGTAGTAGATTAAGATGTATTTCAATGGCTTGAGACTTGAATATGCACTTGAGGGAAATTTGAATTATATTGCATGGATGGATAGGATGGAGGCAGTGTTGGAGGACAAAGGGTTGAAGGAATTCATAGATACCGATATTCCCAAGTCTGCAGCAACAGATGCCCAACTTCTTGATGCATAGAAAAAGAAGGTAGTAAAGGCGAGAAGGATCTTGTTAGAGGGAGCTCGAGATCATATTGTCTCGAGTCTCCATGGGATGGAAACTCCATATGCTATGTGGAAGTACTTGATAGATATGTTTCTAAATAGAAGTGACCATAGGAAGTTGACGCTGAAGGAAAAGATCAGAAAGATCAAGATGGAGGAGTGTGAGACGCTACCAACATACTTCACGAAGTTCGTTCAATGTTGACATGAGCTTGGAAGTGTTGGTGTGATAGTAACCCATGATGATTTGGTAAGCCTAGAACTTATAGGCCTTCCCAAGAGCTGGCATAGTTACCAGTACTCTGTGAATGGGAGGGAGAAATTAAAATATTGGGTGCATTTGTTGTCTGATTGGTAATAGAAGAGATAAGGCAGAGCATCAGAGACAAGACCTCCAACACCAACAAAGAAGAAGATTGTGCATTAGTCAAAAAAGGAAAGAAATACAAGGGAAATAAGTCCCAAGACAAATAAGGCAAGAGATACTTCTCCAAGATCAAGTGTTTTCACTTCCACGAGCATGGGCACTATGCCTTGAATTGTCCACATAAGAAGGAAAGCAAGAAGGAGCCTACAATTGCAGTGGGTGAAGCGCTAGCTTCACATTTTGAGCTTGATTTTATTCTCATTGCATGCATGGCCAAAGCTATAATGGAATGCATGTGGTATCTACAAAACTGTGCCTCATTCCATATGATAGAGAATAGATATCTCTTTAGTGACTTAGAGGAGAAGAACCTCCAGCAGAACATAGAGTTTGGAGATTGTTGAGCCCCAAAGATGTCCTTTCCTTTCACCAAATTTCACTTCATTCCATTTGTCCTTTCTCAGTTATAGGCTTAAAAGATCAATAGGAATTATTAAATTACTCTAAGAGTGCATGCAATAACTGACTTACTATACTTTTGTGGTTTTGTTGTCATAGTGATTTTTTATTAGACTTAGCTACAGAATGCAACCATTCTGTAGCTAGTCGCATATTTTGCAGCCATCTTTATGTTCACACAGGTTATAGGTGTCACTTAAAGGAAAAAAGCATATGTTTGAATTCCAGAACTCACCCACATCATTCCTTTCCCTCTACGAAGTCTGAGCAAAAATCTACAAGTGGTTATGCACGTGGAGGCAGCCAAAACTAAGAAGTAGACTTCTACAAGGACAAGGACTCTGCAGATGTCTTCAGCAAAGTACGAGTCCTAAATAGGAGTTCTAATTCGATTTTGATTGAAAAATACACCTATGCCTATTTCCACTCAAGGAAAGTTATGTATTTTGCTTATAAGAATAACTCGGTGAACCGAGAGACTGTTAGCTAGTTGATGTTTTGTTGTTAAGTCCTCCAAGACTGTAATACTCTGTTTTCTGAGCATTTTTTCCTTTAATGAAAGAAGTAAAAATTTGATGCATGATTTGAGGCAACGTTAAGGAGTTAAGGATTTGTGTGCCAATCTGGTGGTAGAGGGCCCCTACTGTCCGAAAGGCTTTGTGCATATTTTCTAGATAAGTAACTTTAGCTTTGTTTTGTTTTTAATTAGGCAGTTTTCTGAGCATCATGTTTTATGTTTACTTACATCGAATATTGAAATCGATCTTGTTCCCATGAACTGTTCCAATATATCACTAGCACGTGAATGAGATAGAGTTTTAATACTTCAGAGGTTAATTGCATTTTAGTTCAGTTCTGTTCATTGTATTTCAAGTTTTATTAGCTAGTTGTATTCTAGTTCTGTTAAATTAGACTTAAAGGCCTTCATTATTTACAAACAACTCTTGTTCTTAATTTATTTTAACACATCATCATCATATGAACAAGAATTAGTTATATCATTTTGAAGTTCTTGACTATTCTGCAATTTCTCATAATTTTACAAACAACCCTTTTCCAAAGCTATTCCAAGAGATCTCTAACCCTTGAATGAGGCTTAATAGTAACATTTTGAGTTGCAGAGTGGGTTAATTCTAATGTCATAATTTATGTTAGCATAGGATTCCTTACTAAATTACAGATAATATTTTCTCAAAGTATTCCAACAAATTTCTAACCATGGATAATATTTTCTCTGTGATATTGTAAGTTGTTGTTTATTAAAGAGAACCTCATTACATCAAACTTATCCTTTTCTTAAGTTGTTCCAACATACCTCTAATGAAATGAATTGGACTGAGTTACTTTCCTTGTCAAGCTTTGCAATTTGTGAACTAGCATTTTCTGTTCTTAGGTGTCATACACAGTTTAGAGTAGATTTTGTTTTGTTTTAGTGTGATCAGTAACTTCTCTTTGCCAACAATTTAGTTCTTTTCCTCTTAATACAAAAATGCAAAAACCAAAAACACTAAAATAAAACACTAAACACAACGAAGTAGGAAGAAGATACCTAGGCACATATAGTGCACTTCACTTCAACAGTTTACTAGCCCTGGTTGACAATTTATGACATCAATTTAGGAACACTAAGTTGAGTAGACAGAGATGATAGGAGGTATAATGCGACCGACATAGGTACAATTACCTTTTAGAGGGAGTCTGGCTCCCCTCTCAAACTGGTAGATGTTTTTTATGTTCCAGGCGTAAGGAAGAATCTCTTCTCCATAGCGGTATTGGAAGACAGTGGTTATGATGTGATGTTTAGAAAAGGAAAGGTTTTCCTTAAACACATAGCCATGGGAAAGGTGAAGAAAATCAGTGTAAGATTCAAGAACCTATATGCTCTCGAGGTCGAGTATGCATTCAAAGCTTTGAGGAGAAAAGCAGTGGTTAATGACTTGGTGGTTTAGAGGTAGAAATTATCTCTCAACAAGCAGCCTCATAAGTAGTCTTAGAAGGTTCTGGAGCAACCAAAATATGATAATCAGAGAGGAGACTGAGTGGAAGAGTCCAATCAAGAAGATACCACCAAGAGGGGGAAATTTCTAGCATGCAACCTGTTGGGCCTCGTATATGCCCATGTTTTCATCATGAAACATCATTGTTTATGCCCTAAAACCCTAGGTTTTTAGCCCGTGCTATACGCTAATTCTATCACTTTTGGCAAAATAATCTCTATGGTTGATTATCATCAATTTTTTCAATTCTCTATGATTAAAGATGATTTTTTCATGTTTTACTGATGACAGTTTTGTTGAAGTACATTTATTACAGGATTCCATCACTGAAATCCCTCACAAGCCAATTAAATATGGGAATGCCTAATTTGGGGCTTTGGCACTTTCGGCGCGCTTCCATAGAATTCGGGAGTGGTTATTATAAAAAATAATATTATGATACCTCTCCATAAGTTTTATTCCACCCATCTCACTCATATGGGTCTCTAGAAGGAAATTACCCAAATTTTCCAAATCTGTAAAAAATTCTAAACTCCCAAATTTAGCCTCAATTTCCGTGCAGAGGAAGGCGAAATGAGAAATTTAGGCACATGGGTTTTTATCCCAGTATATCCAATTTACTCACCCTATAACATTGTTTCAAAATAAATTACGGTTGTGGAGATATTTATGGGGGACTGAGGCAAATTTATGTAAAATTTGGAAATTTCTAGAATTGTCAAAATCTCCCAAAACAACCCTATTTTGGATTTTTGGTCAAAGGCAGTTGAAACTACTACAAATAAGCACATCAAAACTTTTAGAATCAATTTCATCATATCTCCATGGCTATGAATGGAGCGTTGTTGAGCAACAAAGCTTGGAATGGACAATATAATCAGATTTAGATAAATTAGTTAGCATAGTAATCTCTATGATCTGATCTGTATGGATCTCTTCCTATTTTTAATTATCAGGCTATGATTATAAAGCCTGAATCCAAAGAAGTTTAGGGGACGAGGGAGTTAAGTGGTCATTGAGTTACTTGCTATTCAAACCAAAGTTGTAAACTCTATTTTAATTTGAGACTACTTCATTATGATCATGGAGCTGTGTTGATTTAAGCTTGATGGAATGACGTGTTGATTGTGTTCTTGATCCAACATTCTAAGAATTTTCTTTCTATTGTAATTTTTACTTCCCAGGTATGGAAAGGGTCCACCATAGCCTGGGAAGTTTTGATTCATTGTAGGTAGATTTCCAATTAGCTGTGTAATTTCAATTTGTTTGGATTTCATAATTGTATTTTTTTTAATCTAAGTTAATGATCTACACAAATTACTTCTTACAAGTTCAATTTTCCTGTGTATGATTGGGTTCCTGGTATGACTGAATGTTTTCTTTCTCGTTCTGATATGATTTATGTGAATGTTCTTATATGAATGATTTTATAAAGTTTGTTTGATCCTTATTCACTAGAAGTATCTCAATCGATTTGTGAAGGAGCATAGAGATTCAAATTAACATGAATCTATACCTCATCGTAACACTATGATCCATACATTAAAACCATTGAACATGTATCTGTATCAATTCAAACACAAAGTGAATCCTCTGTCTCCCTTCAAATGCTAATGATGATGAATTAATGAGATCAAATGTGGAGTTGTGTGTTGACAACGTTTCAGATCTTGCCTAGATTCGCTCATGAAGTCAAATAATAATGTTTTCAAAGCTTCCGTGTTGAAATGAGAGATCACAAACCTCAGAATTGGATTGCGTTTTTTTTTTATGAATAGTTTCATGTATTAGCACGTAGTTGGATAGATTAAGTGTGTGCATAGAGGAGTTTCATAGTGCAGGTTTTGGAAATTAGTGCTGTAAGTGTACGTTGATACTCTTTCCAAGTGCTACCCCTAAGAATTCCACTCAAACTTTACCAGCACTGTCTTCTTAATAGGAATTCCATTTTCTGACTTTATTATTTAAATTAATCTTGTATGTCTCCTAGCAATTGCGTGGGATGAGAATAAACCTCTGAGATTGATCAAATAGGCAGCGAGTGGATTGAATGCATTAGATTCTATAGTTTTGTTGGTTAATGAAAGCAATTCAACGATAAGATTGATAATTCCATCTTTTAAAAATATGAATTTGAACATAATGGAATGCTGAGAAGTGCATTTTTTTCTGGAAATATCATTTCCTAAATTAATATTAGAGTTAAGCATGCCAATCAAACCATAAGGCATACGTATAAGATTAGATCGAAATCCAGATCCATTATTCAATTTTAAAATTGGTCCGCTGATTTCTTCAATTAGAGTGGAATTCGATTTATTTAAAAAAAAAACAGAGTGTGAACTAATGTCTTTGCACTTGCTGTAAAAGCATAACCTTCACCATTTGCTGTGTGAAATTCAAATACAATTTTATTTCTGTCATTTAAGCCTAGCAGTAGAATTTAATTAGATCTTCAACAGTAAGATGTTGTGGAGCTTGTAAGAGCATTTCTAGAATGTATTTTCAGTGTGTTAATTAAGTCAAGGTATTTCAGTTATTTCTCAGTGCCAGCATCCATCTCTATTTGTCTTTTCAAGCATTGAGTTAGTGTGAAGAACATCTTAGGATTCCAGTTCAAGTTTTAAAATTCAAATGCAAGATTGAGTTGTGAGTAGATTAGATCTTTAATTTTCTTTATAAAAGCAAATTAGGTTTTAGTCTTGTGTGAAATCTTGAATTTCTAGCTTAGGAGCAAGGTGTGTTTAAGTGATTTTGAGTTGTTAGTCTTTCCAATTCAGTTTGAGAGTTAATTTTCATTTGAGTCTCTGGATCATTAGACAAATTAGTTACATTAATTAAAAGGATTGAATGATTTCCTATTGTAATTCTCATTAATAGTGTGATAGAAACCCTAGTTTCCTAGTTGAAGTGGTCCCCATTACAATAATTAGTACAGTGTGTGAGCGGTTGGATTTCAAATTAGATAGCCTTATCTTTTTTTCTTTGGAGAACAAAGTAATGATTGCTAAAGATTTTGGGTGATTTTGCTAGAGTTAAGTTTAAAGATTTGATTGATGTTAACTGCAATAGTAGTCTAGTTTTCCAAGTACAGTTCCTTGTGCTTAAACCGTTCATATTTGTATCAGTTTGTCTAAAAGTAGAATTAGGGTTTGGTGATTCAAATCGCCACGGAGTAGGTTGAAAGATAAATTGTTCACTCTAATTGCTAAGTGCATGAGACAAACATCCAAACTAGTATTGATACCGCAATCTCTTGCTTGATATTAAGGTATGAAGTGTGCTCATCCTAGGGTTTGAGTGAAGGCACAGTCAGTAAGTATGAAATTGATTGTGTGAACACAAAATAAACTTACCAATGCATTTAGAATAAGTTCTTTAGTTTCTTTCAAGTGCGACTTGTGAAAGCTAGAGTTAGGGTTTTGGAATTTTTGCAAGAAATATTGAATTGTTAAATTGAAGTTTGTTGAAGACTAGGTATTTGCTTTAGAGTAATTAAGTTTTGATTTTAGTTCAATCCCGAGATGAATTAAGTAAAGGGTTAAGTTCTCATGTCAAATTTAATTATTGATCCTAATTGGAATGATGAATTGATCTCTTTTCTACAATTTGCGTGTTTATGAGTATTTGTGTGTCTCATTTCTGAATTAATCATTATAAAGGAAACATTATAGCTCTGACCTACAACCTAAATCAAGAAGTGCAGTGCAGCTCGTGTTTATGAGCCCGAATTGACAAATTAAATATTAAGAGCTTTAATTCACCAATTAAAACTATCAAATTTTGGCGTTGTTGCCAGGGAGTTGCAATTTTTGATTAAGGTAACTATTATCAGAGTCTCAGGATCTCGCAGAATTGTCAAAGGGCAGAGAGTGTACGGTAAGACGTGAGTGAAGAGACACACATCCACTTTTGTGGGGTTGCTCCAAAGTTTGACCGAATATTTCTTGTTCTTGAGTTTTTATTTCCTTTTTATTTATGCATAGAAGTAAAGGTAGATTTATTTCTAGTGCTAGTTTTCTTGCAATTAGCAGTTTTTAATTCATTTAGATCAAAAATTCAAGCTTTGAATGCCACAACATTTTTGGGGTACTGTAAGAACTCTCTTTTTGTACTAATACATGTTGCGGATAGGGAACATCAACCAGTAAGAGAAATTCAAGAATGACTGAGAGCTTGAAGAATGTCCTTCAAAATACTCTCTCAAGTCCTAGCAGTAGCTGGAATATCTGCCTCTCAGGAAGAGTTCATTTTCACCACATTCAAGAAATTATCTGTCTCTCCACAGCCAAAAAAGGATTTGGAAGTCTCCCTTGATTCCTCTTGCCTATCTACCAAGGAGATCGATGAATCATATACCAAATCTGATGGGGAGCATCCAGCTAAACTTGAGATCAAAGAGATTTCACCATGCCTAACAACAAGCCTTGTGTGTATTCCAGAGACCGATTATCCAAGTTCTTCTGGAATGACCAAGGAGGACATTCAGAGTGGTCCAAATGAAGAAATGATCCAATACCACTAGGATTACATCGAGCATTGGTTCCAGGTCATAATTCAGTCAAAATACCACTCTCATCTTCAAATACTCTTTGTACCATATCAATTGAAGCAACTGGTTTCTCATACTCTGGTATGTGTTGAAATTTATTCTTTCAAATCGAGTGTGAGTATATTTAGCATGATCTTACGAACATGGCTGCATTGGAAGTACTCCTACACTTGAAGGAGACCTTTCTCTCTCTAGATTAGGGTAGGGTAGAAATGACTAAAATTGTTATATGAAATAAATTTTTTTTTACGACATCACTCTTGAAATTGAAATTCCTAAGGCATAACCATTGAAATTTTTTTCATTATGCACTCTTGTGGTAAGACTTGTCGGAAGAAATTCACTCTTAATACCTCATATTTTATAAAGTGACTCTGATTATTGGCTGAGATTATTCATTGGGTCAGTTAGGGGAATTGTTATTATTATACTTCCCACTCATAAAGCTTAACATTCTATCATCCAAGAATATTTTCAAGTTTCTCTTTGAAGGTATCGATGAAAAACCTCCTATGGTGGACCACTCCTATAAAACCCTAATGAGCTCTCATAAGAACCCTAGCATG
Source organism: Pinus albicaulis (assembly GCA_034641835.2). Classification (NCBI taxonomy): domain Eukaryota; kingdom Viridiplantae; phylum Streptophyta; class Pinopsida; order Pinales; family Pinaceae; genus Pinus; species Pinus albicaulis. The sequence goes on along the minus strand of CM076577.1, from coordinate 1,008,665,487 downwards.
ACCTACTCGAGGAATATTCCAGTCATTATTTGAGTTATTTTCTTTTCTTGAGTCTTTAGGGTAGAAGGATCAACTAGTAAAGATTAGTAATTAAAAAATTTTCACACCATCCTGCGCTCTTAAGGAGTAGATTTGTCTCCCCACTTATTAAGTAACCTCTAAGGTTAATCATCATCAGAGTCTAAAAAAATATTTAGGGTAGGATAGGAGGCCTCGTAATGAGTCGACCTACCATGATCAAGAGACCTAACATGCATGACATTACTGCTCTTGGTCACCAAGCCAGAGTAATGGCTTTTAACCCAAAAGCTAGAAGACTAGAGGTCTCATCACGAGTTGACCCATTCATCCATGTTACTTCTTGTGAGTGGCATTTCCATCATCTGGTTACCAAGCAAGGACAGTGGCCTTTATATAAAATTCAAATAAGCTAACTCTGAATCTATATTTAGTAAGTGGGACACAGACATTTCGTTAGGTTAAAATGCATCCCTGTCGAGGCTACAAACGCCTGCTGGCAGCAGGGCCATGCTTGTGGTATCAAATTTAATTCTACACTATGATTTAATTGGTTGTTTTTATCTTTTCCTTGAACTCACTATCATATCTCTCTGAGAATGGCTTTAATATCCTTTAGTAGTGTGCTTTGGAGTTCTATCTTTCAAGGATGATTTGCTTTCTTTATTGACGTGAGACCCTTAGTGCAGGTGATTCACTCTTCTTGAATAAGAGAAGCTTCAACTATATTCTTGGGTAATGTTAAGACAATCATCCTCGGAAGGTATCATTTTGTAATATTTATTTTTCCCTAATTTCGATCCATTTTAAGGCCTTAGTTTTTAAATAAAGTCACTTTCACTTGTAGTAATGAGGCTATTGGAAGTGAAGACATGTTGCTTTGGATTACTCTTGAGATTCTTTGTGAAAATTCTTATGGTTAATCATTTTAGGATGACATTCTCTCTGCAGTAACAACATTGTTCAGCATTCCTATAGTAGCCCTAGCATTAGTTACTCTTTTGGAATAATAGAACTTAGTCTTAACATCACTGGATCCCTGGTCACTACTTTTCTTATCTTATTGATGCAAAGGAAGATGACATCCGTTGAAACTTACTTACATGCTATCACAATTAGCCCTATGGTTTAGGTCAATGAAGCATGAATTTAATATAGAAACCCTAGCCCTTCAGTCTTGGTCTCTGTTAGAGGTTTTTCTTGCATGCATACATGCAAGATTATAGGCATGGGGGGGAAGAGATGTTAGGAAAAAATGATGAGAATTGTCATGTTTGATTCATATTTTCGCCCTATGCTTACTCATGGTTCTCACTATCATTTTTCACAATTGTTGGGCTCGGAGCATGATCAGGTAAGTGTTCATTATTTAACCTATTTCCTTTATTTCGATAAGATTTGCATGAAAATAAATATTGATGATGGTGCTTGCATTTTTTTTCTTTTCAGGAAGTCATATGAAATCACACATGCATCAACATTTTCATGATAACGTGGATATTGAGACCTTTTTCAACAAATCATATCAGCAGGCACATCAACTCGAGCCATTCCATATTTTCTTCATTTTGAAGCACCAAGGACATCAACAACAAGGGTAAAACTTGAGGTGGAGGTTGCTTAAGATTCTTTAATTGATTAGAGACTTAAGAAAGATTTGATGATTAACCACCACATATTTCGTATATCTGGTTTTGCATGCTACTCTAGGTCATAATCATAATGGTTCATGTAAATAAACACAGTAACTATAATGCCCTCCCCTCCTACATTCACACATGTTGTCATTTGAATCCAATAGAGGATGAATTCATTGCTGCCTTTCATGAAGGAACAATTCATAAGCATTGGCCTTGCAAAAATAGAGCATGCAAGCACATGTCTTCCCATCTCCATTACCACCTCATCTCATATACCATTTCCATTGTCACCTATCATCCTATTCATCATTTTCCTCCTACCATATCTATTTTTTTTCCTTGATTTTTATCACTCTTAAAATCAAACCTATGGCAATCAAATCTTCATGCAGTGCTGCTTCATAAGACCTAACGTTACCTAAAAGCCATGATGCCATAAAAACCTAGATATGAGTAAAGTATTTGTTTTCATGAGGACATGAAAAAGCTCAGGCATGGGGGGATGTTGGGCCTCATATATGCCCATGTTTTCATCATGAAACATCACTATTTATACCCTAAAACCCTAGGTTTTTAGCTCGTGCTAGACCCTAATTTTGTCACTTTTGGCCAAATACTCTCTATGGTTGATTATCATCAATTTCTTCACGTATCTATGATTAAAGATGATTTTTTCATGTTTTACTGATGACGGTTTTGTTGAAGTACATTTATTACAGGATTCCATCGTTGAAATCCCTCACAAGCCAGTTAAATATGGGAATGCCTAATTTGGGGCTTTGGCACTTTTAATGCACTTCCGGAGAATCCGGGAGAGGTTATTATCAAAAATAATATTATTATACCTCTCCATAAGTTGGATTCCACCATTCTCACTCATATGGGTCTCTAGAAGGAAATTACCCAAATTTTCCAAATTTGTAAAAAAATTCTAAACTGCCAAATTTCGCGTCAATTTCCGTGCAGAGGAAGGAAAAATGAGAAATTTGGGCACATGGGTTTTTATCCCAGTATATCAAATTTAATAAAGCTATAACAGTGTTTCAAACTCACTTACGGTTGTGGAGATATTTAGGGGGATTGAGGCTAAGTTATGTAAAATTTAGAAATTTCTAGATTTGTTAAAATCTCCCAAAACAATCCTATTTTGGATTTTTGGTCAAAGGAATTTGAAAATAATACAGATCAGCACATCACAACTTTTAGGATCAATTTCATCCTATCTCCATGGTTATGAATGGAGCATTTTTGAGAAACAAAGCTTGGGATGGACAATGTAATTAGATTTAGATAAATTAGTTAGCATAGTAATCTCTATGATTTGATCCATATGGATCTCTTCCTATTTGTAATTCTTAGGTTGTGATTATAAAGCCCGCATCCAAATAAGTTTAGGGGAGGAGCCAGTTAAGTGGTCATTGAGTTACTTGCTATTCAAACCAAAGTTGTAAACTCTATTTTAATTCGAGACTACTTCATTATGATCATGGATCTGTGTTGATTTAAGCTTGATGGAATGAAGTGTTGATTTCATTCTTGAGCTAACATTCTGAGAATTTTATTTCTACTGTAAGTTTTACTTCCCAGGTATGGCAAGGGCCCACCATAGCCTAGGAAGTTTTGATTTATTGTAGGTATATTTCCAATTAGCTGTGTAATTTCTATTCGTTTGGATTTCATAATTGTATTTTTTTAGTCTAAGTTAATCATCTACACAAATTACTTCTTACAAGTTCAATTTGCCTGTGTATGATTGTGTTCCTGGTATGACTGAATGTTGTCTTTCTTGTTTTGATATGGTCTACGTGAATGTTCTTATATGAATGATTTTATAAAGTTGGTTTGATCCTTATTCACTGGAAGTCTCTCAATCGAATTGTGAAGGAGTATAAAGATTCAAATTAACATGAATCTATACCTCATCGTAGCACTACGATCCATACATTAAAACCATTGAATAGGTATCTGTATCAATTCAAACGTAGAGTGAATCCTATGTCTTCCTTCAAATGCTAATGATGATGAATTAATCAGATCAAATGTGGAGTTGTGTGTTGACAACGTTTCAGATCTTGCCTAGATTCACTCACGAAGTGAAATAATAATGTTTTCAAAGCTTCCGTGTTGAAATGAGATATCAAAGACCTCAGAATTGGATTGCGTTTTTTTTTTTTAATGAATGGTTTCATGTATTGGCACGTAGCTGGATAGATTAAGTGTCTGCTTAGAGGAATTTCATAGTGCAGGTTTTGGAAATTAGTGTTGTAGGTGTGCATTGATACTCTTTCCAAGTGCTGCCCTAAGAATTCCACTCAAACTTTACCAGTGCTGTCTTCTTAATAGGATTTCCGTTTTCTGATTTTGTTATCTAAATTAATCTTGTATGTCTCCTAGCAAATGCGTGGGATGAGAATAAACATCTGATATTGATCAAATAGGCGGAGAGTGGATTGAATGCATCATATTTTATAGTTTTGTTTGTTAATGGAAGAAATTCAACGATAAGACTGATAATTCCATATTTTAAAAATCTGAATTTGAACATAATGCAACGCTGAGAAGTGCATTTTTTTTCCGGCAATATCATTTCCTAAATTAATATCAGAGGTAAGCATGCCAATCAAACCATAAGGCATACGTATATGATTAGATCAAAATCCAGATCCATTATTCGATTTTAAAATTGATTCGCTGATTTCTTCAATTAGAGTGGAATTCGATTTATTTAAAAAAAACAAAGTGTGAACTAATGTCTCTGCACTTGTTGTAAAACCATAGCCTTCACCATTTTCTATGCGAAATTAAAATAGGATTTTCTTTCTGTCATTTAAGCCTAGCAGTAGGATTTAATTAGATCGTCAACGGTAAGACGTTGTGAAGCTTGTAAGAGGATTTATAGAATGTATTTTTAGTGTGTTAATTATGTCAAGGTATTTCAGTTATTTATCAGTGCCAACATCCATCTCTATTTTTCTTTTCAAGAATTGAGTTAGTGTGCAGACCATCTTAGGATCCCAGTTCGAGTTTTAAAATTCAAATGCAAGATTGAGTTGTAAATAGATTAGATCTTTAAGTTTCTTTATAAAAGCAAATTAGGTTTTAGTCTTGTGTGCAATCTTGAATTTCTAGCTTAGGAACAAGGTATGGTTAAGTGATTTTGAGTTTTCCATCTTTCCAATTCGGTTTGAGAGTGACTTTTCATTTGAGTCTCTGGAGCATTAGACAAATTAGTTACAGTAATTAAAAGGATTGAATGATTGCCTATTGTAATTCTCATTAACAATGTGACAGAAACCCTAGTTTCCTGGTTGAACTGGTCCCCATTACAATACTTAGTACAGTGTGTGAGTGGTTGGATTTCAAAGTAGACAACCTTATCTTTTTTTCTTAGGAGAATAGAGTAATGATTGCTAAAGTGTTTGGGTGATTTTGCTAGAGTTAATTTTAAAGATTTGATTGATGTTAACTGCAATAGTAGTCTAGTTTTCCAAGTACAGTTCCATGTGCTTAAATCGTTCATATTTGTCTCAGTTTGTCTAAAAGTATAATTAGGGTTTGGTGATTGAAACCACCATGGAGTAGGCTGAAAGATCAATTGTTCACTCTAATTGCTAAGTGCATGAGACAATCATCCAAACTAGTATTGATACCGCAATCTCTTGCTTTATACTAAGGTATGAAGTGTGCTCATCCTAAGGTTTGAGTGAAGGCACAATCAGTAAGTATGAAATTTATTGTGTGAACATAAAATCAACTTACCAATGCATTTAGACTAAATTATTCAGTTTCTTTCAAGTGTGACTTATGAAAGCTAGAGTTAGGGTTTTGGAATTTTTGCAAGAAATATTGAATTGTTAAATTGAAGTTTGTTGAAGACTAGGTATTTGATTTAGAGTAATTAAGTTTTGATTTCAGTTCAATCCCGAGATGAATTAAGTAAAGGGTTAAGTGCTCAAGTCAAATTCAATTATTGATCCTGCTTGGAATGATGAACTGATCTCTTTTCTGCAATTTGTGTGTTTATGAGTATTTGTGTGTCTCATTTCTGAATTAATCATTATAAAGGAAACATTAAAGCTCTAAACTACAACCTGAATCAAGAAGTGCAGTGTAGCTCTTGTTTATGAGCCTAGATTGACAAATTAAATATTATTAACTTTAATTCACCAATTAAAACTCTCAACACAACCATACCTCTAGGTGAGAGGTGGGGTTATGTTAATACATAATCCCAAGATAAGAAATTTGGGTAGGGTCCATTGAGATGGTGTGTCTCATGGATCAAACGTTGCTATGAGGAGCCCACAGTACACCAGTAGCAGGAAGTATTAGTTAGATTGATGTAGTTAGATGTCAAGAAGACAAAAATAAGAGTGAAGATCAGAGTTGGCAGTAGTGCATAGGGTACGAATGCAAATGTCAGCAGTAACACAAAGAGTCCAGTAGACAGGTGCGATAGCTAGCAGCAGTAAGAAGAATCTCATGAAAACTGTATTATACTAATTCAGTTGTTTGGAGGCTATTCGGTTTCAGGAGTTGCAGGTGAAAAAAACACTAGAGAAGTGTTGCATGAAGAACATTACAAAGGTACCAGATCAGGATAGATTCAATTCCTTTCTTGTTGAGAGGGAGTGTTGAAATTTGCAACAAGAAACAATGAAATTGGAAACTAGAAAGGAAAAAAATTACACACACATTGGTGAGGAAATTATGTTGCACACTGGTGATGGATTTCTGATGCACATTAGTTAGGAAATTCAGTTACACACTGGTGAGGAATTTCAGCTACACGCTGGTGAGGAATGTGGTTTTATAATTTATTTTTCCCTTAAATAAATTGGACAATAAATTGTAATTTCATCTCATAAAAACTTGTATTAGTTAACTAAGTCATGATGACTGAGTTAGACCTTCAACTCGAATTTCATCTCATAACAACTTGTATTAGTTAACTAAGTCATGATGAATGAGTTAGCTCAAGAAATTTGAGTTGAAGGTCTAAGATGAGGCATGTAGAGTGATCCTAATATGTTGGGGGGCCAGTTGTAGTTAATGCACTAGTGGGGTGCAGGTGTAATCAGTTAACTCAATTAATCGAGTTAAAATCAATTTAACTAGTTCTAACTAAGAGATGAATAAGTGAGAGGTCCAGTGAATTAAATTATATTTAATTCAAAAGTAGTGATCAATCAGATAACTAATGATTTTCTATTAATAGCTGCATGCATGTCATTTTTTAGGAATACCCAGTTCAGACAAAGCTTAAAGGGAACATAACTATCGGTTGTATTTTTAAAGAATTGCCCGAGTGCAACTATAAAGCCATGAGGAATCCATGATGGATTTTGCAATCGAGGAAGGCTGATTTTCCCATTTAGTAGGGGCATAATTATTTAGGAATTGTGTGAGAAAGGCATGCTGAAGGAAGGCTGAGAATTGGCTATGTGTTTGTCCAATTTTTCTTAGATCAGCGGGAGACAATTGGCATAAAGCTGGAGAATATCATGAGAGATTAAGCATCAGATTGTTTAATGATTCCTTGAATTCATACAATATATGATAGCGGGGTTTTGAGAAGTTTCTTTCCCCAAGGACATCTTGTGTTGTGTGATTGATTTACTTTTTCTCTTACTTGCATGTGATTGAGTAATCGTGTTTTGTATTCCACAAATATTGTAGAAGGATTCAGTATCTTGTTTTAGTACATCAAAAGATCATATTGTATCCATTGATATATAATTTCTATAAATTTAGACATGAGTATCCACAAAAAACCTTTCTAAATGTGTCTCGACATAATTTCATTTTCCCTCAGTCATGGGGAGCGGAAATTTTCAAAATAAATGTGAACAATATGCACACAACACATAGGAACAAGATATGTATTTGAAATACTTCCAAGAGCTAGAATGTGAACATCCCCACAAACTAAACAATGAGAGTCCCATAAGTGAAAGGAAAACCAAAACATACACAAGCCCTACAATATAATTAGCATGTTCCAACCAACGTCCAAGAGAAAGTTCCTAATATAGTTCCAAGAAGTAACCCAGATGCCAGTAAGCACAAATCACTAAGTCGAAAGTTAGAATATCCACTAGTCCAGAGCAATCTAGATATAAATAAACCCTAGGTCAGTTCTGCCACAGAAAAACTACTAATAACCCAAAATATAACACGTACACAAACTCCACTGAAACCAAAATTGTACAGAATTATAAAAGCGCAACTAGGGTATATCACAGAAAATCCAACACCAATACCATGTATATGCTCATGTAGTGAGTGCACAACACCTCAAAAAACTTCCAATAAAAAGTTTTACCTTAACAAGAAAATAAAACTGGTGAGGGAAAAACCAAGTAACTACATAACGAACACCTCCCAGATCTGTCCCACAAAACTTTACTATGACATTAGGTCATCCCTGGCTCCACCCCGCCCACAACGAGATCTAGTGCTTCCCAACTATCAATGTACAATTTCAATATCATTAAAGAAAGTAAAACTATGAATTTGTTAGTTAAGTCGCAAGGAAAAAATAAATAGCGTTGCAAGAGAAAAATAAGTTGTTTGAACCCTATGGTTTTGGATTTATGGTGTGATGATTTCGCATGGATAAAACCCTTCTAAAATTTTTAGCTTTAGACTGATGATGCATGTCCTCAGGATTGATGGGTTCTTATTTCACAACCCAAGGAGAAGCCGAAGTAGAACCTAAAGTCGAGAACTAGATTGGTTGCACATGAGCTCTCAAAGGGTTGTTGGGTGTACTCATAGAAAGGCCTAATATTGTAGCTCTTCTACTGAGCTTAGAGACATTTGGTACCGTTATGGTTGAAAAGGATGGATTATTACCAACACATGGTTGACTAGGGTTCTCCATATTTTTCCGTGTTAAACTAAAATTGTGTATGATAGATTATAATTTACTATGATTGATCATGGTTTATTATTTTGTCTATGGTTGCTTGTGATTGACCATGATTCACAATGATGAGCATGGGTAAAACTCCTTGACCATGGTTTGACCATGTTTCCCCATGGTTAAAAATTGTTTGCCATGTTGACCATGCTTGATTTTGGTTTCCCAAAGACGACTATGATTATCCATATTGACCATGACTGAACATGTTGAGGATGGTTGACTATGGTTTGACCATTTTTCCCATTGTTAACCTTCATTAACTACAATTAATTATGGTCAAGGTATATTCAACCATGGTTAGGCACATTGAAAATGCATGATGATGTTTGACCATGTAGACCATGGTTGACCTTGTTTAGACATGTTCCCTATGGTTTATTGTGGTTTACCATAGTTCACCCTATGAATCATGGGTGAAAATGCTTAACCATGGTTTGACCATATTTTATCATGGTTAACTATAGTTGGAATTGTTGATCATGCCTCACTATAGTCACCCATGGTTCAACTATGGCTGGCCATATTAACCGTGGTTGAACATATTAAGGATGGTTTCCCATGGTTCACCTTCATTGATTGTGGTTAAAAATGATCAAGTTATGGTTGAGCATAGTTGTAAGAGTTTAATTGTAATTGAATATGACTGATATGAATGTCTTTGGTTGACCATGGTTGGTCATGTTGACCATTATTGATAATGTTTGACCATGCAGACCATGTTTGACCATAGGTGACCATGATAGTCCGTGCTGGCCACATTCCAACATAGTCAACCATGTTTGGCCATGGTCAACCTTGTTGTCGATGGTTTTAATTTTTTAGCTATACTTGACTATGATTAATTAGGGTTGAGTGTGGTTGACAATTATAACTATGCTTGATGATGTTTGAACATGCAACCAATGGTTATCACTGGTTTGACCATGTTCAACCTCAATTGAGCATAAGTGACCATGGAAGTCCATGTTGACCATGGTGTCCATGACTGAATATGGTTGGCTATGGGTGATGATGGATGTACATGGTTGACCATGGTTGAGTTTCTTTAGACATGGATGAACAAGTTTGACCATTATTGAACTTGTTTGACCATATTTGACCATGGTTGAGCTTATTTGACCATGGTTGACTATGGTCAAAATCTTATTGACTATATTTGAATATGGAAAAATAGGCTTGTCAGTGTTTACCTTTAGATGATTGTGGTCTACCATCACTAACCATGATGAACATGTTGATCATGGTTGGCCATCTTGACCATGATGACCATGGTTTACCACAATTAACCATAATCAACATTGTGACCATGTAGATCATTGTTGGACATGGTTTGACCATATTCGACCTTGGTTGAACATGGCTGACCATATTGACCATGTTCACCATGGTTCACCTTGTTGTTATGGCTGACTATGCTTTACCACATATGCCAATGGTTGGTTGTGTTTGACCACAACCATTAAAGGGATAGTCATAGTTGAAAATGGTTGAGAATAATTTTGTTAGTCACATTTAAACAATTTTTTTTTCCAATTATGACAATGTTTGATGTTAGTCACACTGTGGCAAAGCATGTTTCTCATAGTAATATGACAATTTCTATTGTTTGGCACATTGAGACATTGTTTTTTGTTCATAGCATTCTGACATTATTTTCCAAATTGAGACATCATTTTGTTCGTCACATTGCAACATAATTTTTTATTTTTCACTTTTCAACATTGTTTGTTGTTTGTCACATGTGATGTTGTTTCTTGTTCATCACATTGTGACGCTATGTTTTAAAATTGAGACATTGTTTGTTGTTCAACACATTGTGACATTATTTTTTGTGTGTCACATTATAAGTTGCAATTTGAAATCCTTTGTTGTTCATCACATTATGATGTCGATTTGTTTGTCAATGTTTACCTATAGATAATTGTGAACAACCATAATTCCCATGGTAACTATGGTTCACCATGGCACACATGCTAATTATGGTTGAACAAGATCTCCATGTTGAATATGGTTAGATATGGTTGGCCAAGTTGAGTATGTGACATAATTTGTTTGTCTAGCTATGATGTTATTTGTTGTTCATCATCTTCTGGTGACATTTGTTGTTTGTCACATTCTAAACAATATTAAAGTTACTAAAGTTATATTACAAACAATATAAATTTAAAGTAATATAAAAGTTTTATTACTAAATTATTATACACTTATAAAAGATATATTGATAATTAAATACTGAGAAACTTAAATATTGAATAATATTAAAATTATATCAAATATTAAATTCTTTATATAAATTTATTAAAGTTATTAACTTTAATAATTATGTAAATGTCTATGCCTATGGTTTTTATGGGCTATATGCATCATGTCTATGAGTGTATATGAGCATGTTTAGCATTACTCCTATCGTTGATTATGGTTGAGCATGTCAAATATAGTTAACCATGGTTAAAATGATGCTCATGTTGACTACGGGCACAATGTTTATGGTTGACTATGGGAACAATGTTTATGGTTTACTATTGGCATGTTGAACATGATGTCCATTATTGATTATGGTTGACCATGTTAATCATAGTTAACATGTGTTAGTGTATAGATTAATGTGTTATAGTAAACCTGTTACTGTATTATTAATGTTAATGTATCACAAATAATGTGTTAGGTTATTAATGTGTTAATATTGTAGCATCCCTAGTAAAAAATCCATGTGATAAAGTTAATAAAGGAAAAATAATACCAAGGTCATGAGACACATATTCCAAGCTGGATGTTGGGAAAAAAAACCTAGTGGGTGTTCATTTGGTTTATTAATGGCTATGGAAATTGGAAAAGACAATGGGTAAGGCTTTGGAAGGTAAAGTGGCATTAATTGGTATTTTATTTACGAAAATAAGGGAAAATAGGAGAAAAGGAAGGTGAAAGGTCACAGATTTGAAAGAGAAGGAAATTGAAGGGAAAATGAAGGAAAATGAAGAAATTATAGGCCTCAATGATAAAAGGGATTATGAGGGTTAGTTGGTATCTTTTATCAGTGTTAGATTTTGTTAGTTCAGTCTTTGGCACTCTCATTCTATTCTCTCTCTCTCTCTCATACTCTTGGACACTTAGATTTTTCTTGGAGCACTCTTGGATGAGTGTGGCATACTTGGGATTTGGAGCAAGAAGGTAAATGAAAATTAGGAAAGTGCAAGAGGGAAATGGGAGCAACAACTACAACATAGTTTTCTTGCAGGTATCAAGTTGCATGTATGGTTTCCTTAGTTTTGGCATGCATGGCACATGCATGTGGTTTCTTGGTTGTGATCTATCATTGGCATGGAGGATTGCCTGGATTGGAAATGGTTTTTCCTAGCCTTTCCATTTACTTGATAGCCATGGTGTTGTGGGCTTAACTTTATTTTTTGAACGGTTATGATGTTCCTTATGGTTGTGGGTTGAGTTATTTGTTCCTGGAAGCCTTGGTTGGAAAAACGCTCCGGAATACCTGTAACAACTTGGGTTGAGTTACTAGTCCTGGAAGCTTTGGTTGGAAAATTATCTAGAAGCCCTTGGTGGGTTGAGTTGCTAGTTCTGGAGGCCCTGGTTGGACAGACACTCTGGAACCCTAACAACAACTATGGGTTGAGTTACTAGTCTTGGAATTCCCAGTTGTAACAAATACTCTAGAGCCCTGAACATCTTGGGTAGATACTGATATGGTGATGGTTAGTGATGTACGACTATGAGGTGGAATCACTAACTGAGGTTTGAGGCCATTTGGCCTATGGAAGCCTTGATTTGGGTTTATTTGGTTTATTCCTTGAGATCCCACATTCATGCTTGGAACATGGCAAGGGGGAGATTGGATGAAATAAATTTTGGTTCAGCCCAACCTATGGTCGGGTGGTATGTGGAAGTCTGTGACCTAGTTGCATTTTTCATATGTTAATAAGAGATCCTTTCCTCTTGTGTTATATGGGAAAATGTACTTGTTATTATGTGTTCTTAATGGTTTTTTTTATCATTTTTATTATGTTGGTTATAAGCATGGTTTATGATAGAATTGAGTAATGGTTGTCCTCATGTTTTGATTAGTAAATGATATGTTTATGAATGTATGACCTAATAGATGATCTTGCAGCTATTATGAGGAGGCATCAATACTTCCTAAATATTCTCAGATAAGTATGAGACCCCTATGCTCAGATGTGTACATTTCATGTTTGTGATATGTTTGATGGAATCCCTATCATGGCTAGTAGGGCTTAGGAAAAGTCCTTCTTCAAGTGTTTGAATTAGTAGCCTTATTTCATTGTTATTTAATATTTCTAGAAGCTTCATCAAGTCATGGGTAGAGGCCTAATTCCTGGCACTGAAAAATTAGCTTAGAACTGGGGTCACTGGCAAAAAAATTCCTGGAAAGTCTACAGTTTCATAGATGCAGGCTTGTGCATGCGACTTGAGGGTTTCAGTCGCATGGAGGGCTTGTCATCAGTGTGACTGGGGCTCTAGTTTAGTCAAACAACAATTTTTCTAAGGGGTTGGACACCTGGAAGGGTTGGTTGGGTCCTAAAGGTTATGTATCATCTGAGAAAGGTAATATTGGTAGTTTCTTGTCAGTTCGAATTCCTTAACTTTACTTGGGGATTTGAATCATATCATAGTAAATCTTCATCACATGTTTACCCTGGTTGACCAGTTAGCTTGGGTAAATGTGGGAAAGGGTGTTATAGAGTTTTATCAGAGCAATTTTCGTTCTCTTTAGGCGGTGTTTGGTTTCCATTATCTTTGTGTGATATGTAATACAACAGAGTGATATAAAAGCATGGTTCAACACTTGGAATGGTTGGGAGGAATGTGCTTGTTTTGTATGCATGATGATGGTTATTGTTACAATTGTTTTTTCATGTAAAAGTTGATGATGTCGATGTTGGGATGTGTTTGTCAAGAATGCATGTCAGTTTTATATGCATTTGTTATGCATGTCCGTGTCTATATGTTGTTATGCATGCATTTTCATGGTTATGGTTATGCATGCATGCTCATTCAGGTATGCATTGTGGTGGTCATTATGCTGTTTATGTCATCATGATGTTGTTGGTATGTTATGATGCTGATATGTTGGTTGAGATAGATCATGAGATGCAAATCATTAGAGCGAGGTTGCAACGGTAGACTTCGGGGTAAGAGCATATCATCATACAAGTTTATATGTTGGGAATGCAGGTATGTTGGTTAATGATTTTTATAAGAATTATGGTTATATTCATGCCTATAATTTTATTATTGTTGTGGTTACATGAATGATATATGCTAGTTGTTTAGTGCAATAATATGCACGTGTCTGTTACTCATGAATGGTAGTAACTTGTTGTTATATGAATTGCGGTCATATGCATGATGATTATGGTCATTGAATTTAATATCTTTATGTTATATGTATCATGCTAATCTAGGTTAGCCTGTGCAGATGGTCATGATTGTTACACCATTTTTGGTCATCTAACCTATTATTATTAGATGAACCCAAGTACACCATGTAAGACCAATTTTACCCTAAGTAACATTGCTTTCACCATATAAAATAACTCATTTGTTTATATTTCCTGGTCATATTTAACCTAAAATAAGGAACTTAATTAAATAAATCCTGATTTATTTAATTATTCCCTAAGAATAAGTTATTTAAATAATATTCTTAGTTAAATTTGACTAAATCATCCATAAATAATTAAATAAACCATTATTTATTTAATTATATTCCCATCACTTCCCTAAAATGATAAATAAACCATTTATTTATTTATTATTTATAAATAAAGGAATTGACCCAAGTCAAGAACCCTTTTCCCTCCAACAAATATAATAAAATATTCCTAAAGGTGCTTCTAGAATTCGATTAATAATATTTTATTCATGCACTGAGTTCTAGACCGCCCCAATATTTTGTTATAAATAGGGGGGTTTTCCCCATTCATTAGTCACCTTCATTGCATTAGATCACTCTGGATCTACTCTTGGTCACCATTTTACATTTTGTTCTATGAACTCCCATTGAGTTCTATGTTTGTTGTTCTACACCCATAAGAGAGAGAAATTCCAGATCTGAAACATTGAGGACTTCCAAGAACCCATCCCACTGAGGAGAACCAGAAAACACCTTTCTTGTTTTCCTCTCAGGTGCCCCATTATTTAATATAATACAAATCATTCTTTCAAACATTTTGTTCTTTCCTTGTCTATTGATGCATGGAGCCATACTATATTTTATCTGCTTAATGTCTTTTTGTGCTTAGATATGAATTTATGCAGCAGACTTAAAGATATTTTGCAGCCATAATCGATGTTAGGGCTATTTGTTATGCATAGCTAAAGGGATATTTTACGACGAAATATTCATACTAACAATTATTATGATATTCAGATATGAGTTGATATAATTATGATATTGTGTCTTACTAATATGGACTGACTGTGCAACTGTGGTAGCCTCCCTTGAGATACATTAAGGTATGAGTTGATTATGTTGTCTATTTGGTTTATCTAACAAGGTATGTTTATAGGCTTCTTGAATGTTTGATTACTTACATGATATGAGCAGGTGTCTATAATATTGCATGAAGAAATGATGTTGTTTTAAGCTGGTCGTACTAATGCATTATGTGTTGCAAAATTTGATATGCACTTGAGTGCAAGTGGGTGCTAGTTGTAGAACTATGACTAATGAATATGAGTTGATTGTAGATTATGACATTGCTGCTAGTATTGGTAAAATGTTGAGTTCAATTTAATAGACATGATGTCTTGTTCTTTGGAATATGTGACTGACATGAGTGAATAGTTGTAGGGAAACATGCTTGATATTAGCGTATAAGGTAACAATTGATTTTTTTATATAACTAAACACTAGGTGATGTGATAACACCTAATAAGACTTAATTACAACACATAAAAAGGTAAAAGAAAGGAATTGGGTGAGAATTCCTTTGGCTATGTTTTGAAACCACAATTCCAAATTAATGCATGTTTTGCATGAATATAGGAAATCTTCTTAACCTTGATTTTGTCTGACATTATGTGGATGTGTGCTATATTCTTGCATATGTATTTGATAGGTATAATAGTTGGTTTCTAGTTATATATAGACTAGTCAAGGGAATTAGAGTCCCATGAGAAATGAAATGTGTGTGTATAGTTACAACGCATCGTGATTGGAACAAAAAGGAAAGGTAACTAGCGTATTATTTTTATTTATGCATTGATAATTATGTGTTTATGAGGGTATGATGCAAGGGGATTACCTGGCAGAAGAGACTACCATGAAATCTTGAAGAAGGCTCAAGTTGAGATTTCCCTTGGAACCATTGGTAACCATGGGGAATTGCATCACAATGTCTGTTGGAAGTCTTGTGCTTTTGGTACTTTGTGATTTGTTTGTGCTTTATTGTGGCTTTGTTTATATTTGGTGTATGGCCATACCACTCTGTTTGCGGTGTCATATTTCTATTGGTTTCTAATTATTTTTCTTGTTGGTTGTTTCTTGTTCTTGCTTTTTATGTTTTTAGGGTATTTAGAATTGGTTTGGAAAAGAGGAAAGTTAATGGAGCTTGGGGAGAGCTGTCTAGTACTCAAAAAATAATGTAAGACTAAAATCAAGAGTGGTGCATGAGTAAAGGGCTGCTGAAGGAAAGAGTAGGAAAGTTGGTTGAGTTGTTTGGGTCCATTGGGATAAATGGATGATGGAAGGAAAATCATGAGAAAGGTACCAGGAATGGTAAAGTGAATGTATTTGAGATGTCTCATGCCTTGGCTATGTTAGGAACTGTTGTTCTCAATGTTGTGCATGTTGTGCACGAATAAAGGAAGTTCTATTAACCTTTACCTTATGATATATAGTAATTATGTTGTGATTATGAGTATGATCATGTATATATATGAATATATGTATGTACGTATGTTGTTGTATGATGAGGTTGTGAAATATAATGATTCCTTTATGCTAATGATTATATATATGTATGTATGTATGTTATTGTTTGACAGGGTTGTCAGTGATCATGATTGTTTTATGTTAATGTTTATGTGCGTATATGTATATATGTATTCCATTGTCTAATAGGATCACCAGGGATCATGCTCATGGAGGAATGATTGCTTATACATGTGAATGACATGAAGAGGTTACTGGTTTAGGAGGAATCAAGTGGACAAAGTAGCCCTGGTAGACCTATGAGGTCAATATCATGTGGATATGAATTGATATTATATGCTTGTACTATGCCTATGTTTAAGTTATGGATAGGTAATGTTGATGGATACATCAAATGAATGAAAGAAGTGTAATTTGTGGCATGCTGGGACAAGCATGAATAGTTGAAAAACACTAGAGGTAAGGATTCTTGCTAGAGACAATGTGGTCTCTGGATGTGCAGTACTACTATTGTGTACATGTTGTTTATGCAACACTATGTATAGATGATGTTGTGTACATGTTTATGCAAATTTTTGTACTTATGGTGTTGTGCACATGTTGGATATGCGGTGTTGTCTACATATGGTGCTTTTTGCATGTTGCATATGCGATGTTGTGTACATATGGAATGGTGTGCATGTTGTACATATGGTGCTATGTACAAGTGGTGTTGTGTGTATGATTGTACATGTGGTGTTGTTTGCATGTGTTGTCGTGTACATGTTATGCATGGGGTGTTGTGTGCAGTTAGTGATATGTGCATATCATGCATGTGTTGTTGTGTACATGTGGTGCTGTGTATATGTGGTGCTATGTACATGTTGTGCAAATGGTGTTTTTTACATGTGGTGTTGTGTAAACATTGTGCAGGTGGCGTTGTGTACATGTGGTGATCTGTACATGTTGTGCAAGTGGTGTTGTGTATAGGTGCTACTATGTACATGTCGTACATGTGGTATTGTGTGCATGTCATACATGATGTGTTGTGCATGTGGTATTGTGTGCATGTTGTACATGTTGTTTTGTACATGTGGTATTGTGTATGTGCATTGCGTAGTTGTGGTATCGTGACATGTGTATTCGTTTTGTTGTACTATTTGTATGTATATGTATTGTGTTGTACACTGGGTGTAGGTGTATGTATTGTGTTTTATTGTACACTGGGTGTAGGTTTATGTGTTGTATCATACACTAGATGCAGGTGTATGTGTTGTGTTGTACACCGGGTGTAGGCATATGTGTTTTACGTAAGGTGTAGGTGAATGCATTTTATAGTATTTTATGCCATGTGTGGTTGTATGGGTGTGATGCACAATATGTGTATGTGTATGTGGTTTAAGAGAAGGCATTGGGTGTTTTTCGAGTGTGGAAACAGACCAGATGTGTGTACAGAAAAGACAAAGGATAAAGGTAAAAGAAAAGGAGCAATTGAAGGATAAATATCAATATTTTATTTTAGTTTTGATTATGCATGTGATATATGATTCTAGTTTATGATAATTACATGTGATATATGATTATAGTTTATGATGGTTACATGTAATCTATGATTTTGATTATGATAGTTGCGTTTTGAGCTAACCATATGTGATATGTTTATACATGATGATTTGATCAAACAACTGGCTCGACTCGTTGTGACAGGAAGTGAACATAATTGCAAGTGTACCTTATTGATGAGCCACTAATGAGGTAGGATGTGAATTTATTTCAATTAATTTTAAATCTAATGGAATTTATGTGCTTGGTACAAGAAAGCATGGAAATTCCTAGTTTGGGTGGTGGTAATTAGTTTTCAAAGAAAGTTAGTAGCAACAATAAAATGAATTGGAACATGCAACAATATGATGGTAAATCACTTCAGGAGTAGGGCCATTGTGGGACACTGGTACCCAATAGTATGCAATGATTTCCATTAACATTCTATGACCAGTATGATGGTTTGAGGTAGGGATATGCCTTGGTTTTGGACCTTCAAATGCGAGGAGACCCTGTCAAAAGAGGGGTCACCCGAGGGACTGTGTAGCAGAGAAGGGGATACCCACGGAACTTGGAAGGTGCATGACTGCATGGAAAGGGGTTACTGGATTGCCCGAGGGATTGTGTAGAAGAGAAAGGAAGGCCGAGGAATGCATTGATTTTGGTCATTAACATTGCTAGATGGAATAAAAAGCACATTGGGATTGTGCCCTAGAACAATGAACCGGTAACTATTCACTAAGAGGACTAGTGGCACATGATTGTAGAAGTGGACATTGGATGCAGAATTTGATTTTGCCAATGGATTATGAACTTACTTGTAAGGGGGATGAATCCTGGTACTACTTTGAGGGTGGAGTTATGAGCCTCTAGATTCCCTTGTTGATTGATACGAGCATCGTGTCCTTTTATTTTCTGGTTGAGAAAATGTGCATATGTGTAGATGTGTATATTATTGTAAATAATGTATCAAGCTATGTTTATAAAGATCCATAGAGAGTATGATTATTTTCTAGTTGTAGAAAATGTGCATGAGAGTATATGTTTTCTGCAGTGGTCCTTGTAAATATTGCAACGAGCTAAGTTATAAATTTCCATAGGAAGTATGCTTTTCTTTTTAGCGGTCTTGCTGATTTTAGGTGTCATTGAACACTGAAGACGGTGTTCCACCAAGGGTGAGGGTTCTGTAACAACCCAGGTCAAAAATACATGTAATAAAGTTAATAAAGGAAAAATAAGACCAAGGTCATCGGACACATATTCCAAGCTGAATGTTGGGAAAAACATCCTAGTGGGTGTTCATTTGGTTTATTAATGGCTGTGGAAATTGGAAAAGGAAATGGCTAAGGCTTTGGAAAGGAAAAGTTACATTAATTAACATTTTATTTATGAAAATAAAGAAAAATAGGAGAAAAGGAAGGTGAAAGGTCACAAATTTTCATGAGAAGGAAATTGAAGGAAAAATGAAGGAAAATGAAGAAATTAGAGGCCTCAATGATAAAAAATGCTCATGAGGATCAATTGGTAGCTTTTTTCAGTTCAATATTTGGAACTCTCATTTTATTCTCTCTCTCTCATACTCTTGGACACTTAGAGTTTTCTTGGATCACTCTTGGAGGAGTGTGGCATAACTGGGATTTGGAGAAAGAAGGAAAAGGAAAAGAAGGAAAGTGCAAGAGGGAAGCGATATCAACAACTACAATGGGTTTTTCTTACATGTATCAAGTTGCATATATCATTTCGTTGCTAGTTTTGGAATGCATGATGCATGCATGTGGTTTCTTGGTTGTGATATGTCATTGACATGAAGGATTTCCTAGATTGATAATGGTTTTTCCTATCCTTTCCATTTCCTGGATAGCCAAGGTGTTGTGGGTTTGCCTATGTTTTCTGATTGGTGCTCATGTTCCTTATGGTTGTGGGTTGAGTTATAAGTTCCTAGAAGCCTTGGTTGGAAAAACACTCTAGAGGCACTGTAATAACTTGGGTTGAGTTACTAGTCCTGGAAGCCTTGGTTGGAAAAATGTTCCAAAATCCCTTGGTGGGTTGAGTTACTAGTCTTGGAAGCCCTGGTTGGAAAAACGCTCTGGAAGCCCAACAATAGTTGTGGGTTGAACTAATATTCCTGGAAGCCTTGGTTGGAACAAATTCTTTTGAGCCCTAGAAAAATTGGGTAGAGACTGGTATGGTGATGGTTAGTGATGTCCAATCATTAGGTGGAATCATTGGTTGAGGGTTGAAGTGGTTTTTCCTCTGGAATCCTTGGTTTAGTTTTGTTTGGTTTATTCCATGAGATCCCACATTCATTATTGGAATATGCCATTAGGGTGATTGAATGGAAGAAATGTTTTTTTTGAGCCCAATATATTGTTGAGTGGTACGTGGAAATCCCTGAGCTTTTTGCATTTTTCATATGTTAATAAGGGCTCCTTTCCTCTTTTGTTTTATGGGAAAATGTGCTTGTTATTATGTTTTCTTAATGGTCATTCTATCATTGTTATTATGTTGGTTATATGATGGTTATACGCATGTTTTATGACAGAATTGAGTAATGGATATCATCATGTTTTGATTAGTAGATGATATGTTAATGAATGTATGACCTAATAGATGATCTTGAATCTATTATGAGGAGGCATCCGTACTTCTTGAATATTCTTAGATAAGTATGAGACCCCTATGCTCAGATGTGTAATTATGAACTATACATTGCATGCTTGTGATATGTTTGAAAAAAATCTTGTCATGGATGGTAGGGTTCAGGTCAGTTCCTTAGTCAAATGTTTGCATTAGTATCCTTATTTCATTTTTGTTTATCATTTCTATATATTTCATGAAGTTTTTGGGAAAGGCCTGAGTCCTAGCCTTGAAAAAGTGGCTCAGAATTTAGGGTCACTAGCACAAAACTTCTTAGAAAAGTATGTAGTTGCATGTATGTAGGATTGTGCATGTGACTGGGGGGTTTCAGCTGCATGACGGGCTTGTCGTAAATGTGTTTCGGGCTCTAGTTCAGTCAAACAACAAGTTGTCTAAGGCGTTGGACACCTGGAAGGGTTGGTTGGCTACTGAAGGTTGTGTAGCATTTGAGGAAGGTCATATTGGTCTTGTCTTGTCGGTTCCACTTCCTTCATTGTACTTGGGGAGTTGAATCATATGATAGTAAATCTTTGTCACATATTTACCACGTGGACCAGTTAGATTAGGTAAATGCGGGAGGAGGGTATTACTAATATGTAGATTATTAAGGTGTAAAACACACTTAAATTCTGATTCACTTTAAATTTTTAAAAGATTCTAAGAAATAGATATTTTCGAGCATACAAATAATCTATCTAGGACATGTATAACCAAATCTATGATAATATCTTCTTCCTGAAAATCAAGTTAGAATTTAAATCTACCCATAATAAAATATATATATCCATTCAGAGTGTAACAAAGTGCGTATATCAATTTGATTTGAATCCATAATCCATGTGAAAATAGATACAATATAGCTTAAATTCTAACAAAGGATTCACAGTTATTCATTATATTCACACTTACTACATCTTATTGTTTTAAATCTTTTGTTACATATTAAACTCCACATACTACATCTTATTGTTTTAAATCTTTTGTTGGATATTAAACTCCACTATGGATTTAATTTGAACTTGCATTTTTGGCCTTGCCATTCATCATATGTTATCTCCGACTAATGGTCCAAAAATTATAATTCAAGGGAATAGCCATCAATCAAACAAATTAAATAGAAAAATTATATTTCTCCTTCAATTAGATATTTACTAAGGTCTCTAATAGGCTCGAATCTCCTGTCCAAAGCAGAAAACTACTGGAAATAGATACTGATTTATTTTCTTTATTGGACTGAAATTCTCATTCATGGTGATGGTGTTGTTTACGTAGTCGAGAAAAAAAAACAACAAACAAAACACATGCCAAGGTGTCCATCATATAATCCTTCCTTAGTATAGGCATATGCATGTTCATGGGCATGTCCTAGCAATATTAAATTGAAGTCTCATGATATGTATCTTATAATGTAATGGAAATGTATTCAACCATGAGTTTCACCATCATTGATTCATAATTGTAGATTGGGAATATATTTAGAGAAGGATACAAATAAATATTACTAAGAGTTGACCCATAACCATATAAGTGAATAAGAAAAGAGAAAAATAAGGAACAATGATGGGTCACCCACCCATGTGTCTTCTTGGAGTGACCACCTAGACAATTGAGAAATTATATAGACAATATGCCTCCATTCATTAATTTAGATATCATATAAAGAGCAACCTTCCATTCATTAATTCCCTGTGGGATGTATTTCCCAATGCTTTATCTAATTTGTTTGCATGAGAACATTACAAGTGCCAAAATTAAGCAGTAGTCACGTAGTCACGTTGTAAAATAGAGGGATGATGATGGTCAGTCCCTTTTTCTTCTCCTTCTCCTTCTCCCGGCTTGCAACAAGCAATGCTTCTCTTAGAAACCATGCAATTGGGAAAATTTGAACATAAGCTCCCAACTCAAAAAATTTGAAAATACACCTATGCAAATAAAAAAATAGAACCTGGGAAAATTCGAAAATAAATATGGGCGGAGGAAATGGTCTGACATTTTCTAAAATCGAAACTTGAAACTACGCCCTCCAATTGGAATGCATGGGTAGATGAAATAGATGGTCATTTTTCCAAAGTGGCACGATAACATAGGAGAGAAATCAATACCTGGTCTTTCACATTTTATTTTTCAACTAAAATGTCATATGAACAAAAATCAAGGTAAAACGTCCAATATTAGGGTCAAAGTTTAATCTCACCTCTCTCTTTGTGATGATGTTTAAGAATATGCACATTAAATCTCACCTTTCTGCCTAGTTTGTTTATTCAAAAAACAAAATTTATGGAATCCTTATTCTGAAATAGGGACACCTATTGGAATAAAATGGGTAGTATTTTAATGTTACATTTAAGGAGGAATTACCTGACATGTTTGTCAAAGTTCTTGTTATCCAGTTTATTATAGAACCCATATTTATGATATGAATTAGTTGTCCAGGAGTATTTTTTTTTTCATTTTCTTTTGGAAAGGATGTGAGCTATTGAGTAACTTCTTGTATCAATGCAAGATTTTATAGAATATTTCTTTGTTTTGGGAATTATTTATTTATTATTATTTTCTTGCGGTCTAAGTTTATTAATTTGTTTTTTGTTTTTTTTGTTTTCTTTGTTTTAATTATGGAAATCAGTAATTTATTGGTGTGATCTATCATAAGCTTGGGATCAAACCTACTAATTTTCGCTATAGCCAAAAAAAATATATTTTTTGGTTATTAATTCCTTCTTTGTCATGATGAATGATATCAATTATGTTATTTTGATTTTTTTTTGGTGCATTTTATCATTTTATAAAATAAAGTGTCTCCCATATTATAAGGTTGTTTTATCATTTTTTTTTTTTTTTTTTTTGAATTTCAATAAAACTGTATAAAAAATATGGAATTCAATCTATATACTTAAGAGAGAGCATCCTCTCGAGTCACAATAATATCCTCGTTACCATTTGAATAACTTTTATCTTCGACAGACATGGTTTATAAGGGGGGAGATTCCCATTTAAACTTTTCATCACATCATGAACATAAGAGGTGGTTATAGTTTCCAAAGAAATGGAGTTTTTACATCCCTCCCTTCTATTTCCATTCTCACTTCTTTATTAAAATGAAAGTTGTCCCTTTTAACTAACCACTAGAAACATTGAAAGAAAGGGAGTTGGAATATGTCACATGGTAAATAAGAAAAGGATACGAATAAGGGACATAGGTAGCTATCATTATAGTTATTACCCTTGGACCCACTTACCTTTTTCCTTATGACATACTCATATTTCATTAGAATCTCTTGCATAGTTAACCTTGGAGCTTTGGTATGGATAAGATCAAAATATTATTTTTCACCCATGTTGATGCTTTTAGAGTAGAAAAAATGGAGGAATTAGCTCATTGGATCATTTTTACTAGCGGGTCCCAGTTTAGGGAATTAGGGTTTGAAACCTTTTGGAAGTAGTTTGAGGCATCAAATAATGATTTTTAGGAGATAAAACGTTGTTATCCACACTCCCATAACGTTATTCAATGCATAGATACCTTTCAAAAGGCATAATAATAACCTCAATTACAGTCCATATGTAAAATTTATGCCCCTTGAAAGTTGACTTTCGTATTTCAACCCCCATTGTCCATGGAAAAGGGGCTAGCCATGTGATCATGACGAAGAATAATATATAAGAGTCAATATTGCAACTCTAGTTAAGAGTTGAACGGGGAAAATTTTAAGCATGGAAATTTATCTTAAAGTTTCAAAACCTTGACGAATCTAACTCGTCCATAATATGCAATCTTGAAAATGTTTTTTGAATTCTTTTTAATAAAATTCAAATTTATAATAATTTGATATAGTCTCTATATAAAATTTTGGCAATTTTTAAGGTAAAATAATGTTAGACTATAAAATTTAGGTGAATCATTTTTAGAAAAAATAAAAAATGATGAATCTTTTTTTTGGAAAAATCATGGAAAATTAGCCCACTTGTGAAAATTAGTCTCTAAAAATTTTCCTACAGTTGAATGAGTTAAAGTTAACAACTAGTAGCCTATCGGGTTGTGTTATAATCAAGCCACTAGGAGCAAAATGGGTTAAACGTTTCATTCCATTTGACTGCATTTTTTCCATAAATATGTAGAGTAGTTCATAGTGAATAGAAAGAGAAAAAACATAGAGCATTTGTAGACTATAGAAACCCATGGGGCATGCGTATCACTTATTTTTACTTGCATTTATTTCTATTCAGAGAAGCTATGATAATCTTGAGTAACCTGACATTCTAGTGGGGTTTTTCGCGAAAGGGTTTTCCAATTCATATTTGGTGTTCATTGTGGTTTGTGTTTTTTATTTTTTGTTCTATATTTAGTACAATACATAAAGAATATAGAAATATAAGGATAAATTAACCCTCATAACCTAAATTTTGGATTTTAAGTATAACCTTAGAATATCTGTTGTTATGAACTGTTGAATGGAAAATGTATAACATTTTATGGATCATACTAGCATCAAAGCGAGGTTTCTTTGGGTATATTGTGGAGATTTTCATACGATCTATATCAATTAAGCCAAAAGTTAGAAAACCCCATTCAAGGTTGAAAAATCTATTAATAACCCTAAAGATCTGGTAAAGGAGATGTTTTTGCAGATGGAAGCACAAGTCATAGATATAAACCATAATATGAGCCTCTTGATGGCATCCCTAACCAATAAAATATTTGAAGAAGATGGAGGTTCTAACACAAAGGTCATATTGGAGGGGAAATTGGAGGATTAGGAAGAACTAGAGAGAGATTCTAAGAAGGAACCTTAAAAGGAACAACCTCGTTTGAGTTTCATGAAAAATTTACAGTCCTTGTGTAGGATAGAAGTGAAGGTAGACATCAAGGCATATCAACATGATATTGACACTTTAAATCTCAATAACCATTTACAATAGTTAGAATTTAATTTTAGCTCTCATCATATAGAGTAAGAAAAAAGTAATTTTTTTTTTGGATGAAATTAGAGGGCCATACCTTGACTTGGTGGAAAATCCACACTGAAATACTAACGTTGGAGGGAGGTCCTCCAATGACTAAGTGGGAGGATTTCAAAACTCTTATCAAAGTCACAACAATATACTACCAAGTATGTAGAGTACAAGTGGATCCAATGGAATTGCTTCACATAGAGACAAGGGAAAAATTTATAGGAGTACACCAAAAATTTTAGAAATATTGCATAATGTTGGATATCTCCAAAAAAATACCAGAAGAACTTATCAAGTATTTGGGGGGTCTACATAGAAATATACAAAAGCATGTAAAGTTTTTCAATCATAGAATAGTGGAAGAGGCTTGTGTATAGGCACAATACTTGGAGAACATAGGCCGAAAGAAAGGGAAATATAGTGGGCCAAAGTAGGAGCACCAATATGCTTCCAAGGAGTGGGATAGGAAGGGGAAAGGAGGAAAAAAAATAAAATTTATATAACACATCAATGCAAATATCCTAACAACCACTACAACCACTAGTGCACTAATTTTCATGTAGATGAGATGTGTTGGAAGTTCCACCTAGATCTCAACCCAGATAATAGAAATAAAGATGTTATGAAGAAAAATATTATGACCACATATTCAAGTAATCAGGTGGAAATAAGCTCAGACATAGATGAGAATATTGTCGATACATCATTGCAGAAGGGGTGAACCTGAGTATCCTTTAGCAATAGGAAGAGAATGAAATTAATAGACTCTTCCATATAAATATATAGGTCAAGGATATGAATGATTGATGTTATATTCGACCCAGAATTAGAAGTGAGTCTCATAGCAATAAATCTAGTTAATAATTGGGAATATAGACTCATGAACATCCTAGCCCATGCCCATTGGGATGGGTCAAGAAGGAGGTATATATAAAGATAACCAAGCAATGTAGAATAAAGTTTTTTTTTATAAATGGTGACTTTATTGATGAAGTAGAATTGGATGTAATTATACTAGATATATGTGGTGTTGTGTTTAGGAGTCCCTATAGGTACATACAGGATGGAATCTTCATTCAGAGAGCCAACCAATATTTCATCATCAAGGATAGAAAATCCTTTTTCATCAACACACACAAGGGAAAGTCAATGATCTCAATGGTAAGATCTAACTAGGCCTAAAAGTTGAATAGTTCTAACAAGAAATGTTTTGTGTTATTTTTAAGAGAAAACTAGTATGTAGAAGAGTCCATGAGAGCTAAGTCATCCATGGAAAAAAAAAACTATAAGAGTTGTTATAGGAATGCAGGGGTATGTTCTAGGATCCTAAAGGGCTACCACCCAAGAGAGAGGTGGAGCGTGAGATCTAGTTTTTTCCAAAATCTCCCTTACCAAACATTGAGCTATATAGGAGGAATATTATAGAGGAAAACAAAGTGCATAAGAAGTTGCAACAATTATTGAAATAGGGCATCATTCAACAAGTTACCTCACCATGTTGTTAACCGATCATCATTGTGCCAAATAACGATGGTACTTGGTGAATGTGTATTGATTACAAGGCATTAAACAAAATTATGCTCAAGAACAGGTACCCCTTACCTAGGATATATGATTTGTCAGATTAGCTACAACAAGACAAATACTTCAGTAAATTGGACTTAAAGTAAGGACATGACCAATTTTGAGCTAGAGAGAAAAATACACTACA
Source organism: Pinus albicaulis (assembly GCA_034641835.2). Classification (NCBI taxonomy): domain Eukaryota; kingdom Viridiplantae; phylum Streptophyta; class Pinopsida; order Pinales; family Pinaceae; genus Pinus; species Pinus albicaulis. The sequence goes on along the minus strand of CM076577.1, from coordinate 1,008,638,170 downwards.
ACAAATCCCTGTGATTAGCTCCCTTTTTTGCTTCCAAGGACTATTTTAGTGTATTTTTCTCCAATTTTTTGAAAAAGTCGATGCTATTTATCACGATGGTGCAATTTTGGAATTTATTTTTCCAACCAAAACATTAAGCGCTAATTCAGGAGGTAATAGCACCGTAAATTTGAATAGAAATAGTGCCAGAAATAGTGTCATAAATTTCAATAGCAATAGTGTGAGAAATAGCGCCGTAAATTTCAATAGCAATAGTACCGGAAATAACGTCTAAAATTAGCACGAGAAGTAGCGTCGTAAATTACACTGAAAATAATTTCATCAATTTCCTAGAAATAACACCAGTGATAGCACTGGGGGTAGCTCCTTTCTTTGCACCTACATAACCTCCTTGGTTAGCCCCCTTTTTAGCCCCGGAATTAGCACTGAATGTGCTTAAATAGTTAATTAATTAAGGTTTTTGGGGTTAAGTGGATAGGGGCTTTGAGGATTATGGGATTTAGGGATTTAAGGTACAAGGATGTAGGGTGAAGGGATTAGGGGTTATGGTTTACAAGATTAAGTTTCAAGAGATAAGGGATTTGGTGCTTACAGGTTAGCTAGTTTAATGGTTAATGGATGAGTTGTTTTAGGTTTTGATGGTTTGTCGAAGCTTGTTGTTACACGATTACATTTTAGTTCCTTTACGGATTTGGATTAATTAAGGTTCCGAGAGATGTTGTTGTTACAAATATATTTACTTAAGCACATGATTCCTTTCCTAACCAGACCAGATCTAAGAAATATAATTATTTTTCCAATTAATACATATCTCACCCTGCCATAATACTACATGATTAGACCATTTTTACAACGTTACATTTTACAATTGAATTGATGTAACCACCACCGCTTAACGTGGGGGGAGATGTTAGGTCATGAATTTGTCATCTTTTTCCTACTTATTATCCTATTTCTTTTATCCCTATAACAACGCAAGTGAAAATTCCATGTAATATTAAGAAAAATAATAACCACGTTTATGGGACGCTTATTCCAAGATGAATTTTGGGCAAAGACATCCTAATGTGGTGTTCATTTGTTTTATTATGGCTAAGGAAATTGACAAAGGCACTGAAAAAGGCTTTGGAAAGGAAAAATGGTATTTTTGGAAATTTATTTATGAAAATAATGGAAATTAGAAGAAAAGGAAGGTCAAAGGTCACAGGTTGAATGTGAGGAGGAAAATGTAGTAAAAATAATGGAAAATGAAGAAAATAGAGGCCTCATTAATAAAAAGGCTTTTGAGGATCAGCTGGTACCTTTTGTCATTTAGTTTTGGAGCTCTCTTTGTCACAATCTTGGACACTTAGAGTTTTCTTGGAGTACCTCAACGTTAGATCAAAAAGGAAAGGGAAAAAAAAAAGTCAAGAGGAAGCAAAGATCAAGCAAGGAAGAGCAGGATCAAGCAGCTACATCGGGATTATTTGTAGGTGTCGAGATCCATGTATGATTTTCTTGCTAGTTTTGACATGCATGGTTATACATGTGTGTTATTGGTTCTCTTGTTGCCATGGGCATGGGTTTTTCTAGGTGTGATAGTGTTTTTCAACCTTGCCTTGCAATTTCCAGATAAGTATGGTGTGGCAGTGTCTCTTGTACTTGGTTGATCTGAATTTCCAGATGGACTTGAATCTAAGTTGGGTGGTCTCAAGATTATTCAAAAGGCCTAGGAATTCCAGGATGGGATACACGGTTAAGCCTGGATGTGAACACCTCAATTGAGCCTAGGAATCCTCGACTAGTGAATGGCGTGATACACTATAAATATAAATGGTGAGTAGCCTTGTTTTAGCTTAGGAATCCCTTGACTGGTAATGGCAAGATACATGGTAAATTCCAGAAGGTGGCGACCTTGTAGAACTAGGAATCCCTTGTCCAAAATGGCGTGATACATGGTAAATTTGAGAGTTTGAGATAGAAAAATTCCTCACAGTTTAGGTGGAGAGATCCAAAGGCATCCATGCTTGTTTAGGGCATAGTGATCCGGTAGGGATTGTGGTAAATCCTAGTTATATTGATGAGAGTAAGGTGGTTTAGCCTCGGCAAGCCTTGGTTGATTTTGTTGTAAGTCCCACATTCATGCTTCGAATATGGGCATGGGGTGTGATTGGCTGAAAGAAAGATTTGGTTCAACCAATTTATGGTCGGGTGGTTCATGGAAGTCCTAAACCTAGTTTTAATTTTCACTAATTAATGAGAGCTTCTTTCCCTTGGTATTTTATGTGTAAATGTACTAGCTTATATTCGGATTTTATGGCTGTCATATCCTTGTTATTTATGTTGGTTATATGCTCGTTATCAACATGTTTCATGACATACTTGGTGTATGGATCTCATCATGTTTTGATTAGAAAATGAATGTACAATGTATATATGTCCTAATAGATGATAATGCAACTATTGTGATAAGGAAATAATGCTTCTTTACACATCTCAGATAAGTATGAGACCCCTATGTGCAAATATGTTGTTAAGACCTGTAGATTGCATATTTGTAACATGTTTGACGAAATTCTTGTCATGGTTAGTAGGGGTAAGATCAAGTATTTTTATCAATTTTTTAAATATTACCTTTGTTTCCATTTTATTTATCATTCCTAAAGTTTTCATAAAGTTCTGGGTAGTGGCTCGAGTCCTAGCCTTGAAAACGTGGCACAAAATTCGGGGTCGCTCGCACAAAACTAGTTGAAAAATTCCATAGTCATTGGCTTCCCTTGTTGTGGGAGCGACTGGAGGCCTATAGTCACATGCTTGTATTGTCAAGGGAGCAACTGAGGGCCTAAATCAGTGAAAAGTTAATTTTCTTTAGGGGTTGGTCACCTGGAAGGGTTGGTTGGCTCCTGGAGGTTCTGTAGCATGTGTGGAAGGTCAGTTTGGTTTAGTTCCATCAGTTCCACTTCCTTAGTTGTACACGGGGAGTTGAATGACGTCATAGTATCCTCTCATCACATGTTTACCCCATTGGACCGGGTAGCTTTGGTAAACGTGTGAGGAGGGTATTACAATCCCTTTTTAACCAACATGACCACATCTTATTACTATAACAACCCTTAATCACCTAAGTTTGTTCTTTTTAATTTTCCGATTTCTTAGTCTAATCATACTTATAATTTGATATTAGAAATACTTTCTTAGGCTGATTTTGATTATAAAACTAGTGTATGGGTTGTTTTAGGTTTGGATGGTCTGTCGAATCTTGGTGTTACAGGATCACAATTTCAGTTCCTTTACTGATTTGGATTAATCAAGGTTTTGAGAGATTTCATTGCTAAAAATATAATTGCTTAATAACATTCTACCTTTCCCAATCAAACTGGATCTAGGAGCATAGGTCAAAAGAAATATCTCATCACTTAGAGATATTTATGGAGTATCCATATCATTTGGTTGAGATATTTTGTAACTCTATTTGTAATTAAAGGAAATTGTTATAGTTTTACCCCTTCCATGGAAATTTTTGTGTAATTATTTAGATATTGTTTTATTTTAAGATCACATGAGAATAAAAATATTCTCATGATGATCTTCTCATTGTAATTAATATCTGTAAAAGAGAAGACTATTTTCCCGTGAGGGCTAGAGTGAAGAATTGGAGAATATGTTTGGAAAGGGGAAACATCATAGCTTCATAATCCTAATACTTTTGTTAATGCAAATCTCAACTTTGTGGTTCAATAATTTCCTCTGAGTAATTTGTGTGCTTTTATTACACCAAACCATGTTGAGGAAGATGTGGCCTCCTTCTTAGCAGGGATCACTGGTTAGTTAGAATGGAATACATAACTACATAAATATTTCTCAGTTATTTGATTGTTGTTACTATTGATGTTACAATTAATTATGTATGTAATTTAATTCTTTGGATGACATGGAAACTTAATTCTTGGATTGGTCCCTCAGTTAGTTTTTCAGTGAACTATTTGCTTTTCTGTTATATTTTGGATTGTACTTCCTTTTATGTGTGTAGATTGAATGAGTGATGGTTTTCAAGAGTGCCGTGAGAGTGGTTAAATGAAAGATTGGATAAATATTTATCAATTATGGGATTGTTGATATTGTTTCTATTACGATCAATTCTATGTGTAATTTAATTAATTGCAGTAATATTTGGATGGTGTGACAACTTACATCTTGGACCGGTCCCTTATTTTAGTGTGGTAGTGAATTATTTGATTTGTTGTTACAGTTTTGATTTCACTTCCTTTTATGTGTGGAGATTGAATGAGTGATGGTTTCCAAGAGCGTTGTGAGAGTGGTGAAATCATAGATTTCATAAATATTTCTTAGTTATGTGATTATTGTTACTATTGCTTTTATAGTTAATTTTGTGTGTAATTTAATTAATTGCAATAAGATTTGGATGGTGTGACAACTTAAGTCCTGGAACGTTCCCTCAGTTCCGTGTGGCAGTGAATTATTTTCTTTGCTATTAAAATTTGGATTTCACTTCCTTTCATGTGTGCAGATTGAATGAGTGATGGTTTTCAGGAGTTCTATGTGAGTGGTTGAATGAAAAATAGCATAAATATTACTCATTTATGAGATTGTTGTTACTGTTGTTGTTATAGTTAATTCTATGTGTAATTTAATTAATTGTAGTAATATTTGGATGGTGTGATATATTAAGCCCGAGATCGGTCCTTCAGTTTGGTGTGGCAGTGAATTATTTTCTTTGATGTTACAATTTGGATTGCACTTCCTTTTATGTGTGCAGATTGAATGGGTGATGGTTTTTAGGAGTGCTGTGAGAGTGGTTGATTGAAATAGTAGCTTATTATGCAATATTTATTTGCATTGAATATATGTGGAGTGTGTAAAAACTTTTTGAGTTTTGAGAGTGTGCGTGCAACAACTTTGGGTTGATATTATTTTATACTAGTCATCATCCACCTTAGCATATACTTCGTGTGAAAATTTTGTGAAAATTAAAGCCAACCTGGATCGATAATTAAATGTAAGAGCAGGTTGACCAACATTAAAATGTAAATAATATAAAAATAATGAAGTTAAAATATTTTCTTATTCGAATCATTGTGAGATACATGAATTAATATTTTATTAACTTAAATGCCTTCACGAACATATGCTGATACAAAATGAATGGAAGAAGCATTCAAGTGATCCTAATTTTTTCTGCCAACAATTCATACCATATCTTGAAAATTATATTAACTGAACAAAATATACATTATGTGTAGCCATGAGGTTCATCTTTTCCCTAGAACGAGGAAACTAGAGAGAAAAACCAAAAGTTCTCTTCCCCTGAAGGGGGAAACCAAAACTTACAACTTCCAAGTTGTTTCTCAAAATGTGTTTCCATACAAATTACACATGAGGGATGAGCCTTGTGGCGTCTGGATAGTATACTGAGGGGTGGTAGAAAATGTGAATTGCAACAAATATTAGGGTGCCTTAGTCGCAAAGTTGGCACATATGGTTCCAACATGAGGAGCGTTATCACACTTATCACCACTGAGCCAAATGAGACTATTCTGCAAGCCATCGAACAAAAATAAGGAGACAGAACCAACCTTATGTTGATTACGTGGTTGGCGGATAACACGTACCACTATGAAACCAAATTGATGCTGAATTAGAGCTGCTACATTCCTAAGAGCTTCCATGAGCTTGCACCGAATTGGTAGCCTTTGGAAGCTCCTCCACAATGAAAAAAGGCAGAGAAGGGGGGGATATTTAGTCATTGGTAGGGGAGCGAGGGGAAAAAAGGGAGGAAAAGAAGCTTTGCGAGAGGGGGTAGGGGATGAATTGGCTGGAGGGGAGGGCATGGGAGACATAACATGGGAAGGCATGTTGGGAGGATATTCAATATCTAGGCCTCTAGCCAAACACTTCAGGGAGGAGGACGAGTGGTTGAAGAGTGTGGAGAGCTCAACAATTTTGTTGGTGGCCTTGGTTTTAGCTTATTCCTTTCCCTTTAGATGTCTGGCCAGGAGGTTGTGGAGGTCCCAGAGGGAAGAATGCCCATGGTGGGTCTCTTCTTCTTTCATGGCCACCACCTCTCTATGAATGTGATCAGGTATTTTATGGTCAAACAAAGTGGCTATGGAGGTGTTGTCTAGGGTGGTTGGGGGTTTTCCATGACCTATGCCCTGACCTAGGCGATGACCTTTCCCTCTGTCACCACTCATGAGTGTCATGTAGGGGAAACAAGGCATAAGGTTGAGTTCATAAGAAGCAACAAGGATCATGGGGGCAAGCGACAAGAGGAAGAATAACAGGGAGGCCAGGTTGTTGTGGGATAAAGGGCCTCAATCAATAGGGTGGTATGCACAATTTGAGGAGATATGAAAGGTGGAGTAATGAGTCCCTGCTTACCATGATTTTAAGGACTCCTTGAACATGCATGCGACCATCAATATTCTAGGGTGATCACCCTTAGGTCACCCGAGTTTGGGGGATTGTTGTGGTTATATTTAATTGTGTGTAATTTAATTAATTGCTCTAAGCTTTGGATGGTGTGAAAAATTAAGTCCTAGACTCATCCTTCAATTTAGTGTGGTAGTGAATTATTTTCTTTGTTGTTACAGTTTGGATTGAAATTCCCTTTATGCGTGTAGATTGAATGAGTGATGGTTTTCAGGAGTGTTGCGAGAGTGGTTGAATGACAGAGTAGTGTATTCTACAATATTTCTTTGCATTGATTCTATGTGGAGTGTGTAATATCTTTGTTGATTGTTTAGAGTGTGTGTGAAAAGACTTTGGATTGAGATTATTTTATACTAGTCATCATCTATCTTAGCATAGAAAATTAACGCCAACCTGGATCGATAATTAAATGTAAGAGTAGGTTGACCAACATTAAAATGTAAATAATATAAAAATAATGAAGTTAACAAAGTTTCTTATTCAAATTATTGTGAGATACATGAATTAATATTTTATTAAATTAAATGTCTTCACAAACATATGTTGATACAAAATGAATGGAAGAAGCGTTCAAGTGATCCTAATTTTTTCTGCCAACAATTTATACTATATCGTGAACATTCTATTAACTGAAAAACATATACATTATTTACAGCAATGAGGTTCATCTCTGCCTCAGCATGAGGAAACTAGAGAGAAAAAACAAAAGTTCTCTTCCCTTGAAGGGGGAAACTAGAGCTTACAACTACCAAATCGTTTCTCAAAAATGTTTTTCCATACAAATTACACATGAGGGATGAGCCTCATGGTGTTTGGATAGTATAATGAGGGGTGTATAAAATGTGTATTGCAACAAAACTTGGGGTGCCTTATTCAAAAACTTGGCACTTATGGTTCCAAAATGAGGAGTGTTATCACACTTATCACCACTGAGCCAAAACGAGATTGTTCTGCAAACCATCAAACAAAAATAAGGAGAGATAACCAATCATGTGTTCATTAAGTGGTTGGCAGATAACATGTGTCGCTATGAAACCAAATTGATGTTGAATTGGAGCCACTACGTTCCTAATAACTTCCATGAGCTTGCACCTAATTGGTAGTGTCTGGAAGCTCCTCCACAACGAAAAAAGGGGAGAAGGGGGGGAGCTTCAGTCATCGGTGGGGGAGCGAGGGGAAAAAAGGGAGGAAAATAAGCTTTGCGAGAGGGGGAAGGGGATGAATTGGATGGAGGGGAGGGCATGGGAGACATAACATGGGGAGGGATGTTAGGAGGATATTCAATATATATGCCTCTATCGAAACACTTAAGGGAGGAGGATGAGTGGTTGAAGAGTGCAGAGAGCTCAAAAATTCTATTGGTGGCCTTGGTTTTAGCTTATTCCTTTCCCTTTAGATGACTGGACAAGAGGTTGTGGAGGTCCCAGAGAGACGAACTTCCATAGTGGGTCTCCTCTTCTTTCATGGCCACCACCTCTCTATTAATGTGATTAGGAATGTTGTGGTCAAACAAAGTGGCTATGGATATGTCATCCAGGGTGGTTGGGGGATTTCCATGACCTATGCCCCAACCTAGGCGATGACCTCTCCCTTTGTAACTACTCATGAGTTTGATGTGGGGGAAGAAAGGAATAAGGATGAGTTTATAGGAAGCGACGAGGATCACAGGGGAAAGCGACCAAAGGAAGAATAACAAGGAGGCAATGCCATTGTGGGATAAAGAGCCTCGATTAATAGGGTGGTTCATGAATTTTGAGAAGATGGAAAAGGTGAAGTAGTGAGGTCCTGTTTAACATGATCTGAAGGACACATTGCACGTGCATGCAACCATCAATATTCAAGGGTGATCACCCTTAGGTCACCCGAGTTTGGGGGACTGTTGCTGATATAGTTAATTGTGTGTAATTTAATTAATTTCTCTAAGCTTTGGATGGTGTGAAAATTTAAGTCCTCAACTAGTCCCTCAATTTAGTGTGGTAGTGAATTATTTTCTTTGCTATTACAGTTTGGATTGAACTTCCTTTTATGTGTGCATATTGAATGAGTGATGGTTTTTAAGAGTGTTGCGAAAGTGGTTGAATGACGGAGTAGGTTATTCTACAATATTTCTTTGAATTGAATCTGTGTGGAGTGTGTAATATATTTTTTATTGTTGAGGTTGTTTGTGCAACGACTTTGGATTCAAATTATTTTATACTAGTCATCATCTACCTTAGCATAGAAAATTAAAGGCAACCTAGATCAATAATTAAATGCAAGAGTAGGTCGACCAACATTAAAATGTAAATAATATAAAAATAATGAAGTTAACAAATTTTCTTATTCAAATAATTGTGAGGTACATGAATTAATAATTTATTAAATTAAATTTCTTCACGAACACATGTTGATACAAAATGAATGGACGAAGCATTCAAGCGATCCTATTTTTTTCTACCAAAAATTCATACCATATATTGAACATTGTATTAAATGAAAAAAATATACATTATTTATAGCCATGAGGTTCATCTCTGCCTTAGAATGAGGAAGCTAGAGAGAAAAACCAAAATTTCTCTTCCACTCAAGGGGGAAACCAGAGCTTAAAACTTCCAATTGTTTTGTCAAAAATGTGTTTCCATACAAATTACACATGAGGGATGAGCCTTGCGGTGTCTAGATAGTATAATGAGGGGTGGTTAAAAATGTGAATTGCAACAAAATTTGAGGTGCCTTAGTCGCAAAATTGGAAATTATGGTTCCAACATGAGGAGTGTTATGACGCTTATCACCATTGAGCCAAAATGAGACTGTTCTGCAAGCCATTGAAAAAAAAGAAGGAGAGAGAACCAACCTTGTGTTGATTAAGTGGTTAGTGGATAACACGTGCCACTATAAAACCAAACTGATGCTAAATTTGAGCCGCTACGTTACTAATAGCTTCCATGCGCTTGCACCGAACTAGTAGCCTCGGTAAGGTCCTCCACACCGAAAAAAAGGGAGAAGGGGGAGCTTTAGTCATCGATGGGGAGCGAGGGGCACAAATGGAGGAAAATAATCTTTGCAAGAGGGGGGAGGGGATGAATTGGTGGTAGGGGAGGGCATGGGAGACATAACATAGGAAGGGATGTTGGGAAGATATTCAATATCTAGGCCTCTAGCCAAACACTTCAGGGAGGAGGATGAGTGGCTGAAGAGTGCAGAGAGCTCAACAATTCCATTGGTGGCCTTGGTTTTAGTTTATTCCTTTCCCTTTAGATTCCTGTATAGGAGGTTGTGGAGGTCCCAGAGGGATGGACGTCCATGGTGGGGCTCCTCTTCTTTCATGGCCACCACCTCTCTATGAATGTGATCAGGTATGTTGTGGTCAAACAAATTGGCTATGGAGGTGTTTTCCATAACCTATGTCCTGACCTAGGCAATGAACTCTCCCTTTGTCATCAATCATGAGTGTGATGTAGGGTAAGTAAGGCATAGGGATGAGTTCATAGGAAGCGACTAGGATCACGGGGGCAAGCGATCAGAGGAGGAATAACAGGGAGGCTAGGCCATTGCAGGATAAAGGGCCTCGATCAATAGGGTGGTCCACGCATTCCGAGGATACGGGAAAGGTGGAGTAATGAGGCCATGTTTACCATGTTCTAAAGGATGCATTGCACGTTCATGCAACCATCAATACTCTACTGTGATCACCCTTAGGTCACTCGAGTTTGGGGGATTGTTGTTATAGTTAATTGTGTGTAATTTATTTAATTTCTCTAAGATTTGGATCATGTGAAAAATTAAGTCCTGGACTGGTGCCTCAATTTAGTGTGGCAATGAATTATTTTCTTTGTTGTTACAGTTTGGATTGAACTTCCTTTCATGTCTGCAGATTGAATGAGTGATGGTTTTCGGCAGTGTTGTGAGAGTGGTTGAATGACAGAGTAGCTCATTCTACAATATTTCTTTGCATTGAATCTATGTGGAGTGTGTAACATCTTTGTTGATTGTTGAGAGTGTGTTTGCAATGAATTTGGATTGAGATTATTTTATACTAGTCATCATATACCTTAGGATAGACTTTCGAGACAGTCTTGTAGAAATTAAAACCTACATGGATCGATAATAAAATGTAAGACAAGGTCTAACAACGTTAAAATTAAAACAATATAAAAATAATGAAGTTATCAAAGTTTCTTATTCAAATCATTGTGAGATATGAGCATTAATATTTTATTAACTTTTATGTCTTCACAAAAATATGTTGATACAAAATAGAGAGAAGAAGCATTTAAGTAATCCTAATTTTTTCTTCCAAATAATGTATACCATATCTTGAACAATTCAATTATATTTCAATAGGTAATTTGTATTGACACAAATAATACTAAAGCATTTCAAAGTTTAATCTATAAGAATCACCATTTTTTAAACTCAGATTACAAATAATTTTGAAAATTTCGAAGTCTTGGTCATTAATATCATTGTCTACAACAATGGCATCCAGTGTATCATTGGCAATGTCCATATGATCTTTCAAATAGTTAATATTATCATCATCCTCGTCTTGACTTGCATCATCTTCATCATCATTTAATTTTGACTATAGACCATCCATATTGTTACCAGATGTATTTGGATCATCATTTTCTATACCATCCATATTTTTTTATTTCATAACATCATGTAGCTTTGTATTAATGTTTTATTCTTTTTCCTTAACATAACCATCTTCAGCATCATCATGGATGCCAATTTATTTGATTTTCTCTAATCCTTCTCTCTCATTTTGTTAGCCATCATTGTTTTGTTCATTATCCACTAATACATCATCAAATACATACCTTAATCTTGGATCATAATGTATGAAAAATATCCATTTTGGGTCCAGAATATTTTCATATAAAATTACCTACACATGAAGGAGTACATATATATATTAGAAATATGTTATAATTTTTTTATTGATTAATAAAAACATGTATATATTCACAAAAAACAATGTATTAATAGATTATTGATCACCACTGTTTCTAATTATTTGAGTTAAGGAAATACCTTCTCACAATATGATTGGTAGAACATAAGGATCCTTATCCTCCGGTAGGAACTTTGAGGAATCTATAGAAAACAATCCACTATGGGTATCATGTTTTCGTGTCCCCCCAAGTAATTCATACCATATACACTTAAAAATACAACATTTAAAATAATGGTAATCCAACTCAATAATTTCTTGTATTTTCCCAACATATTGTAGATTCCCAGATTCACTAATATTCTTATGTTTTGAGCATGATCGACTGGATTGCTTGAAGTCAACCATGATGCCACAATCGAAGGATTTTATCTTTACATATACATATTCTACACAATAATGACGACCATATGCCCACATTGTTGGATATTTCCTTGCCCGTGAAAGACCATTTATTTCTATAAAACAAATATAATGACGAATATTAAAACAGTTAATAGTGTCAAAACTGCAAGGAAACAAGATTCTGTATAAATTACAACTGTACCTTTCTTTCACATCCTCTAGACATGTTTATTTCTTCTTCTGTTATGTTTGAATCTATACCTGCATATTCTATTTTATTTTTAATTTTTCAGTAACCCATTCTAATGTGCAATCTTTGGCCCATTCCCCTTGTAGATCAACAGGAAATGGGGTATTCCTTGGGTTCGATATTTTAAATTGTCTCATTTCTTATAACATTTCTTCTCTCTTTTTATCATACAAATCAATCCATTTGTTCGTAAAATACATGTGGTACGGAATGAACTTGCCGAGAATAGCACTTTAGTCTACACCTATTACATGTCAGCATGATTATTTCAAACTCCAAAGGACATGTTAATTTTATAAACAAATTGCAAAATAAATTAACGATCAAAATAAAAATAACCACAATGATAATGAGTTTACTTACTCATTTCTAATTGAACAACAATAGATTGTGGTTTTTCCCCATCAATAATATCTATTTCTCATTCTTCATCCTAGAAGTTGTTAGCCCCCTGTGAATTTTTTGACAAGCAAACAGGGGGCTAAAATGGTTTTGAGCCTTCAAGAAATGCATTTCCCTCTGAAAACACATCATCCTTGAAGCCTCCTTATGCCCTTGTCCTTTGATAAATCCCCACTACTGTTTCCAGTTATAAAGCCTCTCTGTTTGTGAAGAAATGCCCAAAAGGCCTCCTTTTTTCCCCTTATATCATCCCTTCTAAACCTTTGTTTTCATCCCCTTGTCTCCCCTTCTAATTCCCTTCTTACCCTTTGAAATCATCCTAATTCCCCTTTTAAACCCTTCAAATTCCCTTTGTTTGGCTAATAACCCATTTTTCCTGTACCGTTACCCCTCTTTGGCCTTAAAATGCATTGAAAATAGGCCCAAAATCACTCATTTTACATATAAGGCTTAAGCCCCTTTCGGCTAGCCCCTTAACCACTTCCCCGCCATATGCCCCACACCCAGGACCAAGCACTTAAGCCTTGGGCACTTATCGTAATCGGAGGTGTCGGGCGAGCGCATTTCTTTGTAAACTTAAAATCCCTGATGTCATTGGGCTTTGTTCTATAGACCTCTGCCGCGATCTCGACCGTTGATCGGTTAGGATCCGACGGCCCAGCGTTAATCACATCGCCCCCGTCGTTCCTCCCCTTTCGCCCCTCTGATCATGTTTGAACCGTCGATCTTCCCGCCAGATACGACGGCTGGCGCTTAATCACTCCGTCGTAATCGCAAGTTCTTAACGGTGCCACCCTCCGCCCTTTGCGATTGCGATCCCCGATTTGATCTCCGTCGTTGATCTCTCGAGATCCAACAGCCCAGATCTCATTGCCTCCCACTCATCGCAGCAACCTTTGTCCTCGCCGATTTAATCTCTGCCATCGATCTGGCTCTGGATCCAACGGCCCAGTGCTAATCGCATTATCGCTCTGTCGCCCCTCTCCATCTCCCTCCGATTGAATGTGAGGCGTTGATCTGGTCCCATGATCCAAAGGCCAGTGCTCAATCACACAATTGCAATCGAAATTTTCAAATAGTGCCACCCTCCTCCCTTTGCGATTGTGATCCTTAGACGCTATCTCCACCGTTGATCTTTTTATGATCTAGTGCTCCGTAGTTAATCGCCCTCTGCCCTTGCCGGGTCCCACATCATAAGCCCTGCTTCTTTCATTTTCTATGTTTTCCATTATATTTTCCCAAGGTTTAAGCTTTGGTGCTTTAGCACTAAAGTGTTATTTCTCCACCATTGTCTGTTGCATCCACCGTTTCCACAGTTGCCATCACCGTTCCTCCAGGCCTCCACACCATTCCTTCCACCCCTCCCTGTATTTTATAATTGGTTCATTTTTATTGTGCAGTGTATACAGAGTGATTAATTCACTTTGTTTGTTGTAATCACATCCATTGTGATTTGGAGCACAGAGAGGCCGTTATAGCGGCGGAAAAGTGAAACAATAGAAGCGTTTTTGAGGGATTTGGGCCTGTCAATCAAATATTTAGCACCTAATCCAAAATTCAAAGGATAAAGTGTAGTTTGCAAACCAAAGAGCACACCAGCAAGTCATATCAGCGCTACATAACAGCAGAGCACATTTTCTCCAGAGGTACACCTTCCTACAACAGTCTCCATGCCTCCTCGAGCCCAGAAACAGTTAATTACTCTGACAGAAACTTCTTAAAGACTGTTAGGACTGCAGTTATGGAAGCATGGAGACCTAAAGACCTTTTAGTCACTTTACTTGCTTAAGAAGATAGAACAGAGGGCCTTACAGTTAGAAGGACTTCACGAAACATCAGAGGTCAAAGTCGACCTGACAGAGACTCCCAGACCATACTATAGAGTACTTACAGCGATGCAGATTTCCATTAAGGAGAGTGGGCATGAACTCTTTCTCCACTCTGTCTTAATGAGATCCATTTAATGAATATCATCTACTATTTTTATTCTCTTCTCCTATAAGAATCCCCAAGAACAAATTGTAAAGGGTTGTTGTTCAGTTGTTGTCGTTCCTATTAGAGGGATTCATTTTGACTGTTAGAAAAGTCTTGGGAGGGAGTAGCAGAGTAGTTATTATGTAGTAGGTTGGGAGGAGATATTTATGACTGTATTAGCCATTGAGCTCAGTGTATGTGACTGGTTTTGCATCAATTAATCAAGCAAATTTCATTGTATCCTGGTCTATTACTACGGGTGATGTTTCTCTTTTTGCATCGTTTATTTGCATTACATGCTGTTCATTTCTTCTGGCACGCATCAGAAATCTGGCATAGGATTTACCCTTGTTAGGTACCCTATGTCTCTGCTCTCCCTGCCTTTAATGTTTTCTACTGATAGTGAAACTAAGAGTAGACTCCCATGGTTTAACCAATGTAGTGGATGTTATTTCCTGCGAGCTGATGTGTGAATTCAGGGTTTGCTGCTCAGTTTCTCTTGTTGGGTTTAAGCTGGAAGATTTGGGATACTGGGGATTAGAGTTAGCCCTGTCCACTAGGTCCCTTGCACGACCAGCTGGCCTTTCTACGATCTCTTGCTGGTGTCAAAGCATTGAAGGTTCAAATTCCTTCTCTGATCTATAGACCCTGGCTCTATTAAAAATTATCTCTGTTTTCCCTTGGAGCATGCTAAAGCAGGCCTAGAGTTAAATGACCTCTGGTCTGATCTATAAGCTGCCCCTTTTTTCCCCCATTGAGAGTTGCCTATGAGTATGTCCAAGCAGGTCTGGAGTTAAATGACCTCTGACCTGATCTATAGACAGAAATAGGGTTTCTTTCCTTCTTTCACCTTCTTTCCTTTTTGTTCCATCCCACCATCTATCTAAAGGATCCTTTAGTATAGATGACTTGCCCTCTGAAAGCCTTGGCCAGTTGTTTGTAAGTAATCTCCTTTCATGACTCCATAGCCCAATGGATGGCACTTTCTTGACCTATCCTCTTTTGCCGAAACGTCCTAATTCCTTGCTCCTTTCTTCCCATTACCTTCTCAGTCTATGATCTCGTGACTCAACTCAACAACCAACCAACCAAATCATTTAAAACCCCCCCTCTGTGCTTCATACCTAGCCTAATACCTTATTTTGAGCTTTCAAAGATATATCATTCTTTGCTCTATTTGGAGAGATCCCTCTTTGGATCCAGGAGGGCTGGATCCTAGGATGCCAAAGTGGTTCTGATGTTGTCTCATCTTTTGGTCTTGCTAATCTAGCCAAAACATGGGAACCACAACATAATGGCGACTCCACTGGGGAAAAATCTGAGTGCCTAAACTACTAACATTGATCTGTGTCCCATTGTCGTCACCACATAATGGCGACTCCGCTGGGGAAGAGACCACTTAGCCTAGATTGGCTTTAAATTGCTGATGATGGACAACAGCTTGCTCCAAACAGTCAAATTCATCCACCTGGCGACTCCACACTCCATAACTCCTAGAAGACCAAATGAATCCACTGGTAGAAGACTCTGAACTGGTTGAGAAGATACAATGACCTCTTTCTGATTTACAAACATGCTTCCACGCATACAGAGAAGATATGCCCCAATGAGTAGGGAGCATATCCCTGGATTCCCACAAAAAATGGCTGAAGTGGACTGGTTAGAAAACCTACCTACCTTTCAGGGTGAAAACGTTGATGACCCCTTGCTACATCTCATCAAGTTTCATATACATGTGTGGAAATTTAAAGTTTAATGGCATTAAGACTGCCTAATGAAAATGTTCATGGCAACATTAGAAGGAAAAGCTAGGGTCTGGTATGAATGGTTAGAACCTTAGAGTTTGTTTTCTTTAAGGGACATGCACAAAGTATTTTACAAGAATTATAAAGGAAACTCTCCATCCTTATCATGGGATTGTTGTGATAAATCTCAGAATATCATACAGTATTTGTTAGATATTGATGAGGATTTGGTTAATATGCATCCTGAAGATCTATTAAAATCCATTCCATATTTTCATATGCATCCTAGCTATCACAAGAACATGGATGAATCAGCTGAGGAAGAAAACAATCAAGAGACCGTAGACATTCCTCAAGATATTACTGAAAACTCATATGTTGGTTCATCATCCCTTGTAGTTGAGGCTCAAGATGACATTCTGCCTCAAATCTAGTCCTCAAAGGAAACAGAGAGCTGCTGCACTTCTGTGCAAAGGAACACAAGACCATCTTCTCCTTTGATAGAAGAAGAAATAGATCAGATCATCAATGGATAGCCAGCCTCTAAATTTTTTTCCACAACAGACATTCTTGCCCATTCATCCGATGAGCTTTGTTTTACAGAGTTGGAAAGCTCACATGTAAATCAGAGTGAAGAAAAATCTGCTGATAATCCAGTATGTCCGGTTGGCAGCATTACTTATATTCATGATTTTCCTATTTTTGATCTATCTGATGATGATGTTCTCCAAACAGAAGATGATCTTGCAGGGTCATCATTAGTCGATTTATGGGAGGAGGATCAGTTCCCTTTACTTCCAGAGAGTAATGAGCCAATGCAGGCTATTTATGATACTGATGAAGAAAGCTTCAAGAGTGCAGAAGAGAGTGAAGGATCTCTAGATCTTTTCTTCACTCCATTACAACTCATTAGTAATAGTTTTCACGTGATTGGAGGTCAGCAGCCTTTCATCTTAGAAGATGAAGAGGAAAACAAGGAAGAGATTTTTGAGTAGACTGAAAACAAAGGGCCTTCTCTTGAAACAGAGGAAGCAATAGACCAAACCCCTACTCAAGAATATATGGATCCCTTCACAGAGCTCAGCCTACCTGATCAGAACATCTCGGAGCTCCAAGAGGACAACACTGCCATATACGATGAGTCCTCTAGTTCAAAAGATGAAGGAGACACTCTACTCCAAGAGAGTATTTTTCTTCATCCAGTGGAAGAAGAAGAGATCCTGGTTGAAGCCAACCTGCCAGATATTCATATCCAGGTATCTTTTCATGATCCTTATTTTCATTTCCTGCAAACATTCGAAGAAGGATCAAAGGTATTTTTGAGCAGCATGTTGCAAACAGAAAGAAAATTTTCCAAAGCTGCTATTTTGGAACAAAAAGAGTGGGGGCTGCCTTGCCTATCCAACTTGCTCAAGGAGTTGAGCAAGAAAGACTAGTCATGGGATCACATGATGGACTGGTTACATTGGAAGACATTGTCTGTAAGCTAGACTTGTAAATATTCCAGTTAGAGTAGGGTAGGTAGGAAAAGTTCAATAAAGCTCAGCCCGTGAGCATGTAGTCAATTGTTTTAATTTATGCAAAGCCCAGCAAGCCAGACAGTCTAATATTGACTTGACTGTTTTTCAATTTATGTCTTAGAATGTAGAGAAGAAATCTGCTAGACAGTTTAATCCTATCAAATATTAGATTAGGTAGAGAAGCTATGAGGCCAACAGTATAATCTGGTCTTAGGGAGTAATAAGGGTAGAAGTAGAATAGGTTTATTTTCCTGTTTGTAAAAATTGATGATGTAAAGGGTCTGCAAGTCCAAATGCACCTAGAAGAAAAAATGTAGGACTATAGTGTGGGTAGGTAGTTTTTTGGGAGAATTTTACTGCTAATATGATGTCTTCATGATTTTTGGCAGCTGATCCAAGAAATAAAATGGATGGGTCAAGTACCAGGCATCTGGCATACACCAAATATCACTATATGAATTCTTGACTCCTTCAAGAAGAATCCATCCCCATGTGGAGCCACTATTAGCCCCCTATGAATTTTTTGATAAGAAAAAAAGGGGCTAAAATGTTTTTGAGCCTTCAAGGAATGCATTTCCCTCTGAAAACACATCATCCTTGAAGCCTCCTTATGCCCTTGTCCTTTGATAAATCCCCACTGCTGTTTCCAGTTATAAAGCCTCTCTGTTTGTGAAGAAATTCCCAAAAGGCCTCCTTTTTTCCCCTTATATCATCCCTTCTAAACCTTTATTTTCATCCCCTTGTCTCCCCTTCTAATTCCCTTATTACCCTTCGAAATCATCCTAATTCCCATTTTAAACCCTTCAAATGCCCTTTGCTTGGCTAATAACCCATTTTCCCTCTACCGTCACCCCTATTTCGCCTTAAAATGCATTGAAAATAGGCCCAAAATCACTCATTTTACATATAAGGCTTAAGCCCCTTTCAGCTAGCCCCTTAACCACTTCCCTGCCATATGCCCCATGCCCAGGACCAAGCGCTTAAGCCCTGGGCGCTTATCACAATCGGAGGTGTCGGGTGAGCGCATTTCTTTGTTAACTTAAAATCCCTGATGCGATTGGGCTTTGGTCTATAGACCTCTGCCACGATCCTAACCATTGATCGGTTAGGATTTGACGGCCCGGTGTTAATCGCATCGTGCCCATCGCTCCTCCCCTTTCGCCCCTCCGATCATGTTTGAACCGTCGAACTTCCCGCTAGATCCGACGGCTGGCGCTTAATCGCTCCGTCGCAATCGCAAGTTCTTAACGGTGCCACCCTCCGCCCTTTGCGATTGCGATCCTTGATTTGATCTCCATCATTTATCTCTCGAGATCCAACAGTCCACATCTCATCGCCTCCCACTCATCGCACTAACCTTCGTCCTCGCCACTTTAATCTCCGCCATCGATCTAGCTCCGGATCCAACGGCCCAACGCTAATCGCATTATCTCTCCATCGCCCCTCTCCATCTCCCTCCGATTGAATGTGGGCTGTTGATTTGGTCCCATGATCCAATGGCCAACACTCAATTGCGCAACCGTAATCGCAATTTTCAAACGGTGCCACCCTCCACCCTTTGCGATTGCGATCCTCCGACGCTATCTCAACTGTTACTCTTTTTATGATCTAGCGGTCCGCATTTAATCGCCCTCTGCCCTCGCCGGGTCCCATATCATAAGCCCCGCTTCTTTCATTTTCTATGTTTTCCATTGTATTTGCCCAAGGTTTAAGCTTTGGTGCTTTAGCACTAAAGTGTTATTTCTCCACCACTGTCCGTTGCATCCACCGTTTCCACAGTTGCCACCACCGTTCCTCCAGGCCTCCACAACATTCCTTCCACCCCTCCCTGTATTTTATAATTGGTTCATTCAGGGTATACAGAGTGATTAATTCACCTTGTTTTTTGTAATCACATCCATTGTGATTTGTAGCACAGAGAGGCCGTTACAGCAGCGGCAAAGTGAAACAACAGAAGCGTTTTTGAGGGATTTGGGCCTGTCAATCAAATATTTAGCGCCTAATCTTGAATTCAAAGGATAAAGTGTAGTTTTCAAACCAAAGAGCGCACCAACAAGTCATATCAGCGCTACATAACAGTAGAGCGCGTTTTCTCCAGAGGTACGCCTTCCTACAACAGTCTCCATGCCTCCTCAAGCCTAGAAACAGTTAATTACTCTGACAAAAACTTCTTAAAGATTGTAAGGACTGCAGCTATGGAAGCATGGAGACCTGAAGACCTTTTAGTCACCTTAGTTGCTTCAGAAGACAGAACAGAGGGCCTTACAGCCAGAAGGACTTCACGAAACATCAGAGGTCAAATCCGACCTGACAGAGACTCCCAGACCATACTATAGAGTACTTACAACGATGTAGATTTCCATTAAGGAGAGTGGGCATGAAATCTTTCTCCACTCTGTCTTAATGAGATCCATTTAATGAATATCATCTACTATTGTTATTCTCTTCTCCTATAAGAATCCCCAAGAACAAATTGTAAAGGGTTGTTGTTCGGTTGTTGCTGTTCCTGTTAGAGGGATTCATTTTGACTGTTAGAACAGTCCTGGGAGGAGTAGCAGAGTAGTTGTTATGTAGTAGGCTGCGAGGAGAGATTTCTGACTGTATTAGCCATTGAGCTTAGTGTATGTGAATGGTTTTGCATCAATTAATCAAGCAAATTTCATTGGATCCTGGTCTATTACTACGGGTGATGTTTCTCCTTTTGCATCATTTATTTACATTAGATGTTGTTCATTTCTTCTAGCACGCATCAGAAATCTGGCATAGGATTTACCCTTGTTAGGTACCCTATGTCTCTGCTCTCCCTGCCTTTAATGTTTTCTGCTGATAGTAAAACTAAGAGTAGACTCCCGTGGTTTAACCAGTGTAGCGAATGTTATTTCCTGCGAGCTGATGTGTGAATTCGGGGTTTGCTGCTCAATTGTTCTTGTTGGGTTTAAGCTGGAAGATTTGGGATACTGGGGATTAGAGTTAGCCCTGTCCACTAGGGTCCTTGCGCGACCAGCTAGCCTTTCTAAGATCTCTTGCTTGTGTCAAAGCATTGAAGGTTCAAAGTCCTTCTCTGATCTATAGACCCTGGCTCTGTTAAAAATTATCTCTATTTTCCCTTGGAGCATACTAAAGAAGACCTGGAGTTAAATGACCTCCGGTCCGATCTATAAGCTGCCCCTTTTTTCCCCCATTGAGAGTTGCCTATGAGTATGTCCAAGCAGGTCTAGAGTTAAATGACCTATGACCTGATCTATAGACAGAAATTGGGTTTCTTTCCTTCTTTCACCTTCTTTCCTTTTTTCTCCATCCCACCATCTATCTAAAGGATCCTTTAGTATAGATGACTTGCCCTCTGAAAGCCTTGGCCCCAATGGATGAAACTTTCTTGACCTATCCTCTTTTCCCGAAACGTCCTAATGCCCTGCTCCTTTCTTCCCATTACCTTCTCAGTCTATGATCTTGTGACTCAACTCAACAACCAACCAACCAAATCATTTTAAACCCCCCCCTCTGTGCTTCATACCTAGCCTAATACCTTATTTTGAGCTTTCAAAGATATATCATTCTTTGCTCTATTTGGAGAGATCCCTCTCCGGATCCAGGAGGGCTAGATCCTAGGATCCCAAAGTGGTTCTGATGTTGTCTCATCTTTTGGTCTTGCCAATCTGGCCAAAACATGGGAACCACAACAGAAGTGTGACCCATCTTCGAAATCCTTACCAAGGAATTCACATAGGAATACAAATGCTTCATTCAATACATACCCTTCAACCATGCGACCATCTGGATGTGCCTTTTGTTAAACATATATTTTTATATTTTTCATATACCTCTCAAAGAAAAACATCAATCTCGTCGATACGTCACCCTCCAATTCAATGTCATCGACTAGGTGTATAAGTAAATGGACTTGTAGGTCAATGAAACTTGTAGGGAGCTCCTTTTCAAATACACATACAATTTCTGCAATTTCCTTCCATTTTGTCACTTCACATTTGTGGATCTCCTTGGAAGTCACCCACATAATATAAGAATTCTAAATTAGTATGAACCTTTAGGAAAAAATTAAAATGCAATACAATAACTCTGTGTCTCTCACACATGAACATATCTCTATGTCTATAGGTATAATTGGTATGTGAC
Source organism: Pinus albicaulis (assembly GCA_034641835.2). Lineage (NCBI taxonomy): Eukaryota > Viridiplantae > Streptophyta > Pinopsida > Pinales > Pinaceae > Pinus > Pinus albicaulis. Next base: position 1,008,616,432 of record CM076577.1, on the reverse strand, counting down.
GTAAAACCTTGTTTGGAACTTTAGGACCTTGTACATCTGTACGATATCTCTTCTCTTTGCATATAGGGCATTATACCTCGTCTTGATATTCATATTTGTATAAAATGAAATCATTTTTACATGAATGAATTTGATTATATTCAATCCCCAACTCAACCAACAACTATTGCACCTCTCTACAAGTTTATGGCAACACATTCTCTTCAGAAAATATTTTAGTTTTTAGTGCCCTGTAATATTTCCAAAGATTAAATTAATTGAATGTCAGACCAGCAGGTAACTCCGTAAAACTGAAGATGAATTAGATGGAGATTGTGTGTGTACTTATACATGGAGGTGAGACTATTGGGATTCACTTCCCAATGTCTCTTGGCCTTCCTTATTTACTAAATTACAATAAAATACAATCTCACCCAATCCCTTAGGATTAGGTGTCAACATTCCCCCCTTTAATTTGAAGGGATTTTGGTGAGTCTATTGCACTTAAAAACTGTCACCTTGACATTATTCTGACTGTATGAGTGCATCAACACTCATACATGCCTCCTTTTCAAGTCTTACAACATTTGTTCCTCATTCCAAGCCTTAAAACTAGAGGAAAAACCATAAAAATCTTTGAAACCCAGGGTACGCAGGTAACATGAAGCCTGCCTACATTCCTGGCTTGGGTACGTAGGTAATACATTTCTTACCTGCATTCCAGAATGAAATTTTCCCTTGTAATTCTTGCGTACCCCGTCGAAAGTAAAAAAAGCGAGAAAATAAAGTGAAAAAGTTGAATTTTGGTTAATTCTAGAAGGTTCTAGATGAAATTTTTTGGGGATGAGTACGCTTTAATAAGGTTCATGCATCCCTCACCTTAAGGAGCTAATCCCTTAATGTGAGGAGCCTTTCCCTTTGAAGGAGTATTCTATCCCTTCAAGGGTGGAACCCTAACCTCCTCATCTGCTCTATAAAAAGAGGCATTGGGTAGCCTCAAAGGGAGTTCAAGCTTTAGTGTGTGATTGAGTTGAAGTGCTGTTAAGATTTAGACTTCTTTCTGCTGCGCTTTTGAGAGGAAAGATCACATACCTCTATGTGCTCTTGGAGGAAGAGTGCAAGACTTATCAAAGTAGAGGAGACTCCTACTTCGGACCTCGGGAAGGCCTGTTCAACATCAAGGCTAAGGTTGTAAGGTTCTTCTGTTATTTTAAGATTAATACAATCAAGTTTTGTTTTTCTCAATAAATTTTCATTCGATTGTTTATTTCAATAAGCTGTCGTTTGATCGTTTATTGCATATATTCCTTGATCACTATGATAGTTATGTTTTATAATTATTTGTTATACATGTGCTATTTAATATTTGCTTGTTTATGATTGCAGGTCGACAAAAGACGACACTTTGTTGCGACAAAAGACGACACTTTCTTGCGACAAAAGAACTCTTGTTGCGACGGAAGGATTATTGTTGCGATGAAAGAAATATTTTTGCGACGGAAGAACTCTTGTTGCAACGGAAGGATTATTATTGCGATAGAAGAACTAGTGATGCGACAGAAGCACTACGACTGCAAATAAGCATTTGGATCTAAGGTAGGATCGATACCTTCATAGCATTTATTTGTAAAATGAATATATTTAGAGAAAGACAAACTTAGTTGTTCGTTTGTTGCTAGATTTTCTTCTGACACTAGGGAGATCGATCTTGTTCGCAAGATCGATTTATCCGGCCAATAGAGTCTAAGCATCGTTCTGAGCTTTTCAAACTTTTTTCTTCCAAGCGCTTTGGTGAAGATGTCTGCTCATTTGTGGAACAATGACGTAGATGGATAGTTTTGGCCTCAACATGATGTCGAATTAGATGGTATTTTGTATTTATGTGCTTTGTTCGATCATGGAACTTCAGGTTCTTGGCCAACTTTATTGCAGAAGTGTTATCGATTATGAGTGGTGTTGAATGTATTTTTTTCATCTGCAAATATTCTAGGATTTTCCTGAGCCGCACAATTTCCTTTGTTGCTTCAGCTGCTGCCACATACTCTGCCTCAGTTGTGAAATATAATGGAACTGATTATTTGCATGATCTCCATGAGAAAACTCTTGATCCAAGACTCGTGGTATAACCTGAAGTAGACACCCTAGTTTCTTTGTCCCCATCAAAGTCTGAATTAGAGTATCCAATCAAGCTGAAATCACCTACCTGTGTATATTTGAATCCAAAGTCTTGAGTCCCATTCAAGTACTTTAGCACTCTTTTTGCAGCAGACCAATGTCCTTCACAAGTTTTTTGCATAAACCTGGAGAGGATTCCAACAAAAAATAAGATGTATGGTCTGGTGGTAGTCAGGTAGATAATACTTCCTACAAGATGTATATAATTCGTTGCATCCCCGAATTCCTTCCCTTCAATGGATGTGAGCTTCAAGTTTTGTTCCATTGGAGTGGTTAAGGGATTGCATTCATCCATGCCAAAATTGTTAAAAATATCTCCAATGAACTTCTTTTGAGAAAGAAATATAAATTTAGGATGTTGAGTTACTTCAATACCCAGATAGTAATGAACATAGCCCAAATCAGCCAGTTCAAAACCTTTCTTCAATTATTTCTTTATGGATGAAATATAACTCTCATTGTTCCCTGTCATCAAAAGATCATCTACATACACCACAAGATATACAATTTTTTTTCCGAATTTATTAACAAACAAATTTGCATCATCAAGATCAAAATGTTTGAAGTCAAGTTTCAGAACATGCTCAGTTAATTTCTCATACCAGGCTCGCAGTGCTTGCTTGAGGCCATACAAGGATTTTATATGTTTGCATACTTTGTGTTCTTGGCCCTCCACAACAAATCCTTCTGGCTGGGACATAATTTTTTTTTCCTTTAGATCTCCATTCAAAAAAGAAGTTTTTACATCCATCTGATGGACTTTCCATCCCTTCTGAGCTGCTAGGGCAAAGAGTATCCGGATGGTGGCCCATTTTGCTGTGGGGGAAATTTTTTCTTCATAATCGACCCCTTCTTTCTGTGAAATTTTTTTTTCCACAAGCCTGGCTTTGTGCTTGTCAAGTGATCCATCTGCTTTGTACTTGTTCTTGTAGACCCACTTACAGCCAATTGGTTTGGTTCCCAAAGGAGGATCAACAAGCTTCCAAGTGCCATTATTTATCAAGGCATCATAATCCTTTTGCATCGCTTCATTCCATTCAACATGAGAAGCGAGTTCTTTGAAGGAAGTTGGTACATGATTTGTAGACAAATTCAATTCACAGTTATAAGAAATATCCATATCAATAGTGAATCAAAATTATCTACGCCACCTTCATTTTGTCTAGTGGAACTTCTTGTTCGTGTCTTTCCAACCTCATTGGGACAAATGTTTTATAGTGTCTTTGTTAGCCATTTGGGGGGACCTTTCTGAGATGGCCCAGGGTGCTCATTTGACTGAGTTGGAATTGAATCAAGATTCAATCTCTCAATTCTGTCAATCACATCGTTCAAGGTGTCATCCATGGTTGGTTCTTCATGTGGGGGAGAGAGTGCTTCAGAAAATGATTCCACAGATTGATTCAGTATAGGAATCCCCCCTTCAAGATGTGGAATTTGATTATCAAATTCTTGAAAAGACTTTTCATGTGTGAATATATCCAGGTGATCAAGTTGCCACTCAACAACATTGTCAATCTTAAAAGATTCAAGGAATATGACATCTCTTGCTACTACAAACTTCTTATTGACTTCATCATAAAGACGATATCCTTTGGAGGTATTGGAATACCCCAAGAAGATACATTTACGACTTCTAGAACCAAGTTTATTCCTTTGTACCTTGGGTATCAAAGCATAATAGGCGGAACCAAAGACCCTGAAATGCTTTACCAAAGGAATCTGTCCATGCCACATTTCATAAGGAGTTTTGCTTCTGATTGAATTTGAAGGACACCTATTCTTTATGTATACAAAACATAGAACTGCATTAGCCCAAAACATCAATTTTACATTCTTAAAAAACATCATGGAGCGAACCATATTTAAAATGGTCTTGTTCATTCTTTCAGCTACACATTTATGTTGGGGATTATAGGGCACAATTGTTTGATTTTTAATCCCAAGTAGACGAAGATAATTTTCAAATTCGTTTGAAGTGTATTCTTTTCCATTATCAGTACGCAAAGAGCCAATATGAGTGTGTGCATCATTTTCAGTCCATGCATGAAAATTCTTGAATGTTTGAAAAGCATTAGATTTGTTCTTCAATAAGTAAACCCAACACATGCTGGTGTAATCATTAATAAATTTCATCATATATTTATTTCCATTTGTAGAAGAAACAGGCATAGGGCCACATAAATCTGAATGAATAAGCTCAAGTTTTCTATGTGCTCTGGAATGTGAATCATGGAATGGTTGTTTTCTATGCTTTCCTAGAATACAAGCATCGCATTGCTTAAGTTTCCTAGGAATTGTAGGCAGTCCATTAAAACCATTTTTATTCAACAATAAAAGTTTGTCATAGTTTAAGTGTCCAAATCTAGCATGCCATAAAAGACTTGATGGGAATGTACCTTCATCATGATTTGAACTGAATGCAAAGTTTTGTGCATGAGCAGAGAAACCTTGCAGTTTCAAGTGTCTTCCTTCTTCTATTCCCTCCCTGACAAGTGAGCAATCTGATGCTTTTCTGACCTCAAACTTGCCATAAAAAATGTGAATGGAGTGTCCTTGTTGGTGGATGTGGACAAAGGAAAACAAGTTTCTCCTCAAATCTGGGAGGTATAGAACCTCATGTAGAAGATGATCTGGAAGACCAGGCAACTTAAGACTGATTGTGCTAAGCCCTGATGGCTTGAGTTTGGATTTATCTGCGATGTATAATGCTCCATCAAATTTGTCAGTAAATTCTTCAAAAAAATATTTTCTAAATGTCATGTGACATGTTTCTCCTGAATCTAGCAACCAATCATTTCTCCAAGAAGTAAATGAAACATCAAACAAGTCTTCAGTTACTCCATTGCTACAATGTGCTACAACATAATGAGCAGATTCAGGTGTGTTACCTTTGTCTCTGTCATGACTTTTAGATTTTCCTTGATTTATTTGCTGCTCAATTTTATCCCAGGGCAGCTTACATGTAGATGCATCATGCCAGTATTTATTGCGGCGTATGCAATGAAGATCAAATTTTTTAGTTTGAGTTTGTCTGCCCCCCCTTCCTCGGAATTTTCTTCTTCCTCTTCCTCTTTGGCCACCTCTTCCTCTGGAAGAATATTGAGCATGAATCTTCTCTCTATGTGCAAATCATACAACCTCTTCAAAAGATAGAGGGGTTGTCATCTTTCCAAAAGACTTCTCTCTTTCTGCAAACTTTTTCTCAACGGAATTAAAGGTGATTTTCACGAGGTTTCCACTTGCTTGCAATGACTCAAGATAATGTGAGTAAGTGGGATAAAATTCCTTAACATATGCTATGAGAGGTATATCAACTTCTACACCAGTGTTCTTAATTTCATACATGATAGACCTTACTTCTAAAGCTAAAGCAAGAGGGTCATAATTTTTCAATTCAAGACTAAACAACTTAATCAGTAATTGAACAATTTCAAGTTCTGAATGTAATTCCTAGAGTTATTTTAGCTTGCTGAAGGCTTCATAGGCAATTGAAAATGGTGTAATATGGAAACTCACCTCTTCATTTACAGAAGCTTCAATCAAGGCATAGGCCTTGTAGTTCTTGTTTTCCCAAATGGCGATCTAGTTGTCTGAAGAGGGCTTTGCTGGTCGAAGGTCTCCTTCTCCTTCAGAAATTCCTCTCCACATCTCATTAAAAATGAGAGTGTGCTTGATTTTCTGAGACCATTCAAGATAGTTATCCTTGATAAAGAGAAAAATTCCTACAATAGATATGAGAGAATGCATTCTTTTTAAGAAAAAATTCTTTGCTGTCAAGGTAAAAACTAAATTCTGCGAAGAAAAAAAGAAAAAAAATATTGTAAAATTTTTTGGGGAAAAACAAATGTATTATCCGAGGGAGGTATTTTTTGGGGGAGGTGTTTTATTGGGGGGGGGGGGGGGGGGGGGGCTTTTTATAATAGAAATTAAAAAAAAAAATTATAGGGGAAAGCGACCAAGGGCCTGCGTGAGATGGGGAGGGGGATGGGAAGGGAGGCCAAGGGGATGAGAGAGGGGAGCAAGTAGGAAAATGGGAGGGTGGACATGAGGGGGGTGAGGGAATGCCGAGGGGTGAGGGATGGTGAGTGGGGTTGGGAGCGATGCGAGCGGGGTTGGGAAATGGTGAGGGTGAGGGAGGCCGAGCGGGTGAGGGAGGGTCTGTGTGAGGGGGAGGGGGATGGGAAGGGAGGCCGAGGGGCCGAGGGAGGGGAGCTAGCAGGCGGATGGGAGGGTGGACGTGAGGGGGGTGAGGGAAGTCCGAGGGGTGAGGGACAGTGAGCAGGGTTGGGAGTGATGTGAATGGGGTTAGGAAATGGTGAGGGCGAGGGAGGCTGAGCGGGTGAGGGAGGTTCTGTGTGAGGGGGCAGGGGCCGAGTTTCTGCGAGCGGGTGAGGGCTATGAGGGAGGTGGAGTGCATGAGGAACTGTAAAAAAAATTTGCACAGTAAAATTAAATGTGCTCAAAATTTGAGCTTAAATTGTATAGTGGTGTGCAAAAACAAAATTAGGCAGAATGTGCATAAAAAAAAATGCAGAATTATTCTAGAATTGCAAAATGGAAGGAGAATTAAGAGACTAAATGCCAAGAGCACTAAAAAATGAATGCATAATGACAGTCTACAAAAAATGCAGAACATGAGGGAGTTACACCAAAGGCAGGAATGCCAAAATTGGGACTGGCTTTGATACCATGTTAGACCAGGAGGTAACTCTGCAAAATTGAAGATGCAGTAGATGGAGATTGTGTGTGTACTTATACATGGAGGTGAGACTATTTGGATTCACTTCCCAATGTCTCTTGGCCTTCCTTATTTACTAAATTACAATAAAATACAATTTCACCCAATCCCTTAGGATTAGGTGTCAACAATCATGAACATGTTTTATATGTCAATCTATATTATTAATATTAATATACAATATATGATTTTAAAATCTCCTTAAATAAATATAAATTAAGTTGATGAATGTATACGAATTACGTAGAAAATTGACATTGCATTGTAAGAAATATTTTTCAACTCACTTGAATAGGGTGGTGAATCCTTTGTCTGACCAACCAAATAGTGACTTGATTTCTAATAATACTAATTTTCCTTCCAATTTCAAGGTTCTACTTGCACCTGATTTGAACACAGGTGTCTTTGTTTCTTGCTTGATGGAGTCTTTCAGTAGGTTGTTATCATGAACGTTACATTGGTGGTAATTACCATTGTTGTCATCATTAATATCAACCATATGATCATTATTTTCTTCATTGTTTCCATCCCCAAAGAAAACTGTAAGCATATCATTCAATACTTCTTCATGCATTTTATTTTCACTGTCATGCTCATCATTATCTTTAAGGCCGCTAGTTGGTAGCATATTATAGTCATCAATGTATGTGAATCTAATCATGTGTTCAAATTTCTCAGGTGGTAGAGTTCTCTTTAAATATTCTCTTTTCGCTGGTATGGTTTAAAGGATATTTTGGATCATTCCATCCAAATATTAATATCCCAGTTGGATCAACTTGGGTATTATTAGTCATTATTTCATCATCATCTTCTACCTATTGACAAACACAAGCACTATTTAATGTTTGGCAAGAATTTGATAAATCATAAGTATACCAATTTCAAAGAAATATAATCAAATATCGCTTAACAAATCCCATCCCATGTACTATAGTCTTGACCAAACTCTTCTTCAATGAAATTATTTTTTGTGTCTGAAGTATCCATAATTATATCCTCTTCCACCTACTGTTTTCTTCATGATTTAACAGTTTTAGGTCCACGCCAACGTAGATATGTTTTTATTTTATTTATTTATTTATTTATTTTTTATAGTTGAACTCTTAGGCTGTGCACTTGTTCCAATCTCCATCTGAAATACCAAAAACATGCATTAATATATTTCAAGGTTGGATAATACACTATAAATTCTATTAATACTGTGAAAAAGGATGGGAATATCACAAAATGCTTCCTAATTAAAGTCAAAATTTGAAAATTACCTGATGTTCTGCAACATTTGTTAATGTGTCCTTATTTAATATGACAAGATATGTTTCCATGGCCTCGTATTTCCTCTAAAATACATAACATAGTAAATTATGTTTAGTACACCAATTATATCATTTCAACCAATATGCTATCCAACACAAAGCCTCACTTTAGTCATATATTTTACATATTGATATCATATTTTGGATTTGAAAAAAACAAATTTATCTTGTCTATGTTATAGCTTTTGTGAATTCATAAACACCATCCTCCTTTGGTTGAGGTTGCTGTCTTCTTATGTTTATTGTACCTACTGCTTCCGTATCTGATTATATGCCCATCCACTTTCCTTTCGTTGATTTAGTAGGTCTACATTGTCCATGTACTCTTCCCATGACCTCCTCTAGATCGTATAATACACAACAATGACATTAATCACATAACATCTATGCACTTCGTTTTTTCTCCATATAACATTCTAAACACACAATCTATTTAAGATCAGTTGGTTTTCACTGCACCTTTCTAACTAAAATTCCCCTATTTTCAATATATACCCTTTTTGTTAATTTCTAATCCCAACATGGTGACATGACACAAATATTATAAATATTAGATGAGTATTATGAAAACTGATGGACATGCGAATTAGCCAAGTATGTGGCAAGAACCTTAGCCCCGCTAGTTGGAAAAATAAGCTCATACATCAAAGACTCCAAACATTATATAGAGCTCATAAAGAAGGAGAAGTTGGATTTTGGGGACAAGAGTGTAAGTTTTCATGTTGTCCAACTCTTCACTAAGATACCTTTAGATGAGGCTATACCAGTGATAAATGAGGTCACATACCCTTAGACTATGAAACTTGTAGAGATAAGTTTGTGTTCCAGATTCTTTACCTTCCAGGGTGAATTCTTTGAACAAACATCTGGTGTGGAAAAAAATTAAAACAAATTCCTCGAATCCTATCCCCTGAAACCAAAATTCTGGTTTAGGTTTGTTGATGACACCAGTGTGAATTGGCCACATGGAGATGAAGAGTTAATAAAATTTCTAGACTTCCTTAACAACTTATCTAAATAATTCAGGATGGAAGTTGAAGAAAACAATTGAATCCATTTCCTTGACATTCTCATCCTTAAAAATGAAGATGGACCATTGGGACACAAGGTATTCATGAAGAAAGCACACACAAATAACTACTTTCATGCTGAGCCACACCATCATCCAACACAAAAGACGGGGTACTTAAAACCATCTTAACTAGAGAAGTAAGGTCTGAAAACACTGAGCATGTCGAAGGGGAGATAAAATATTTTAAGAAGGTATTTTATAGTATTGGATATAAAAATAAGGATATCATAAACACCATAAAAAGAGCTAAATTTTGAAATAAAACAATATCCTCTTTGAAAAACTCTGAACCTTCTAATAATAATAATAAGGCCTATCTACCATACATTCAAGGATTCACTGATAATATGGATAGGGTTCTAATAAGGAAAAACATTGATACCTCTTTCAATCCCCTAACAACCATAAGAAAAAAGATGAGATCTATTAAAGACAGTCCTGATCACCTCCATCACAAAGGGGTTTATAAGGTCTTGTGTTCATGTGGAGAATGTTATATTGGTGAAAGAGGAAGATCCTTCAAAATTAGGCTGAAATAGCATGGTTTCGACGTTAGAAATGGTAGATCAAAATATTCGACACTTTCTAAGCACTCAACAAAAACCTTCCACCATGTTTTCCTTGAAGATACAAAAATTATCGCCAAATAAAATCATTAGTACAAGCATAATATCCGTGAATCCCTGGAAATTATAAAGCATCCATGCAACCTTAATAGAGACAAAGGTATGGATTTTAGTAGAAGTTAGATCTCCTTACTCTCTCAGATCTCTCATGCTTGACTTATTCCTCTCTCCCTTACCCCTGCTGCTCTTCTAACATCTGTGGTCCTTTCCTCTGTTCTCTCCCATCCTCATTCCTTTTTTCTCTTATCTTCTCTCTATAGTCCTTCTCCTTATTCTCTCATTTTCTCATCCACTTGACGTTATCCTATAATCTAACCTAATAGTTTTCCCTTCAACCTTTTAATAATTTCTAAAAAAATTAAATTAATAGCTACATTAATTAATTGAATTATAAATTATTATTATTAACTTTGTTAATAATTATTACTAATAAAATGGTTTATAATAATAGTTATTAACACATAAAGTTAATTCTAATAACTATTATTATTATTATTATTTATTAGCTTTATTATTAGTTTTGATTAAGTATATTAAGACTAATAATAGTGATAATTAATAATAATAATAATAAGTATTAATTTATATATTATTAAATTCCCCTAATATATGAATGATAATAAGGTTAATAATCATTAAGAAATATTATGGTTATTAATATTAATTAACTTGTTATTAGTATTAATTATGTAATTAATACTAATAATAATAATTAATATAATAACAAATAATTATTATTTTAAGTATTATTTATTAAATTATTAATTATAATTTTAACTTAATAAAATTTAATAATTTCCTTAAGTTAATATAGATATTTATTATCTGGTTGGTGGACTCTTTTCTTATTTCATTTCCTTCCATTCCATATCAATATTATGCATTTCACGCTCTTCTCTGTAGGCATTTTTCCTGATGACGAGTCTTGTTATAAACTCGAAACACCGACTCAAAAATGGCTACTGTGGTTTTTTTTCCATATTTTCATTTAACTTAATTTAAACCCTTCATCCATAATTTTAAACCGTCAAATATCTATAATTTTGTATATTTATAAAACAAATATTTTGACCCTATATGCTAGAGAATATACTATTTTTAGATTTTGATTTTTAAGTCTTCTAAATGAAATCAATATATAATATAATAATTATTAGAATTCATCTTGTGGATGAGATATATTTTCCACCATCCACCCTATAAAGGAGTAATGAGTGAGTGGCGTGATAAAAAATGTTTATGTCACATGTATGCATAATTACTAAGAAACACAAACTTTAAAGGTGAAAATGTGTGTATGTGACTATAAATAGTGGATTGTTACATTATGAGTCATTGGCTATTAAATAAAATTAGAAATTTTAAAATCACAACAAATTCACTAGTGGTCTAGGAAAATACGACATAAAACACCCTTCATTGCAGAGTCAAAACACCATTTATAGGTATTTACATCAAACAACATTTAAACTTATTCCATGTGCCTATGCACATTGCACATCTAATATTGGTATTCAACTAGCAAAACCAAATTAAAAAACGTGGTTGATAAACCTCAATAGACGCATATTAAGCACTTTTAAAATATTTATATCATGCACATTTATTAATATTTATAATAAATAATAATAATAATTATTATATAATAATAACTATATACTAATAATTATAATAATTATTATAAATATCCCATGTTCCTATGCACATTGCACATCCAATATTGGTATTGAATTAAACATCATAAAATATGAAAATAACATGGAATCCTCCCACATCGACATTGAAAAGTGAAAATATGACAACGGATAGACCAAATCTAAAAAAAAACCCCACCAATATATAATTGGTGCGTAGAATGGATAAACATATTGTGTATCCCGACTATTCAACCAAAACAATGTATTACTTTCACAATATTTCCATTCTAATACTCACCAATTTCAAATCGAGGGAGCTTTAAAGTTTTGTGTGGAGTTGGAGCAGGTCACATTTGGAGCATTGCGTTGAGGATATGAAAGAATATAACTAATCGATTGTATCTCTTTTGATGGTGAGCAGAGATAGTGACAGACCTCTCCTCCCCTGTTGTGGATTTCAATAAAAAAATTGATTTGTGGGTGTGATTTGACCACTAACAGGCATGAAATCAATTTGTGCATCTAATTCACCCCTTATTGAAGACGAAAATCAAACCCCTATCCATCCATTTTGCACTAATTTTGTTTAAAATAGTTATAGGAAAGGGAGAAAAACATAGGGAGCAACAATTTTCCACAGTGTAGAGGAAAACAAAATCACCATAGGATGCCAAAAAATGTTAGGTAGCAGTAGAGGGAAACAAGAAAAGGGATCTGATTCTTGTGAGAATGAGGTATTTCATACTCAATTTATAGATTTTCACATGCTTCCATGACTTATTTGAATTGTATTTTTTAGTTTTTAGTTTCAAAATTATAAAAGAAAAAATTAAGGTTTATTTTTTTATTTCTAGTCTTAAAATATTTTCTATTATTATATGTATATAGGGACGTGACAATGAAAAATTGAAAGAGGAAATGAATTATATATTGGGGGTAGAATAAGTGAATAAAATAGAAGGTATGGAATTTTCCATGCTTTCCAAATACATGGAAGAACATAATAAAGGCACTGAAATAGACCAACCAAAGAAACCTTGTCAAAGGGAATCGATTGATTCCCCATGAACTCCTAGATCGAGCAAAATATCTAGGAAAAAATAAAGTCACAATAACCTCTAAGAATGTGGAATAAAGAACATAGACATCCAATGTCCCACCCACTCTCAAGACACATATTTCTTCTGCCACCAATATAGGTACTTATGCATCTTGCATTGGTACATACGAAACCGTGTTATAATATGTTGTTGTCTCTAGGGAAATTAGAATGATAGATGTTGGGAAAGTGTTCAATCGTAGGTTGAAGGAACCATTCCTTTGATGCTTCAAATAGCATTTAGATATTCCATTATCAAAGATACCCATGCACCTTCAAAAGGAAGTCATCCATGACCTATAAACTGAATTTAGGACAAGTTGGTCAGTAAAGCAAGTTAAAAATAAAATGACTCAAAACTGCAAGAGATTCTATTACAACCAAACAAAAAAGATAAAAATAGATTACTCCCAAGATAAGGGCCAAAAGAATCCCAATTGATGTAAGTGTGAAATTAAGGAAAGAGCTCGTGAAAGTATATGATAGAGCAAATGCACATAGGAAGTCTGAGGAGGAGAGCATACAAGTATTTAAATTGAGTCATAAGATTTTTTCAAATTCATTAAATGATTTATACATTTTTCTGCTGCATAATTAAATTGAAATAGTGTATGTTTTAGGACAAGGCCTTGAAGGCCAGGATTGCCAAATATTGTTCTGCACATCACATTGGCCAAACAGGTTTAGAATCGTTAACGTGTGAATTTGTAAGTATATTTAATATATGGAATTATATATATATTTTTAATTTTGTACAAAAAAGTAAATGATTGGATATTAATTACTTTAACTTTTTTATCTACCATGTTTTGACATGAGCAACAATATGGCCATTATAACACCCTTGTAACTAGCCAACCAGGGTAAACATGTGAAAAGAGGCTACTATAATGAGATTTAACCTCCTAGGTGACCTTAAGGAAGAGGAACCGATGAAAACACAACATACAAAACTTTTACAACAACAACAACACCCTCAGGAGATAACCCAACCATTAAGTCCTCTTATCCCTGGGTCACACTGAACTTTTGACCTCTTCAAGACATAGACAAAGGAACAAGCTTGCAAGCCAGGGTCCAGGAGGCTATAGATGCAGGAATAACACTGCATGCTAGCATCCAGGGCCCCAATAATTATATGCCAACGTCCCCAAGATTTGAGCCACCTTTTTAGGCCTAGAACCTAGTGCTCTACCTTGAACTTCATGAAAAGTTTAGAGATGATAAATAACAACATGAAAATTATACAAAAGCAATCACATCAATAAGAAATCATCTGGACCCCTCCTAGCCATGACAATTTTTTTTTTTTAAATGTAACAAACATGAAAGCTATAGGTATAAACAATAGAACAGATAAAATGGGTCTAATACTTATCTGAGAATCGCTAAGAATCATTACTCCCCTACATCATTGGCTTCCATACAATATTTTTTACCATAGATATATTGTGCATTCATTTACAAGTAAAAAGATGGAGAGAGCCATATTCCATCACTATCAACACACATGTTTATAACCAACTTAATTTCAACTTAAATACAGTGGATACAACATCAATAGAATCCACATAATAAAAAATAAATTTATACATCAAATACCAAAAGAATGAGCTTCTCATTTATCAATATAAAAACCAACCGGATATGGGAATTCCATGTTCCACCCTACCATAGATTGGCTGAGACAAATCTCTCTTCAACCAATCAACCATGTGCCATATTCCAAGCATGAATGTGGGAATCATAACCACCCCCAAAAAAAAAAAACAAACATGAATTCTACCAAATTTCTATGCCTACACCGTGAGGAATTTTTCCCTTCTTCTAGCCTCTTAGGATTTACATCAATCCAGAATTTGAATTAGGGATCACTAGGCCCTAAACTGAGACATACTTATAGTATTTACCATACATCCCATCTTGGAACTACTAGGCCCACACTAAGAGAACCCACCTCTCAGGCTTTACTGCAATCCATCCTGAATCACTAGGCCCTAAACCGAGGCAAACCACCTCTAGGATTTACCGTATATCCCACCATTCACAGGTTGAGGATTCCTAGGCCCACCGAGGAAACACACTATTATTATCTACTGCAACTCACAATACAATTCAATGGTTACTATACCATGTGTTACATCAATTCGGAGATGCACCTCACTCAACTTTGAATCCATCTGGCAATCCAGCTGAATTGAATTATGAGAACCCATCTCATCAAGGCTATCTGGAAATGGCAAGGCTAGGCTAAAAACACTATCACACCTGGAAAAACCCATGCCATGATAGAAAATAACCACATGCAATACGATGCATGCCAGATCTAGGAAGGAATTCACACATGTAAATCAATACCTCCAAAGAATACTGCAGTTGTTTCTTGATTATGCTTTTCCTTGCTTGCTCCTTATTTCTTCTTGATATTTTTTCCTTTCTTGCTCCAATGCCCAAGTTCTCCAAGAAGACTCTAAGTGTCCAAGAGTGAGTGAGAGAGAGAGAGAATAATTAGAGAGCTCTAAAAACTGAACTGACAAAAGGTACCAACTGATTCTCAGAAGCCTTTTTATAGATGAGGCTTCTATTTTCTTCATTTTCCATTATTTTCCTCCTCACATGCAACCTCTAACCTTTCATCTCCCTTTTATCCTAATTTCCAATATTTTCATAAATAAATGTGTCAATTATATGCCATTTTTATTTTCCAAATCATTTTCCAATTTCCTTACCCATAATAACATAAATGAACACCCAATAGGATGTTTTGCCCAAAATTTAGCTTGGAATATGTGTCCCATCAACCATGGTTATTATTTTTAACTTTTATTACATGGAATTTTCACCAGGGCTATTACAGAACCCTCGACCTTGGGGGAACACCGTCCTCGGTGTTCAAAACACCTAAAAACCAACAAAATGATGAAAATAAAACATACTACCCATGGAGATTTATAGCAAAACTCATTACAGTATTTACAATGAATAACTTGCTCAAAATAAAAAATCATCATGACAATCATACTATGTACTGGAGCTTTATAACACAACTCATTATGATATTTACAATAGTATACACATATACAAATTTTCTCAACCAAAAAATAAAAGGATATGATGCCCGTATCAACGACAAGGGAATCCATAGGCTCACACCTCCAACCTCAAGTAGTGCCAGGATTCACTTCCTTTCCAGGAAGTCTAGAATCCACTGTCATAGTCAAAGCTGCATTCAACGTCTAGCGCTACAATATTGCACTATTGTACCCTCAGTGAACCGTTATTGACTCATTATTCCCGTGAACACTCCAAATTTTCATATGATTCCATATAGCAATGCCAATGACCAAAAAAAATCCATCCCCAAACTTCCCTTTTCTGATACAAAGTCCCTCGGGAAATCCGATAATCCCCTTCCATGCAATCACTCACCTTCCAAGTTCCTCACCATCCCCTATCTTGTGCGATCCATCCCTTGGCAAGGCTTCCTCGCATCGAAAGTTCAAACAACCAAGGCATATACCTACCTAAAAACCATCATATTGGTCATAGCATGCTCATGTCAATCAACAAAAACTATTGGGTACCAGTGTCCCACAATGACCTTTCTCCTGAAGTGCTTTACCAGCATACCACTTTATGTTTCAATTCTTTTTTTTTTTGCTGCTAATGCTTTCAATGAGTTTCAACCTCCCAACCGGGCATTTCCCTGCTTCCTGTACCAAACACATAATTTCCATTAGATTCAAACTAAATTAAAATAAATTCAAATCATACCTCATTTGTAGCTTGTAAATAAGGTACACTTACAATCATGTTTACTTCATGTCACAACAAGTAAAAATGTATCTTTGATCAAATCATCATTTATAAACATATCACATCTAGTTAGCTCAAAACACAACCATCATAGGTCAAAATCATAAATCACATGCAATCATCATAAAACTTAATCACAAATCACATGTAACCATCATAAGTTAGAATCATAGATCACATGCATAATATAACTGAAATAAAATATCAATACTTATCCTTCATCGATCCTTACTTATTCCTTTGTTCTTTTTGTACACATACCAGATCAGTTGTCACACTCGATAAGCACCCAATGCCTTTGCTTCTCTCCAATCAATTACACATAAACATAGTGTATATCACAACACGTACACCCATATACGACATACAACATCATACAATACATACACCCACACCCGATGTACAAAAAAATACATATAAGTACACAGATAAAAACAAAAAGAATATACATGTCACGATGCCACGACTACACCATGCACATACATAGTACTGCATGCCCAAAACGCAACATTTACAACATGGACACAATATCACATGTATACTAGTACCATATGCACAACTTGTAGATAGTACCATCTGTACAGAGCACTACCTTCATAACCTGTGCACAACATCGCATGTACAAGACACCACCTGCACAATGTGTACACAACACCAAATGTACACCGCACCACCTGTACAATGTGTACACAATAGAACATGTACACAACACCACATGAACACAATACCACATGTACAATCATGCACACCACACCAAATTTACATAACACCATGTATACAACACACACTCAACACCATGTGTACATAGCACTACATATACAACATGTACATAACACCATATGTACACAATAACACATATCCAACATGTGAATAACATCTTATGCACACACACAACCTCATATATTCAAAATTAACATAGTACCATATGTACACAACACTGCATATCCAACATGTACATAGCACCATATATACCTAGCACTGCATATGCAATATACACACAACACCATATATACAACAGACATACAACACCATATGTACAGAATGCTACATATGTTACATGTACACATCACCCTAGGTACAAGCACTGAATATACAACATGCACAACATATACAAAACATTAGTACTACAAATCCATATAAAA
Organism: Pinus albicaulis; assembly: GCA_034641835.2. Lineage (NCBI taxonomy): Eukaryota > Viridiplantae > Streptophyta > Pinopsida > Pinales > Pinaceae > Pinus > Pinus albicaulis. Next base: position 1,008,598,835 of record CM076577.1, on the reverse strand, counting down.
CACACTCACTCCACAAAGCAACCTTTCTTCTAGTGTCTTTCCACTATCCCTTCTTATCCTAGCATGTCACGGATCACACTAGCTTCACTTTGTTGATGTACCCCTCAACATTACTTATCCATAATATAAACATAGGAATAATACAATCCTATAGTATCAATTCATGTCCACATGATACTGACCTCATAGATATATTAGGGTTACTCTTCCCCATTGATTCCTCATAAGACCAAGAACCTCTTCATTCCATTCACCTGCATAAGAAATCATTGCTCCACAAGAATGATCCTTGAAAAACCTGTCATAGAGTGACATAGGTACATAGATACATACATACAATGATCATTAGCATAAAATAATCATGATCCTGTCAGAAAATGATATACATACACACATACATACATATAAACATTAGAATTAAATAATCATGATCCATGATGACCCTATCATACATGACATACATACATACATAAATGTGTACATATATAAGAATCAACATAATCATGATCATAAAACAATTTTTAGATATCATAAGGTCTAGGTTAAGAGAACTTCCTTTATTCATGCATAATATGCACAACATTGAGAACGACAGTTCCCAACATAGCCAAGGCATCTAACACATTAGATCCATTCACTTTACCTTTTGTGTTACCTTTCTCGCGACTATTCTGCCACTGTCCATTTACCTAAATGGACCCAACCAATCCAAATGACTGTCATGATCTTACCTTTAGTTTCCCTTATACATGCATCGAGCTTCATCTGAGTCTTGCATCACCTGCAGGGTTTCATTCATCTCTCCCAAAGCTCCATTAATTTCTTCCTTTCCCAACCAATTCTCAAGACTCTTAAAACATAAAAGGAAAGAAAAAGAACAAACAAGAAGAAGACCATGATAAACCAAAAGCAATACGAGACTGAAACAAAGTGGCATGAACATGCACTAGATGAAATCAAGACCGCAAATAAAGTGAAACAAATCACAAGAGACCAAAAGAACAAGAATAGAAAAAAACATCATGATTCAATCCCCATCATTCGCAATACTTCCAAAGGAAATATCAACTTGAGCCTTCTTCAATATTTCATGGAAGTCTCTTTCCATGTAATCCCCTGCATCATACTCCCATAAACACATAACTATCAATGCATAAATAAACATAGCAATATACCAATTATCTTACCTTGTTGTGCCAAGCGCACTGCCTCATAACTGAACACATCCATACCATTGCTCGAGGGACTCAAATGCCCTTGAAAAATCTAGCCATAACTAGAAACCAAATGATATACATGTTCATGACTATATCACATATCCGCATAATGTCAGACAAAATCAAGGTTAAGAAGACTTCTTGTATGCAAAGCAATCATTCATTTGGAATTAGGGTTTCCAAACATAGCCTAAGGAATTGTTCCTTTATTTGATCATTTACCTTGCTGCAATCGTCTTAATATGTATTTTCATATCACCCATCTGTTAGTTATCTAAAAAATTCAACTATTACCTTGTCATGCTAATTTCATGCATGTTTCCTTGCAACTGTTCACACATGTCAATCACATGTTCCAAATATAAAGACATCATATCTATTAACTAAAATCAGCCTCTACGAAGACTAAAAACCATGTCACAATCAACTAATATTTAAGATCCTAATATACAACTATCACCTCCTTGCACTCAAGTACATATCAAATATATCAACACAAGTGTGTTAGTATGACCATCTCAAAACAATATAATTTATTCATGCAATATTATAGGCATATACTCATATAATGCAAGTAGTCAAACATTCAAACAAAAAATAGATGATATAATAGATGCCAAACACTCAAACAAAAAAAGGACGACATAATCAAACATTCGAGTACAAAGTAGACGACATAAGAAATATTATACCTTATTGTATATCAAGGGAGTCTATCTTGTCTACACCATAAATCTAGTGAGCATGATATAACTTCGCAACACATCAACTCAAACACAAAGAAGATCATGATATCCATAACAATAAATAACTAACATGCTCACATCATAGACATAAAAAAGTGTCATTCATGTAGACCAATCACATATGCATAGTCAACCTAGATTATATGAAATAATATCACAAATAAGTTGACTCATACCTCAATGTCATAACCCTAACCATCTTCCTATACCAATCCAATTTAGCATGATACATATAACATCCAGATATTAATGCTATAACCCTAATCATAAATTTAACTAACATATAACAACACTAAGTTAACATATAACATGCTTATCAACAACATATAACATAATCATTAGGTTAATACCATGCTTGACTAACCAATGCATGTACATATGATTACACTAGTTAACTAGCATATATCATGTATGTAACCATAAAATCAATAGAATGAAAGACATACACATAACCATAATTCATGTAACTGTGTTGATCAACTAGAATTTATCACATATTTAACCATAATAATAATAGAATGACAAAAATATAAGTAACCCTAATGATTACAACAACCATGAATCACATACCTGCATGCCAAAGATACAAACTTGTATGATTATCTGCTCTTACCCCAAAGTCCATTGTTGCAACGTCACTTTAATTATCTGCATCTCCTACTCTATCTTAGCCAACAAATTAGCATCATAACATACCAATATCATCATAATGACCTGATTGTGTACAATGACCTTATATACAAGAAACTCAATCAAACCAATGCAAACTCGACCATATGAACCCACTTGACAAGTATAATCAATCATGAACGACCAATGCATGTTCAACATATGACATCACACAAGCAAGAATACTTGGATAAAAACGAAGAATTACCAATATGTAACCCTAGCATAAGAAAAAAATTCATGTACAATATGTAACAATATGTGATCAAGCGTGCACAAACAATACACAAGAATGAGCAACACATAACTAGTCATACACTCATGACAAAATGTTGATGGAAACACCATCAACACTTCCATGGCGACACCACTAACACCATGGCCAACACAACATATATGAAACAGGCACACACACCATAGGTATGGGAAATTCATATGAAACTAACATAAAATAATGACTAACACACTGCCCATTCAATCCAAGGGTTGAACCATGCTTTGATACCACTTTGTAACACTCTCTTCCCACATCTACCCAAGTAACTGACCAACTGGGGTCGACATGTGACGAGAGGCTACTATAATGAGATTCAACCTCCTAGGTGACCTTAAGGAAGTGGAAATGAAAAAAAACACAACATACAAACTTTCTACAACAAAAACAACAACCCGATGAGGTAACCCAACCATTTAGGCCCCTTACCCTTGGGTCACACTGACCTTTTGACCTCTTTGAGCCATAGGCGTAGACACAAGCATGCAAGCCAACATCTAGGAGGCTATCGATGTAGGCATAACATTGCATGCCAGCATCTAGGGCTTTAATTCCGCAATTCTATGCCAGCATCCAAGGACTTAATTCTTCAGTTTTATGCCAGCGTCCCTGGAATTTGAGCCACCTTTTCAGGGCCAAAACCCATTGCTTTGCCCAAAACTTTATGAAACATTCAGAGATGATAAATAATAAGAGGACAATTATATGAAATAAATCACATCAACAAGAACTCATCTGTGCCCCTCTTAGCCATGATAGGCATTTTGTTAAACATGTTACAAACATGAAAGCTACAGGTATAAACAACAAAACAAAACAAAATATCTCATACTTATGTGAAGATCACTAATAGTCATTTCTCCCCTACATCTTTAGCTTCCATACAATCTATTTGATGATAGATACATTGTGCATTCATTTACAATTAAAAACATGGAGAGATCCATATATCATCATTGTCAACATACATGTTTATAACCAACATAATAACAACATAAATACAATGGGTACAACAACAATAGAATCCAGATAATATCTAGTACATTTATAAATAAAATACCAAAGGAATGAGCTTCTCATTTATGAATATAAAAACCAACCATAGATAGGACTTCCACGTTTCACCCGACCATAGATTGGCTGAGCTAAATCTCTCTTCAACGAATCACCCCCATGCCAAATTCCAAGCATGAATGTGGGACTCATAACCAACCAAAAATAAAAAAAATAAAAAATAATTCTACCAGAGTTCTCCACCTACACTGTGAGGAGTTTTCCTGTCTCCTAGTCTCTTAGGCTTTACTAAAATACACAATCTGAATCAGGGAGCACGAGGCCCTAAAATGATACATACTCTCTAGGCTTTACCGTACATCCCATCTCGGGACTACTAGGAACAAACATAGAGCATCCACATCTTAGGATTTACCGCAATACATCTCAGATCACTAGGCCTTAAATCAAGGAAAAACACCTCTAGGCTTTACCGTATATCATGTCATTCACAGGTTCAGGATTCATAGGCCCACCGAGGCAAAAAAATATCTAGCTTTACCACAACCCACATTCCATTTCAGGGGTTACAAGGCCATGTTTTATATCAATTCGAAGATCCACCTCACTCAACTTTGAATCCATCCAACAATCCAAATCATCCAAAGGATGAGAATCCATTTCATCAAGGTTGTCCATAAATGGAAAGGCTAGGTTGAAAACACTATCACACGTAGAAAAAGACATGCCATGGAAGAAAAGAACCACATGCAATACCATGCATGACATATCTAGCAAGGAAATCACACATGCAAATCAATCCCTGCAAAAAATCCTGCTATATTTGCCTGATCCTGCTCTTCCTTTCTTTCTCCTTCCTTCGTCTTTCTTTCCTTTCCTTTCTTGCTCTAATGCCCAAGTGATCCAAGAATACTATAAGTGTCGAAGAATGAGATAAAGAGAGAATAATAAGAGAGATATAAAAATTGAACTGATAAAAAGTACCAACTAATTCTCAGAAGAAATTTGATTGATGAGGCCTCTATTTTCTTCATTTTCTATTATTTTCCTTCATTTTCCTCCTCACATGCAACCTATGACCTTTCATCTCCATTTTCTCCTAATTTCCATTATTTTCGTAAACAAATGTTCCAAATATAAATTTTGCCTTTCCAAAGCCTTTTCCATTTCCTTTTCCAATTTCCTTAGCCATAATAACCTAAATGAACACCCACTAGGATGTTTTTCCCAACATTAAGCTTGGAACACATGTGCCATCAATCATGGTTATTGTTTTTAACTTTTATTACATGGAATTTTCACGAGGGATGTTACAATCACAATTGGAATTTGATATGATACAAGAAAGGTAGTTCTCTAATTTTGTTATCTAGATGAGAATAAGGTATCATTAGTTGAATTTCAATAACTTACTTAGGTATTGTTACGTTAATATGTCAATTTTCATTTCTTGTGTTGAGTTGTTTATTTATGTGTAGCTTGAGTTCCTTTGTGCTCCCATGAGTCATAACACCCTTATAAATCACCAACCTTTCACTATGATCAAGTTCTTCGAAATCAATATATAATCATCGATTTATCAAGTCCTTTTACAAAAACCCTAGGCCAAAGGAGGGATGCAACACCATGTAATACATAACCCGTATAAAAAAAAACATATTACATGGGATTGATTGTATATTCTTGGGTTGAGAGCTCATTACATGGGATTGATTATGGACCTAAGATACATGTGTTGATGAGCATGGGATGACACTTACAACACATGCTTAGAGAGTGCACCACCTCAGTATTGGTTTTGATGTGTATACCTTGGAGAGATATAACTTCAATTGAATACCTTATATTGTGCATTAAATTAAATTTCTTGTGTAATTAGTCCACTTTACCAGTTGTTTGGGCTTCAAAATGTCATATAAATATCACTCATTACCATACATTTTTCACCTATGCTTCCATTATATCACTCATTATTCACTACCATTTCACTTCATTTTCCCTATTATTCATAATTAATGGGTCTCATTTATATTTTCCAAATATTATTTATTTTCAAGAATTTTTGAGAGAAATTCTTGATTAAATATTAGAAAATAATATATTTTACTTCATATATGGAAAGTGGATTGTTTTTGTGACATGTGTAGGTTCCAAGGAAGCTTCCAAGACACCTTTATGTGGCCTTGAATGATCAAATTCGAATTTGATAAGATAAGAGATCATGATCTCATGGATAAGATCAAGGACAAAAGAGGGTTATGTGTCTAAATGGTTGAGAGATGTATGGAACTAGAGAGAGATTAGTGGATCATCATTATGAGTTTGTTACTCATCCCATTGTATAAATAGGAGTACAATCTCCTCCATTTGTAAGTTTTGTAATCTTAGAATTTTGGAGTATGTAATATTAGAAACTTAGAGTTGTAATCTTAGAGTTGGTTTGTAATGGAGATTTTGAAATAAAGAATCATACTTTGATTTTTTCTCTACGTCTGAGTCTCCTTTAAAGTGGTGTGCTTGTGGAGTTATGGAGGGCCCCCATGGCCTCACTTGCATACTTATTTTAGGTATAATTTAATTTATGTTTTTATTTCATTTCAGCTTTTAAGTTTTGTTAGATGTTCTAATATTGGAAAAGTCTTATTTGAAAGTGTTTTCGTAAGAGAACCGTAAGATCTCAAACAATTATTAGATTTATGTTTGTTCATTTCAGCTTTTAAGTTTTGTTAAATGTTCTAATATTGGAGGAGATCCTAAAATTCAGGTGTTCTTGTAAGAGAACCTTAGGATCTTGACAATTGTTAGATCTAGGTTTGATTAGTTGTTGAAGGAGATCTTTATGAATATGTTCTTGTAAGGGAACTTTAAGATCTCGGACAAATTAGGAATCTTTCTAGATTAATCTTTCTAGACCCATTAATGCTGAATAATAGGGAAAATAAAGTGAAATGGTAGTGAATAATGAGTGATATAATGGAAGCATAGGTGAAAAATGTATGGTAATGAGTGATATTTGTATGACATTTTGAAGCCCAAACATACTCCCCAATTGAAGCTCTTGCATGTCCTCATGCAAGCTACTACAATGACTTATTTGATTTGATTATTAGATGAGCTTCCTTTTACAAGATGTTTGGTTCTTGTGTAACAACCATCTTTCAATCATGGACTTCCTTTTAACTTTGCACATCTTGTGATAACTTTTATTTTTGCAAAGCATTTACATCTTTGAATGATTGGTTCTTGTGTTACAATCATTATTTACTTTGTTGAGATCTCTTTTTAATGATTGGTTCTTGTGTTTATAATCATTATTCACTTTGTTGAGATCATTCATTTTAAGAAGTCATTTAATATGCTCATCATTTTGTAGAGGCCAAAACTTACAAATACAAAATTATTGTCATGAATGAAAACCAAAAGCCTTTGATTATATCCAAGTTGAAAGTATTACAAAAATATTAAAAAAATTTCTCTAGGTATCAACCCTTTATTATTAAAAAATAAGGTATATATAGAGTTATTTACAAAATATCCACTATCTTAAAATATTTACATTCAAATTATTATTTATTTATTTATTTTTATAAAGGAGCACTTATTTTTCTATTAAGAAATCTAGATTCTGGCCTGAACCATTACATTCAAAAGTAAAAACAGTTCCATGTCCCATAAAAAATGTTATGACCAGAGATATTGATATTTTAGATTTTTATTCTCTAGATTTTCTACATAATTTTTCTTATGCATTTGCTAAAAAAACCTATTAATATTTACATACCTTCATAACATAAAAAAATATTTCTATATGCTAACTAGGTAGTTTCTTTTGACTCATGCAGTATGATTTCTTCAATATCAAGTGATTCTGCCTCACCTTGATGGACGACGTCCTCAGGTTCATGTTGCTTAGCCTATTGTTGGATCTCCAATTGTACTATGAAATCCAGAGGGGGGGCTTCCTACTTGCCACAAGCTGGTTCATTGTTAACTTCCTCCCTGATGCCAAACACTTCCTTCAGAACTAACACAACTGCAATATCCACCTTATATTTTGAATTATCCACCTTTTGGTCGAGATTCACTATGGTCAACATGATGAACTTCATTTCTGCATGAAAATTCTCCACGTATTTCCTCAAGCTTTCGAGCTTACCCAAAACAATGGTAAAGTGAGACTAGGCTTCAGATACAATTTTCCCTCCAATCCACGAAATAATTTCATCCACTTCATGCCTGAACACACCAAGGGAATTATCACAAGATTATCCTACGCCATTTCTAGATAGAGAAGCCATTTCTTTAGAATATCGAGGATATGCGATAATAAGAAATGCATATTCCCTCCATAACCATCTTCTTATAGCTAAAATAAACTCCATATTGACGGTGCAAGAGGTCCCTTCATTTTTAATTCTCTTCATTAGTGCACTCTCGGCAACCAAATTAATTTTTGTTGCTTCTTTCTCCAATATGAGTCCTCACAAAATCAAATTGAGGTGATCCTCCTTGAGCTCAGATAACAAAATTCCTTCACTGCATCGCTACCTTAAATATCGGGTTACGAAATCCCAGTGGTCCTTAATCTTGTATTCATTCCTATTAATTATCCATCATGATATTGAAAAATCCAACTTATCTCCATGAACCCCATCGCAAAACATATGTGCGAAGGAGTAAATTAGGTAAATTAATCATCCTAGCAGACAATTCACCCTTCTCCATATTCTTCTAGCCTTTTCCATTTTTAAATGTTCATGTGATGTGACATTTGGAAGATGTTTTCCTTTCCTCCCTAAGTTCACCTTGCTCCTGCATGATGGCCTGATTAGCTTGTTCTTCCGCCAAAATATTATTTTCCCTTTTAATATGATAAAACATTATGTTATCAAACTTGTATAACAACAAATATATTCTTTGCATAATTGGGTTTGGGTCAACGTCCTTGTTTTGAGACCAATTGATACATTTTTATATGGTAATAAGGGAATCTCCAAAGACAAATAATTGCGTTATTCCTTAAACTGTTGGAAACCTCATCTCATCAACTACCATTTGAAGTAGGTTCTAACCACTAATCTCTCCCTTTATTCCAGCTAACTTTGTCATGTCCCCTATCTCTCTCTTCAACAATATTTCATATTGGTCTTCTGTTACCATCCGGCCATATGAATTCTTAACTGATGGAAGACCTTTCTCTTGTAAAATATAAAATTTTCTGTAGAATTTATTTATTTACACTAGAATATTTTCACACTTTTCCTTTTTCGTTAGCATCAAATTTTTCTTTATAATTAAATGGAAAAATATCAATAAAACAGTGGCAGGTGATATTTATTACCGAAAAGAGGAATGGTATTTTTCACACAGGGTAGACGATAACTGGTAATGAGTGAGGGTGTGGGTGCACAATTAATATGTCAGTGCCACATTGCAAAAATTATTTTGGAAAAACAACTTTTTGCACCCCTCGTTAAATGATGAGCAAATGGGGGGGGGGGGGGGGTGTCTCACGATACAACAAGATATTTCGATCACCAAAGCGTAAATCACCACCAATATAAAATGAATGATATTTAGTGTGCAAATATTTTACATTTGATTTATTAAAATAAAAAATATATATATTGTGACATTATATATTTGTGCACAAACTATTACAAAGTGAAATAAAATAATTTTTTTTGAAATTTTAATCAAATTTTTGAAATTTTCAATGTAACAAGAAAATGTTACAACACCCAAAGTGTTGGTGTATTTTTGGGTGGAAAAAACACCTCTTTGGATTCCCACTTTCAAGATTTAACAAGCAAGATGAAATGGCTTTCTACCCCCTTAATTGTTACAACATCTGCTATTACTTAATTCATTGTAATGGTCACTATTTCAACAGCTTCAATAGTAGTAGTTGTTATAGAATCAACTTTTATAGTAGTTCGAACATTTTCAATAGTAATGGGTGTTACACCATCAACTGCTACAACATTTTTAACATATTTAACATTGACATTTTGTTATATCATCCACTATTACAAAATATGTTGTTACAACATCCACTATTACAACATCTATTTTTGAATCCATTGTTAACTATGTTTATGCTTCTAAAGTTTTTTTCTTTATCCCCTAAGTGTTGTTACAAGGTTTGGTGGCAGAAACATCTCTTTGGCTGCCCACGTTCAAGCTCTGACAAGAAAAATAAAATGGATTGTTGTTACAACATTCGCTTCTCAATCCATTGTTACCTATGTTTGTGCTTCTCAATTTGTTTTCTTGATCTCCCAAGTGTTGGGTGGCAGAAACACCTCTTTGGCTGCCCACTTTCAAGCTTTGACAAGCAAGATGAAAAATTATTGAGATTAAGTATTTTGTGTATATTATTAGTGAATGAATGAATATTATATGTTAATGAATAATTTTTATATGTTTCTTTATGTACATGACCTTGTTTCATATTATGTAAACATATTTTTTATGATAAAATGTATTGAGATGAAATATTTTGTGGATATACGAATGAATGAATGCTTGATATTTTTTTTTATGTATCTTAATGTATTGCTTTAAACTATTTCCTATATAGTAGATAGTTTGGGTACTATGGAACTCAGAGTGATGTGAGAAGGGGGGAGGAGGGCCCATGAAAGCTTCCACCTTCACATGGTTGCCCTGTTCAATAGAGAATAAATTATTATTTGGATAACCTTGGAGAAAAAATCCCTTCATCCAACAGAGAAACAACAAAGTGAATTTTTACTTCACTGCAAATTCCTCAAGTGGAGGGTGGTTTGATCCAAGATTAAACTACATCAATAATTTATTCTCTAAATCGACAGGAGCTCATTCAAGTATTCATGCACTCGAGTCCTTTTAATTTTATGTATTCATGCACTTAAATTCAATATTTGGTCAAATTTAATCTAAGTTTGCCTCATTGGTCTCATGAATATATGTAGGACAACTAGTATCAATTTGGATGTTGAAGTAGAACAACTATTAGAAGAAAATAGCTCAAAATGGTAACATTACATTTAACATTCAAGGTAAGTTACTATCAAGTTTATGCATTTTTTCTTCTACATAATGCACTACACTACTTACTGTATTTATAGTCATATGAGTGTTATATATTTGAACCAACTTGACATTTCTTTTGTATTTTAAAGGGAGTTGTTGTAAAACCTAGTAATTCCAACTTACAAATTTCTTAATATTGGAAAGAACAAATTGCCATGGATGGAATAAGGTATGAGAAATGGTAATTCAAATGTGTGCTATTTGTTTTTAATGGTCACTATCTAGTCTAAAGATGGAATGGGGTTGATATCATGAGTAGCAAGATGAGGGATACACGTAGTTGTGATCTTGTGTTGTTTCTGATTGCTTACATGTTCATTTTCTATTTATTTTATACCTTCAACATAAATACTACAAGCATTAAAACCATTTACAATTTTATATTACAAAATAAATAAATTTTGTATCTAATACATTGGAAGCTTTGTGAACTTTCTTGCTCTAGGAATACATTTAATTTGTACATTCCAATACCTATACATTTTCGGTTTTACAATACTTGAATTGAAATGACACTTTTGAGTGAATTGCAACCTTATAATCTTGTGTATATATAAATTTAATAGGAATACAAGGGAGTCAAGTTGGGAGAAGCATTTAGAATTGATGAAACTAATTGAGGTGAGATAATAATATATTTGTGTCATTGTATTGGGTTAGTTATCTTAATATATGATAACTAAGGTAAAAATATGTTACATTTGTGAGATCTAGCACATTTATTTACTTTGATTTATTGTATAAAAAAAAACATTCTTGGTTTTACTGTCATTGGTTGGCGTTAAAGAGCCTCTTATACCCCTCAACCCTTTTGATGCCTTCACATTTTTACATTAATAGGACAAGGAATATTCACAGCTTTGACCCACTCCACTGCTATACTAGATCTCACCTTTGGATAACTGTAGTTATATTCACTTGAAGAAATAGAGGAAATATGGTTAATTTAGACTGAACCTAGATATAATTATTGTTATATAGCATAAGTAAGATCTCCCTAAATGGGAAAGCAATAATCGATGAGTTACCTTGGTGGTCCTATGGACATTACTCGCACCATTGTTTATCTAAAATTGATTGGAGGTGAGGCTTAGAGAGTCTCACCTTTAAGCTTGATCTTCCAAAAACAAGACTCATAAACAAATGAATCACACACAATACATAATATAAGATAAAAGACTCTAAAATTCACTTGTATTATCACGAGGCTTGATAGCCTTTTAAAATATATCACAATACATATTTATAACTTTCTTACTTTTATATGAGTTCCCAAACAGGAAAAATATAAATATATTATTTAGATATTTCTTTTCTTGATATAAGTTTCCTAGGACTAGATGTTTCCTTCCTCATTAGATCAGGCCCCAAGGAGTGAATTGATCTGATACCCATTGATATACAATTCATTGGAGGTGAGGATTAGGCAACCTCACCTCTCAACTGGATCTTACAAACTCTGCTCAAAATTAATGAATCAAACATAATCACACAGATACTATAAAAGGCTTTAACATTCACTTATATTATCACGAGGCTTCATACCCTTTTTGAAGAGATTACAAATACATATTTAAAACTTTAATCCTATTATCTCTTAGAGAAACCTTGTCTGTTGGGGTAAAAATCTAAGGTAACCTCAAACCTCTTTTAGGTTGAAAGTTGTCCCTTCAACCTGGAGAGAGAAATCTCCCTAAAACACAACTACTCTAGGTCATTGTAGTAGTAGGTTTACACTTTAAGTTCTATGGCTAGATTTAGTTTGTAGGTTGATATTTGGTTGGGCTATATAGAAAATACACCATTGGTCTTGGATTCCAGCCTTATCAGATTATGCTACAAATCTAATAAGCAGGACACAAAAATCAAGGTAGTAATAACTCCTTTGAAAATTTTGAGAGATTTAGAAGAAGAGAACTAAAAATAAAAACAAAATTATAGTTGACAGAAAAACAAGTACTAATGACTGATAAATTATGAGAAAGGAGCATAAATTAATCCCAATCTCAAATAAAAAAATTTCCAGACATGAAGAATATTATATAAACAGAGAAATAATAGACATGGAACTACATCATAGGAATTTTCTGCAAATGCTCATAAAAAACTGCTTGATATATTTAAGATCTGCTCAACTACACCAGAATGCTAATGTTTTTATGTAAAAACTAACCTTGTTTTATTTTACAGAAATTGTGTTTAGAGAAAATACAAACTAACTAAAAACAAGTTTCTAGAAAATCTTTAATTACATAATCTAAAAATAATAACACACTTAATCAAATACATGGATATATAAAACTTCCTAATCCTATCTACATCTAAATATCATGTTTTTTTTGGGGTCATGGCTGGAGATATGATTCACCAAGTCGAATTTGATGAGATGGAATCCAAGTAAACAACTATCCATGAGATTTTCCCTCATGTCTTCCTGAAAAATAGAGTCCAGTGATCCCTTTGAAATTACAAAACCGTGATAGCTATTAGAAAAAAGAGAGGGGTTTTTGTTAATGGGTCTGTTGTTGACAACAACCTCTTTGGGTTTTCAAAAATTAGTCTTCATTTGTAAGGAAACATAGTTTAAAAAAAATGGCTAAAATAGGAAAGGACTAAACTGCAAAATCTTGAAAAATAGGTCTCAAAGATTCCTTTGAATTTGTCAAACCATTGCACCTATATAAAAATAGAAAGAAGTGTTTCTAAACGATCCCATTGCCAAAAAAAGCATCCTTTGATTTTTAAAATTTTGTTTCCAACTGTTCATAATATGTGCCCGAACCTACTTCCTTTTATAGGAAAAACATAGTAAAAATGAGTTTTTTGTTGACATCTGCTTAGTTAGAACTCGTTTGATAGATGATCGTTCATCTGCTGACATGTGATTTATCAACACATTTTTTTGGACATAAAAGAAAATTTGAAATTTTCCTTTTGGCACTGATACCCTGAATACCAGTGCATTTTTAAAATTTTCAAAAATAAAATAACGACGACACTCCCATTGTCAGCATTTTAAACCTGTTTATTACAAATTTTCACTGACACTCCCATTGTCAACACTATTAAAAAAATTCAAACTAATAATGTGATAATACATCCTTTTCTGTGAGTTTCCAAACAAGAAAAATATAAATACATTATTTAGATATTTCCTTTCTTGATATAAGTTCCTAGGACTATATTTTTCCTTATTAAATTTTACCATTATGAGCCAGACAGTCTGGCTGACCAACTGTCCTAATCTCCCTCAGTTTAGAGGTGACCTTGTGTCTTATCTCACAAATCCAACTACACCTCTTTTCACACCTGCATTAAGACCTAGACCTTCCTTCTCCCTATATCACTTAATCAAGGATGGTGGAAAGTAAAAAAGGAAAAATTTCCATGTCATAATCAATCAACTATTACTTTATTTGCACTGAATCATTTGCAGAAGTAGATGAAAATAGTACATAAATTTTTTTAACAAATATATCTGTCAGGCACAATTTTTATTTATGCATGTACAAACTATTTCCAATTTCAATAAGTACATAGCTCTGTTTACATTGATTCTTTCAAAAGCCATTCCATTTGGAGGTGATATCTCAGATGTAGATTTTATCCATGTGGCTAATATAACATGTTTGGATGAGAATAAAAAGGAGGTTTATGAATTTAATTGAGAGATTCTAATACATACTGATGGAACTGGATTTATATATGAGGATTTGACTTCACAATGCATAAAAAATGTAATTTAAGGAAAAATTTAAGCAATCATATTCTAGAGGCTCACCCCTTGGACCAAGCTCGAGAGGGTTAGCACAATAAGGAACCTTAATAAGCCATCAACTTTAGAATCGAATACTGGCATTGATCCCGAGGTCTACAAGACCTCTGAGACATAGCTATGGTTGAAATAAAAATCTCAGGGAAATTATGGTCAGGTCGAGACTTAATATTATGACAATAATAAAGATCCCCGTCTGATGCATTTTTTAAGGTAGCGTGAAGATCCCTTAGTCATGCCATGGTAGATATTGAAGGAAATTTGAAAGTGGCATTTGGAGGAAAAAAATAAAAAAATATGCTTTACTCCATTCCTCTAATAGTATGAGGGGTTGGGTGATGTTACACATCCATTGTTACAATGTCTGCTTTTCAATCCACTATTACCAACATTTTCGTTTCTCAATTTTTTTCTTGATCCCCCAAGTGTTAGTGAAGTGTTGGGTGGCATAAACATCTCTTTGGCTACCCACTTTCAATCTTTGACAAACAAAATGAAATGGAATTTTACCCCCTCAATTGTTACAAAGTTTGCTATTACAACATCTATTTTTACAACATATGATGTAATGATCACTGTTCTAGTAGTTAAATAGTAGTAGTTGTTATAAAATCACATTTTACAGTAGTTTTAACATTTTCAAAAGTAATGGGTGTTACAACATCAACTGCTACAACATTTTCAACATATTTGAAATTGACATGTTGTTATGGCATTTATTCTTACAACATATGTTGTTACAACATCTGCTTCTCAATATGATGTTACCTATGTTTTTTCTTCTCAATTTGTTTTCTTGATCCCTAAGTGTTGGTGTATTTTTGCATTGAAGAAACACCTCTTTGGCTACCAACGTTCAAGCTTTGACAAGTAAGATGGAATGGCTTGTTGTTACAACATATGCTATTAGAACATCAATTATGGAATTTGTTGTTACAATATATGTGATTACAACATACGCTATTATAGTATCTGCTTCTCATTTTGTTGTTACCTATGTTTGTGATTCTCAATTTGTTTTCTTGAGCCCCCATGAATTGGTGTAGTGTTGGGTGGAAGAAACACCTCTTTGGATGCCAATTTTCAAGATTTGACAAACAAGATGAAATGGATTTATACCCCCTCAATTATTAAAATATATGTTGCTACATCCATTGTTACAACATATGCTTCTAAATATGATGTTACCTATGTTTTTGCTTCTCAGTTTGTTTTCTTGATCCCCAAGTGTTGGTATAGTATTTGGTGGCAAAAACACTTATTTGGCTTCCCACTTTCAAGCTCCGACAAGCAAGATGAAATTAATTGATGTTATAACACTAATTTTTATAGCATCCACTATTAAAACATCTTAGATGTAACTTCTTAGAAATTTTATTATCGTATGTGAACTTTGATATGATGTAATATGATTATTATTTCATTTCATATGTTGTAATATTAGATATATAACAAATAAATTAATTATTGCATGAAATAGATAATAAAATTTAATTCTAAATGTTTTTTTTTGCAGAATAAGGATCTTTCGAAAGATACAAATGATCCTCATCACATAGATCCAGATGACATCGGCTCCGATGTTGAGATGGTAGATGATGCTCATGATGACACAAATAAAGATGACAAAAAGGCCGATGTTGATACAAAAGAGGATGATGATGATGATGATGATGATGATGGTGGTGGTGGCATTGGTGATGATGATCATGAGGAAGTTGTTGGTAGTAGCTAGTGGCATTCATGATCATATATATTGCATCATGGATCATTTTTGATATATTTTTATGATGCTGATTTTCATGGTTACTCTCATATGTATCATTTTCATGGCCTCATGTACCATATTATTGAGTGGTATTTTTTTGACATGTATCATTTTGACTTATATTATTTGGACATGGCATATCACATTGACTTGTATAATTTTTTGTTACATAATTCATCATTTTTATTTATATCATTTGTACATGATGTATCATTTTGACTTATGCTGACTGTTGGACATGGATCATTTTCACATGTTATTTTTTTTTTTAATGGAACAGGTATATTTATATTAATCACACTAGAATCTGGCGAGTTCCATTACATTAAAAAGCATCAAAATTTCCAGAGTCTTCCAAAATTTCCCTGACCAATATCTTTGGGTATATAATAATGTTTTTTCTAGATTTGCTACATAATCCTTCTTTTAATTTCTTAAAAATACCCAATTAATACTTACATACCTGCATAACATAATCTACCTATCTATTAAAATGAAATTAACTACCTGGCTCCCTCCATATTTTTTTGTCCGAGTTCCTCCATAGCAACCTTGTCCGCCTCCTCCTGCTGGATTGGTCCCACTGCTCCTGATAGATGATGATCATGTTACAATAATTATCTTGTTATTTTATATATAATGTATGTTGAAGATTCTATTTTGATGGATATTTCATAAGTATAATGATTTTGTTAATTTGTATGGATGTCTATTTCCCTAAAAATTATTTACAAATGTTATCCTATAAAATATTTTAAATGCTTTCATATGATGTATAATAATATAAATTATTTAAGATACATGATATATTTAACTAATTAAATTGAAATAAAACATTAATTAGCTTTTCTGTATGCAAAACAATAATCACTTTTTGGAAGCAAACAAAGAAGCAACATTGGAAGCCAAATTTGAAGCAAAATTGGAACCCACACTAAAGGCAATACAAGAATAAAAAATGGAAGCCAAATTAGAAACCAAATTGGACGCATATCCTGGCTCTAAACCTGGATTAATATAACTCTAAACCTGGCTTTATTTCATACGATTGGAAGCGAAAAAAGAAGCAACAATGGAAGCCAAATTGGAAGAAAAATTGGAAGCCACACTAGAAGAAAAAATGGACCCAAAATTCGAAACCACACTAGAAGCCAAACTGGAAGCCACTTTAGAAGAAAAACTACACCTAAAATTAGAATTCATATCTAGAAGAAAAACTGGAAGAAAAGTTGGATCGAAATTGGAAGCCACACTAGAAGAAAAATTGGGTGAAAAATTGGAAGCTACATTATAAGAAAAATTAGAAGCCATGCTAGAAGAAAAACAGGAAGAAAAATGGGAAGCCACACTAGAAGGAAAATTGGAGGCCACACAAGAAGTAAAATTGGAAGCCATGCTATAAGAAAAGGTGTCCAATTTGTGAACTAAAAAATACTAATTTCCAGCGCAGTTTTAGCTACTATTTCCCTATTCTGTTGTAGTGATGCCTAGAATAACTCATTCAAATCAAGGTAAGGTTTCTACGATTGGTTATTCATGTCATTTTACCTATACAATGTAGCAACTACATTTATTATATTAATGAATTATATATTTTTACATTTCATAGATTCATTTTTTATCGCCTTTTTGGATGATATACTAGTATAAAGTTCTTCCTTAGAGGAGCAGATATCACATTTGATGCAGGTAATCGAGACATTGAATAGGCACTAGTTACTAGAAAATATCAGGAAGTGTGAGTATGCACAACAATATTTAGTGTATTTCGAGTTTTTGATAGTTGGGGGAGTGTTGAAGATAGATCCTGGCAAGAGGGAGGCCATCATGAAGTGGTCAATGCCTACTCATGTTTCTAAGGTTAGGAGTTTCATTGGATATACACAATACCTAAGGAAATTTATACCCTCGTTTTCACCTGTAGCATCACCACTCCATGTGATAAAAAATAACGATAATATTTTCTGGTTAGGGAAGCTTTAGTACAAAACCTTTAAGAATTTAAAGAAGAAGATAAATCAAGCATCAATTCTAGTGTTACTAAACTTGCAACAACCCTTCTAAGTGAAGACAAATGTGAGTGGGTATGCTATGGGAGAAGTCTTAATCTAGGGAGGAAGTATGATATGCCACCATTATGAAGTATTTCATGGGTCATTTCTCAATTAACCTACCTATGAAAATGAGATATATGCCTTGGTATAAGGTTTGGAGAAGTGGAAAAAATATTTGATGTGAAAGGAGACAATAATCCACAAATATCACCAACTACTACATTTCCTGTAGGCCCAACACAAGCTACAACATACCTGGAATTACAAGTGGGTGGGGTTTCTATAATAGTTTCATTTAGTGATCAATTACAAGAAGGGAAAAAAAAACAAGTTGGTTGATGTGCTTTCAAGGCCAACCACATGGATATCATAGTTTTGGGAACTCTTATGAACATGGAACCTTTCACCCATGATGCATGTAGATAGGCATACACAAAGGATGAGGACTTCAAGGAGTCATTTCATGTATTGCAAAGCTATATTCATGTCCATGATGGCTATAGAACAAATAAATACCATCTCTAGAAAGGGTTACTCTATAGGTTAGATAATTTGTGTTCCTAAAGGTGAGTGATTGCAACTAATCAAAGAGGCTCACACCTGAAATTTTGTAGGGAATTTTTGTGTATGAATGATAGTGGCCAACTTGTAGAGGTCTGGGTATTGGCCTAGGATGCAAGAAGAGGTAGCCCGGTTCACAATATGATGCAAGATTTATTATACCAATATGACTACTAATATGAATAAATGTCTCTACTATCTATGTTATCTAGGAAATCCCTTCTACAGATAGAAGTGATACCTATAGCTAAATGAGTGGGTCTAGTAGCAAATGAGACAAACACAAGATAACTCTCCTAGCTTAAATGAGAATGACAAGAGAAAGGAATATGGCCTACCTCACTCCTATGCGATTGATTTTCGATGTTAATCCTGATCTCCTCACTTCCAAGCTTGCTCGTTGCTATTCCTTTGCACACGAATACCTGCAAGAGAGATCAAACAATTACAAATGAAGAAAGAATAGTATATTGAATTCTAATGTAAGCTATATGAAAGATCCAGGATCATCATACTAAGAAAGTAATCATCTACAAGATTATGGAAAGTAAAACATGCTTTGTATTATTAATAAATAAAAGTGGGAAGCATACAACCAGTGCCTTGATGTTGGAGACCTCCTTTAGCATGGGTTCCCAATTCCAAGCAAAATACTTCAAGAACTCCTTCTCCTTATAATTTTGGTAGTGTTTAGGCGCATTTGAGCACTAGAAAGGAAACCAAAAATGACCAACCTTTTGGGGAAAACATGGCATTCATTTATAGGGAAGCTGAAGATGTTAAGGATCCACAAAATAGGGAGGAAGGTCCATATATTAAGGAGAAGATCCTTAAAGGTAGGATCAAGGTCTCAAAATTGGAGAACTCGACCCAATCCTCAACCAAATGATACAAAAATTTTATTCTCAAGGTTTCTAATAGGAGAAGCTTTCGCTCCCTGTTTAGGGAACTCGCTTAAAGAGGACCAACTCAGTTTTTTACTTTAATCCCTGTACTTCCAGTGCTAAACACATGTTATGCATAGGGTGACAAGAACTAGACCATGGAAGAGAGAACCACAGTTGGGGTTGAAAAATAGGGTTTTCACAATATTTCTCTATAATTTCCTTAATAAAATAATTCTCCATCTCTTCAGGGATGTTTTGAGCATGCTATTCATGATGAATAAGTTTTCATAGCTTTTGTCGCTTTGTGAAATTTTAGGCATGAGTGACATAGAGGGCAACACTTCAGGTATGGAGTGGGGAATGTGACAAAATGTTGTGTACTAATCCCTTACATCTACATGCTTGTCGTTGAGAAAGTATTTCCATGGAATTTGTGGGAGGTTTACCAACAACCATAAAGGAACATAACTACCTATCCATGGAACTTGATGGGTTTAAAAAAATGTGTGTTCTAATGGCATATAAAAATACCTTAAGTAGGAAATAAGTGACAAACTTTTTCTTCAGATAGGCCTGGGTGAAATTTGGGATACCAAGAAGCATCATTTTAGACAGAGGCAGACGATTTATCAGTGCATTTTGTAATACATTATGTAAGAAAAAGGTCGTGAAGTTAAAGAGGTATACAAAATTCCATCTATAAATAGATGGGAAAATACAAAGTAGTCAATAGGACTTTGGTGCAGGTTTTGAGGGGTTATAATCAAAAGAATACGAATACTTGGGATGAAAATCTAGTATGTAGAAAACACTCTTATAAAAATGTAGTTCACACTTATACTCATAAATACCAATATGAAACTTAGATATTTTCCACCTCCACCTTTGGATATTTCATATGGATAAGACAAAAGAATGAGGACCTATATTACAGGGTATGCCTTAATAGAAAAAAATTATTGAGAATATTAGGCATATCCATCTATAGGTACAAAAGACCTTGTAAAATTCATGGGAAAAGTACAAGGCTAGGCATGATTATCATATAATAGATAGGTCATTCAAGGAGGGAGATAGAGTATCATAATAATTGAACAAGGAGAGGCTACAAGGTCTTGGAATCAAGGCTATACAATATGCCACCTTTGAGACATTGGAAAAGGTGGGACATAGAGCTCTAGACTTAGGCCACCCCAATAATATACCGAAATAAATAAATATTTACTCAATGGTGAATGTAGAGAATTAAAAAATTTATGAGCCTTCCATTCCATATCAGGAAGAGGAACAATTCCTACCATTTTTAAAGGATTTGGAACCAAATGCTCAAGCAAAATTGACAAAGGATGCAATTTTGCAGAGGAGATCCAAAAATACAAGACAAGGGCAAAAATACCTTTGGTAGATTAGGTTGAAAATATAGCTTCCATATAACTCTAAATGGTATGTTGATAATGTAACTAGGTTCGGTCTTCATAATTATCTTTGTACTTATATGTATTTCATCTAAAATAAATAGGAAGATAACAAAATTTATTATTATTATTTTCTAGTCAAAGCATGTTCTTCATGCTTGTAGGGTTATCACTTCGATTTTTGTGCAAGAAGAAGAGGAGTTTCAATGAAAAGTCAAGGGAAAGAGAGAGAGTGAAGTAAAAGGAGAAAGAAACCAAAATTTTCTGCTATATTTTGTTCACATGTGTAATTTTATTCGTAGCTATTACAGGGTTGAGATTTTAGGGAGGCTGAATTTTCAGAGATTGGCCAGAATTCATATGTTTGACCAGTGTTGACTTTGTTGATTTTGACCTACAAGAAGAAGGATTGAAGGAGGTATGACTTGGGACATTTATGGAGATTTTGGTCTTGGTATTGGGTCTTGGATATCTCACATTGATATAATTCTATAAGAAAAGGATTTTTATGGGTTTTCCCCCTTGTGGGGTTTTAGCATTGGCTTGGAGAGCCTACTTATTTGGTTCTTTTGTCTTTTTCCGATCTTCATTTTTCATGTATTTTGGCAATTTCTTGATGAATAAGAGCATAAAATTAATAAAAATCCAAAAAACACTCACAAGTAATTATAATGAAAGAGAAATAAACCCTAATCTACAAGCTTACTGATTTCTCAATATGGTATTAGATATAAGGTTTAAGGGATCCAATCTGAAGATCAGATCTTGTTAGCACATTTGAAGACACTTCTACAATAGTTACACCTCTTTATATCAAGATTAAAATTAGAAGAATTGAAGTAGCTCTTTTTCTAAAAGACACTTGTATAGCTACACAAGGATTTATACTGTGAAGGTAGTACTAAAATTATGTAAGATAAAATTATAAGAAAGAAATCTTAATTATCTTTTCTAGGTTAAAGTATGAATTTCTATCTTTGTGGAAAAACTACACCTGTGTAATACTCAAATTGATACCATATCATAAGATTTAATAATTTGAATAATACTAAGCTTGACCATATTTGTGGAGAATCCCAAACTATTCTATCAAAAGGGTTCAAGGTACAAGTTTTTTTGTTGACTGCAAATCTACAAGTCCGAATTTGTTGAAAAGAATAAAAGATTGAGTTTATTATACAAGTCTGAGTTTATTTATCTCTATGAAGATGACAATTCCGAGTCTTATTGTCTAAGTATAACATATCTATTAATACGTTCAATTTATGTATATATATCTATGTCATAAGCACTATATATACCAAATCTATTCTTTGAAGAATCTAAAGCAAGTCCAAATTTGTCATCACTATGGAAGCAAAAGTTTGTGATATAAGGAAGAAAGTAAAAAATTGTGACCACAGGGGATTCACTGGGGGAGAAATACTATACCACGCGTGTTCATATAGGGGGATATATATTGAGGAAAAAATGACATAATATATTGAGCATATAATAGGGGGTAAAAGGTTTTTATATTGGTAGGAATACAAAATGGAGCTCACAGTTAATGAAAAAAATATAAAGGGGTATAAAAAATGTTAATGAAAAAATGTATACCTATAATATCTAATAAAGTAGGGATTTTTTAAATTGGGAAGGTGTATTGGGTTCATATTGGTAGGGTATTAAATACTGTGATTTTAGAGGTATTTTCCAATATGTAGTCAAATTAAGGGTATTATTTAGTATGCCAAGAACATATGTGATATGTCATAGGTTCATTGAGTGAAGCCCCCATGATTGTGACATGAAATATCAAACATATAAAAGTGAATTCATGTGATGACAATATTTGTATGATGTGAGCCTATGATAGACACTTATATACTTGTTATAGATATAATGAAGGAAAAATGAGAACAAGTAAATGGAAAGGAATGCAAGAAACTTAAGTATATTTTTGCATGGAAAGTATACCCATGACATTATTCTTCTACAACATGAATAAAAAACTCAAGGTGAGAGACAAACATACAAAATTATGACAAACCACTATCATCTATACCAAGATCAACGAATTGACTAGTCTAAACCTTGTTATGACATTACATTAAATTGACATATAAAACATTTATGTTACTATTATATTATGAGGTTCTACATGAAGGAACGAGGGAGAAAATGTATTGTATTCCAAAGTGAAAGAACTCAAGACCATATGAAGAAAATAATCGAACTCATCAATAGAAGCCGAAAACTATGTGACAAGTATAGTGAAGAGAAGCATCTATGTTACCTCCATCCCGATACATAACATAAGAATGGATCTCACCATGAAGTCGACTTGTCTATTTTTGAAGTTATATGAGACTTGAAGTGCATGAATAGAATTGAATGCAGTGTGAGCAGTCTAGTACCATACTCAATGGCTATAATGGAGAATAGGTAAAGTTAAAACATGTACATATAGAATATGCTCATTTTCAATTAGGAGTAATGCTAAGATATTGATATCTTTAAATATAGTAATGCACCTTAAAAAGGATCTGTGTAAATATATATAATTAGAATTTGAAGCCTTACCTTGAATATGCATACTAGGAATGAGATGAATTCCATATAGATAGCTTGCTAATGCTATTTCTATGGTTTGTGCATTTTATTTGTAAATTTAAATGTCTTGAATACTTCTAGAATTTAGGGTTTGTGAACTCTAGCATAGCTTGGATCAAGAAGAACCCTACGAAAACAACCTTATATAATCTTTTCCATTATTAGAGGTAGACCTAACCCTTGATGTTTAATGTGAGAACAAGGTTGGTGAAGAAGCCCAATATTAAGAGGGAGATAATCCTTCTCAAAAGATAAGTACTCTATATCTCCTTGTTTATTATCTTTGTGCATTATCCCTTTTTTCTTTATGGTCTTCTGATATAGGTTGCAGGTCAAGGAAATATATATCTAAATTTTTACTAGTAGATGAAAGATTTGAAAGAATGTGGCAAAGAATGAATATTATGGAGGGAGAAATTTGAAGTATTCATCAAAGAAGTTAATTGGATGAAAATAAGTTCATTGTACCTCAAATGGAAAGAGGGATTTGAAAAATATATTGGATGAAAACAATAGTAATTGAAGTTTGGAAGAAAGCCCAGAGAAGCATGTGATGAAAAGGAAGATGATTGATCTAGGGAAATTTCCTTAAGAAAGAAGTTGAAGAGTTACGATATTGGTGTACCAACAACTGATTGGTTTGTTACAAGAACACGTTGATTAGTAATAATGATACTGATATAGATGCTATTAATGATTGGAAGATGAAAAACATAAATTAAAATTATCATAGACTATGAAAAGGAATGTTGGCCTTAGAGGGATCAAGCAACAAGAATTTGATTTGAATAATCTCACACCTTGAATAAAGGATATTGTGATTTGGAAACTCTGATAATGATTTTTTGTTTAGGATATGGTTTGGGTCCCTATATGGATACATTTCATAAGTATGTAACATATATCATAAGAAGTTGTGAGACATTTGTTTGATGATATTGCATCGTTAGTTGTTTGATTCAATTTGGGAATACATGGAATGAGTGGAAAACAGTAATGATGGCTTGGAATGGAATGAGGGCATAATTATATGAATTATAGAAGGAAAATGCAAGAAATTGTGAGGAATTTTGGCTCCTTCATATGTTAGATGAATCATTTGTTCTTCCTCGCTTGAGAGGGAGTGAGGATTACCTCCCTAGTTGAGAGTAAGTGATGGGGAGCAATTTATTCTGCATGTGTCTTGCACTACGGCCAGAACTAATATCTGTAAACCTAGTGAAGGAATTTTTATGGATATTGGAGGATTGGATAAGCATATGGGATCGATACTCCTTGAGGAATGGTAACTAAGATAAGATTACTCCCAAGGATTGATACTCTTTGAGTTTTGGGAATTTGAGATAAGAGTAGTCCCGAGGACTGATATTATTTTAGGATGGGGGAGATATCAAAGATAAGAATATTCCTTTAAGGACATACCTGGTGAATATCCGAATGGGGTATGTGCCTTGAGAGGAAGTGGTGGTGTCAAAATATGTGCCTCCCAACATTTTGCTCGAATATTATAGTGGAGAGAAATAACTTGTTAGTCAAGGCCTTTCTATTTTGTAAATAACAATGCTAATTATGATTATGCTTATGGATACAAATTATTCTTATGAGAATATTTCAATTTGAGAGTATCCTTGTATATTGTTGTGTAATTATGAATACATCCCTAGTTAAGATGGAGTGTTGAAAATGTAACTAGGTTCGGTCTTCATAATTATATTTTTACTTATATTTATTTCATGTAATAGAAAAAAGAAGAAAAATAAATTTAGTATTATTATTTTCTAGTCAAAGCATGTTCTTAATGCTTGTAGGATTATTTGAGTCAAAGAGAAATTATTCTTGTGTAAAAAATATGTATTTGAATTAAAGTACCATTTGGAATTTTTGGAAGAAAAGGAAGAAAAGTTTGTTTTGAGTCAAAAAGTCATTTTTTTCCTCCACAAGACCAAGTCCGCCCTGCTGGACAAGTCGGCCTAGAAGAGGCATCTATTTGACCTCCTAGGAAGTGCATAAATATAATATAAGTTCGACTTCATTTGGCATTCATCTTCACTTCGATTTATGTGCAAGAAGAAGAGGATTTTCAATGAAAAGTTATAGGAAAGAGAGAGTGAAGTCAAAGGAGAAAGAAACCGAAATTTTATACCATATTTTGTTCACATGTGTGAGTTTATCTATAGCTATTACATGGCCAAGATTTCAAGGAGGCCAAAATTTTAGGGTTTGGCTATAATTTAGATGTTTTACCAACATTGACTTGTATGATTTTGACTTGCAAGAAGAAGGATTAAAGGAGGGATGACATGGGACATTTTTGGAGATTTTGGTCTTGGTATTAGGTCTTGAATATATCACTTTGTTATGATTCTATAAGAAGAGGAATTTTTTGGGTTTCCTCATTATGGGGTTTTTGCCATGGATTGAAGAGCCTACATATTTATGTTATTTTGTCTTTTTGTGATCTTCACGTTTCATGTAATTTGATAATTTCTTGATGAAGAAGAACATAAAATTAATAAAAATCCAAAAAACACTCACAAGTAATTATCATGGATTAGAAATCAATGCTAATCTATAGGCTTACTGATTTATCAACATGGTACACCCGAGAGAAGTTGGAGGAAACTTTTCCTTGAATCATTTAGTAGAATGTTTTTGGGACTAAAATCCTCCCAAAATGGGGAGGCATGATCCAAATACAATCATTATATTATTTTTCATCCATATTGATGGCTTTAGAGTGGAGTAAGTGGAGTAATTGACTCGTAAGACAATTTTTAATAATAGGTCTCATTTTGGTGAATTAGGGTTTGAAACCTTTCATAAGCAGTTTGAGTCATAACAAAATTTTTGGGGGTTAAAATTTTATGCTTATAAACCAAACTCCCTGGTTCCATTCTACACACATATAATTTTATAATGATGTAATAATTTCCTCAATTAATGTTCGTATGAAAAATTTATGCCACTCGGAATTTGACCTTACTTTTTTCACTAACATGATTCAAAAGGATGCCACATTAGCCCCCATTATTCATGGAAAAGGGGATACAGACATGATCATTATGAATAATAATATAGAATAATTGCTATTATAACTCTAATTAAGATTTTCAGGAGTCAAACATAACCACTAGTAGGTTATCGAGTTGCGTTATAACCATGCCACTAGGAGGAAAAGAGGATCCATTATATTCGAGTGCATTTTGTTCCATAGATGAGAAGAGTAGTTGTGAGTAGACAGAGAGAGAGAGAGAAAATAAATAATATTTTATAATATAGAATCCCATGAGCCACATGTATCACTCTGTACTTTCATTATTTCCATTTAGAGAAAGAGAGCAAAGCAAACTCACCTTCCAGCTTGGTTTTCTTCTGAAAGGGTTTCCTAGGTCATATTTTCTGCTTTTTGTGGTTTCCGAGTTGTATTTAATTTTTATTTATTTATTTATATATTTTATCTATTACATGTGTAAACATAACATTGTAATTAATTAAAAAATCTAGAAATGTAAGGATAAAGTAACCTTCATAATTTAAATTTCAGATTTTAAGTATAATTTTAATAGATTTATTGTGACAAACTATCAAGTGGAATATTCATAGTAGTTTATGGATAAACCTTTCTAAATTGTGTTTCAAAATGCATGATTCGAAATCTTAGGCATCCCATGACAATACTACCACATTTATATATATTCTTAGCAATTCACTAGCCATGCCTTTTCCTTGAGCTCTGTACTAGGAATTCATATTGGCATACTTACATATTTTACATATGGGGTCATTTACATAACTTGGTTCAATCATTATAACAATGATTTATATATGTAACATAAATAGGTCTAATATAATCAAAGGATTGACACTAGAGATCGTTGGGAAAAATAGTGAGAGGGGGGTTGAATCAATATTTTAAAAATCACTTAAACCTTTCTTTTCTTATTCCAATTTATGCATGCTACTGTTATGAAGTAAACTTGTGTATTTACATGACTCTGATGAAGACATGTAACATATATCTAGTTAAATAATTCATCATATTTTTAAATTGAAACAATGCATTGGTACTGCATTAGAAAATAATTAAACAGTAACCAAGAGTAGTAAGAACATCATAAACCATCACACATAAGAAACACGCCAACACACATAAACACCAATATTTTTAGGTGGAAATCCAATGTGGGAGAAAACCACCATTTCTTTCATCTTCGTCTGCTTCTTTTATTATAAAGAATAACTTCTTACAATCTTGTACTAGCACAGAATCATACCAGTATGCATGGACACACATGCAATAGGCTACAACCTTCTGTCATTCTCCAACACCCACTGGAAGGGAGATTCAACTCCCTGACCTCATTTACCGGCACACATCAGAAGGGAGATATAACCCCCCAATCATATTTACTAGCTACTACTGGAAGGAAGCTTCGAATTCCTCATTGAAGGATCCAACCCTCAACACCTTGTGGACCACGTTTCATAATGTTTCATACTGGATCCACCTGACTCAAAACATCAAACCTGTAGGCCACTTTTCATTATGTTTTCAGATTAGACCCACTACTATCATTTAATCCCAATATAAAATAAAAATAATGAAATCAAACACTTTATAATATCATTTAATCACTGAAACAACTGAATCACCAAATCATCGAATAAACCAATTGTCGAATCTCAGGCAACCAAGGAAACTAGATCAACTCATATCACTGTACACCTTTCATCAGAATATCAGACAACATTTTTTTTATCACAAAAGCCAAATTATGTCACTCTAAACCCTGATTAACCACATGTTAGAATATATACGCTACTGTTATGAAGCCTTCTCGCGTATATACGTTCTTTCCGTTAAGAAGACCTACGTACTGAACTCAAAATTCTAAACACTTAAGTCTAAGTCACTATCACACTGAATCACATACTGAACCCACCACATATCACTGAAACAAATATATATCATCAAATCATAGCATCATCTTTATTCAACATATCATTCCATAAACAATTCAACCCAACCAAAAATGTTAAACATATATTATCATGAGAGAGACATTATTCGAAGACAACAACTAATAGAACTAATCAACCATTATCATCGACTCATACTACAAAACTGTAGAAGATATACGAAACTATTATGAATAATTTTTTCATATATACACACCTTTCATGCTTGATGCCTGTGTACAGATTTTTCCATACTGCAAAATATACGTGACTACCTAGAAGGAGATCCATGTTTGTACGTGATATTTTAGAAGCAAACCAACATACCGATATGTAATCACTGAGTCATACCTTCTATTAGTGTTAGTTTTTTCATATTGTCACCAATGATCAAATGGAATATTATCATGTTATAATAGTGTCCTTAAGTCAAATTTTTTTCATTTAATTAGGTCATCCTGCAAAAATTTGGTCATTGGATGTAGATCTAGGTCTGATTTTACTCCTTCCAAAACTTAACTAGTTGCTGGCTCATTTAACCTCTTAGCTGAGCGTACCATCATTCATGAGTTTTCATCATCATTACATTAATTTTCATCATGGTTTCATTCAATCCAGAGTCTCCATTAGGTCCTAGGGTTCGAAGGTCATCAAATCATCATTCCATGCATAAATTCCAGCAAGTGAAGAACTTACAATAAAGAAATTTCATTAGTAAATTTGATTTGAAATTTTGATTTAAAAAAAAAAAAAATTGTGTTCCTAATTTGTAATAAGTACTTCAGAGTTCCAAGTGGATGCAAATGATCAAGGTTCCAAAAAATCAATTCATTGTTCCTAATCCATCAAAATATTAAGTTCAAAGATCAAGTTCAAAGGTTATTAAAGGTAAGAAGCAATGCAAGGTTGATTTTGAAAAAAGGAAATGTGGGTCCATGTCCATTTAATGGTATTTCTCCAAGTATAAAAGGTCCTCAAAGACCAAAATTCACTCATTTTCACTCTTCAACATTGAGCTCTCAAATTTTCCTAAGCAAAAAACTTCGCATTACTATCCATGTCATGTTCTAGTAATTAAAACCTATTTTTCATTTTTTTGAGGTTAATTTGTTTTTCCCTAGACCCATATACCTCTCTCACACTCTAATTCACTCCCCACTACCCTTGCATCCCTTCATTCCCCATTCCTAAGCTCAATTCCCTAAAACCTTACCCGTACATTGCGCTTTTCTAAGAAGCTAGACTACCTCCCTATATTTAAATTCCCTACCCTATCTCCCTTATCATTTCAACTCCCCATAACTTCCCTTAATCTTCATAACTCCCTTAAACCCTTCCCTGAATCTTCCCTCATCTATCCCAACTCCCTAACCCTACAATCCCACTCCATTTTCCTTCCCCTTATTCCCGAGGGTTTGTAAACAAAACTGAACATGATGGAGGAAGAGAGAAACACCATAGAAGAAGAGAAGAAGACCTACAATAAAGGAGGGAAAATCCTAAGGCTTGAATCATCAGACGCTATGGAATAGATTTCATCACCATTATAATTTAAATTTTTTCAACATGTAGGTTGTTTTGAGTTTTGTGAGATGGTCCAAAGAGTGCAAAGCCATCCTAATTAGACTAAGATCTTCATCACCAACCAAAAAAAATACCAAGTCACCATTGCAGGTGTGAAATTCACCATTTCAACAGATTTTATTGTAGTATCTACATGGATACCAAACCATGGTGAGTATTGGTTCAAAGGCATGAACCTAGACATTGAGCAGTACAAACCCTACCTGAAATCACAGTAGAAAGGAAACCCTAATTTGTCAAAAAGAGAAGGATAAGTTGGACCTACTTTTTGATACATCCATGATAGCATAAATCACTTTATTTGACATCACTGGAGAAATTTTGAGGAAATTTGGAGAAATTTTGAAAATTTTGAAAAAAATCCTTGAAGGCACATTTTCCAAAAATGTGTTGTTCAACCATCTTTTTGTAGAACATATTGTGGCCAAATAAAGATGAATTTTAGGAAACTGTAGAAGGTTTTTGTTCCTAAGATATCAAAATACAATAACCTACTTCATATTTTACACAGGTATTATAGAATGAGAGATCCATTCACATATTCACAGTCTATTTGTCTTCTTGTGAAAAGTCTGGTTTTAGACACCTTTTGCAAAGATGAATGTGGACAATCAGAGGAGCATTGTGCGAAACCGGAGGAGGTTTTTGTTCCTAACATGCCAAAGAAAAAATAAAAATCTCTCATTTTTTCAAACACATTCATTTTTAGTGAGATATCGCTCCATATTTGAGGCCAATGTTTTGAGAAAACCCATAAATTTGGCAATTTTTGCATAATCTCACTACAAAAAGCACAGTGTGGGCCGGACTGTACTTTTTCTGGAGGCATATAAATGATGAAAACTCTACATGGTTGGATATATAATGGTCTCTACATCAAATTTTGACTATTGACACTTCAAAATTAGAGCTTTTGACAGGTGTAAAAGCCCAAAAACCTCTTTAAAAAACACCTTTTTGCCAGCTTCTTCAGCCTCACGCTACGCTTTTTGACCAGTATTGGGAGATTTAACTTTTTAGGAGCTTCTCCCCATCATTTTTAGTGCTTGAGGATATTTTTGACAACTAGATAGGAAGATATTTCCAATGAG
The DNA here is from genome assembly GCA_034641835.2 of Pinus albicaulis. Taxonomy (NCBI): domain Eukaryota; kingdom Viridiplantae; phylum Streptophyta; class Pinopsida; order Pinales; family Pinaceae; genus Pinus; species Pinus albicaulis. The sequence continues at coordinate 1,008,567,149 of CM076577.1, read as the reverse complement.
CTATATTGGGCTCAATTTGGAATTCAAGAAGGTAGTCAAAAGTCAATTTGAAGGCCCACGCTATGCTTTGTCCAAGGCATGCTGCACTTTTCGCAAGGATGTTGCGCTTTTCTAGCCTCCTATTTTCTTCAAATTTTTAATTTCTCTGAGTTGGATGATGAGTTTTATGAAGTTTTACTTGTGTAAATTTGTAAATCTAATGTAATTATGTCTTTTATAGTTACTAGAGGTAGTCACATAAAGTAAATATGTATTTTTGGGTCAAGCGAATCAGTTTCATCAAAGATAGGGATGAGTTTGTTGACCTCCCTAGTCATTAGGATTCCACTTGAGGACTTTTAGGAACAAGTAAAAAAGTCATGGATTCGACCTCTGAGAGTGGGGAGAAGCTTTTTTTGGTATATATCTTTCATTTCCTTTGTCATTACAAGGGTTTGATGATGTGTAATTGATATTTGAACACTAGTGTAATCAATAATTTTGACAGGAACTAATACAGTGTTGCAACTATTTTGATGGGATTCTTGTGGTATGTGTTTTAGCAGTGTTGCCTCTTATGTTTTCATATGTTTGAATGTATTATGCTTTCCATTTTCATGTCCATCTCTCAAATGTGATTGATTCCTAATTTAGATAAGCATAATTCGTTATTTGATGCTCTGTTTTGGAGGAATTTTTTTAGTTGTGTTTAATTTTCTTCTGATTGAAAATAATTCATGATTTCCAAGCTCTTTTTGAAAACCCTAGCAGTCTCTCACACTCATCAAGATACCTGAATGTGCTAAAGCATGTGCCTACCTTTCCCTATTATATTTCTTCAATTCTGATCCTCTTTTCCCTGACCTATTCACCATCCAACACCCAAAATCGATCAATCAAAAACCTAGTGCTACTATACCTAGCCTAAAAAATTCATTATTGAGTCAATTTGACTGTGATTTCATGGAGAGATCCCTCTCTTGCCTATTAGGGATAGGTACTAGGCCAAAGAGGTTTGTGGTTACCTCTCTTGGTCTCCTTTTCAACCTTCGTAGATCTAGTGTAGTGATAACACCTTCACTATACAACTCAACATATGTCAAACCCAAATCTTGGCATACAATGTTACCGACACAAATAATAATATCATCATCACATATATATATAAAGCATAAACACATTATTCAATATGTAGTCATTTCAAGTTTGTTACATCTGATCCATATTCATGCTCCTCGGTGCACTCCTATTTCAGATCAAACCATTCATCAATATCCAAATACTTGCATACTAAACACTTTGATCTCCATCTCCTTATATAGCTTAGGCCTTAGCCATTACCTTTGGCCAAACCCTTAGTAATTCCAATGATATTCTTTGACGGGATCGAATATCCATTTCCGCACTCATTACTATGGTCCAATACCATGGTAAAAACCCCTGGGTATTTAGAATACCATGGTGTGAAAAATATACATGATTTTCCTTCACCATAGCTACGTATGCATGTGGCCTTTGTTCACATGACCCATGTATACTTTCCTAAAATTTATATTTATCATTCCTCTATCTCTGAATTGATATTCATTAGTCTAATCACCTTTTCACATTTGTACTAGCATGTATACTTATCCGGCTACCATCATGTTGAGATATTTATCAAGTATTTTTCCATCAAGGATAACACATATGCATCCTTCTAAAAGTAGGTTTCCATCAAGGACAACACATTATTCATAATGGAAACAATATCCCCCTTTGGACTTGATGGAAACCACTTTGGTGTTTAGTCACGACAACTTGTAAATACCTGTAGTGACACATCAAGCTAAGAACCAAGCTTTTCAAACACCAAGTTACTCTCCCCCTTTGACATCAAGGGAAAAGGGTTGAACAATGCTGAATGAAGGCTTCTCTCCTTTGTAGAGATGAGCACTATAGATTTGATTTTCTGAATATGAACACAATATACTGAGCATGATCCCCCTGAGCATATGATGAATCTTCTAGAAGATATACAAATAAGTACATGAATTTATGACTCAACCAAATATGACCTTTCCTATCACCAAGGACTCATGCTTACATTGATCACCCAACACAGTGGGGTTCCATGCTTGACTCAACATTACATCATATGCCAAAAATGGGATTACATACATAATTGAATTGACCCCTAATAGTCCAAACATGACTAAGTATTACAATGATTACATCATGGGTCTTTTCATGACCTTTACATCAAGGCACATATATGAAATTTATAACCAAAACCAAATACCTCATTAGTGAGGTAGCAGGACCATGATAGTCATTAGCAACCATCATACACCACATAGGATCTGCATGACATATAGAAGCAATATGAACAACAACATGCACATCCTCATCATCAATATGAAATATAAGACAATGCAACATTAATATCATCAAATTGTGACCAAGTATGCCGGATCAACAACATAATATTATTCTGTATAAATCCATTATAGACTCATCCTATTGACCTTATCAAGGTCAACTTACTATTTCCCTTTGTAGGATTATCCTCAATCCAAATACATATACAACAAAATATCTTTTCATGCATCAAAAACATATGGGAGAACCAAGAAAATATTCAAAAATTAAGATAGGGAAATGTAGCATCATTCTTCAACATCATCAATATGTGAATAATATTTCATGTCTCCAAGTATCACCCAACAGACGTAGTAGTAGTATATCAATAACCATTTTGTCATAAAAATTGCAGAAAAATAATTCTCTTCACCCATTATCTTCATACAATAATAATTATCACACCAAAACCATTTCACCAATATGAAACTCAATTAGTGATCCATAAGATCTCTTTCTGCAATATGTATGGACTCATCATCATTAACCGATCATAACACTTTGAAATCAACCCATCTCCTTGATCTCATATCAACAAGATCAAAATTCTCTTTCCATACATAAGAAGGGCCACAAACTTGAGCAACATTTCATTCATGCATCATTAAGAGAATCTTCTATCATCATAAATATGATTGTAGGATCATAAGAACTATGTAGCTCAAGTAATATAGAAGCATCATCCATAATTTCACCATAAAAAACCCATTCAAAATGGAAATAACATAGCATGATACAAATTCAACAATATCATCATTCAAAAATTCAACAACATGAATGTGTCTTAAACAACATCACCAATATATGAAAATCATTATGCAACAAGGAATGCTAAAGAAATCATAATGCCAACAATGCACTAATGTAGAAAATTCTCCCCCTAAACCTGTGCTGGTTTTTCTATGTTAAGTCTGATCACATCCAAATCATCCATCAAAAAAGTCATCAAAGAAACTTTATCAGTAAGTAAAGCCATCAAAGAAGAAATGTCATATTACAACAACTCATTAACCATCATAATCCAATACCACTTCTAAGTAGCATATAAATATCAACAAATTGTAACCAATTAGTATCATAAAAATAAATCCAAATAATAAATGTATGAAACCTATCAGAACATCTTCCTAAGTCTGTCCCACTATTTTTTCATCATAGAGAAACATACATGAATTTCTATATTAGAAATCATACATATACATGACTGTCCTTCATAGGATATGCTTATAGAAAGTAAAATGTTGAATTTTTATAACCATTTCTCCCCCTGAGCTTGTAATTTATATATCTGTTCAATGTTACTACATCAAATGCACTGTGAATAATATAAGCAACATGAATCTCAAAGCAACCATGGGAATCATCATCAAGATAACATATATATTTCTCATCCTAAGATCATACATCACTGCTTCCGAGGACATGAAAATCATCACCTTCTCTTCATGAGCTCATGTACCTCACATTACTTTTGCAATCAATTTTAGAAATATTCTTTAAAGCATAATGGACTGCAATGGGAACCATGTTCTTTTACTTTGAACATGAAGATGAGGAACTATCCTCCTCATACTTGGGAGAATTTATTTCTTTAAGCACATATACTTTTTTCTAGATTTATATACCCTTTTGCTATGACCTTTCCATTTTATTCATCTGTAACCTTGCATTTGGTTTATGTAAACACAATTATGTTTCCTTTATTTTCCATTTTACCTACACTTAGAATATTCTACTTTAGCCCTTGAACTAATAAAGTATCATCTGCTCTTCTTTTTTTATTAATTCTGACCCTACCTTTTCCCAAAACTTTTGCTGGAGCACTATTTGAAAGAATAACCTTACCATCTTGGTTTTTCCTCAAAGACTCCATCTTAATCTTATATCTAGTCATGTGATGAGAACATCCACTATCTATGTACCATTCATTTTTATCTTCAAACGAGCAAAGAGCAAGATCACACCTTATTCGTTATTTTTCTTTATGCTTATTATGAGTAATTTTAGTGGATCTATGTTATTTATTCCTTTTGACATGAATATTCCTATATAATTTCTTTCCATGTTGTTTGTGGTGATCCATTGACTTTTTCCTCCATTATTTTGCTACATTCCCAAACTTGTTACAAGCATAGCCTCTTATATGACCAAAAAGGGGAGCAAAAGAACCATAATATCTCTATTTCATATTTATTCTATTGAAATCAAAATATTTGTCACGAAATATGTTGCAAGTAAAACAATATCACTTGAAGAAGTTGTTGGGTGTTGGAGTTGCAATTCAACAAACTCCCTCAACACTTAATTGCCAATCTAGGGCTTCATAAGATTTAAGGCGTAGCACAGGAAATTCCAAGAATAATGGTGTAAACTTTCATTAACTCTACTTCTATCCTTCTAATTATGCTTGTAGAATAAAAATAATGGAAATAAAATAACACGAAAGGAATTCTGATACTTGAATCAATAAAAGGAAATATTTGTAAGAATCAAATGAAAGGAACTTGAATCAACAGAAAAAATCCTCGTAAAGGAAAGAAAAGATAACAAATCTGTGTAACTAAGTATCAGTAAATTAAGGGACTGAAGAAATAATTATACTGATAAGGATGCCTGTCTTTGTTACAAGTTTTCCATTCCTTGACTAGACCAACATTGTTGCACCACAACAATTTTCCTGTACTGGAACAGAGTTCCTACACTGGAACGATATTCATGTACTAAAGCATTGTTCCTGTACCAGAAATGTATTGGTTCCTGCACTGAATGTTTTCATTGTTCTGAATCACTTGCATAAAAAATAAAGAGTGCTAACTGTAAATCAATAGGAATCAAATCAGAGCAATGTAAAGAATTGCAAATGAACCATTCAAGACAGAAAGAACTCTCACTATTCATTCACTCAAAAGTAAAGACATTGCAATAATCAAAAGAAAGTTTTACCATAACAGAGTTTCTTCATGTAAAAAGTAAGAATCTAATCTAAGAGACAAATCATTCTCATATTACTGTCACTACATCAATAAGATTTGTGTGTTTCTATAGTAGATGTTTCAAATCAAGAGTCTCTGCAACAGATCTCAGCCTGTTCCCACAAGAGAGCTGGTGCAAGTACAAATCTTGTTTGTGTGATAGAATTTTATTGACATATAGGGAATATGAATAAAAAAATGATCCAATACCTAAGTTAAATGCATTTTCTAGAAGTATAAACTTGTTCTTAGAAATGAAACACACTTTGCATAAAGGGGATGAAATAGACTTGCGGGAATAAAATGTTCTTGTTGAGATAAATCATGCTTGCAGTGATAAAATGTATTTGTGAAGATAAAATATAAACAAGCATTTGTAGAAAGAGAAATGGATCTGCATATTGCATAAAAATAATGGTATGAAGTGCTAAAACAAGCTTGAATAGATGCACGCAAAAACACACTGTCAAACCTTAGATCTAAGAAGCACACAGTTCATGAAGAAAATGTAAATATGTGAATTAGGTGCATAAATGAAATAATATTATTCTCTGAATATACACATGAAATATTTAACACACTCTTATAAATGGAGGGAGAATGAGCTGGGTTGGCTGGGCCTTAGCCAACTAGCTCGTTTCCCTTTACGAAAGCTAGGAAATCAAACACACAGATAACTCATTCACATGAGATTAAAAACCAGATATTGATAAAATTGCATAGCTCCTTATATTAACTTCGATAGTTGCAAGTATACATCAATAGGTCCTGGATCCAACCCAAAAATGGTGCAATACAAAATCAAAGTTCAAAAATTCTCGAAAGTATCATTACCTAAATCTACCCTAGAAACCCTATTTAATATACAATGCTCGACTCTTGGCCGCAACCGAAAAGAAAGAAAAATATAATTTTAGGCTCTCGATTGTTATTAGAGGCTAAATCAAGGTTTCTGGTCAAAACCCCATCATCCTTCTCCCACGTTCTCCTCAACGTTCTGAGCCTAATTAGAGTGCAAAGCTAGTTCTCTGCAAGGAGTGCGCGTTGGTTAATGAGTTGTCATGGTGTTCATGGAAATGTTGCCCACTGACCCTTGAGTATAGGAATCGAAGATAGTATGAGAACATTCCTGCACCAACCAACCTTTATAATGATTAACACTTCTATTTTATTATGCTTCTCAGGAAAGAAAATACATTAGTTACCAAGACAAATAAACTAATTTGACCCTTTTTATTAATGATTAAGATCATATAACCCATACTGTCAAAGTCATGAATGGTTACATGAATAGGTGTAAGGGTTAGGTTCCATTTGTGAAATAGAGGGTTTGGATAGTGTAATTAGGGTGAAATTAGGATCAAAAGTAGGAAAATTTTGACGACCAACATCCCCCCAACCTCATCCTGTTGTCTCTCCTCACACAAATTTACTAATATTATGAAAAAAGAACATGGAAAACTTCCCCTTAATCTTGAATTCAATTGTTAATTCCTATCCTTACTGTTCTTGATTTCCCACTGTGGGATTTCTTGAGGTGTTTCATCACTTTCCTAAGATGAATGCTGCACCTGGATGTGCAAAACATCCATATTTTATCCTGTTGTTTCCAATTCCTGCACTTCTTTCATCAACTCTGTATTCCTGTTCTTTTCAATCTAATTTAATACCTCAGGCCTAAAAATATGTTGCTTTAATTCCTCAATTTGACTACACATTTAAAAATAAGGGTCTTATTCCTTAGTTTCTTCTTGTGTTTGGATTCCTTCGAAAACTGATTCATAACAAGTACCAACATCATCATGGGCTTCCTCACATTTTTTTTAAGACTTTGAGGAATAGTATCCTTAGTCTTGTCTATTGTCGGTTATTTTATTGGGATTACATCCTGTGTATCGACTATATTCCTTTTCTTGGCTCTTTTACTCAAAGTTTCTAGAGGAATTTTGTCTTCTCCTTCGACATATCTTGTATTGAACATTGAAAAAGTTGTGGAATCTGCTAAAAGAGAAAGGCTATCTTGTACTAATGAATTAGAAGGAGGGTTCTATGCATGAGAGTATGTACATGGGATACATTCCTCGAAATCATCAATTTATATTGGGGTGGTTGATGTAGTAGGGTCTCCCTTTCAAGATGCATATCATTTTTCAGAGAACCCCTGGTCAATATCTTCAAGGGACCAGGAGTCTCATTCGCAGGATTCTTCTATTTCTTGGGTTTTGATTTCTTGGACTAGCATTTCTTGATTTTTGTATTTACAGTTTTACCAGACTTCAGGGCTTATGACTTCCTCTTTTGGCTAGACTCCGCCTTAGCAACAATGTTGATTTTCTTCGATTTCTTCACAGTTCCTCGCTTTTGAAATGATTTCAAGAATTATTCCCATGTTATTCCATTTGCTTCTAATTCCTTCTTAATTAAAATTGTAATCAGACCATAGTGACATAATTTAAACCCTATTTGATTTTCCTTAATATTATGTACAACTTTAGACATTTTCTCCATGCTCTTCAACAAGAAATGTGGAAAGTTAATTAACTTACCTGACTCAAAATGAAGCAGAAGGTGAATATGGTACAATTAAGTCAGCGAATACCCCCCTTCATAGGTGAGTAACTTCTGCAGAATGTATAACAAGTGCTTCCATTTTTCCACCATGGATTTCCTTGGAAGCCCAATTTTCCAGTATATCTTGTCATCTTGTTCTAGCAAAAACCGGTGCCAAGCTACTTTCTAAACATCCCCCTTCTTGAAGCAATTTTATCATGTGGCTGCTAATTCTGTGTCTTGGGAGATGGATTGTTCTGTCACTTGAAATTCCAAGAATCTAACTCTAGCCATTTCCCCATCTAAGGTGCGAGCAAACTCAAGTGTGAGAGCAGATTCGTACCCGTCAAATCTGAGTAGGAAGGGAAGAAAGACTAACTCCTGCAATAAGGGTAGACTGTCCTTGTACCCAACTGTGCTTTCTAGCTCCTTTACGAGCTAGGGTTCAATGCAAACAGGTGCCATAACTCTTCAAATATTACACTAGTTTACAATTTTGAAGCATGACGATCAAAGATTTCAGGGATATAACTTAGGAGGTTCAACAATTTCCAAATTTGACTGCATACACAACATCCTTCCAGAGATATTAACAATCTCAAATGGTCATACTTCATTTCCATAAATATTTGGTCTTGGAAAATTTGTGGATATGGGCATGATCCCATGTAAGTGAAGTAATAATGATAGGTACAGGCAACGGTTATAGGAAATATTTTTTGAAAACATAAGGTGTTATATGGTATTGGCCAAATCATTAATGATTAATAGGATTCAGGAGGCTAGCAATTTGATACGGAAATATTTTCACACAAATCCCGATCACATCATGACTCTGAATATGGACATATATAATACTTAAATTAAGATAAGGTTTAAGTCTATTATGTCTCTGCAATTCTAAAAATATCATTCATGTTAAGAAAAGATAAAAATAAAAGTCGAATCGAATATACAATTTCTAATAATAAATGCATTTCTTAATTCAAAATGATGCATCCCTTCATGTTCATGACCGGGTTCCTGTACCAAACATAATTCCTATCCTTGGACCATCCTCTCTACACTAAGCATGTATTCTTGTACTAGGAATCTATCCCTGCACTGCAGCACGTATTCCTGTACCAAATAATTATGGTTCCTACACTGAAATACACATTCCTACACTAAGGATTATTGTGGTTCCTGTAGAGAAATACATGTTCCTACACTCAAGAGTGTTGCGGTTTCTTATAAAAAGGTTTCCCATAGAATTTATTAGATAATATATAGGTTGGATCTGAAAATATTTGCAAAAATGCAAAGGCGTTTTCATCGCCAATTCCTGTTGTCATCATAGCTCATCAGATTTTGCAACCAAGTTTATGAGGGAAGAAAGAAGTGCGACAGGGGTAATATTTTTTAGAAAGGGAAGGAAATCATCACGGAAATTTGAGAGTGAGACCAATCCAACATAGGGACATAAGAAAAATGGATAGGGGAAATTTTTTTTAGGGAAAGTAAGGGGAAAAATAAAATAGGATAGGAAAAATTTCTTTGAAGAAAGGGAGGGACAATCTTATAGGAAAAACATAGGAATTTTAGAGTAAAAATACGAAAAGGGAATAAGAAGAAGGGAATAAGAAGAAGAGAAAAATTTCACCTCAAATTTCTGCCAGATTGTGTTGAACCAAAAATAACAGTAGTGGGAATTGAGTGTTGCTTGCAAAAGACCTTCCATGTCAGCTATCTCGAACTTGGGTAAGGGCTTGGTTCTTATAATCATTCTGATGCAACAAAACTTTCACAAAAACCTGCTTCTTCTTGGTGACAACTATCATTTATAAAGATCAAGAAACATTCCCATTTTATTAGAGATTGATCCACCTGCTAACACTCTAGTTTTCAGGCTGATCCTTCTATGATCATGTTAGCAAACTGATTTTCACAACCACAAGTAATATATATATATATATATTTGTCATTTTTTTATTGGTTTTTATTTTTTATTTTTATTTATTTATTGGAAAATGGAAAATCAAACTTGTAATAGGTTGGCATGTCTACCTACCATCCTTAGTTCAGATTGTTGATGTACTTGCTGCATAAATTTTTCCTTTGTGAGGAGCTGAAAATAAGCTTTCAGTCTATGTCCATTCACAAGGAATACTAGTTCTCGTCCATTAATAGTTTTAATTTCTACTGTCCCATTTTCAAAAAAATTTAATCACCTCATATGGTCCCATCCAGTGTGTGTGAAATTTTCCTTTGAAATGTTTAAATTTAGAGTCATAAAGGAGTAACTAAGCACCTAGTTGGAACTACTTATTTTCTATCAAATTTTCATGCCATTTTATGCGTTGTTGTTTCACTAACACATTCTGTTGAACAACATCTCTTCTGAATTCATCCAACTCATTTAGCACCAATAGATGTTGTTGTTGTGCTTCTGAGAGTTCAACTACCACTTGGATTGTAGTTTGGAAATTTTTTATCTGGAATTCAATAGGGAACATGACCTGCTTTCTGAACACTAGCTCATAAGGTGTGTGGCCCATGCTATTCCTCTAGGTGGTTCTATAAGACCATAAAGCTTCAAGTAACCTACTAGCCCAATCCTTCCTATACATATTTATTGTTTTGGTAGACTCCACCTGGCCATTGTTGGTAGACTCCACCTGGCCATTTCCTTGCGGGGGATATGGTTTTGATTTTCTATGCCAATTTTTATATTGATCCATAACACCTTGAACTAGATTAGAAATAAACTGTGGTAATCTAGTAAAATCTATTAAACATAAATTCAACAACAAATTTTTCAATAGGGAAAGAAACAACTTTAGCCTCTAACAATTTTGTCACAAAATATGTAAAAACAAGGATATGCTTTCTATTTAAATATGTCGGATTTAATGGTCCTACAGAGTCAATGGCCCATTTTTTAAAGGGTTCAATCATAACCTGAGGACACAAATACATTTCATTGGCATGGATAAGTTGGCCCATTCGCTAACATCTATCACACTACTTGACATATTGTTTGGCATCGTTAAATAAGGAAGGCCAAAAATAGGTAGATCGTAAGATCTTATATGCAGTTCTCTTGTTAGAAAAATGGCCACGACAAGGTTCATCATGAGAATATTTAAAAATATCAAATACGTATTCCTCTCTTACACATCTACGAATGATGAGATATGGCCCAGTGTAAAAGAGGTCTCCTTGGATCTAGGAGTATGAAGCACATTTTTGGATGATATTCCTCATTTCACGAGCAAATAAGTAAGGTGGTGTTTTTCCCGTGACTAAATAATTGGCTATGTCGACAAACCATGGGGAAGTTGCTTACATAGAAAAAATATGTTTGTCAGGGAAATCATCATCTACAGGAATTTCTTCGCGAGGATTATTCAATCTAGAAAGATAACTAGCCACAACATTAGATTTTCCCGGTCTATCAATAATTGTAACATTAAATTATTGTAATAAAAGTAACCACCTAGTCACTCTTCCACTAGTCAATGGTTTATTCATTAAATATTTTATCACGGAATGATATGTATGTCCAAATAATTCATATCCTATAATATAGTGTCTGAATTTATTAATAGAAAAAATCACAGCTAAAAGCTCTTTCTCAGTTAATGTGTAATTCAATTTAGCAGGTGACAAGTTTTTACTAATGAAGTAAATAACATAGGATTTTTGGTTTTCTTCTTGTCCAAAATCTATGCCAATAGCAGTATTCGAGGCATCAAAAGAAATATGAAATGGAAGGGACCAGCTAGGCCCTCGCAGAACTGGTGCCTGTACTAGTTTTTCCTTCAGTGCCTCCAAATCTTGTTGGCAAGCCATAGTCCAGGAGAACTCACTATCTTTAACTAGAAATCAGAAAAGTGGAATAGTTATCCTAGAAAAATGTTCAATGAATCGTCATTAATAGCCCACATGTCCCACGAATCCTCTCACTTTCGTTTGTGTTTTAGGTGTAGGAAGACAAAAACTAACCTCTTTTTAGCTGGGTCTACCTGGATACCTTTGTCAGAGATAAGATGACTAAGAACCACTCCTTCTTTACACATCAATCTACATTTTTTATGACCCAAAGCAAGGTGAGATTATCGGCAATGAAAAATCGCTTTTTCTAAGATTTTGAGGGCTCCCTGGAATGAATCATATTGAAAAGTCATCCATGTAAATTTCTACACACTCGAGGTGAGAAAAAATCGCCAAAACTGCCCTTTGAAAGGTAGCCAGGGCATTACACAGCCCAAAGGGAAGCACTTGGTAGGCGAATGTCTCGCATGGAAATGTGAAGGTAGTCTTGTCCAGGTCCTCGAGTGATATTTTTATTTGGTTGTAACCGCTAAATCCATCTAAAAAGGAAAAGTACTTCTTACCGGCAAGGGTATCTAGCACGTGATCGATAAAAGGAAAGGGAAAATAATCCTTGAGAGTGGCTTTATTGAATCCTCTATAATCAATGCAAATGCGCCATATCCCATCATTTTTCAGGACTATCACCAATGGAGAGACCCATTAGGTGTCAGATATAGGATAAATGAAATTTTTGTCTAAGAGTTTTTGTAATTCTTCCTTCACAACTTCTCTTAGTGAGGGGTTCATGTGTCTTTGGGGTTGTCCAATAAGTCAGCTTCCCTCTTGAATATAAATGTGGTGAGTACAAGTGTCAGGAGTGATGCCTTTCATGTCCTCATAACTCCATGCAAAGGCATCAAGATGGTCTCAGAAAAAACTCGCAAGCTGCTCTTATTGGGATGAATCCAGGTTTGACCTAATATGTAAATACTTATCGAGACTAATCTCAACAAGAGTGGTTTTGGGTTCAAGAGTACAAGGAGGTGCTGCTAGAGTCTATAGTGAAGAAGGGTGAGAATTTTAACTTTCTGGAAAATCCAAGCTAAAAATTTGACGAAGTGAGTCAAAATTTGGCATTATACCTAGATTTTTCAAGAAGTCTTGTATCTCACCCTCCTGGGTTGACTCGATGTGATGGTGTATCAAAGAAATAGATTGAGTCTCCTCATCGCTATTGTAGGCTAGCCATAAGGTATCTCGAACCTCTTGAATAGATGTAGCAAGTGGATATAAGGTGACTTTCTTCCTAGCATCTCCATGGGAAATTTACATATCACCAGAGCAAAACCCAATATAAGCATCAGCTGTAACAAGACATGGTCGCCCCAAAATCAATGGATGTCCTCCAATAATATTTTTTGGCTAAAGCACACTAAAATATGCAGGGTATTCCCAAGAATCAATTGAAACAACCACATTGTCCAATACACCTTCTGGCTTGATTTTAGATCTGTCTACAAGTTCAAGCACAATAGGGGTAGGCATCAGGACGAATATGAACCAACCCAAGTTGATCCATGGTTTTCTTAGCCATACCATTAATGGATGCCACTATTTCTATTAACACGTTGGGGACAAGGACATCACCTATCTGAACAAAAACAACCAGGCTTCCAGGGTCAGTATATTTCTCCATTTATACACACCTTGTCATCAACTCAGCTGCTCTTCCAATGAATTGAATGGTTTGAGGTTCTACTCTTTTAATTCCTAGTTTCTTAAGGCAGATCTCCCTAATGACTTTTGTAAAAATGGGGATCTCTTTAATAGCTTGAAGCAAAGAGACCTTTATAAAACATTCTTTAGCTCTAAAGCTAGACTAGACTTGGGAGTGGGGTCATTCTTCTCAATAACTAGACTCTCTGGATAGGGAAGCCGATTTGAAGAATATGGAAAAATATACGAAGTTGTGGGGATGGGTTGAATGGTGACATCTCCTTTCGAATGATCAGGAATTTACTCCTCACTTTTCTCCTCAATAATCATCATAGGCTGTTTTTGTTTTTATGGTTTTACTACCCTCCCTGATCTCAATTGAAGGTCATTGACCCCAACTAACATGGTCTGATGAATTGGTGAAGGCAGATATATAATGGAATGAATAAATTGTACAACCTCATTATTGGGGTTTGGTACTAGTTGAGTAGGCATTTGGGGTGGTCGAAAAGGTGGAGGTAAAGGTAATGGTGACATAGATTGACTTTGCTGAGGTAAGGTTGGAAAATATGGTTGTGGAATCAGATAAGGTTGATCTGGATTTATGGAGGATTGCAATAGAATACACATATAACCTTAAACATAGAAATGCAGTGGAAATAATGCTTCCTTTTATTAAAATCAAATTACTGAAATATGCTTATAAACATGGCGCTGGTAGCTTATCTCCCTGAAGAGATGTGGAGTCTACAGGCCTCTGAAATGTGTTACAATACAGACATAATGGAAATAAACAGCTAGGGCACTGGTAGGCTTATCTCTAAGAAGAGATGTGGTGGCTATAGGCCTCTGAACCTGTGTTGCAATGAGACATAATGGAGATGAGCGAGCGAGGGCACTAGGAGCGTATATTCAAGAAGCAATGTGATGGCTCCATGCCCCTCCACTCTGTTACAATGAGGATTGAAGGCCTATTTATTATTGAGAAACAATGTAAACCCTAAATATCCAAAAAATTAACCCTAGGAGATGAAGCACCAAAACTATGGGTCCCATTTGGGTAAATTGGTGTTTCAACTTCCCGGGGACGTAACTTTGGCATACGATCTCCATTTGACATGGTCAATAGCTCGTTAGAAAGATATATCCGAGAAATACAAATTTTGAGTGAGAAACATTGGTATACGAACTGTGCTGCTCCCTGTTTCTCAAAAACCTCATTTAGGGCCTTAAAACGGCTTCGGAAGTTGAGGACCTAAAAAACTACTAAAAATACTAAGTTGTGCTGAAACTTAAAAACTGAAAGAAATGATGATGGGGGTTCAAATGGAATAGGTGGGTGGCATAAAATATACACCTAGATCATTAAGGCCCCAAAATGGGTCTGAGAGTGCAAGATTCGGAAGCCTACTAAAAATAGTAAGTTGTTAGAAGTGAAAAAATGAAAGAATTGATGGTGCAGGTCCAAATGGAATAGGTGGGTAGCCACCGATATCCACCTTGATCATTCCTCCCTCCTTCAAAATAAATGCTCCCCATTGCGTTAAGTTCCTCCATGAGGGCCAATTTCTGTTGAACTTGGTATTTGATTTGTCCAGGATGTCATGGACCTATCGGTGGACATGCTAGATGTAGATGTGTCGTCGATAGGAAAATTTTGAAGGATCTGGGAAAAGTTATCCATTATCGCATTCCTTTGCTTTTGGAGGGACTCCTCGAGTAATATTTTGATAGGATATCCTGCTCCCTTGTCTTTCATTCCTTTCACCATGGGAGGTCGTCAGAGTTTGCGAGGCTAATCTTGCAACGGTTCAACCAAACCAATCCTGAACTCCTTATACCTTGACCGCATTGGGGACATGCAAAGAAAAACAGAGAAAGAGCAAACCCGTTCTGATACCACTGATTATAATTTATGCAGGAATGCAATACAATACACATATAACCATAAACACAGAGATGCGGCGTAAATAATGCTTCCTTTTATTAAAATCAAATTACTGAAATATGCTTACAGAAAGGGCGGTGGTAGCTTATCTCTGAGAAGAGATGTGGTGGCTACAAGCCTCTGAACTATATTATAATATATAAATAATAGAAATAAATAGCTAGGGCAATAGTAGGCTTATATCTAAGAAGAGATGTGGCGGCTATAGGCCTATGAACTGTGTTGTAATGAGACAAAATGGAGATGAGCGGGCGAGGGCACTAAGATCGTATCTCTGAGAAGAGATGTGACGACTCCAGTCTCCTCCACTCTATTAAAATGAGGCTCTAACACTTATTTATTGTTGAGAAACAATGAAAAACCATAAACATCCAAAAACCTAACCCTGGGAGATGAAGCACCAAAACTATGGGTCTCGTGTGGGTAAATTGGTGCTTCAACTTCCCGGGGACGTAACTTTGGCATACAATCTCCATTTGACATGCAAAATAGCTCGTTAGAAATATTTATCCGAGGAATACAAATTTTGAGTGAGAAATATTGGTATATGTTGTATTTTTCTCACCGTTTCCCCAAAAAACGTCGTTTAGGGCCTAAAAAAGACTCTCGAAGTTCAGGACCTGAAAAAATGCTAAAAATAGTAAGTTGTTCTGAAACTTAAAAACTAAAAGAATTGGTGCTGGGGGTTGAAATGGAATAGGTGGGTGGCTGAAAATATCCACCTAGATCATTAAGGCCCCAAAACAGCTCTGGGAGTGCAGGACCCAAAAACCTGCTAAAAATAGTAAGTTGTTGGAAGTGAAAAATTGAAAGAATTGATGGTGCAGGTCCAAATGGAATAGGTGGGTGGCCACCGATATCCACTCGGTTCATTCCTCCATCCTTATGAAGCAATTTTCTCCATTGCGTTAAGTTCCTCCATGAGGGGAAAATTCTGCTGAACTTGGTATTGGATTTTTCCACGATGTCACGGACATGTTGGCGGACGTGCTGGATGTAGATGTGCCATCAGTGGGAAGCTATTGAAGGGTCTGTGAAGATTTATCCATCATCACATTCCTATGTTTCTTGAGGGCCTCCTTGAGAAATATTTTGATAGGATATCCTTCTCCCTCGTGTTTCTTTCCTTCCTCCATGGGGGGTCGTCGGGGTTTGCGAGGTTGATCTTGCAACAGTTCAACCAGTTCGAGCCCAAACTCCTTATACTCTGACTACATTGGGGACATGCAAATAAAACTAGAGAAAGAGCAGACCCACTCTGATACCACTGATATATATTTATGCAGGAATGTAATAGAATAAACAAATAACCATAAACACAGAGATATAGCGGAAATAATGCTTCGTCTTATTAAAATCAAATTACTGAATATGCTTATAGACAGGGCACTGGAAGGTTATCTCTTAGAAGATATGTGGCAGCTATAGGCCTCTGAACTATGTTACAATACATAAATAATATAAATAAATAGCTAGGGTGCTGGTAGGCTTATCTCTGAGAAGAGATGTGGCAACTATAGGCCTCTGAACTGTGTTGCAATGAGACAAAATGGAGATGAGCGGGCGAGGGCACTAGGAGCGTATCTCTGAGAAGATATGTGATGAATTCATGCCCCTCCAATATGTTACAATGAGGCTCAAAGGCCTATTTATTGTTGAGAAACACAGTAAAACCCTAAACATCCAAAAACCTAACCGTAGGAGATGAAGCACCAAAACTATAGGTCCCATTTGGGTAAATTGGTGTTTCAACTTCCCAGGGACGTAACTTTGGCATAAAATCTCCATTTGACACGCTCAATAGCTCGTTAAAAATATTTATCTGAGGACTACAACTTTTGAGTCAGAAAAATCGGTCTATGAACCATGTATCTCCTTGTTTCCCCAAAAAAAGTCGTTTATGGCCTCAAAATGGCTCCGGAAGTTCAAGACCTGAAAAAGTGCTAAAAATAGTAAGTTGTGCTGAAACTTAAAAACTGAAATAACTAACGTTGGGGGTTCAAATGGAATCAATCAGTGGCCACCAATATCCACTTGGATCATTCAGGTCCCAAAATGGCTCTGGGAGTGCATTAACCGAAAACCTGCTAAAAATAGTAAGCTGTTGGAAGTGAAAAACTGAAAAAATTGATGGTGCAGGTCCAAATGGAATAGGTGGGTGGCCATCGATATATACCTGGATCGAAAGTGCATATGCAGGAGGATATATTACATGGGTGCAGGATAGGAATAATGAGGATGAGTTTATCCCTTCCATCCTTGTTGCCAAGGTTGAGGAGATTGCCCATATGAAAAGTGATTCCCATGTTTCCAAGAGTGAGAGTGATCTGTATTATGATAGGAATATGGTGGTGCATTATAACTGAAACAATGTGGTGCATGTTTAGGAACCATACCTTTACCTACCTGAGGCAAATTTTTCCATGCTCCCATAGCATATAATGGTGCAGGTTTAGATTGCTCTCCTTCAAATGTTGCTTTCAATCCTAGTATAGAAAGGCACTCCTCGGTGGAATGTTTTCTTATACAAATCACACATATATTGGCACCTTTAAAATCAACTGGACATTCTCTTAAAATATCCCTTTTCCTAAACTTTGGAAAATAAATAGACAATAAATCTTGTTCTTCTACAAGTTTTTGTGGAAATTTCAAAGATTCTATTTGTTAGCTAACAGTGTTCAATATGTCAATTTCCATATTGTCTAGTTTATTTTCCAAACCAATGATCATGGCTTATGTAGGTACAAGTTTATTATTTTTACTTCGAATTCCTCTACCAGATCTAGATTGGTTCCGTGAGAGCTTCCTGCACAAGTCAGAAATATGATCAATTTTTTTTTTGAGAAATATCTCCTTGTCCTAAAAAATTTAAATTATTTCTAGCATCATCAGTAAGCCCACGTAAGAGAAAGGTTCTAACAGTACTTGGGTCAAATTTTTATTTTGACATTTGGAGGATATATAGAAATATTTCTAGATAATCTTCCAAGGTTTCATCGTCACCCTGCACAATAGTGAAGATCTCATCCTCCATTTCTCTAGTTTTGCAATATTCCTGATATTTGAAAAAAGAGACTCTCTTCATCTGTTCCCAAGAAGATATAGTATATCCTCCCAACCCCATAAACCAGTGCAAGGATGAATCCTTAAGGGTTGCAGGAAATAATTTTAACTTTTGTGCATCTTTAGAGTAATCATAGCTTCTACATAATATATCAAATTCTAATAAGAAATAATCTGGGTCCTCATTTACCTTACCGTGAAAATGAGGAAGAGATCATGGTGTAATGTTCTTCATTTTCACAGCTGTGTCTAGATCCACGATTGGAAATCCAAAGGTGTATTGATCTTCATTTAACTAATTCTCACCAGTACCCTCAGCATGGTTCTCGTGATCTGCCATTTTTGTACATCCAGTCGAACCACTCTCAACATAATGAGAAGGTCGAATATGGATAAAATTAGTTTGAATTCCAATAGTTTCCTTCTTTCCCTTTGTTGGTTGTGTCACCCCTGAACTATTGTTCCCAGAGTCAGAGTGGAGAGTTCCTATGTGATGTGTTTGTATTTGTTTGGAATTTCTTCTTGCAAAAGAAGGCCCAATATGAGAAAAAGTTTCATATTTATTAGTGTTTCTTCGACCGTTATTAGGTTTTAGACCCCTACCTTTTTTAGGCATTCATCTCAAAATAATCAAACTAAAAAAATGACAAAAAATAAAAGGACATCAAAGAAAATCTCAAATCAAATGGTGCAAGTAAAAATATTCAACACTAAAAATAATCCTTTAGGCAATAAAAGCACGCTTCATAAAAAAGTAAAGCAAACTTACCCCTATTGCAAAAAAAATTAGAAATTCCTTGCCAAATCTTAAATGCCTCCCCGACAATGGCGCAAAAATTTTGGGTGTTGAAGTTGCAATTCAAAAAAATCCCTCAACACTTAATTGACGACCCAAGGCTTCGTAAGATTCGGGCGTAGCACAGGAAATGCCAAGAATAATGGTGTAAAATTTCATTAACTCTACTTATATCCTTCTAAGAATAAAAAGAATGGAAATAAAATAAAACAAAAGGAATTCTGATACTGGAATCAATAAAAGGAAATACTTGCAATAATCAAATGAAAGGAACTTGAATCAATAGAAAACAATCCTGGTAAAGGAAAGAAAAGAAAAAAAATCAGTGTGACTGAATATCAGTGAACTAAGAGACAAAAGAGATAATTAGACTGATAAGGATGCTTGTCTCTGTTAGAAGTTTTCCATTCGTGGACTAGACCAACATTCCTACACCATAATGATATTCATGTACTAAAGCGTTGTTCTTGTACCAAAAATGTATTCAGTTCCTGCATTGAATTTTTTCACTGTTCCCAATCAATTTCATAAAACATAAAGAGCTATAACTACAAATCAATAGGAAGTAAATCAGAGAAATATAAAGAATTGTAAATGAAGCAACCATTCAATACATAAAGAACTCTCAATATTCATTCACTCAAAAGTAAAGACATTACAAGAATCAAAAGAGAGTTTTACCATGACAAATTTTCTTTATGTAAAAAGTAAGCATCTAATCTAAGAGGCACAACATTTCCTCTTTCTTAGATTACTATTATTGCATCAATAATATCCATGTATTTATACATTAGATGTTTCAAATCAATTGTCTCTGCAATATATATCGGCTTGTTCCCACAAGAGAGCCGGTGCAAGTGAAGATCCTGTTTTCATGACAATTTTTTAGTGACGTACATGGAATATGAATAAACCAACGATCCGACTCTAAATTAAATGCATTTTATGGAAGCATAAACTAGTTCTTAGAAATGAAACACACTTTGCATAAAGGGGACATAATGGAATTGCAGGAATAAATGTTATTGCTGTGACAAAATCACACTTGTAGAGATAAAATGTATTTGCGAATATCAAATAGAAACATGTGTTTGCAAAAAGAGAAAGAGATCCGCATAGTGCATAAAACGAAAGGTACGAAATGCTATAACAACCTTGAATACATGCATGCAAAACCACACTGTCAAACATTGGATCTGAGAAGCACACCGTTCATGAAGAAAATGTAAATCTGTGACTTAGGTGCATAAGTGAAATAATATTCTGCTTTGAATCTACATACAAATATTTAACACAATCTTATAAATAGAGGGAGAACGAGCTTGGTTGGCTGGGCCCTAGCCAACCAACTCAATTCCCTTTACGAAAGCTGGGAAATGAAACACAAATATAACCCATTCACATGAGATTAAAAACCAGAGATTGATAAATTATCATAGATCTTTATATTAACTTCTATAATTTCAAATATACATTAGTAGGTCCTGGATCTAGCCCAGAAATGGGGCAATACAAAATCACAGTGAAACAATTATCTAGAGTATTAATACCTAAATCTACCCTAGAAACCCTATTTAATATATAATGCTCGGCTCTTGGCCACAACAAAAAAGAAAGAAAAATATAATTCTAGGCTCTCGGCTATTAGTAGAGCCTAAATCAGGGTTGTTGATCAAAGCCCCTACCTCCTTCCTCCACATTCTCTTCAATACTCCAAGCCTAATCACAGTTCAAAACTGGTTCTTTGCAAGCAGTAAGAGTAGGTCAATGAGATTTCTTCGTGTTCATGGAAATTATGCGAGCTATCCCTTGAGTATAGGAATGATAGATAGTACGAGAACGTTCTTGCACCAACTAACATTTATAACGATTAACACTTCTATTTTTTCATGCTTCTTAGGAAAGGAAACACATTAGTTACAAAGACAAATAAAATAATTTAAAGTTTTTATTAATGATTAAGCTCATATAATCGACAGGGAAAATTTTAAGGATGGAAATTTATCTTAAAGTTTTGAAATCTTGGCGAATCTTACTAGTCCCTAACATGAAAACTATAAAATGTTTAGCGATCTGTTTGTAAGAATATTCAAATTTCTAAAGATTTTATATAGTCTCTATTAAAAATTGGCGATTTTTTAGGTAAAATAAATTTATGAGATAAAATTTGGGCGAAATTTTTTTAGGAAATTTGGAAATTGGCGAATATTTATTTTGTAAAAACCATAGAAAATTAGCCCACCTGCAAATATTAGCCCCTAAAATTTTCCCTGATAACCTATAGTATCAAATTCATGAAGGGGTAGAGGAATAGGTGTAAGGGTTAGGTTCCATTTGTGAAACAAAGGGCTTGGATAATGTAATTAGGGTGAAATTAGGATCAAAAGTAGGAAAATTATGGTGACCAATAGAAACCTGAGCACCTAGGAGCTGAGGTACTTCTTGTGAGATTATTCCTTGCTCGAAATAATTTTCCTTTGCAATTGGCTGCAACATGTCCTTAATTGTGATATATTAAGCATTCAACACTATTGATTAGAGAAGATAATCGATTAACACTTCCATAGTTAGGGGAAAATGATTTCCTTTGAAAATTCACTTTCATTGGTTGTCTATTATATTGACATATTATCTCTTTATTGAGCACTTCATGTTTTGCATTGTTACCCTTTAGATTCCTTGCACTAGCTTGCTAACTAGATTATTATTTAACAATTTCATGAAAACCTTGACCATATTTAATAGCAGGAGACCTTTGTCTACTAAAAATATTATCTGCAATATTAGTACTATCTTGAAATCTCAAATGTTTATCCTTTTCTTCTAATTTACCTTTTAGAATTTTTACCTCGACCTCCATTCTTTGGTATTTCTCTTCCATTTCTAGATAATAATTCTTTATAAATTCTTCAATTTTTCTTCCTTCTTCCACTTGCTCCTTTAATCGATAATCTCTTGCTTCAACCCATTTTCTTGTTTTTCAAATTCTTGAAGTAGTTCTCCATTTCGCTTGTCTAATTTTTCAAGATATTCTCTTAGAGAGACGATCTCAACTTCAATACCTTCACAATATTGTTTAGATTCTACAACAATATTTACAAATTTAATATGATCCTTGCTATCATATTCCCACAAATTATTTTTAAGATTATCAATATTTTTCAAATCAAGACAAAGTTTTTTTTCTAATATAAAAAATTTATTCTAACCTGTCTTTTTCTGAATCAATAACTCCATCTAACATAACAAAGTTTTTTTTGTCATCAGATTCATTTTTTCACACATTACTTGGCAGTTCTCTTGGTGAGCAACCTTCCTTTGGGTTTTGTTCATGGATTTATTGTAGCTTATCCCACACTTTCTTTGCAATTTTATAATGCATAACTCTATTTAATGTTGAACCAGGTATGCTGTTAATGATATCACTCAATGCATTACTGTTATTTTTCACTTCCTCGTTAGATCGAGGAATTTTGGTGTATCCATTGCATACTAGATACCAGATATCAAGGTTCATTAGATTAGGGTTCATCTTTTATTTCCATTGTCTATAATTATCATTGCTTAGCATGCACACACCAACCTTCATTGTCCATTTTTTCTAACTTTCCTTGATCTTCTATTTCGAGGGCCATAATTTTTGAATCTGTTTTCTCTTTAAATTTTTTACGTTCACTTTTACCCAACTGCCAATTCAATTTCATCATCACTATCATCATTATTTCATAGAAAAGGAAACGGATCACAATTAGGGCACAAGCCCATACCTGATAATTCTTTGTTACTATATTCTTCATTCTTGATTAATAGATAGTGGGGTGCTCCCAAACCTAAATATTTGGTGTCATTAGTAATTGTCATTGCATCTGATATATCACTGTCACTATTTTCTGAATGCTTCCTTTGAACTATATTCTTCTTTCCCATCATCCTTGATCGAATCCAAGTGGTTAAGCTTCAATTGAAGTGACCTTCTTTGATACCAATTGTTTGGAAAAATACTGGGGGGGGGAGGGACGTGAATCAATATTTTAAAACTCTCTTAAATATTTCTTTTCATATTCAAATTTCTTTATTCTAGTGTTGTGAAGTAAACCTGTGTATGTACTCGACTGTGATGAATACAAGTAGCATATATCCAATTAACTAAATTTTCATTTAATTCATCATTTTTTTAAATTGAAACAATGCATCAGTACTGGATTAGGAATTAATTATACAATAACCATGAGTAGTAAGAAAAATATAAACCATCACAGATAAGAAACACATCAACACACATGAACACCAATATTTTTACGTGGAAACCCAATATGGGAGAAAACCACTGATAATGTCATCTATGTCTTCTTATTTTATTATAAAGAAAATTTCTTATAATATTATATTGGTGCAGACTCATACTAGTACACAAGAACCCACCTGTAGAAGGATACAACCTTCTCTCGTTCTCCAACATCCACTGGAAGGGAGCTTCAACCCCATGATCTTATTTACCAGCACCCAATGGAAGGGATATCCAACCCCCTAATCAGATTTACCAGCTACTACTGGAAGGTCGATTCAACTTCCTCATTTAAGGCTCCAACCGTAACACCATCATTGACCAAGTTTCATAATATTTCATACTGGATAAATATAAATTAAAACATCAAACCTGTAGGCCACTTTTCGAAATATTTTAAGATTGGACCCAATACCATCATTTAATCCCAATATCCAATAAAAATTCCAAAATCAAACAATGTATCAAATCACTTAATCATTGAACCAACTGAATCACCAAATCATTGAATAAACCAATTACCGAATCTCAAGCAACCAAAGCAACTAGATGACCTCATATCACTGTATATATTTCATTAGAATATCATACCACATACAGTTCATTGAAGAAACCATATTCTGTCACTGAAAACCCTCATTAACCACATGTTAGAATATATATGCAAATTTTCTGAAGCAAACCTCCATATATTTATGAGCTTTCCCTGAAGAGGACCTATGTACCGAACTCAAAATTACGAACTCTTAATTCTAAGTCACTGTCACATTAAATGAATTACTGAATCACGTACTGAACCCATCACATATCAATGAAATTAATACATCTCATCACATAGTAGTGTCATATTTAGTCAAAATATCACTCCATAAACAATTCAACCTAACCAAAACTTTTAAACACAGATTATCATGAGAGAGAAATCATTCAAAGATAGGAGAAAACATAACAGAACCAATAAAACATTATCATCACCTCATAATGAAAAATTCTAATAGATATACATGACTCTTATGAATAACTTCTACGTATGTGCACGCCTTTAATGCTTGACACCCGCATACAAATCTGTCCATACAAAATAATATATATGCGACTACCCAAAATCAAATCTACATATGTATATGATCTTTCTGAAGAAAACCAGTGTACAGGTCGGTAATCACTGAGTCATACCTTCACTGCACAACTCAACATACGTCAAACCTAAATCTCAACATACACTATTAAAAACACACATAATAATATCATCATCACAGATATATATAAACCATAAACAAATTATTCAATACGTAGTCATTTCAGATCTATTAGATCTGATCTATCTTCATCCTCCTTGGTGCACACCTATTTCATATCAAACCATTCATCAATATCCCAATACTTGCACACTAAACACTTTGATCTCCATCTCCTTATATAGCTAAGCCCTTAGCCAATAACTTGGGCCAAACTCTTAGTAATGTCAATGGTATTGTTTTACAAGATCAAATATCCATTTTCGCGCTCATTACTATGGGCCTATACCATGGTAAATACCCCTGATATTTAGAATACCATGGTGCAGAAACTGTACATGACTTTCATTGACCATAATTAAGTATATACATGACCTTTGTTCACAAGATCCACATATACTTTCCTAAAATTTATCATTATCATTCATCTGTCTCTGAAATAATATTCCTTAGTCCAATCTATTTGTCACATCTGTACTGGCATGTATACTTATCTTGCTACCATCATGTTGACATCTTTATCAAGTAGGTTTCCATAAAGGACAACACATACACATCTTGCTATAAGTATGTGGACATCAAGGACAACACATTAGTCATAATGGAAATAAATATGTTATAACCACATTCATCTACAATGTAATCTAAATATTAAGTTCTTTACAAATCCAATAGGTAATTTCCTAGGAAGGCATATAACTTGTATTGTTTAGTGTTTTGAAAACTTGTTGAATGTGCTTTATATTTTCTTTCTAGGTTTTTGTAAGGATTAGGATCCCATCTTTGTATATGATTTTAATTGAGACTTATGATGTTGGGGATGGCTAACATTGATAACTTGAAAAAATATATCTCACATAATATGTGTTGTATTTAATATAATTCCAAAAAATGAAGAAGATAGAATCCAACATGGATTTCGGTCCCTGAGAGGAATTCATGAAGGGAAAACTGGAAGTTTATTATCTTATCCTAAATTAAAGGGCCATATTTCATATTTGGTGGTTCAACTACCCAAATTGCAATAGTTTTGGGAAGGAATGAGGAAGTTATAATGAACTACTTGAGAGGTAAGGGATATATACCCATTCTAGAGACTTTTGAAATATCCAAGTAGCCAAAGACAAAGACTTGGTATCCTCATGTAGGCATATTGGTTTATGGGAAATGGGAAAAAATGAGGGGAGTGCACACAATCGCAAAAAAGGGAAAGGAATTTCTATTACGGCTTTGTTTTGTGTGCAATTAATAAAGGAACATAAATTATGTTTGAACAAGAGATAACCCATGAGAATAGAACACAAATTTATAATTCATTTATGGTCCATTTATGAGATGGAATGAGTTTTTTATATTCCTATTATGAAAGAATTCATTCTCTAGAGGTAAGCCAAGATGTTGGCCTCTCAATTTGTAACAGTTTTTGAGTTGAATTATGAAGTTATAATTCCAAGTCAGTAGGATTTCGTTTAGCTAGGTGAAGTTTGTTGATTTTTTCATGGGTCATCTCTTTGTCTTCTTTAGAGAATTATTCTAGTCGTGGGAATAATTTTGGAATCACATAATGGGATGTTATCCCCTCTACCCAGTTTTAAATAACACTATGGACATCTTTAGCTCGTTGTGATAAGGCTCAAACAATACTTCCTGGTATATGTGGCTTATAGGCTATTACATATAATTTTGGTGTTGTAGTTGTAACCACTAGGTTTTATTTCAGATCTCCCCCAAATTCACCATAGTTTAAAAATTTGAAAATTATCCATAAATTCCTCACCAAAATTATGATCTCTTCTCCATTATAAATTTTTACATATTTGAACATATGAATAAGTTTTTCCAGGGTTATTGTTTCAACCTGCAACAATGATTTTGAAATCCCTACTCGCATTAGAGAATTTTGTGGCTTTAGATGTGAGCCATCACACATTTGGACACTTCCATTGTTTCCATATATGATTACATTCATGAGTGCTCCTTTGGGGAGGGTTGCAATCCCCTCCTAAAAAAAATCATGACTGGAGAGAACAACATGCATGCTAATGGAGAGGGAGGATCTAAATCCCCAAATGGAGGAGGAGAATCATAGGACAATACACATGTAGGAGTGCAATGGAAATCCTGATTCAAGAGACGATGCCTACCTAATGTAGCAACCAACCAAAAATATGAGAAAAAGGACCAATAAACTAGAAAAATATAGAAATATGTGCACACTACTACATTTGGGTGGAAATTATGATGGACGAATTCGATGGAATAGATAAAATCAGAAAAAGTGTCGAAATTTAAATGTATTTTTTTAAAAATCGTGACGGTCGTTGAATATCCAATGGGATTTATTTAACTGTTGAATATTCGATGGAAGGTCTTCACACATTGAATATCTGACGTTTTTCATTTTTTTTAATTTTTATTTTTATAGTCCCTATAGTCATCGAATATCTGACGGGAGTTCATTTACTGTCGAATATCTGACGTTTTATCCTATATGAAAATGTGTTGTCCAATATCCGACAAATGTCAATTAACCACTGCATAAAATTCAATTCCACCTTAACCTTTGCATAACATTCAATTCCACAATTATTATATTTTTTCCATTGACAACGTCTAATCTAGGACCGCTTTACATTGAGTTTCATATATATATATATATATATATATATATATATATATATATCTGTGTGTGTGTGTGTGCGCCTTAGCATCATATGAAATAGTTGTTATATTAGTTGTGATTGCTTTGAAAGGTTATAGACATATTTTGAGGTTAATTTTTGAACAAAATCATCACTGAAAGTTTAGTGACAAAAAATATCACATAAAATTCCTCAAGGAAACCAAGGATATGTGGGATCGACATTGGGGGTTTCTAACGATCGAAGAAATTATTCCCCTTGTGGAAATTGCAAGGGATTGAGGCCAAGGAGTATTTTAATAAAATCAGCTTAAAAACATTATAGTGACTATGGACACAGTTAAGGCAGACACGAATATCATCCCTCAGTAAGTTATTCATTATATGTATTTGTATTGGAGATTGTTTTAGTAAATTTTTATGTGTATATTGTATTTTAGATTGTATGTATTTGTATTCTAAACTGTATTATCTTTCTATTGTAAAGGTATTTTATATTATTTTGGGAGGTGTTTGATCTATGTTGTCATCTTGATATGGAGAAATATTATTTTATTATTTTTGTTAGGGTCGATTAAGGGGTTGGGTTGAGTGATGGGTTAATTACTTTATGGGATTAGGGATAAGGGTTTATCTTTTAACGACTTAAGGGTTAGGTTGAGGTAGGGGTTAATTACTTTATGGGCTTAGGGATAAGGGGTTATTGTTTAAAGGATTAGGGGTTAGGGGTTTAAGGGTTTAGGGGAATGGGATTAAGGTGTTAGGGGGTTAATGTATGTTTAGTGGGTTAATTAGGACCTAAATGATTTAGAGGTTAATCATGGGTTTTTATGCAGAATTATTTATAAGATTTTAAAGTAAATTATGCACAAAATTTAAAACATGGACATAATGAATACATTTTTATAGGAAAGAAGAAAACAATTATATAATACATTGTAATAAATTTTTATAAGACAAAATAATACAATATAAATATCATTAAAAAATTAATTAAATAAAAAATTGATTAAAAACAAAATTATTATAGATAAATATGATTGGATAAAGATAAAAGGAGTCCATTTTATTAATTTAGGTAATATTAGTGTTAATAAAAAAACATTATTCATAAAAAATATTATATATAAAAAAATTATTTTATTTGTTAAAAAATTTAAATTTATAAACCACAATTTATTAAAATGTTATGTTTCTAAACAAAATCTATTTTGCTCACAAAAGAGACGCGTTCTTATTTTAAGGAAAAAAGTATGTGACAAAAGCCTTGCACTTGGTGTTTCAAAATTTTTTAGGTAACAATGAACTTTTTAAGCTCAAGTGATATAGAGTGAAAAATGATCTATATAAAGTCTCTTTTTTTTATAAGTAACAGTCTCATTTGTTAAAAATTGTGAGGAAACTAATTGACAAAATATCAAAGCTATAATAGTTCTAGGAAAAGGGAATATTAATGAAATGTTTGATAAATAATCAATTGCTATTTTTTCCAAATTTATCTCACTTATTATCACTAATTCAAGGTAGAACATTCCATTTTGAATGTCCTGTGAAGTAGACACAATGATTTTATTATATAGCCTTCACTTACCACAGAGTACAAGAGAGCGAGTTCTTGACATTTTGGTAAAATAAAATAAGTAATAAAAAATAAATAGTAGCCCATTTTGTGTAGAAGGAAAGATATTTGATGTCACGCCTTTGTTAAAAAGGGTTTCCTATAAAACATTTCTTCAGTGGGTTCCTTACCAGTTTCCTAAATAAAAAAACATTATGAAAGCTTAAATAATCATAGCACCATACATAAGGACATTTCTTGTTCGATGTTCAACTCATGTTGAAAGTCAATGCACACTTTTTTTTCCAACCTCCCACATTTTGGTTGCATGTGTACTTCTATTTTTGTGAGTTTTCTCATCTGTCATATTTTTCACATTTTTTCTTTCACAAGCATTTCTTTCACATTCATGAGTTTCGTTTTGGCTTGATTTCACTCTAATAAGTGGTGTTTTCATGTTATCTTCGCTCTGACATGTGTCGCTTTCAAGTTCGTTTTCATGTACAAGTGTCGTTTTCATGTCTTCTTACATTCACAGGTGCCGGTTTTAAGTATGTTGAATCCTATCTATGTCACACCTTGGACATCAGTAAATTTGGTCTTGGCGCACTTCTCTTCATTAAACTCTCTTACATATCATTATAATATGTTCTAGACACATTCTTACAACTCAG
This sequence comes from Pinus albicaulis, assembly GCA_034641835.2. Lineage (NCBI taxonomy): Eukaryota > Viridiplantae > Streptophyta > Pinopsida > Pinales > Pinaceae > Pinus > Pinus albicaulis. The sequence continues at coordinate 1,008,537,528 of CM076577.1, read as the reverse complement.
GCATGTTGGTTATTCCTAATTTTTCAACATAACCTTAAACATCTTGCTAAAATGCACAAACTTCATGATCACACTGATTTTTTGTATTTATTTCTTTCTCTCACCGAAGCTCATGGTTGCTCAAAAATCCTCTTAAAACTTCTCATATATAAGTGAACTAAAAAAAGAATATTACATTATAATGATGAATGCAAAATAAGATCAATATGTTTTTATTATGGTTGTCACTATATATATGAAAAAGTGTCTCACTTCCTACATGCCAAGAAAAGTAACATCTTTCTTAGATTTTTTCAACATATTCGTAAATATCTTGATAAAATGCACAACCATCATCATTGATTTTTTGTATTTTTTTCTTGGTCTTACTTAAGTTTTCTTTCTCTTTGTATTTCTTGTCTTTTCTTTCCTTATATATTATATTTTTAAATGTTTTTTATATCAATGTTTAAAGATTTGCTATATATACTAATATTACTTTGTTTATTATAATTGTATAGTATGGGCCACCTAGGGCAATGTTTGATTAGGAATATTTGGCTGTAGTACAAGCACTTGTTCAAGAACATGATGTGATTAATATTGAGGATCAATCTAATGATCCTATGGAAGAAGATAATGATATTGGTAACACAGTTGAAGAATATGGGACAAATGCATTGATCTAGGAGATATTTAATAATGTTGGAATGGATGATGATGGAAACCAATATGTGACCATGATTTTGATATACCTATACTTGAGAGGGAAATTAAACCTATTTATGAAGGCTCAAAAACATCTCTTCTCTATGTTGTATTGTTGCTCATAAATTGAAAGGTGGTGAATGGTTTTTCAAACAAATGTGACACAAATACTAAGGTATGTAATATATTTTGTGACATATAGTACTATATAAATGATAAAGAAATTATTTTTTCCTTTGTTTTTAATGTTAGCATGTTGATCATCATTTAATTAATTTTTAACATTTGGATGCAACATGTATAATTAATATTGTTTAGTACATTAACCAATACTAAATTTTTTTATGTTGTAGATTATTAGGTGAATTTCTGTTACCACTGCCAAATTTTTTACCTCGTACATACTGTGATTTACATGCCATTATGAAAGATATTGAAATGGAGCATAATTTTATTCATACATGCCCTAATGATGATATTCTATATTATAAAGAATATGCATCGAAAGAGAAATTCCCAAAATGTGATGAGAGTAGATATAAACCGATAAAGTAACAAAAAAGGTGCCTCGCAGGGTTCTTCGTTATATTCCCATAATTCCACATCATGACAATTGTTCATCTGAAAAATCATAGCATAACTTATGGATTACCATGTAAAGCAAAGAAGTGAATATGGTGTTCCTAAAATTCGTGCATATGGATCTACATTTAGTAATATAGACGAAAAGTCACCATAGTTTAAAATACAACCCCATAATCATAGGATTTCATTATCCACTGATGGTGTCAATCCATTTGAGAGCCCATATCTACTTACTAGGTGGTTCGTTTTTGTTATCAACAATAACATTCCTCCGCGGAAGTCAATAAAGAGGGAGAACATAATGTTCACAATGATTGTTCTAGATATTTTTTGACACAATAATATCTCATTTGTCTTGTTTGTTTCATAATTATGTCTTACATTTTTTTTTACTCCTATATTTTCAATTATGTCTTATAATTATGTCCTATAATTTTTTTTACTTATATATGTTGTATTTATGTATTGTATGTTCCATCAATTAGGTAAGTAACAGGTGAAAGATATGAATGTATATGTTGAGCCTCTTATCATTGTGTTAGTGGAGTTATGGAATGATGTCACTATGTATGATATCTCTTAACTAGTAGATGCACAAAGGGAATTTAGATTTCCATGCAATCCTTGTATGGACAATTCATGATTCCCCATAGATAACAATAAATTTATTTGGTATGTTATAGCGTTACACTACAGTTTAATAGTGTTTAATTTTGTGAAGTTCATTTCATGTATGTTTTTTAAATAGTTACACCTTCATTGTACATAGTTAAAATAATTGATATAAAAATTATTCCATCTCTTCAGGTCTTGAATCAAAGGGTGAATTATCTTGTCCGGTTTGTGTCCCTAAGGTGAAATCTTATCATTCAAGAATATTAGGAAAGGAGGTGTTTGATGAGTATAAGCACTTCCTTTCTAAGAACCATAGGCACCAAAGCACCGAAAAAAATAATTTGAATGGGAAAGAAGAGACTGGATTAAGAACACGAAGAATGACATCTCGTGCATCGAAGTTGAAATATAATAGAGTCTCTCAAGGTATGGATCAAATTGACTCTGTATCAATATACATGATATGTTTGGATTATTTTATATTTTTATAGAAATTTCTTCACTGTACTAGTTGACAAGATATATTGTTGTATAATATAATTAACTATGATTCATGTTTTAGGTCATTAAGGAATTAATAACAAGGCACTTCAATGAGGGTAGGTTTTCCTTGTACCCAGCTATTCTTTCCAGTTCCTTTACGGACTAGGGTTTAATGCAAACAGGTGCCATAACTCTTCAAATATTACACTGGTTTTCAATTCTCAATAATGACGATCAAAGATTTCAAGGATATAAATTAGGAGGTTCAACAATTTCCAAATTCGACTGCATACACAACATCCTTCCAGAGATATCAAAAATCTCAAACGGTCATACTTCATTTCCATAAAGATTCGGTCTTGGAAAATTTGTGGATATGGGCATGATCCAATGTGAGTGGAGTAATAATGATAGGTACAGACAGTGATTATAGGAAATATTTTTCAAAACGCAAGGTGTTATATGGTATTGGCCAAATCATTAATGATTAACAGGATTCAGGCTAGTACTTTTATACAGAAATATTTTCACACACATCCCGATCACATCATGACTCTAAATGTGGGCATATATAATACTTAAATTAAGATAATGTTTAAGTCTATTATGTCTCTGCAATTTTAAAAATATCGTTCATGTTAAGCAAAGATAAAAATAAAAGTATAATCAAATATACAATTTCTAATAATAATTGCATTTCTTAATTCAAAGTGATGCATCCCTTCATGTTCATGACCGGGTTCCAATACTAAACATAATTATTTTCCTTGGCCCATCCTCTCTACACTAAGCACATATTCCTGTACTGGGCATCTATCCCTGTGCTGCAGCACATATTCTTGTACCAAATAATTATGGTTCCTACACTGAAATACACATTCCTACACTAAGGATCATTGTGATTCCTATATAGAAATACATGTTCCTACACTCAAGGGTGTTGTGGTTTCTTGTAAAAAGGTTTCTCACAGAATTTATTAGATAATATATAGGACGGGTCTAAAAATATTTGCAAAAATTAAAAGGAGTTTTCATCGCCAATTCCTGGTGTCATCATAGCTCATCAGATTCTAAAACCAAGTTCATGAGGGAAGAAAGAAGCGCGACAGGGGTAATATTTTTTTAGAAAGGGAAGGAAATCATTAGGGAAATTTGAGAGTGAGACTAATCCAACAGGGGGACATAAGAAAAAGGGATAGGGGAAAATATTTTCAAGGAAAATAAGGGAAAAAATGAAATGGGATAGGAAAATTTTCTTTGAATAAAGGGAGGGACGATGTTATAGGGAAAACATAGGAATTTTAGAGTAAAATTAAGAAAAGGGAATAAGAAGAAGGGGAAAATTTCCCCTTAAATTTCTGCCAGATAGTGTTGAACCAAAAATAATAGTAGCAGGAATTGAGTGTTACTTGAAAAATATCTTCCATGTCAGCTGTCCCGAACTTGGGTAAGGGCTTGGTTCTGCTAATCATTCTGCTGCAACAAAAATTTCACAAAAACCCACTTCTTCTTGGTGACAACTAGCATTTATAAAGATCAAGAAACATTCCCATTTTATTAGAGATTGATCCACCTACAAAAATGCTAGTTTTCGGGTTGACCCTTCTATGATCATGTCAGCAAGAATCAAATGAAAGGAACTTGAATCAACAGAAAACAATCCTGGTAAAGGAAAGAAAAGAAAACAAATCTGTGTGATTGAATATCAGTGAATTAAGAGACAAAAGAAATAATTAATTGATAAGGATGCCTGTCTCTGTTACAATTTTTCCATTCCTAGACTAGACCAACATTCCTGCATTGGAATGATATTCATGTACTAAAGCGTTGTTCTTGTAGTAGAAATGTATTCATTTCTTGCATTGAATGTTTTCACTATTCCCAATCACTTTCATAAAACATAAAAAGTTCTAACTATAAATTAGTAGGAAGCAAATCAGAGAAATGTAAATAATTGTAAATGAACCAACCATTCAAGACATAAATAACTCTCACTATTCATTCACTCAAAAGTAAATACGTTGCAAGAATCAAAAGAGAGTTTTACCATAACAAATTTTATTCATGTAAAAAGTAAGCATCTAATCTAAGAGACACAAGATTCCCTCTTTCTCGGATTACTGTTATTGTATCAACAATATCTATGTCTTTCTACAGTAGATGTTTCAAATCAAGTGTCTCTGCAACAAATCTCAGCTTGTTCCCACAAGAGAGTTGGTGGAAGTGAAGATCCTATTTTCATGAAAAAAATTTATTGACATACAGGGAATATGAATAAACCAACAATCCGACACCAAATTAAATACACTTGCTAGAAGCATAAACTAGTTCTTAGAAATGAAACACACTTTGCATAAAGGGGACAAAATGGAATTGCAAGAATAAAATGTTCTTGTTGAGATAAATCACACTTGTAGAGATAAAATGTATTTGTGAAGATCAAATAGAAACACGTGTTTTCAAAAGGAGAATGAGATCCACATAGTGCAAAAAAAGAAAGGTACGAAGTGCTATAACAACCTTGAATATATGGATGCAAAACCACACTGTCAAACCTCAGATCCGAGAAGCACATAGTTCGTGAAGAAAATGTAAATCTGTGACTTAGGTGCATAAACGAAATAATATTCTGCTCTGAATCTACATACAAAATATTTAACACAATCCTATAAATAGAGGGAGAACGAGCTGGGTTGGTTGGGCCCTAGCCAAAAAACTCATTTCCCTTTACAAAAGCTGGGAAATGAAACACACAGATAACCCATTCACATGAGATTAAAAACTATAGATTGATAAAATAGCATAGACCCGTATATTAACTTCTATAGTTGCAAATATACATCAGTAGGTCCTGGATCCAGCCCATAAATGGGGCAATACAAAATCACAGTGAAACAATTCTCTAGAGTATTGATACCTAAATCTACCCTAGAAACCCTATTTAATATAGAATGCTCGGCTCTTGGCCACAACAGAAAAGAAAGAAAAATATAATTTTAGGCTCTCGACTATTAGCAAAGGCTAAATCAGGGTTGCTGGTCAAAACCCCAACCTCCTTCCCTTGCGTTCTCTTCAACACTCCAAGCCTAATCACAGTTCAAAACTGGTTCTTCGCAAGGAGTAACCGTTGATCAATGATATGTTGTGGTATTCATGGAAATTATGCCAGTTGTCCCTTGAGTATAGGAATGATAGATAGTACGAGAACGTTCTTGCACCAACAAAAATTTATAACGATAAACACTTCTATTTTTTCATGCTTCTTAGGAAAGAAAACACATTAGTTACAAAGAAAAATAAACTAATTTAAAGCTTTTTATTAATAATTAAGATCATATAACCGATAGTATCAAATTAATGAAGCTGTACAGGAATAGGTGTATGGGACAAGTTCCATTTGTGAAACAAAGGGCTTGGATAATATAATTAGGGCGAAATTAGGATCAAAACTAGGAAACTTACAAAGACCAACAGAAACCTGAGCACATGGGAGTTGAGTTACTTCTTGTGAGATTAATCCTTGCTCGAAACAATTTTCCTTTGCAATTGGCTACAACATGTCCATAATTATGACATATTAAGCATTTAACACTATTTACTAGAGGAGAGAATCAACTAACACTTCCATAGTCAGGGGAAAATGATTTCCTTTGAAAATCCACTTTCCTTGGTATCAGATTGAGATATTATCTCTTTATTGAGCACTTCATGTTTTTCATTGTTACCCTTTAGATTCCTTGAACTAGCTTGCTAACTAGATTATGATTTAACAGTTTCATGAAAACCATGACCATATTTAATACCAGGAGACCTTTGACTACTAAAAATCTTATCTACAATATTATTAGTATCTTGAAATCTCAAATGTTTATCCTTTTCTTCTAATTTACATTGAGAATTTTTACCTCGACCTCCATTCTTTGGTATTTCTCTTCCTTTTCTAGCTACTACTTTACAAATTCTTCAATTTGTCTTCTTCCACTTGCTCCTTTAATTCGAGAATCTCTTGCTTCAGCCCATTTTCTTGTTGTTAAAATGCTTGTAGTTCTCCATTTCACTTGTCTGATTTTTCAAGATCTGCTCTTAGAGAGACGATCTCAGCTTCAATACTTTCACAATATTGTTTAGATTCCACAATAATGTTTACAGATTTAATATGATCCTTGCTATCATATTTCTGCAATTTATTTTTAAGATTATCAATCTTTTTCAAATCAAGACAAAGTTTTTTTCTAATATCAAAAAATTCTTCTAACCTATCTCTTTCTGAATCAATAACTACATCTGACATAACAAAGTTTTTTTGTCATCACATTCATTTTTTGACACATTACTTGGTAGTTCTCCTGGTGAGCAACCTTCCTTTGGGTTTTCCTCATGGATTTATTGTAGCTTATCCCACACTTTCTTTTCAATTGTATAATGCATAACCCTATTTAATGTTGAATCAGTGATTCTATTAATGAGATGACTCAATGACTTACTGTTCTTTTTCACTTCCTCGTCTGATGGAGGAATTTTGGTGTATCCATTGCATAATAGATACCAAATATCAAGGTTCATTATATTAGGCTTCATCTTTTCTTTCCATTGTTGATAATTATCATTGCTTAGCATGCACACAACTACATTTATTGTCCATTTTTTGTGACTTGCCTTGATCTTATGTTTCTAGGGCCATATTTTTTTAATCTATTTTCTCTTTAGAGTTTTTACATTCACTTTTACCCATGACTGCTAGTTCAATGTCATCATCACTGTCATCATTATTGCATAGAAAATGAAATAGATCACAATTAGGACACAAGCCCATACCTGATAATTATTTGTTACTATATTCTTCATTCTTGGTTAATAGATAGTGGGGTGCTCCCAAACCTAAATATTTGGTGTCATTAGTAACTGTCACTGCATCTAATATATCACTGTCACTATTTTCTGAATTCTTCCTTCAAGCTATCTTCTTCTTTCCCATCATCCTTGATTCACTCAAAGTGGTTAAGCTTCAACTGAAGTGACCTTATTTGATACCAAATTCCTCACTGAAGGCTCCAACCATAACACCTCCATTGACCATGTTTCATAATATTTCATACTAGATAAATATAACTTAAAACATGAAACCTGTAGGCCACTTTTCATCATATTTTAAGAGTGGACCCAATAACATCATTAAATCCCAATATCAAATAAAAATGCCAAAATAAAAAAACTGTATCAAATCACTTAATCATTGAATAAACTCATTACTGAATCTCAAGCAACCAAAGCAACTAGATGAACTCATATCATTGTATACCTTTCATCATAATATCATACCACATATCGTTTATCACAGAAACCATATTCTGTCACTGCAAACCCTGATTAACCACATGTTAGAATATATACGCTAATTTTCTGAAGCATACATGCATATATGCGAGCTTTCCCTTACTCAACTCAAAATTACTGAACACTTAATTCTAAGTCACTATCACATTAAATGAATTACTGAATCACATACTGAACCCATCACATATCACTAAAATAAATACATCTCATGACATAGTAGCATCATATTTAGTCAACATATCATTCCATAAACAATTTAACCCAACCAAAACTGTTAAACACAGATTATCATGAGAGAGAAATCATTCACAGATAGGAGAAAACATAACAGAACCAATAAAACATTATCATCACCTCATACTTCAAAACGCTAATACATATACACGAATCTTATGAATAAATTATGTGTATGTACGCGCTTTTAATGCTTGATACCCACATACAAATATGTCCATACAACATAATATATACGCGACTACCCAGAAGAAAATCTACGTATGTATATGATCTTTCTGAAGAAAACCAATGTACAAATATGTAATAACTAAGTCATACCTTCACTGCACAACTCAACATATGTCAAACCCAAATCTCAACATACACTGTTACAAACACACATCATAATATCATCATCGCGGATATATATAAACCATAAAAAAATTATTCAATATTTAATCATTTCAAATCTATTAGATCTAATCCATCTTCATCCTCCTTGGTGCACACCTATTTCATATCAAACCATTCATCAATATCCCAATACTTGCACACTAAACACTTGATCTCCATCTCCTTATATAGCTTAGACCTTAGCCAATAACTTGGGCCAAACTCTTAGTAATGTCGATGGTATTGTTTTACAAGATCAAATATCCATTTTTGTGCTCATTACTATGGGCCAATACCATGGTAAATACCCCTGGTATTTAGAAAACCATGGTGCGGAAAATGTACTTGAATTTCCTTCACCATAACTAAGTATATACACAACCTTTGTTCACAAGATCCACATATACTTTCCTAAACTTTATATCTATCATGCATCTATCTTTGAACTGATATTCCTTAGTCTAATCTATTTTTCACATCTATACTGGTATGTATACTTATCCTGCTACCATCATGTTGACATCTTTATCAAGTAGGTTGCCATAAAGGACAACACATACACATCTTGCTATAAGTAGGTAGAAATCAAGGACAACACATTATTCATAATGGCAATAAATATGTTATAACCACAGTCATCTACAATGTACTCTAACTAGCACTTACACCAAATGTTGCAAAGGAAACGTCATAAGGAAATAATATATAGAAGTAATTAATGCTTCTTTGACAAGAGATGAAAGATAGAAAAATATCAACAAAATGAGGACCTTGCTAGATTTTGGTAACTCCAATAAAGAATAGAGAAGTGCATACATAGAATGAGAAATTTTAATGTCACCAAGTAGATAAGATAACGTGGAAAGGGGACAGAAGACAATGAATATCTCTCAATGAGGTGAATGAGTGGACCTTCCTCTTCACTGACTTCTGTGGATTGCTAGTTTGTTTGAAGAGTCCATCTTTCAAATAAAATCACTGCAAGATAAAAGTTTTTATGGAGAAACCATCAAGATAATGTTAAATTATCAAGAAACATTATCAAAAAACAATTCAGCAACAAGCATCTTTCACTATTAGTTTTTTCTTAATTATTAAATTTATCACACAAATTATAATTCAGAATGTTTTATAAATATAGAGAACAAAATTTTTATTTCCAACATATGTATACAAATTTACAATTTTATTTTTTCTGATTTTCTCATTCACAAATATAATATAACTTATCTTATTTATTAAAATAATTTTATAATAAATATGTGAAATTTATAATTTAAAAATTAACCTAAGAAACTAAAATTGTTTAGATATAATTACATTTATTAAAAATTATACAAATATTATAAACATTTAGATAAGCCACCTTCTTGAAAACAAACTTTTAAAATTGTATTTATATAAGCAAATGCCATGATTGAAGAAAATACAAACTTTTGTTCTGTTTATGTGTTTATATATGTCATGCTAAATTTCATTCATTGTGCACTGCCTTTAATTATATTTATTCATATTAAAATCTTATAATTTTAAAATAATTATATTTTTATTTAAAAAATGTATTCTAGATTGTTTTTAATTAATTTTTTGTTTGGTCAAATCTATTTTGAATTGAGCATTGAATATGAATTTTGAATATGATTTCCCAACAAGGAGATCATTAATTGAATTTTCTTGTTTTACATATGATTTTGATCATCCGTTTTACATATGGTTTAGGAACAAAAAGATCACCAATTATTAAAAATTTTAAAATTAAATTTTCATTAGCAATCCAAGTGAAATAATTTCAAGAGAAGACATCTCCGTTAATTAAAAAAAGGTGTCCAAATTTATAGACACTTTAGAATTTTATCCAATTTTTACAAATGTGTAACAAACAATTTCAAAAAATTTCAAGAGATTAACGTAAAAGGTCTAATCTATTTTTGAATTGAGCATTGAATATGACTTCCGAACAAGAAGATCACCAATTGAATATGGCTGCTGCAACTAATCCAACCATAGCGGCTACTATGCCCAGAGTTATCGCAAAAACATTACGTTTTTTTTTTTTCCTTCTGCCATTTTTCACAGGAACCCTCACCATTGAATTGGGCGTGTTTAATTTCACCAAAATGTATACAACTAGTTTATTCTTATCATTGTAATTAGATATGTGAAGGATGATACCAGATGATGCAGCTAGTGGCAAGGGGATAGGAGTAGGAGGGCCATCTACACACGAAGTGTGAGCACTAAACCAAAATGTACAAAACTAGTCTAATGATGAATGGAGGCGGAACATTCCGCGTAATGTAGGTAGTGGCGAGGGGTGAGAGAATAGAAAAACGGATAAATCTCGTAATGCAAATGACAGCCCATATCATAGACATGTGCTCCATTTGTTCCAGGTTTGCATCCATATGTTATATTTGACAGAGCGACAGATAAGCAAGAGTTGCAGCTTGCTTGGGACAGATCTCTCCAAGACTAGGCTAAGTTGTAGATCGAAGTCAAATTAGAATCCGATTGGAATACATCTGCAGCAAAAAGGATGCGACTTCGGACGACTATTTTGGTAATATTTGAGAGAACCTCCGAAATTTCAAACGCGAAGATGTCTGATGCGCTCAGGCACTCACCATCATTAGGCTAGATACCAGAATTATAATTGTAAAAATAACGATCGTCGTAACGTAAGAATCAGCCTTGTAGTTGAAGGAATTCAGAAGTACGGTTTTGACAATTTTGTGTCAGTGCTTTTATAGTGGAGATATGTTGAATCTATTTTCACGTAATTCAAAACATTTCAATTATTTGAACTAAAAATGTAATTCAAAATATTCCAATTATTTAAACTACTTGATTTTTTGAAATTATTTTTACAATATTTTGACAAAAAAAACTACCATCCTAGCTATTCAGTCTGTTAAGTCCTAGCTATTCATTTTGTTAAGTCCATAGACAATTCCTTTCCTCATATTCTAAAATCAACATCATCTAAAAACCTGACTGCCAAAAAATGAGCTTGCAACAAAGTGTAACAGAAAAACTATCTCACTTGTGTGCAGGTTAATGGGAGTATGAGTGTCTCCTTTCCCCATATTCCAAAATCGGCAGCATCTAAGAACCTAGTTGCCAAGAAATGAGTGTGCAACAGAAAAACTGTTTCACTGTGTTCAGGTTAATGAGAGTATGAGTGTCTAACACAGCGTAACATAAAAACTGTTTCACTGTGTTCAGGTTAATGATAGTATACCAAAAAAAAATGATTGTTGGATGGATTGTTTTTCCATTTATCAATAAGAATTTTGTATTAAAAACCGTTTCAGAGTGAGTTAAATAAATTCTTCATAACAAACTGTTATATGGTGCGCTCAATAAAATAAAATTTACAAAATCACATAATATTAATAACAATGATTTATTGTTTTTCCATCTAACATTAAAAAGAATTCAACTTAAACTGAACCCAAATAATACACAGTTTCAGAGTGGGTTAAATAAATTCTTCATAACAAACTGTTATATGGTGTGCTCAATAAAATAAAATTTACAAAATCACATAATATTCATAACAATGATTTATTGTTTTTCCATCTAACATTAAAGAGAACTCAACTTAAACTAGACTCAACTTTTTTTTAGGATGTGCTAATGCAAAATAAAAATACAAAATCACATAATTTTGATAACAATAATATTGCAAAATCACATAAAACAAAATCACATAATTTTGATAACAATAATATTACAAAATCACATAATCTGGATAAACAATGACATTGTTTTTCATTGGACATTGAAACCAACTCAAATTGAACTAGAACTAACTTTCTTACAATGACATATTGCTTTTTCTATAACATTAAAGAAAAACCAATTTACAAACAAATTCAAATTAACCTAAGTTAAACAAAACCCAACTTGCTTACAATAGCATATCATTTTTAATGTTGAACTTGCTTGCAATAGTATATGGTTCTTTCATTCAACATTAAAACAACCCCAAATTAAACTAAACCCAACTTGCAAGCAGGTTCGAGTTGATTAAAAGTTACTTCTACATCCACGCAAGCCTGCCCAACAACTTATCGATAACAACAGAACTTTTCCATGAACAGGTCTCACGATATATACTTTGATTTTTTATATATAAATTAAATCAGTTAGTGTAACGATTATCTAATCCAAACTCAATACATGACTCAGTAATTCTGCACCTTAAACATTATTCAATAACACTTTTACTCCCATACCTACTCAAATAAATTCTGAGAGTACAAAATACTCACCATACTATTTTTGGAGATCATGAAATCTGAATTAACCGTATAACATGAATTTTTCAACATATTTTCTTAAAATACCAAGCGATATTCTTTGAATTAGAAAAACCAAAATTCAATAAACCCAACTACTCATCATATTTATAGTAACGGAGAATCAATTACACCACGACATCATACAATGCAATCTCACCGAGCACATTTACTGTTACACCAAATCCGTATTCAATCATATTAATATGACACAATATAAAACGCATTGATATGACACAATACCAGAATATACAAAACAGTCATTGGGAAGAAAAAATAAAATAGTAATTAACCATCAACCCAACCATCAACCCAGCGCTGCTTGTTAATGTAAAAATCCATAAAGAAGAAAGTTGATTCTCTGTATGAGACAATCATATACCATGATTCTTAAAAAAAAATGTAGTTGTGACACATGATTAAAACTGCTTGAGACCTTCAACAGTGTGCGCACCTGTGATTATTTTGATGGTTGAAAGCAAGAAAGTAATGAGGAAATAATATATTAACTGACCTTTTCCAAGTTTTTGAATGAGGTAATAGAACACTGGAGATCTTGATTGTTTATGATGTCAGAAATAGTTTGAGACGCAGATTGAACTTTCTTTTCTCCTTTCTGGGAAAACCTGACCAGCTGGAGAGTAAGAACGTAAAATCACATTGGAGAATTCAAGGATACTGTAAATTAGTTAACAATTTCCTTAATAATTTCACGCTTTCATAAAGTGGAAGAGAAATTAATAGGGCTTGGTGAGTTAGTTAGGTAGTTATGAGAGGTTAGATAAAAGAGGCAGTTGATTTAATGGTCTAAAACATTTCAATCGTCTAACATTTAATCCAATGGGACAAACAAGGACACGGTGGCAGCTAGGAAAGTTGTTTTCAAATAATAACACCTTACGGCATAAATATTAACTTCTTTACAAATCCAATAAGCACTTTCCTAGGAAGGCATATAACTTGTGTTGTTTAGTGTTTTGAAAACTTGTTGAATGTGCTTTATATTTTATTTCTAGGTTTTTGTAAAGATTCGGATCCCATATTTTTATATGATTATAATTGAGACTTATGAGGTTGGGGATGGCTAACATTGATAACTTGAAAAAATATATCTCACATGATATGTGTTGTATTTAATATATTTCCAAAAGATGAAGAAGGTAGCATCCAACATGGATTTCGGTCCTGAGAGGAAGTCATAAAGGGAAAATTGGAAGTTTCTTCTCTTATCCTAAATTAAAGGGCCATATTTCATATTTGGTGGTTCAACTACCCAAATTCCAATAGTTTGGGAAGGAATGGGGAAGTTATAATGAACTACTCGAGAGGTAAGGGATATATACCCATTCTAGAGACTTTTGAAATATCCAAGTAGCCAAAGGCAAAGACCTGGTATCCTCATGTAGGCATATTGTTTTTGGGGAAATGGGGAAAAATGAGGGGAGTGCACGCAATCGCAAAAAAAGGGAAAGGAATTTCTATTGCAGCTATGTTGTCGAAAGTTAAATGTGTTTTTTTTTAAATCCTCATGGTCATTGAATATCCAATGGGAGTTATTTAAATGTTGAATATTCAACGGAAGGTTTTCACACATTGACTATCTGACCTTTTTTATTTTTTTATTTTTTATTTTTATAATCCGTACAGTCATCGAATATTCGACAGGAGTTCATTTACGGTCGAATATCCGACATTTTATCCAATATGAAAATGTGTTGTCCAATATCCGACAAATGGCAATTAACCATTGCATAAAATTCAATTCCACCTTAACCTTTGCATAACATTCAATTCCACCATTATTAGATTTTTTCCATTGACAACGTCTAATATGGGACCACTTTACATTGAGTTTAATTAATTATAATAAATATAATATTAATAGTATAATGATATATAATATTATTAATCTCTCTATCTCTCTCTCTCTCTCTCTCTATATATATATATATATATATATATATATGCCTTAGCATCATATAAATTTGACATAGTTGCTATATTAGTTGTGATTATTTTGAAAGGTTATAGACTTATTTTGATGTTAATTTTGAACAAAATCATCACTGAAAGTTTGGTGACAAAAAATATCACATAAAATTCCTCAAGGAAACCAAGGATATGTGGGATCGACATCAGGGGTTTCTAATGATCGAAGAAATTATTCCCCTCGTGGAAATTCCAAAGGATTGAGGCCAAGGAGTATTCTAATAAAATCAGCTTAAAAACATTATAGAGACTATGGACATAGTGAAGGAAAACATGAATATCATCACTTAGTAAGTTATTCATTATAATTATTTGTATTGGAGATTGTTTTAGTAAAATTTTTATGTGTATATTGTATTTTAGATTGTATGTATTTGTATTCTAAACTGTATTATCTTTCTATTGTAAAGGTATTTTATATTCTTTTGGGAGGTGTTTGATCTTGTTGTCATCTTGATATGGAGAAATATTATTTTATTATTTTTTTAGGGTCGATTAAGAGGTTAGGTTGAGTTATGGGTTAATTAATTTATGGGCTTAGGGATAAGGGGTTATATTTTAATGGCTTAAGGGTTAGTTCGAGCTAAGGATTAATTACTTTATGGGCTTAGGGATAAGGGGTTATTGTTTAAGGGATTAGGTTTTAGGGGTTTAAGGGCTTAGGGGAATGGGCTTAAGGTGTTAGGGGGTTAATGTATGTTTAGGGGGTTAATTAGGACCTAAATGATTTAGAGGTTAATCATGGGTTTTTATGGAGCATCATTAATAAGTTTTTAAAGTATATTATGCACAAAATTTAAACCATGGACATAATGAATACATTTTTATAGGAAAGAAGAAAATAATTATATAATACATTGTAATAAATTTTTATAAGACAAAATAATACAATATAAATATCATTAAAAATTTAATTAAATAAAAAATTGATTAAAAATAAAATTATTATAGATAAATATGATTGGATAAAGATAAAAGGTGTCCATTTTATTAACTTAGGGAGGATTAGTATTAATAAAAAAACATTGTTTATAAAAAATAATATACATATAAAATTTATTTTATTTATTAAAAAGTTTAAATTTATAAACCACAATTTATTAAAATGTTATGTTTCTAACCAAAATCTATTTTTTTCATAAAAGAGATGTGTTCTCATTTTTAAGGAAAAAAGTATGGGACAAAATCCTTGCATTTGGTGTTTCAAAAATTTTATGTAACAATGAAATTTTTAAGCTAAAGTGATATAGAGTGAAAACGTATCTATATAAAGTCTCTTTTTGTGATAAGTAAATGGCCTCATTTGTTGAAAATTGCGAGGAAACTAATTGACGTAATACCAAAGCTATAATAGTTCTAGGAAAAGGGTAGATTAATGAAATGTTTGATAAATCATCAATTGCTATTTTTTCCAAATTTATCGTACTTACTATCACTAATGCAAGGTAGAACATTCCATTTTGAATGTCCTATGAAGTAGGAACAATGCCTTTATTCTATAGCCTTCACTTACCACAGAGTACAACGGAGTGAGTTTTGACATTTTGGCCAAATCAAATAAGTAGTAAAAAATAAATAATAGCCCATTTTGTGTAGAAGGAAAGATATTTGACGTTGCGCCTTTGTTAAAAATGGTTTCCTATAAAACATTTCTTTAGTGGGTTCCCTACCAGTTTCCTAAAGAAAAAAACACTATTCCTTTATGAAAGCTTAAATAATCATAGCACCATCCATCAAGACATTTCTTGTGTGATGTTCAACTCATGTTGAAAGTTAGTGCACACCTTTTTTTCCAACCTCCCACATTTTGGTTGCATGTGCACTTCTATTTGGGTGAGTTTTCTCATCTGTCATCTTTTTCTCATGTTCGCTTTCACAAGCATTGCTTTCACATTCACAACTTTCGTTTTGGCTTGATTTCAATTTAATAAGTGGTGTTTTCATGTTATCTTCGCTCTGACATGTGTCGCTTTCAAGTTCGTTTTCATGCGCAAGTGTCATTTTCATGTCTTCTTACATTCACAGGTGTCGCTTTTAAGTATGTTCACTCCAGTCTGTGTCACACATTGGACATCACTAAAGTTATTCTTAGTGCACTTCTCTTCATTAAACTCTCTTACATATCATTAGAATATGTTCCAGACACATTCCTACAACTCACACATGTTGATTATTCCTAATTTTTCAACATAATCTTAAACATCTTGCTAAAATGCACAAACTTCATGATCACATTGATTTTTTGTATTTATTTCTTTCTCTCACAGAAGCTCATGGTTGCTCAAAATTCCTCTTAAAACTTCTCGTATCTAAGTGAACTAAAAAAATAATATGACATTATAATGATGAATGAAAAATATGATCAATATGTTTTTATTGTGGTTGTCACTATATATATATATATATATATATATATATATATATATGAAAAAGTGTCTTACTTCCTACATGCCAAGAAAAATATCTTTCTTAGATTTTTTCAACATATTCGTAAATATCTTGATAAAATGCACAAGCATCATGTTTGATTTTTCGTATTTGTTTCTTGGTCTCACTTAAGTTTTATTTCTCTTTGTATTTCTTGTCTTTGCTTTCCTTGTATATTATATTTGTAAATGTGAAAAAGTGTCTCACTTCCTACATGCCAAGAAAAGTATCTTTCTTAGATTTTTTCAACATATTAGTAAATATCTTGATAAAATGCACAAGCATCATGATTGATTTTTTGTATTTGTTTCCTGGTCTCACTTAAGTTTTCTTTCTCTTTGTATTTCTTGTCTTTTCTTTCCTTATATATTATATTTGTAAATGGTTTTTATATCAATGTTTAAATATTTTCAATATATACTAATATTACATGTTCAAGAAAATGAAGCGATTAATATTGAGGATCAAGCTAATGATCCTATGGAAGAATATAATGATACTGGTAACATAGCTGAAGAATATGGGACAAATACATTGATCTAGGAGATTTTTAATAATGTTGGAATGGATGATGATGGAAACCAATATGATGACCATGCTTTTGATATACCTATACTTGAGAGGGAAATTAAAACTCTTTATGAAGGCTCAAAAACGTATCTTCTCTATGTTGTATTACTTTTGGTAAATTGAAAGGTGGTGAATGGTTTTTCAAACAAATGTGACACAAGTACTAAGGTATGTAATATATTTTGTGACATTTGGTACTATATAAATGATAAAGAAATTATTTTTTCCTTTGTTTTTAATGTTAGTACGTTTATCATGATTTAATTAATTTGTAACATTTGGATGTAATATGTATGATTAATATTGTTTAGTACATTAACCAGTACTAAATTTTTTATGTTGTAGATTATTAGGTGAATTTATGTTACGAATGTCAAATTTTTTACCTCGTACATACTGCGATTTACATGCCATTATGAAAGATATTGAAATGGAGCATCATTTTATTAATACATGCCCTAATGATGATATTCTATATTATAAAGAATATGCATCGAAAGAGAAATTCCCAAAATGTGATGAGAGTAGATATAAAACCGATAAAGTAACAAAAAAGGTGCCTCGCAGGGTTCTTCATTATATTCCCATTATTCCACATCGTGAAAATTGTTCAGGTGAAAAATCATAGAATAACTTATGGATTACCATGTAAAGCAAAGAAGTGAAGATGGTGTTCCTCAAATTCGTGCATATGGATCTGCATTTAGGAATATAGAGGAAAATTCGCCATCGTTTAAAAGAAAACCCCATAATATTAGACTTTCATTATCCACTAATGGTGTCAATCCATTTGAAAGCCCATATCTACTTACTGGGTGGTTCGTTTTTGTTATAAAGAATAAAATTCCTTCGTGGAAGTCAATAAAGAGGGAGAACATAATGTTGACAATGATTGTTGTAGGTATTAATTTGTTTAGAATAATTTTTTTTGACACAATAACATCTGATTTGACTTGTTTGTTTCATAATTATGTTTTACATTTTTTTTTACTCTTATATTTTCAATTATGCCTTATAATTATGTCCTATAATTGTTTTTATTTACTTATATATGGCGTAATTATGTATTGTTTGTTCCATCAATTAGGTAAGTATCAGGTGAAATATATGAATGTATATATTGAACCTCTTATCGATGTGTTAGTGGAGTTATGGAACGATGTCAATATGTATGATATCTCTTGACCAGTAGATGCAAAAAGGGAATTTAGATTTCCATGTAATATTTGTATGGAAAATTCATGATTCCCCAGAAATAAAATTAAATTTCTTTGGTATGTTAGAACAATACACTGCAGTTTAATAGTGTTTAATTTTGTGAAGTTCATTTCATGTATGTTTTTTAAATAGTTAGACCCTCATTGTACATACTTCAAATAATTGATATAAAAGTTATTCCATCTCTTCAGGTCTTGAAACAAATGGTGAATTAGCTTGTTCGGTTTTTGGCCCTAAGATGAAATCTTATCATTCAAGAAGCGTAGGAAAGGAGGTGTTTTATGATTATAGGCACTTCCTTTCTAAGAACCATAGGCACTGAATCACTGAAAAAAAAAAATTCAATGGGACAGAAGAGTCTGGATTAAGAACACGAAGAATGACACCTCGTGCATCGAAGTTGAAATACAATAGAGTCTCTCAAGGTATGGATCAAATTTTCTTTGTATTAATATACATGATATGTTTGGATTATTTTATATTTTTATGGAAATTTCTTCACTGTACTAATTGACAAGATATATTTTTGTTATAATACAATTAACTATGATTCATGTTGTAGGTCATTAAGGCATTAATCACAAGGAACTTCCATGCGGAATTAATTAATGAGGCCAACCATGAATTTCAAAGTGCAAATCATTCAAATAGCGGTGGGGATGACCAAAATATAAGAACCCTTTCATGGTTATTGATATAGAAACAAAGAAAGGATGTTAAATCGTTATTGAAAAACGAAAATTTCCAACTAGATTTTTTTCAAACATAAAGAATATCCTAACAAATTAAGGTGAATTAGGTGGGGTAAGAACTGTAAAAATTATAAAACATGCATGTATATCTTAGATTCACCCAATCTAACAATGTACTAAAGTTAAATACTGAATCTCTTCTACAAATATTTTGCGAAATTAAAAACACAATCGCTAATCATATGAACATAAAGAAAGATCAATCACACACAACACATATAATTTCATGGGGAAAGCATACAGCTAAAAACCCCACTATCTTCTATTTTATATTCAACATGGATCATGAAACAATTACATACAAAAATATTCTCACAAGAGCCCTCCATTACTTAGCTAATTTTCTCACGCTGTCATATGCAAAACTGACCAACATAACCAATTATCAACCTCCAGAAAACCTACCTTTCTTACACAATCCCTGATGGTAAATATCCCTAAAAGATAGGAATTCTTGCCTCCCTTGAATGTGAAAGTATCATGTGCACTCCAATGTGTGTTTGGTTGCATGTGTGCAACCCAATAATCCTACAACTGATAGTCAACTTCCCTTTCACCTAGAACTCAACCGGGTCTCCACTGGATCTAACATGCATGTAGCTAATAATAGTAAATCATCAGTTGCATGTGAGATCACTGATTGTGAATTAATTAATATTTAATTCACTATATCTCTCACTAGTGTATCTTTAGTTACAACTAGCCCAACTAAGTTTAACTCACTTAACTGAGTTAAATTGTTTTACAACTTGCATTAACTAATGCACCATTGCACTTTGAACTATGTTACAACTAGAATTACTCTGCATGCCTCACCAAATACCTCTAGCTCGAAATCCACTAGCTAACTGAATTTATCACTTTCAGTTAACTGATTCAAGTCCACATTGAGAAGAGATTACAGTCTAATGTCCATCTTAATTAAGGGATAACCAAAATAGACATGCATCCAAAAATAACACTATGGGCCCGACCCTAGTCTGGGTGCTTAATGAAACTATGTGCTTAAAGTAGAAATTATACAACAAGCATGTATATCTTAGATTCACCCGATATAACAATGTACTAAAGTTAAATACTGAATCGCTTCTAGAAATTTTTTGCAGAATTAAAAGCACAATCTCTAATCACATGAACATGAAGAAAGATAAATCACACACAACACAGATAATTTATCGGGGAAAGCTTTCAGCTAAAAACCCCACTATATTCTATTTTATATTAAGCATGGATCATGAAACAGTTACATACAAAACTATCTCACAAGAGCCCTCTAGTACATCAGCTAATTGTCTCACACTGCCATGTGAAAAACTGACCAACACATAGCCAATTCTTAGCCTCCAAATAGCCTTCCTTGCTTACGCAATCCCTGATGGTAAAAATACCTAAAATATAGGAATTCTTGCCTGCCTTGACTGTGCAAGTATCATGGGCACTCCAATGCATGTTTTATTGCATGTGTTTAAGAAGATAATTCTAAAACTGATAGTCAACCTCCCTTTCACCTAGAACTCAACTGGGTCTCCATTGAATTTGACATGCATGTAAATAAAAATAGTAAATCCTCAGTTACATGTGAGATCAATGATTGTGAATTACTTAATACTCAATTCACTGAATCTCTCACTAGTGTATATTTGGTTACAACTATCACAACTGAGTTTAACTCACTTAACCGAGTTATAATGTTTACAACTTCCACTAATTCATGCACCACTGTTCTTCGAACTCTGTTACAACTAGAATTACTCTGCATGTCCCACCAACCAACCTCTAACTCGAAATACACTACCTAACTAAATTTATCACTTTTAGTTAACTCATTCAAATCCACATTAATTAAGGGATAGTAAAAATATACATGCACCCAAAAATAGCACCGTGAGCCCCATCCTAGTCTGGCTGCTTAATGCAACGAGGTGCTAAATGAAACCAGGTGCTTAATGCACTAGGCGTGGGTGCTGAATCTTCGTGTTGAATCTCAAAACTCCCTCTCAATAAGAAAGGGATTATCCTTCACCCTGATCTCGTCTCTATGGTATTCAAATTTTCTCTTGGTGAGTGCCTTTGTCAGAATATCTACATCTCAATCTTTCGTGGGAATGTACTGAAGCAACATGATCCTCCTCTACACATGATCTCTGAGATTATGGTATTGTATATCTATATTATTAGACCTATCATGAAACACAAGATTAATCGAGAGTTTAATGCAAATCTGATTATAAAAATGAATCTCCTTCGGAGCTATCTAAGAACCAAACAAACCAACCAAGATATTTCTCATCCAGATAGCCTCACATGCAACTCGAATTGCTGCCATGTATTATGCTTTCGCTGCAATAAGTTCCACAGACCGTTGTTTCCTACTGTACCAGGAAACTTCTATCGATCCAACGCTAAAGATCCCCTCTGATGTGCTCTTTCTGTCTAATGGATTTCCAGCCCAATATGCATCTGTGAAGCTATGCAACTTCACTCCATCGATTCGTCTGTACCATAGATCATAATCTGATGTTCCCCTCAGGTATCTCAGGACATGCTTCCCTGCTTTACAAAAGAGCTTGGTAGGCTTAACCATAGCTTGACTCAACTGCTTAACTGCATAGAAAATATCCAATCTCATGTTCACTAGATACATTAGGGAACCCACCAACTTCCGATAGACAATAGCATCCACTACCTCTCTAGAAATAGCATCCTCTTTCCTCAAATTTCCTGGAAGAGGAGTATCCATGGGTTCGCAGCTCTCATGTTAAAATTACCCAATATCTCCTTTTCATACTTGCCTTGAGACACAAAAAGTTCACCAGACCGCTTACATATTTCCAATCCAAGTAAATAATGAAGGAGTCCCATGTTCTTCATTTCGAACTCCCTTGCAAAATACTCCTTGCATGTGTGTATCAACTGCTCACCACTAATCAAAATTAAATCATCAACATAAAGAAAAATTATCAATAGCTTAACCTCAACTACAATCTAGTACATGTTTGCATCTTCTTCACTTTTGGTGAAGCCAAGTGTGATGAAATAGCTATCTATCCGAGTGTACCAAGCACGAGGTGCTTGATTTAGCCCATACAATGCTATTTTGAGTCTGCACACATGTGAATCATTGTTGAAGATTTCAAAACCTTCAGGATGCTCTATGTACACCTCTTTCTCAATGATCCCATTGGGAAACAAAGTTTTCACATCCATCTGATGAATTCACCAGCCCATCTGCGCTGAGAGTGCAAGGATGGATCTTATGGAAGAGTACCTTGCGACAAGCGCAAAAGTCTCATCATAATTTATCCCCTCGATCTATGAGAAACCCCGGGCCACAAATCTGGCCTTGTATTTCTCCACACTCCCATCAGTATCTTTCTTTACCTTGTAGATCCATCTCGATCAAGCCATTGATTTGTCGATCGGTCTTGGGACTATCTCCCATGCACTGTTCTTGAGAATGGAGTCACACTCTGTCACCATTGCATCAACCCAAGTAGGATGATGCACTGCTTCTTGAAATTAAGATGGTTCAGTCACAATACATTTTCTCATAAGAGCCATGTATCTAGTAAATCGGTCAGGAGACTGTCTTTGTTTGTGTTGTGAAGTAGGGGCTCCTAAATTCTGTGCAGCATCAAGTCTCAGCCTATCAGCTTCTGTGGTGCGCCTTTTTCCATTTCTGATGGATGGATCTACATGAGTGATTTCATCCACTCGATGAACCTCCTCATGTGGTTGATCCACATCTTGAGACTCATCTTTGGGAACCAACAATTCCTCCTCTGCATGCAATTCAAACTCTGTCTCAAGGGACAACCGCATGGATTTCTCCTCATCAAATTTGATATCTCATCGCACAACATTCATTCTGTTGTTTGGAAAATACACACGATAATTATGGGGTGTTTCAGTTTACCCCACAAAATTCCCAACCTCAGCGGTTGGTTCCATCTTCTTCTTGGCGTACTTTCTCACATACACATAAAAAAATGAGACAAAAATCTTAAAGTGTGAAACATCAGGTTTCTTACTAGTGAAAGCCTCTTCAGGTGTAATCATGCCAAGTACTCTATGAGGACAACAGTTTTGCACATGTACCACTGTATTTCATGCTTCCATCCACAGATGCATCGATAGGCCTTGATCATTCAACATCGCTCATGTTGCACCCACAATAGTTATGTTCTTCCTCTCTGCAACCCCATTTTGCTATGGGTTAGGACGTGCTATGAGTTCTCTTCAAATTTATTATTTGCTACATAAGTTCTTCAATTCGTTAGACATGTATTCTCCACCATTATCACTTCTAAGAGCCTTCACTTGCTTCCTCGAATCATTCTCCACCAATGATTTAAAATCACAGAACTTAGAGAATGTTTGATCTTTCTTCTGCATGAAGAATACCCCGCACTTATGATAAAATTCATCAACAAATATTACATAGTACTTATGTTTTGTTGTTGAAGAAACCGAGAAAGGACCGCATACATATGTGTGAAATCTCTCAAGCATCCCCGAAGCTTGGTTTTCCTTCTCATAAAAGGAGGCCTTTACATATTTTCCCATAGTACATCCCTTGTATGTGTCTGACTGTGGGATCATACACCAAGGAAGACCAGTAGAAATATGTCGCATGAATTTCAAGGCTCCATGGTGAGGATGGCCCAATTTCCTATGCCATAATTCGCCCTCATCTTGGCTCACCACTTATTTTGCCTTGCCCATCATTGTTGCACAACTTTCTACCTCTAGCTTGTAGAGATTCTTAACTCGAATCCCTATCCTCTTGGCTTGACCCATTGTTTTATGTCGTATGAAATATTTTCCATCACTAAAAACAACGTCATAGCTTCTATCCTCCAACATTGTGACTGAGACAAAAATTTTCTTCAGACCTAGTACATGCATCACATATTTTAATTGAAATGGTTTACCTGAATCCCTCTGAAATGTAATGGTACCAATCCCGATAGCACTGTACCATCCGCTGTTGCCCATCTCAATATGCATTTGGAGATATTTCTCCTCCAATTCATTGAAAAGTTCCTTATCTCTTGTCACATGAAAGGAAGCACTACTATCTAAATACCACACAGATACCAACGCACTAAAAACCATGCATGCGATCAATGACCATTCAAGCTCAAATTTCGAGGCAAGGGCCTCACTAGCTGCAGATCCAACAACCTTCTTTTTCTTCTTCTTTTGTGGACAATTAGTAGAAAAATGCCCATGTTGTGACAGTGAAAACACTTCACCTTGGACATGTCCTGCTTCTTGCCATTCTTGGACTCAGATTTTGAATGGAATTTCTTCCTCTCCACTTTCCTTGCCTTAGTAGCTAAAGAACAATCCTCTTCATGCCCATTCTTAGATGAAGATCCATCTCTGGTGTTCCGTTTGAACTCCTCCTCCACCAAATCCAACCACAATTGTTCCTAATCTGGAAAATTTTCCCTTTCGTTGAGAGATTCTTGATAACTATGCCAACTCTTAGGAAGTCCTAGCAGAGATAAGCTCACCAAATCATCATCATCGAATGTTATTACCACACTCTCCAGTTCATCCCGACATTGGACAAAATTTGTGAGATATTTTGGAATGGTGTCGCCCTTTTTCATCTTAATCTTCCAGAGTTTATCTTTGAGCGCCAATTTCCTATGGCCGTTTCTGGTTTGGAAAAGATCCATCAAAGCCTTCCACATTGCATATTATGTGTATTTCCTATGGAGGCTTGACACAATGTGGTCTCATACTCCCTCCAACGGGATCCTCCTCGGCTTGGCCACTTTCTTTTTCCATGCATCAAGATTTGCAGCATCTGTGACATCTGTCTTAGGAGAATATTTGTCAATGAATTCCTTCAAGCCATTGTCTTCGAGTACTGCTTCCATCCTATACTTCCAAGAAATGTATTTCGAGTTTCCCTGGAGTGCATACTCTAACCTCAAGCCATTGAAAGCCATTTCGATCTTGAATCAGTTGTAGCACCAAGGAAGTCTTTATACAAATTCGAATTATATCTAATCACAAACTCAGCTCTCGCTTCACTTCTAAAATTTCCTATGCTTTGATACCATGTATAAATTATACAACAAGCATGTATATCTTGGATTCACTCGATATAAAAATGTACTAAACTTAAATACTAAATCTCTTCTACAAATATTTTGCGGAATTAAAAACACAATTTCTAATCACATGAACATGAAGAAAGATCAATCACACACAACACAGATAATTTCCCAGGGAAATATTATAGCTAAAAACCCCACTATCTTCTATTATATATTAAGAATGGATCATGAAACAATTACATACAAAAATCTCTCATAAGGTCTCTCCAGTACATCAACTAATTGTCTCACACTGTCATATGAAAAATTGACCAACACATAGCCAATTCTCAGCCTCTAGACAGTCTATCTTGCTTGTGCAATCACTGATGGTAAAGATCCCTAAAATATAGGAATTATTTCCTTCCTTGAATGTGAAAGTATCATGGTAACTCCAATGGGTGTTTTCCTGCATGTGTGCAAGTAGATAATCCTACAACTATTATTCAACCTTCCTTTCACCTAGAACTCAACTGGGTCTCCACTAAAACTGACATGCATGCAACTAATAATAGTAAATCCTCAGCTGCATGTTATATCACTGATTGTGAATTAATTAATATTTAATTCACTGAATCTATCACTAGTGTATCTTTAGCTACAACTAGCACAACTGATTTTAACTCACTTAACTACGTTAAAATTTTTACAACTTGCACCAACTCATGCACCACTGCACTTCGAACTCTATTACAACTAGAATTACTCTACATGTCCCACCAACCAACTCTACATCGAAATCCACTAGCTAACGGAATTTATCACTTTCAGTTAACTCATTCAAGTCCACATTGAGAATATATTACAGTTTAATGTCCATCTTAATTAAGGGATAATAAAAATATACATGCACCCAAAAATAGTATTGTGGGCCCCACCCTAGTCTGGGTGCTTAATGAAACTAGGTGTTGAATGCAACCAGGTGCTTAATGCACTAGGCATGGGTGTTGAATCTTCTTGTTGAATCTCAACACTTAATGCACTAGGCGTGGGTGCTGATTTTTCTTGTTGAATCTCAACAACCCCTCTCAACAAGAAAGGCATTATCCTTCACCCCGATCTTGTCTCTATGGTATTTGAATTTTTTCCTAGTGAGCACCTTTGTCAGAATATCTACATCCTAATATTCCATGGGAATATACTGAAGCAACATTATCCTTCTCTGCACACAGTATCTGAGATGATGGTACCAGATATCTATATGCTTGGACCTATCATGAAACATATGATTAATAGAGAGTTTAATGAAACTCTAATTATCACAATGAATCACTGTCGGATCCATTTGAGAACCAAAAAAACCAACCAAGATCTTTCTCATCTAGATAGCCTCACATGCAACTTGAATTTCTGCCATGTATTCCACTTCCACTGAACTGAGTTCCACGGATCATTGCTTCATGTTGTAACAGGAAACTGTTGTCGATCCAATGCTAAATATCCCCACTGATGTGATCTTTCTGTCTGATGGACTGCCTGACCAATCTGCATCAGTTAATCCATGCAGCTTCACTCCCTTTATCCTTTTGTACCATAGACCATACTTTGATGTTCCCCTCAGGTATCTTAGGACATGCCTCCCTGCCTTCCAAAAGAGCTTGGTAGGCTTAACCATAGCTTGACTCAGCTGGTTAACTACATAGAAAATTTCTAGTCTCGTGTTCACTAGATACATTAGTGCAACCACTAATTTTCAGTAGACAGAAACATCCACTACTTCTCCAGAAGTAGCATCCTCTTTCCTCCAATTTCTTGGAAGAGGAGTATCCATGGGTTTGCAGCTCTCCATCTTAAAGTTACCCAATATCTCCATTGCATACTTTCCTTGAGACACAAAACGTTCACCATCCCATTTCCATATTTCCAATCCTAGGAATAAATGAGGAGGCCCATATCCTTCATTTCTAACTCCCTTACAAGATCCTCCTTCCATGAGTGTATTAGCTGCTCATCACCAGTAAAAATTAGATCATCAAAATAAAGAAAAATGATCAATAGCTTACCCTCAACCACAATCTAGTACAGGTTTGCATCTGCTTCACTTTTAGTGAAGCCGAGTTTGGTGAAATAACTGTCTATTTGAGTGTACCAACCACGGGGTGCTTGCTTCAACCCATACAATGCTCTTTTGAGTCCGCACACATGCGACTCACTGTTGAATATTTCGAAACCTTCAGGTTGCTCTATGTACACCTCTTCCTCAATGATCCCATTGAGAAACACAGTTTTCACATCCATCTGATTAATGCACCAGCCCATCTGTGCTGAAAGTGAAAAGATGGATCTTATGGAAGAGTACCTTGCAACAGGTGCAAAAGCCTCATCATAATCTATCCCCTCAATCTATGAGAAACCCTGGGCCACAAATCTAGCCTTGCATTTCTCTACACTCCCATAAGCAATTTTTTTTACCTTGTATATCCATCTCAATCCAACCACTGATTTGTCGACTGGTATTGGGACTATCTCCCATGCATTTTTCTTGACAATGCAGTCATACCCCTCCACCATTGAATCAACCCAAGTTGGCTGCTGTACTACTTCCTAAAAGGAAGATGGTCTAGTCACAATAAATTTTCTCATAAGAGCCATGTATCCAGTAAATCGACCAGGAGACTGTCTCCGTCTGTGCTGTGAAGTAGGGGCTCCTACATTCTCTGCATCATCAAGTCTCAATCTATCAGCTTCTTTGTTGTGCCTTCTACCATTTTTTATGGATGGATCTGCATGAGTGTTTTCCTCCACTCCATGAACCTCCTCATGTGGCTGATCCACATATTTAGACCCATCCTTGGGAACCAGTAGTTCCTCCTCTGCATGCAAGTCCAACTCCCTCTCAATGGAAAACCGCATGGCTTTCTCCTCATCAAATTTGATATCCCATTGCACAACAGTCATTATTTTTTTTGGAAAATACACATGATAATTATGGGGTGTTTTAGTGTACCCCACAAAAGTCCCAACCTTAGTTGGTGGTTCCAGCTTCTTCCTGGAGTCCTTGGTCACATGCACATAAACAAATGAGCCAAAAATCTTAAAGTGTGAAACGTCAGGTTTCTTACCAGTGAAAGCCTCTTCAGGTGTACTCAAGCCAAGAACTTTATGAGGACAACTATTTTATACATGTACCGTTGCATTGCATTCTTCTGCCCATAGATGCATTGGTAGTCCTTGATCATGCAACATCGATCGTGCTACACCCACAATATTTATTTTCTTCCTCTCCGCGACCCCATTCTATTGTGGGTTATGAGGCATTAGGAGTTCTCTTTGAATTCCTTCTTTGTTGCAGAATTTCTTGAATTCATTAGAGATGTATTATCCACCATTATCACTTCTAAGAGCCTTCACTTTCTTCCCTGACTCTTTCTCCACTAGTTCCTTAAACTCACCAAACTTAGAGAACGTTTGACCTTTCTTCAGCATGAAGAAGATCCAACACTTACAAGAAAATTCATCAACAACGATTACATAGTACTTATGTTCTGTTGTTGAAGCAACATAGAAAGGACCACACACATCTGTGTGAACTCTATCAAGGATCCTCATAGCTCAGTTTTCCTTCTCATGAAAGGCAGCCTTTACATATTTTCCCATAGTACATCCCTTGCATGTGTCTGACTATGCAAGTATACCCCTGGGAAGACCAATAGAAATCAATTGCATGAATTTAAAGGCTCCATGGTGAAGATGACCCAATCGCCTGTGCCATAATTCGCCATCATCCCAGCTCACCACTTGATTTGCCTTGCACATAATTGCTGCGCAGCCATCTACCTCCAGCTTGTAGAGATTCTTAACTCGAATCCCTATCCTTTTGGCTTTTCCTATTGTTTTATGTTGCTGGAAATCTTTTCCATGACTAAAAACAACATCATAGCCTCTATCTGCCAACATTGCGACTGAGACCAAATTTTTCTTCAGACCTGGTACATGCATCAGTTATTTTAATTGAAAGGGTTTACCTGACGCCCTCTAAAAGTTAATGGTAGCAATCCTGGTAGCACTGTACCGTCCATTTTCGCCCATTTCAATATGCATATCGAGATATTTCTCCTCGAAGTCACTGAAAAGTTCCTTATCTCTGTTGGGAAACCAACTCCAAAAATAGAAGAAAAGAGATATCAACGCCTTAGAAATAAGCCACTTCAAGGGGGAAACCTCCAATAAATTACATGAATGAACAATTTTTGGATGATACAAATGAAAAAACCTCCTTTCTATATATAGGAGTCCATGGGGCCACAATGTAATCCTAGTCGACCTAACAATAATAATTTGAGGGCACAATAATAACAATATGGGGGTTATAGGGGTACAACAATAACAATAAGGGGGTAACACTAACAACAATAAGGGACTATACTAGTAATATAAGGACCTAACATGCTTCTCTCCTTAACAAAGGTGTTGTCCTCAACGCTTGAGTATCTCCGGGTTCTTTTGTATAAAATTATCATCCTCCCATGTATAATCTTCTGCGGGTAAGTTCTTCCATTTGATGAGATACTCTGAAATTGATCGAATTCGTAGTTATCGAGTTTTTGTTTCCGTGACTGCTTCAGGTTCCAATATGGTTTTTCCTTCCTCATAAAGTTCTGGAAATATTGTTTGAACTGGAAGTCTGTCCCCTATAAACTTTTTTAAGCATGAAACATGGAAAACTGGATGCACTCGCGAAGAAGCATGAAGCTCCAATTTGTATGCCATAGTACCAATATTTTGCAAAACCTTGTAAGGACCATAGTATTTTGGTGATAATTTATTATCCTTCTTAGCTTTCTTGAGGGAAATTTGTTTGTATGGTTGTAGCCATAAAAATACCCAGTCTCCCACATCAAAACTTCTCTCACTGCGATGTTGATCTGCTTATTGTTTCATTTGATTTTGTGCCAAATTTAGGTTATCCTTTAAGAGTTGGAGAACTTCTTGTTGATGCTCGATGTGATCCTCCACTACTTGAAACCTAGCATTTTCCCTTAAAGAAGATGTGATGGATGGTGGATGATATTCATAAAGTGCCATAAATGGGTCATTTTTGCTGTAGTATGGAAGGAAGTGTTATACCACCATTCAGCCATAGGTAACCACTTGACCCATTGTGCTTTCTTATCAGATACAAAACAACGAATATATCCTTCCAAACATTTATTCACTATCTCTATTTGACCATCGGATTGAGGATGATAAGATGAGCTATGAGCTAGTTGAGTACCCAAACAAGAAAAAAATTCCATCCAAAAATTTCCTGTAAAAATGGGATCTTTGTCACTTACAATAATCTTCGGGTTTCCATGTAGCTTTTGAATTGTTTCCATAAATGCAATAGAAATTTTACTTGATTTAAATGGATGATATAATGCACAAAAGTGTGCATAATTTGTAAGTCTATCAACTACCACCATGATAACACTCCTTCCTTCGGACTTACGTAAACCTGTTATAAAATACATTGAAATATCCTCCCAACGTTGACTAGGAATGGATAAAGGTTTTAGAAGACCCGGGGTCTTAATTTTCTACACTTTATTTTGCTGGAAAGCCAAACATTTCGCCACAAACTTTTGATATCAAATTTAAGGCCATCCTAAAAAAATTCTTTCTTCACCCTATGGTAAGTTTTTAGAAATCCCGAGTGTCCTCCTAAAGGAGAAGTGTGCAATTCCAAAAGAATATTTTGTTTTAGTGTGGAATTATTGCAAATATATAAGCGATATTTGTACCATAAGGAATCATTTTTCCAACTAAATGTATTAGATGTACTAGGATCTTGCTGAAACTTTTGAATGAGAGTCCACACTTCTTCGTCCTTCTTCTATTCATCCCTTGCTTTGGTTATCCAATCTGGTTGGATAATTGAAATGGCACAAAGCAATGCTTCCACCTCTTCATCCTTTCTTGAGACTGCATCTGCAACATCATTTAGCTTCCCTTTTTTGTAGACGATTTCAAATTCATAACCCAACATCTTTGTGACCCATTTTTTCTACTCTTCTGAAGATAGTCTTTGTTCCAAAAAGTGTTTTAAGACTATCATGATCAGTTTTTACCTTGAAGTGTCTTCCCATTAGGTAAGGTCTCCATTTATTTAGTGCATGTAGTATTGTCAACATTTCCTTCTCATAAATATCGTTTTGTAAATACTTTTCTTTGATTGAATGAATTTAAAAAGAAATGGGCCTTCCTTGCATTAAAACAACACCAATTCCATTTCCTGAAGCATCACATTCCATAATAAAGGTTTTTGTGAAGTCTGGCGTAGCTAAGACTGGTGCTAGGAACATTGCCTCTTTAAGATGTTCAAAGGCCTTAGTTGCTTCAGGAGTCCATGAAAATGCATCTTTCTTCAATAATGTTGTTAGAGGTGCTACTATTCTCCCATAATTCCTAAAAAACTTGCGATAATACCCTATTAACCCAAGAAATCTGCGCAACTGCTTTATGGTTGTGGGGACTTTCCATTCCTTAATGGCTTTAATTTTGTTAAGGTCTACCTTAACACTCTCGTGAGATAAAATATGACCCAGATATTCCACCTCTTGTACTCCAAAGAAACATTTGGATGTTTTTGCATATAATTGTTTCTCCTCCAATATTTTGAGAACCCTGTCAACATATAGAACATGATCCTTCCAAGACCTGTTGTACATTAGTATATCATCAAAAAATACTAGCACAAAATTTCTAAGGAATGGTTTGAAAATGCATTTCATCAACCCTTGAAATGTAGAAGGTGCATTGGTAAGGCCAAAAGGCATGACCAAAAATTCATAATGATCCTCATGAGTTTGAAATGCTATTTTGGAATATCTTCAATCTTCATTCTAATTTGATGATATCCTGAATGAAGATCCAACTTGGTAAAATAAAATTTCTCCATGTGGTTCATCCAATAATTCATCAATCACAGGAATGGGAACTTTATCTTTAATAGTGAGATTATTGAGCTCCCTATAATCTAGACACATGTGCCATGATCCATATTTCTTGTTCACCAATACTACTGGAGTAGAGAAAGAACTTTGATTAGGTTTAATTATACCTGTCTCTAACATTTTTGCAATCATAAGTTCAATTTTTCTCTTTTGGACATAAGGATATCTGTAATTCTTGATGTTTGGAGGAACACTTCCTGGAATAAAATGAATAGCATGATCATGATCACAAATAGGTGGGAGTCCTTTGGGAGTATCAAACACCTTGGAATGATTTTCCAAGACTTTTTGGAGATATGGAGAAATAGATGATTTGGATGTTGGAATTTTTAGTGAGCATAATTGTGCAATTACGCCTCATAGTTATTTCTTCAGAAGCTTTGTCATGACATTAGAGCTTATTATCTTTCACGGCTTCGCTACGATACCCCGTAATTCGATTTCCTTTCCTTCAGAAAAAAATTTCAAGAAAAGTTCTTGAAAATTAAAAGCTACCGTCCCCAAAGATTGTAACCATTGTACTCCTAGTACAACGTCAGCACCTCCCATTGGGATGGAAAGCATTGAACTATTCAATACATATTCCCCCATGGCTAGCTTGATATTATGGAATTTTCTAGAGAAATTTATATTTCCTCCATTTGCAACCATCACTTGACATTCTGGTTCTGGGTATAGGAAACAATTCAATTCCTTGGCTACCTTACAATGAATAAAATTATGGGTACTACCCGAATCAATCAACACTATTACCTTTTTCTCTTGATATGTCCTTCTATCTTGAGAGTTTTAGGAGTGTTCATTCTTTCCAATGCATTAAATGATATGGTCAGACTCATTTCTTCTTCTTCTAGGGTCTCTTCCTGGTGTATATCCTCTACTTTTAAAGTTTCTTCTTCATTTTCTTCTTCCTCTTCACAATATATGTAAAATAATTTCTTCTGAGTGCACTTATTACCTTTAGTGTATTTTCTATCACAACTATAGCAAAGCCCTTTTACTCTTTTTTCTTCCAATTGTTGTGGTGTCAACCTTGTAGGTTGTGGAATTCTAGGAGTAGCAACACTTCCATATTTATAGATGTGAGTGGTAGGCTTCCTTGTCACCATAATTTTACATTCAATTTTTCTTGCCAACTTGAATGCCTTCTCCAATGAATCAGGTTCCCAAACACGAAATTCATGTTGGATGTTATCCTTTAAAGTCCCTATGAAGACATCAATCCTGTGTTCCTCTGGAATATCAATTACCCTTATATTCAATTTTTGGAAGTCCTCAATGTGCTCCGCCCTTGAACCCTTTTGTTTGAGATTTATCAATTGGCTAAATAAGGTGTTGCTCTTTGTATCCTCATAATGTGCTATCATTTCCTCCGTAAAAATTGACCAAGTGACAATTTTTTATGGGAGCAAAGCCATTGATACCATACAAATGTATTTTGGTCTAAATGTAAAGTTGCAATGCGTACCTTTTGTGTGTTTTGCACATTATTGAGATCAAAATATTGCTCCATATGTAGTATCCATGTCATGGGGTCCTTGCCATCAAACTTCCTCATATCCATCTTTGGAATATGGTGGTTCTTCCACCCAACATTATAGTTTATGAAATCACGATTAAAATTTATTTTGTTCTCATCATGAGTTTCCTCTACTATATTTTTGCCATTAGGAAAAATTTCTTGTATCAACTTTTTCAAACCTTCGATGTCTAATTTTAGATCATTCTTCATGTTTTCCATGTTTTCCTTCATTTTTTCGTCGATCTTAGCTTCCATGTCATCCATCTTAGATTCCATGCCCACTTCCATGCCATCCATCTTAGCTTCCAAAGCATACATCTTAGCTTCCATGCCTTTCTTCAAACCATCCATCTTAGTTTCCATGCCTTTCTTCAAAACTACCATTTCATTTTTTGTTGCTCTTTGCAATAGCGAATTTGGTGCACTTTCTCTTGTAATTTTGATATCTCATGTTGTGTTTCTTCGTCTTCATGAGTCATAGTAGAGCCTTCTGAAGGCTTAATTGGTGTTGAATTCTTTTTAGGGGGGATTTTAGAACCCAATATTTGATATCTATTCTTCAATATGCCCTTGGAATAAATTCAAACTATTTTTTTTCAAACAAGACTTATGTAATTCGAAAAAAATACTCACCTTTTTCTTGCTTTTGAGGAGCTCGATATTGAAACTGAATTATCTTTGTGATTTTGGATCTTCAAAATCAGAAATTTGACCCTGCCATATCCCTCTAAGTCCTCTTTCTAATGCCATAGGTCTGACCTAATTTTGATTCTTCAAGACAAAGCTATGTCCAATTGCCCACAATGACCTAATTATGGACTGGTTCAATAGAGAAAATTTGTACGATTTGCCACATTTCACTGTTTTCTCCTTTGGCTCTGAAATTGATAGAACAGAAACTAAAGTTTGTGTACTTCCAGCCAATTTTTACAGAATTCCAATTCGATGCTCAGAGCGAGAGTTATGAAGATTTTCCCACGATCACCACTTTGAGATGAAATTCGGGAGCCTAGAAAACACCTAACTTCCATATATCATATATCTGAAAATATTGTGAAACAAGCTCTGAAATTTTGCAACGACACTGAACAAGATTTCTTCTTCGCGCTCTAAAAATTTCTTCTTTTGAACCTTATTAGAAAACACATTATAGAGAACATGCCACGGTGACTTGTTTGGTGCAGTGAGACCCTAGAATCCAATTCTCTGATACCAAATGTTGGGAAACCAACTCCAAAAATAGAAGAAAAGAGGAATCAATGCCTTAGAAATAAGCCAATTCTAGGGGGTAACCTCCAATACATTACATGAATGAACAATTCTTGGATGATACGAATGAAAAAACCTCCTTTCTATATATAGGAGTCCATGGGGCCACAATGTAATCCCAAGGGGATGAGGGCGAATTATGGCACACAAGATTGGGCCATCTTCACCATGGCGCTTTGAAGATTTTGCAGCAAATTTCTACTGGACTTCCCAAGGGTACTCTAGTGCATTCAGATCAGTGCAAAGGATGTACTATGGGTAAATTTGTGAATACCACCTTTCATGAGAAGGAGAACCATGCTTCGGTGATCCTGGAGAGAATTCACACAGACGTGTGTGGACCTTTCTCGGTTGCTTCAACAAAAAAACACAGGTTTTATGTGATATTGTTGATGACTATTCTTGTAGATGCTGGATCTTCTTCATGCAGAAGAAGAGTGAAACATTCTCAAAGTTCTGTGAGTTCAAGGAATTGGTGGAGAAGGAGTCGGGGAAGCAAGTGAAAGCTCTAAGGAGCGATAATGGTGGTGAATACATCTCGGGAAAATTCAAAGACTTCTGTAGGAAAGAAGGAATTCAAAGAGAACTCATAGTGCCTCATAACCCACAACAGAATGGGGTCGCAAAGAGAAAGAATAGAACAATCGTGGGTGCTGCATGAGCGATGCTGCATGATCAGGGCCTACCGATGCACTTGTGGGCGGAAGCATGCAACACTCCGGTTTATGTACAAAACTGTTGTCCTCATAGAGTACTTGGCATGAGTACACCTGAAGAAGCTTTTATTGGTAAGAATCCTGATATTTCTCATTTAAAGATTTGTGGCTCACATGTTTAAATTCATGTGACGAAGGATGTCAGGAAGAAGTTGGAGCCGACTGTAGAAGTTGGGATATTTTTGGGGTACATAGAGACACCCCATAACTATCGTGTGTATTTTCCAGACAGTCGGATGAATTTTGTGTGATGGGATATAAAATTTAATGAGGTGAAAGCCATGAAGTTGTCGCTTGAGAGGGGGCTACACTTGTATGCGGAGGAGGAACTTCTTGTTCCCAAATATGAGCCTCTGGATGTGGATCAGCCACAGGAGGAGATTCATGGAGTGGAGGAGTCCACTCATGTAGAACCAAACATCATACAAGGCAGAAAGCATACCATAGAAGCTGAGAGACTGAAGCTTGATGTGGCACAGAATATAGGAGTCCCTCCATCACAATGCAGACAGAGACAGTCACCTGACCGATATACTGGATACATGGCTCTTATGAGCAAGTGTATTGTGACAGAGCCATCTTCTTTTGAAGAAGCAGTGTAGGAGCCCACATGGGTAGATGCCATGGTGGAGAAGTATGACTCCATTGTCAGAAACAGTGCTTGGGAAATTGTTCCAAGGTTGGTGGGAAAATCATTTGTAGGATCAAGATGGATCTACAAGGTAAAGCAAGTTGTTGATGGGAGTGTCGTGAAGTATAAGGCAAGATTTGTTGCCTGGGGCTTCTCACATATTGAGGGGATTGACTATGAAGAAACATTTGCACCTGTCACACGGTATTCTTCCATACGGACCATCATTTCTCTCTCAGCGCAGATGGGTTGGCACATTCATCATATGGATGTGAAGATTGCGTTACTTAATGGGATCATTGAGGAAGAGGTGTACATTGAGCATCCTAAAGGATTTGAGATCTTCAGCAACGATTCGCATGTGTGCAGGCTCAAAAGAGTGTTGTATGGGCTGAAACAAGCACCCCGTGCTTGGTACACTCGGATTGATAGCTATTTCACTGGACTTGGCTTCACCAAGAGTGAGGCGGATGCAAAATTGTACCAGATTTTGGTTGAGGGTAAGATTTTAATCATTGTAATTTATGTTGATGATTTAATACTAACAAGTGATGAGCAATTGATGTTGATCAGCGGTTGTCATTGATGTCAACCCAAGCAGCACCAGGGGCTAACCCAATATTGCATGGGAATTTTCACTTACCAAATTAATATATATTCTGGTCAATAATGCTTTTGATGGTTTCTACTTGTCGAGATGTTTCCGTTGATATATGACACACCATGTAATTCTTTATGGTTTGAGAGATATTCATGTTTGAAGTATGTACCCCCAGTTAGTGGGCTAAAACCCCATGGGGTTGGGGCATGGATCATTGAAAATTCATAATTAATATTTTTTAAGCTCCTAAAATCCCTTCCCCATTCACTTGTTGAAGGCCCTCTCAACCTAAGCATTTATATAAATTGTGATCCTCATTTCCTCCTTATGCAAGAGATTCGGCCATCTGAAATCGGTGATCGTGGAATTTTCGCTCTAAATTTTTTTCTACGAAGGTTCATAAGCTGAAATTTTTATGAGGTGAAGCTGAAATCCTGAGGAATCATTTGTAAAAATTTCAGATCAAGGTGCCCAATTTTTTTGGAGATATGATCTGTGGAAGTTAGGGTTTTTGGAGGATCCTGAAATTCATATCAAATAAGTGACCTTGGTAAATTCGTCATAACTCTCTCTCTGAATATCGGATTGGAATTTCGTAAAATTTGGAAGATGATGCATAGTGTGCACTTTTTTCTCTATCAATTTTAGAGCCAAATGAAGAAACAATGACACGTGTCCTGCCGTACAAGTGCACTCTGGTGAAACAGTCCACAATTAGGGCATTGTGAGAGATTGGGTATAACTCTCTCTTGAAAAATCCAAATTGGGTCACACATGTGGCATTGGAAAGATGCATTAGAGGAATACTATAGGACCAAAAATCAAATATTGAGGATCTGAAATAACAGAGATACAACAGATTCAATATCGAGCTCCTAGAAGGAAAGAAAAAGCTAGATCATGTGTTGTCAAGGGTTGCAAAGGACCAGACTTTCTACGGCAACAAAGCAAAGCAAGGTGTAGCAGAGGGTAGCATGATAAGAGAAACAACCAAGGAGCATAACAGCAGCAATAATTTCATCATATGAAGTCTTCAAGTGGGCAGCACTGCATACAATCATTGTAAAGGTATCATTGTACTTAGTCATTATAAATACATTATTGTACATATTGTACTAGTGTCTATCTGCCAAGGGTTGAATAGGAAGTGTTGGGAGGTCTAGGATCATCATTAGGTGGTTGTGTCAAATTTTGGGTTATGGTATAGTATATCTTCTTCTTTTGCATCATTCTATATCATCGTAAAGTGGACCATTTTCCCTGGTACAAGAGTCCATTCTTCTTTTATTCTTCTATAGGGTGTTAGGGTGGTGCTAGGGTGAGTTGTAGCTCATTGGGTGTTGGGGCATCCGTTCAGTTGACTACTGAATAATCTCGGGTGTTGGAGCGTCCATACAGTGGGAGTTGGAGAAGAATGCTTTTATAGATTCTAGGAACTTGGAGCTTTATTTTCAATTGGAGTTGAATATTATAGAATTATTAGAAAATAATTAGGTGGTTTTTGTCCCGGAGTGGGTTTCCACCTTAAAAACTGTGTGCATTTTTATTCCTCTTGTTTGCTGCTATCATTGTACAAACACTGATAATAATTGAAGACTAAATAATGCTCTAATTAAAAGAAATACTGATTCACCCCCCCCCCCTCTCAGTATTTCCAACAATTGGTATCAGAGCTTGGTTCCTCCAATAGTAGTTTAACAGTTGGAAGGAGGTCATGGAGCATACCAAGAATGGTGTACCTCTATTAAATGAAAATAATTATGCACTCTGGAAAGGAATAATGGAGGTATATATCTTGGTGCAAGGTTATGAATTATGGGAAACTATTCAAAATGGATTTACATCAACCGCGGATGAACGAGGTAAGAAGAATTTGGTAAATGATGCAAAAGAAAAGAATATTATTATCAGTGGACTTATTGAATTTGCTTATCATAAGGTGTTGGGTTGTAAAACAACCAAAAATGTATGGGACAAGCTTGAGAATATATATGCAGGTGACTCAAATGTCAAAGAAGCAAAGCTTCAAATCTATAGAGAAAAATTTGAGCAACTCAGAATGAAAGAAGATTGCAACATTGCTGCATACTTCCAATACGTTGATGAAATAACCAATACTCTGGAAGGATTGGGAGAGCCAGTTGATGAGAAGAATATCATACGGAAGATTCTTAGAACGTTACCAGGGAGATTCAACCCAAAGGTATCGGTCTTAGAATACAATGCAAATCTGCACAAACTCAGCAAGGAAGAATTACATGGAGTTATAATAGCATATGAAATGAGACTTGATGAAGAGAAGGGTACTTAAAATCTAGAAACTGCGTTCATTGTATCTAAGCAAACCACTAAGGACAAACAACCTTCAATTGAAATGACATGCACCCGCAAGTGTGAAGAAAAGGGAGATGATGGAGAAGGTCTTTCAGATGAAGAATATTCTTACTTTAAAAGAAAAATAAAACCTGGTAAGGGAAAATTCAAAGGTAAAATTCCATTGATATGTTTCGGTTGTGGTGAGGTTGGGAATTTCGTAGCAAAATTTCTGAACAAAAGTGATGACAACTCAAAAGGAAAGAAAGGCTTTAAGAAATTCAACAAGCAAGGCAAAAAGAAAGGATCCAAAAGGAACTTTCTCTCTAAAGAAGATAGCTCATCATCCGATGAAGAAAGTGACAGAAAAGAAGAAGCCAATGAGAAAGTATTGTTTATGGCCAAGCACAATAAACAAGAATTATCAAAAAATGAAGAAGAAGGGTTGATCATAGAATAATTTTATGAGGAGGCAATCAAGCTTATAAAAGAGCTCAATGCTGAGAAGATCGGTTCCAATACTCTTGAAGAACAAGTTCAAGGTCTCAAAATTGAGGTTGAAGAACACAAATGTATTGAAGAGTCACTTCAAAAGAAGTTGGAAGAAAGAAAACAAGAAAGGGAAGCATTAGAAGCTGAAGTAGTCTCGTTGCGTAAGGAATTGAAGAAGGGAAAAACTATCCAAAACTATGCTAACAGCTCAAGGGCATTGGAAGAACTCATCAACAATAAATGATCTTACAATGACAGAACTGGCCTCAGTTACAAAGAAGAAGAATTAGGACCTTCTACAACAAAATACAATGAACCTATGAGATCTGACATACATGTAGACTTCATTGGACAAGATTCGCAAGCACATCCTTGGAAGACAATTCCTTGACGAATATTTTCATCCAGGTACCAACATATTTTTCATGGCTATTGTTATTCATGTGGAAAATTTGGTCATGAAGTTGTAGAATGTCACACGTACCCTAGGAACCAATACAATTCCAAGAGATTCTTCAAATATGAACCTCCCAAGGCTCAACTAAACATCAATAGATTTGAACATTTAAGAAATAATATGGAATGTTACAAATTTCAGAACTTTGGACACATAGCCAGAGACTGCAGACTTGAAAATCCTCTAGAATAATCTTCGAATCCATAGAATGAACGAACATGGAAGAAGAAGAAGACTGATAATTGTGCTCTCGCTCTCAAGGCTCAAAAAAATAAAGATGTGTGGTATGTTGACAGCGGTTGCTCAACGCATATGACTAGAGATAGAAGGAAATTTGTATCTCTGAAAGAGAAGAAGGATGGAACCATATCCTTTGGAAATTATGGATCTTCAAATGTTATAGGATCAGGTACCATCACTCTCGGAAGCAAAGATGTTATAGCCAAGAATGTTCTATTGGTCGAAAACATGAATCACAATCTGCTCAGTGTTGGACAAATGTGTGATCAAGGACACACAATGCTATTCAACTCCACAAAATGTGAAATCAGGAAAGGAAGGTATGGTAAAATTGTGGCTATAGCAAGTCGAGCTCCAAACGACATATATGTTCTGGATGAAGCAACTAAAGCATGTCTACTAGCTAAAGAAGATGAAAGTTGGTTATGGCACAAACGAATGGGTCACATAAACTTTGAAAATCTTGTCAGGATAAGAAAAAAGGAAGCAGTACGAGAAATGCCGAAAATATCAAAACCTTCCAACACACTATGTGAGGCATGTCGGCATGGAAAGCAGACAAAAGTCCAATTTAAAACAAAAGAACACTTTGCATCACATCCATTGGAATTGATACATACTGATCTATGTGGTCTTGTGAGAACAAAAGGCTTAGACGGAGAATTATATTTCATGTTAATGATATATGACTATACTAGGATGACAGCCATC
The DNA here is from genome assembly GCA_034641835.2 of Pinus albicaulis. NCBI lineage: Eukaryota > Viridiplantae > Streptophyta > Pinopsida > Pinales > Pinaceae > Pinus > Pinus albicaulis. The sequence continues at coordinate 1,008,495,952 of CM076577.1, read as the reverse complement.
AATTTCCTAAAGAAAAAATCCGAAGCATTTGAGTGCTTTAATATCTACAAGGAGTTGGTTGAAAATGAAACTGATTTGAAAATAAAGTGTTTAAGATCAGATAATGGTGGAGAATTCACTTCCAAATTATTTCAGCAATACTGTGACGAAAATGGAATAAAAAGGAAATTTTCAACATCACTAACACCTCAAAAAAATGGAGTTGCTGAAAGAAAGAACAGAACCGTAAAGGAAATGGGTAGAACAATGTTGAAGGACTCAAAATTGGATGAAAAATTCTGGGTTCAAGCAATTGATACAACAGTCTTCATTATCAACCGAAGTCTTCTCAGAAATAATTGCAACAAGACTCCATATGAATTATGGAAAGGAAAACCAACTAATGTAAAATATTTCAGAATCTTCGGAAGCAAATGTTATATCAAAAGAGAAGATCAAAATTTGGGTAAGTTTGAATCACGTGTTGATGAAGGTATCTTTGTTGGCTACTCACCCAAAATAAAGGCCTATAAATGCTATAATCTAGGACGAAAATATATAGTGGAGAGCATAAATGTTACATTTGATGAAGATGGTGTTCCAACGAGTAATGATGAGGATATAGAATCTTTGAAACTTGAGACAGAGGCTGAAAAAGACACAAATAAAATTCTAGAACAAGAAGCAACTATCAACGAGGAAGAAGTAAACAATGATCATCAAGATATACCAGAACAAAAACAAGAAGCTCCTCCAAGGAGAACAAAAGAGTGGATTCAAAAGAACCATCCATCAAATCAAATCATTGGTGACATAAATGAAGGTTGACAACTTCGTTCATCACAACAAGCTCATATTGCTTTTCTAGCAACCTTTGAGCCTAGTAGTTTTGAGGAAGCCAGCTAGAATGAACATTGGGTAGCAGCTATGAATGAAGAATTGGATCAAATTGAGAAGAATAACACCTGGGGATTAGTTCCATGACCAAAAGATAAAAAATTCATTGGGACTAAATGGGTGTTCAAGAACAAATTGAATGAAGATGGGAAGGTTACCAGAAACAAAGCAAGATTGGTTTGCAAAGGCTATGCACAAGTGGAAGGAATTGATTTCGACGAAACATTTGCACTAGTTGCCAAAATGGAAGCCATCCAAATGTTTCTCGCCTATGCATGTTCAAGACAAATCAAAGTCTACCAAATGGATGTTAAGTCAACATTTATAAATGGAGAATTAGAAGAAGAAGTTTACATCAAACAACTTGAAGGTTTTCTACTATCAAAAAAAGAAAACTATGTCTGCAAGTTAAAGAAGGCTCTATATGGTCTCAAGCAGGCTCCCAGAGCATTGTATGCTCGTCTTGATCTATATCTACGTCAACAAGGGTTCAAGAAAGGTACTATTTATAGCAATCTTTATGTACAAATAGATAAAGATAATTTAACAATAGTTGAGGTATATGTGGATGATATAATATTTGGTAGCAATGATAATCAACTAAGTAAGAACTTTTTACGAAGATGCAAAGTGAGTTTGAGATGTCTTTACTTGGTGAGTTGACATACCTCTTAGGGCTTCAAATATCTCAGCAAGAGAAAGGAATATTTATATGTCAAGCCAAGTACATCAAGGAAATGCTCAAGAAATTCAAAATGGAAGATTGCAAACTCGTCCTTACTCCGATGGTAATAGGTTGCAAATTGAGCATAGACGACTCATATAAGGATGTGGATTAGAGGTTGTACAAATCTATGATTGCTATTCTTCTATATGTAACAACCTCTCGGCCAGATGTTATGCAAGTAGTTGGACAAGTAGCAAGATTCCAAGCAGCACCAAAAGAATCACATGTTATTGCCATCAAAAGAATTCTTCGATATCTAAAGGACACATAAGAATATGGCTTGTGGTATCCCAAGGGTAACAATCTCATTATTCAAGCCTTTACAGATGCATATTGGGTAGGAAGCGTTGATGATCGTAAGAGTACTAGTGGAGCAGCATTCTATCTAGGTGGTTGTCTCGTATCATGGTTGAGCAAAAAGCAAACTTCAATCTCGTTATCTAAAATGGAAGCATAATACATTGCAGTAGCATAATGTTGTACTCAAGTCCTTTGGATGAAACAAAATTTGCGATATCTTCAAGTACAATTCAGTGAGCCTATTCCCATATTCTGTGACAACACTAATGCCATCAATATCTCCAAGAATCTTGTCATGCATTCACAAAACAAAACACATTCCGATCAAATATCATTTTGTTAGAGAAAAAGTCACTGAAAAGAATATCAAACCTGAGTATGTTTGTACAAAAGAACAAATTGCTGATATCTTCACTAAACCTTTACCTCGTGAAGCATTTGAATATCTTCGTCAAAAGCTTGGGATTCTCCCAAGTTCTCATTAGATTACAGGTTTGCAGGACGGTTGTGTGTCAGCAGGAGTAGAAGTGTGTATAGGTCCGTAGGATGGTTGTGTTTAAGGGGGAGTTAACCTTCTCCTTTGATGTCGAAGGGGGAGAAAATGTTGTAGGAAGAGGTGTCATGATCACAAGGGGAGTACTTGTGTTGCCATCAATTCCAAAGGGGGAGATTGTTGATCAGCTGTTGTCATTGATGTCAACCCAAGCAACACCAAGGGCTAACCCAATATTTCATGGGAATTTTGACCTACCAAATTAATATATTCTGGGTCAATAATTCTTTTTATGTTTTCTAATTGTCGATATGTTTTCATTGATATATGGCACACCATGTAATTCTTTACGGTTTGAGAGATATTCATGTTTGAAGTTTGTACCCCTAGTTAGTGGGATAAAACCCCATGGGGTTGGGGCATGGGTCATTGAAAATTCATAATTAATATTTTTTGGGCTCCTAAAATCCCTCCCTCATTCACTTGTTGAAGACCCTCTCAACCTAAGCATTTATATAAATTGTGATCCTCATTTCCTCCTTATGCAAGGGATTCGGCCATCTGAAATAGGTCATCATGGAGTTTTCACTCTAACGTTTTTTATATGAAGGTTCAGAAGCTGAAATTTTTATGAGGTGAAGCCGAAATCTTGAGGAAGCTGCTGTAAAAATTTCAGGTCAAGGTGCGTAATGGTTTTGGAGATATGATCTGTGGAAGTCAGGGTTTTTGTAGGCTCGTGAAATTCATCTCAAAGAAGTGACCTTGGTAAATTCATCATAACTATCTCTCTGAGTATCAGATTTGAATTCCGTAAAAATTGGAAGATAGTGCACAGTATTTAATTTTCTCTCGATCAATTTCAGAGCCAAATGGAGAAACAATGACATGTGGCACGTCGTACAAGTGCGATCTGCCGAAACAGTCCATAATTAGGGCATTCTGAGAGATTGGGTATGAATCTCCCTTGAAGAATCCAAATTGGGTCAGACTTGTGGAATTGGAAAGATGACTCAGAGGAATAATACATGACCAAAAATTAGATATTGAGGATCTAAAATAACAGAGATACACCAGATTCAATATCGAGCTCCTAGAAGGCAAGAAAAAGCTAGATCATGTGTTGTCAAGGGTTGCAAAGGACCAGAATTTCTACGGAAGCAAAGCAAAGCACGGTGCAGCAAAGGGTAGCATGAAAAGAGCAGCCAAAAAGGTGCATAACAGCAGCAATAAGTTCATCATATGAAGTCTTCAAGTGGGCAGCACTGCATACAATCATTGTAAAGGTATCATTGTACTTAGTCATTCTAAATACATTATTGTACATATTGTACTAGTGTCTATCTGCCAAGGGTTGAAGAGGCAGTGTTGGGAGGTCTAGGATCATCATTAGGTGGTTGTGTCAAAGTTGGGGTTATGGTCTATTATATCTTCTTCTTCTACATCATTCTATATCATTGCAAAGTGGACCATTTTCCCTGGTACGGGAGTTCATTCTTCTTTTATTATTCTATAGGGTGGTAGGGTGGTGCTAGGGTGAGTTGTAGCTCATTGGGTGTTGGGGCATCGGTTCAGTTGACTACTGAAGAATATTGGGCATTGGAGCATCCATCCAGTGGGAGATAGAGAAGAATGCTTTTCTAGATTCTAGGAAGTTGGAGCTTTATTTTCAATTGGAGTTGAATATTAAAGAATTATTAGAAAAGCATTAGGTGGTTTTTGTCCTGGAGTGGGTTTCCACCTTAAAAATTGTGTGCATTTGTGTTCCTCTTGTTTGCTTCTATCATTATACAAACACTGATAATAATTGAAGATTAACTAATGCTCTAATTGAAATAAATACTGATTCACCCCCCCCCCCTTTTAGTATTTCCAACAGTTGATATACTCATGCAAGGAAGATCTTGCAAAGGAGTTTGAGATGAAGGATTTGGGCATCCTTCATTATTTCCTTGGATTGGAAATATGGTAGCGGGAAGGTGAGCTGTTTGTGTCTCAAGGCAAGTATGCCCGGGAGAAATTGGAGAAGTTTCACATGCAAGGTTGCAAGCCTATCGAAACTCCTCTTCCAGGAAATTGGAAGAAAGAGGACGCTACATTGGCAGAGGTAGTGGATGCCACTGTTTATTGACAGTTGGTGGGTTCGCTCATGTATTTAGTCAATACAAGACCGGACATATGTTATGCGGGGAAACAACTTTCACAAGCGATGGTTAAGCCTACCAAGCTCTTTTGGAAGGCAGGAAAGCATGTCCTGAGATATCTCAGGGGCACATATGAGTGTGGTTAATGGTACAAATAGACGAATGAGGTGAAGTTTCATGGCTTCACAGATGTAGATTAGGTAGGAAGCCCAACAGACAGAAAGAGCACATTAGGAGGGCTTTTCAGTATTGGATCTACGACAGTTTCTTGGTACAACAGGAAACAAATATCTGTGGCACTAAGTTCAGTGGAAGCATAATACATGGCAGTAAGTCAAGCTACATGTGAGACTATCTGGATGAGGAAGATCTTGGTTGGTTTGTTCGGTTCACATTTAGATCCCACAGTGGTACATTGTGATAATTAGAGTTGCATTAAACTCTCGGTTAATCCTGTGTTTCATGATATATCTAAACATATTGATATCCGGTATCATCATATCAGAGATTGTGTGCAGCAGAAGATCATGTTGCTTCAGTACATTCCTATGGAGGATCAGGATATAGTTCTTCTGACGAAGGTGCTCACCAGGAGAAAATTTAAATACCATAGAGGCAATATCGGGGTGAAGGATAATCCCTATCTTGTTGAGAGGGAGTGTTGAGATTCAACAAGGTGATGATATTAGTGAAAATAGTTGCCTTCACTAAGTGGGCCCGCGGGCTATTTTTGGCGCAAGTCTATTTTTAGACTATGTCTATTTTTAGACATGATGATCATATTTCAGAAGTTGCAGGATGTTATTTGTGGATGGTTGGTCAAGTTGGAAAAATATATGAAATTCTATTTTTAGAATATTGGGCGAAGTATATTTATAGATTGCTAATCTAAAAATAGATGCATGTCGATTATTATTAGCTCTTAATAATAATCTGACTCTAAACAACAACTTATTCTCTTGGAGCACTTCAGTTCAGTGCACATATGTGGCACATCAATGGACTGGGGAATTACACAATTCCCAAGGGTTTACTGGAGCTAATGCATGGAGGACTCATTTAGAACTCAAGTGGCAGAGTTATGACACAGTTGGAAGAAGTAGTTATGAAGTTGTATTTAGTTTAACTCAGTTAGACTCAGTTGAGCTAGTTGTATCTATTCTAACTGACTGATACAATAGTGAGAGTGGACTGAATTAATTAGTTAATTAATTCAAAAATAATAACTCACTAATCAACTGAAAAATACATCAGTTAACTACAGTGCATGGAAGTTTCAGTGGAGACCCAGTGGAGAGGTAGGTGAAAGGGCAAGATAGACTATCTGTTGTGACTATATTGATGTCTTGATTGCATCACACACACATTAGAGTTGCCAATGAGGATTGTGCAATTAAGGAAAGAGTAATTAGAATTCATTCAGAGCTATTATTCAGCAAGGATTGCGCAGTGGAGGCAGGCTAGCAGGAGGCAAAGATCGATGCATGGATTTGCATGATTGGTCCTGATTAGTGTATGACGATTGTACTGTACTGAGAGCTTATGATAAGCTTTGTATGCTTTGTATGATATTTCCATATGATATCCTTGTTACATAATATATATTTGGCATTTTTAGCTTCAGGATTTCCTGGTTAAAAACTGTGTTATGTACGATTGATTATTTTTGTTTATGCTTCACATGTGTGTGCAATTAATTTTTCCGCAAAATATTAACAAGTGGAATAGATTCAGTATATTGCATAAAGTTAAATAGTGTGAGATCAGGTGGATCTAGGAAATATTCATTCTTAGTGCATATAATTTCTACATGGTATCAGAGCATTGTTGATTGAAGATTGCAATTGTGAAGTGAGTTTGTGCTGGTGGATAATTCGAATTTTCTACAGAAGATTCTTGGTTCAGAAATCGAGTATACATTGAAATGTCCTTCAACGGGTTGAGATTGGAGTATGCCCTAGATAGGAGCTCGAATTACATAGCCTGGAAGGACAGGATGGAGGCAGTGCTGGAGGATAATGGGCTGAAGGAGTTCATCTATAGCGATGTTCCTAAGCCGGGATCTAGTGATGCTGCATTACTTGATGCATGGCAAAAGAAGACAGCAAAGACGAGGAGGATTCTACTGGAAGGTATGAAGGAACATATTGTGTCCAACCTTCATGGGAAAGCCACTCCATTCTTAACGTGGAAGGCTTTGACAAACTTGTTCCAAAGCATAAGTGACCAGAGGAAGTTGGCGCTTAAAGACCAGCTCAGAAAAATAAAAATGGAGAAGGGTGACAGTATTCCAAAATACCTCATGAAGTTTGTCCACTGCAAGGATGAACTGGGAAGTGTGGGGGTTACTATTGATGATGAAGGCTTGGTGATCTTGGTTCTCTTTGGCTTCCGAAGAGTTGGCATAGCTACGAAGACTCTGTCAATGGATGGGAGAAACTGTCGGGATGGGAGCAACTTTGGTCGGATATTGTGCAGGAGGAGACAAGGTGGGGTGCAAGGGATGGATATTTGCTGCCAAAGCAAGGAAAGGGAAGGGGGAGAAATCTTCTTTAAAATCTGGTGCTAAAGGCAAGAAGCAAGATTTTTTCAAAGTGAAGTGTTTTCACTGTCACAAGCATGGACATTTCGCCACTAATTTTCCACAGAAGAAGAAGAAAAGGTAGGCTGCTAGATCTGCAGCTAGAGAGGCCTTAGCCTCGCAATTTGAGCTTGATTTCTCCATGATCGCTTGCTTGGTTTCAAGCTGCATGGGATTGGTGTGGTATCTTGATAGTGGTGCGTCTTTCCATATGACGGAAGACAAAGAGTTTTTTAGTGACTTGGAGGAGAAGGACCTCTAGATGCATATCGAGATGGGCGACGATGGTCAGTAAGTGCGACTGAAATTGGTATCATTACCTTTGAGAGGGAGTATGGTAATCCATTCTTGTTGAAGAATTTCATTCATGTTCTAGGTCTGAAGAAGAACTTGGTCTCAGTCGCAATGTTGGAAGACAAAGGTTATGATATTGTTTTCAGTGAGGGAAAAGCCTTCCCTCGACATAAAACAATGGGTCAAACCAAGAATATAGGGGTTCGAATTAAGAATATCTACAAGCTGGAGGTAGATAGCTGTGCTGTAATGGTGGGCAAGGCAAAAGAAGTGGTGAGTCGGGACGAGGGTGAATTATGGCACAGGAGATTGGGCCATCTTCACCATGGCGCTTTGAAGATTTTGCAGCAAATTTATACTACACTTCTCAAGGGTACTCTTGCGCAGTCAGATCAGTGCAAAGGATGTACTATGGGTAAGTTTGTGTAGACCACCTTTCATGAGAAGGAGAACCGTGCTTCAGTGATCTTGGAGAGAATTCACACAGACGTGTGTGGACCTTTCTCAATTGCTTCAACAGCAAAACACAGGTATTATGTGATATTTGTTGATGACTATTCTCGTAGATGCTAGATCTTCTTCATGCAGAAGAAGATTGAAACGTTTTCAAAGTTCTGTGAGTTCAAGGCATTGGTGGAGAAGGAGTCAAGGAAGCAAGTGAAAGCTCTACGCAGCGATAATGGTGGTGAATACATCTCAGGCGAATTCAAAGACTTCTGTAGCAAAGAAGGAATTCGAAGAGAACTCATAGCACCTCATAACCCATAGCAAAATGGGGTCGTGGAGAGAAAGAATAGAATGATCGTGGGTGCTGCATGAGCGATGTTGCATGATCAGGGCCTACCGATGCACTTGTGGGCGGAAGCATGCAACACTCTGGTTTATGTGCAAAACTGTTGTCCTCATAGAGTACTTGGCATGAGTACACCCAAAGAAGCTTTTACTGGTAAGAAGCCAGATATTTCTCATTTCAAGATTTTTGGCTCACCTGTTTACATTCATGTGACAAAGGATGTTAGGAAGAAGCTGGATCTAACTGTAAAATTTGGGATATTTGTGGTGTATAAAGAAACACCCCATAACTATCGTGTTTATTTTCCAGACAGTCGGACGACTGTTGTGCGACGGGATATAAAATTCAATGAGGTGAAAGCCATGAAGTTGTCGCTTGAGAGGGAGCTACACTTGCATGCGGAGGAGGAACTTCTTGTTCCCAAAGATGAGCCTCTGGATGTGGATCAGCCACAGGAGAATATTCATGGAGTGGAGGATTCCACTCATGAAGAACCAAACATCAGACAAGGCAAAAAGTGTACCACAGAAGCTGAGAGACTGAAGCTTGATGCGGAACAGAATGTAAGAGTCCCTACATTACAGCGCAGAAAGAGACAATCACCTGACCGATATACTGGATACATGGCTCTTATGAGGAAGTGTATTGTGATAGAGCCATATTCTTTCTAAGAAGTAGTGCAGGAGCCCACATGGGTAGATGCCATGGTGGAGGAGTATGACTACATTGTCAGAAACAGTGCTTGGGAGATTTTTCCAAGGCCAGTGGGAAAATATGTTGTAGGATCAAGATGGATCTACAAGGTAAAGCAAGCTACTGATGGGAGTGTCAAGAAGTATAAGGCAAGATTTGTTGCCCGGGGCTTCTCACAGATTGAGGGGATTGAATATGAAGAAACCTTTGCACTTGTCGCACGGTATTCTTCCATACGAACCTTCCTTTCTCTCTCAGCACAAATGGGTTCGCACATTCATTAGATGGATGTGAAGATTGCATTAATTAATGGGATCATTAAGGAAGAGGTGTACATTGAGCATCCTGAAGGATTTGAGATCTTCAATAGTGAGTCGCATGTGTGCAGGCTGAAAAGAGCGTTGTATGGGCTGAAAAAGGCACCCTGTGCTTGGTACACTTGTAGGGAAAAATACTGAGAGGAGGGGTGAATCAGTATTTAGTGCAGACAATAAAACTTTGATATTTTCTTTCTTAAAAACCTATACGCTACTTTCCTGACACCAACCCGCGTATATACGCGGATATCCTTTACAGAACTCGCATATATATAGTGATTTAATTATGCATTTAATTCTTGACTCAGATCATTGCATTAATCATTCGTCAGATGTTTAGACAATAGTAAACAGGTGCAGAAAGAACAGAATAATCATCACAAATAAGCAACACACATGGACACCAGGATTTTTAGGTGGAAACCCAATTTGGGAGAAAACCACCGCTGCCGTCGTCTCGGTCTTCAATCTTTATTATTAAGAAAACTTCTTACAACATGTACTGGTGCAGACTCATACCAGCACGCAGGCACCCACCTGCAGAAGGCTACAACCTTCTCTCGTTTACTAGCCTCTCCTGGAAGGGAGCAACAACCCCCTGCTCTCGTTTACTAGTCTCACCTGGAAGGGAGCTACTACCCCCTGATATTAACACCAGCCTCTACTGGCAGAAGGCTTCTACTTTTAGAGTGAAGGCTTCAACCCTCAGAACCAGTGCAGACCACGTTTCATCAATTTTCAAACTGGATCAAACAGCTTCAACACAATCCTTCACTTATCAGCAAACATCCTTTTCCCATTGCATCAAACAAAATAGTGAAACCACTGTAACCAGAATATCATAGATAGCCCAGACTTCAGAATAGATATACAGAAACTCAATCATCTTTGAGCAACCATCAATTCAGATTACATGTGTGATTTTCATTAGACATACCCGCGTATACACGCGCTTTTAATAAAGACAACCAGCGTATACATCTGTGCACTTTTCAGAGAAAAACCCTAACAGTTCATACACGCCCTTGGTTAAACTGATCCGCGTATATACACGCTTTTCATGAAATGAACCTGCGTATAGATCTATAAAAGATAAACTTTGCAGAACAAACCAGATCTATGGACTTACCCAGATTTCTTCAATATCTTCAATATATTTGCGCCAGGTATACATTACTTCTTTTTAGGTCATCCAAGAGATTCTTCATTTCTAGATCTACATTTTTTGAACCTTCATCATATTCACTGGTGCATCATAGATTCAGATCTATCTATTAAGAACAGAGTTCAACCATGCAGATAAACTTCAGAGTGAAATATTCATTAAACCCAGACACATGCACACCCTTTGCACAATGATTTTTTTCTCCTTATATAGGTTTACTCTTTATCAATACCATGAGTCAAAACCACATAACTTCCGATGGTATTCCTAGACGGGATCACATAAACAATCCAGCGCTCAATACCATGGGTCAATACTTCTCGTACTTTTCCACGTACATATGCTACTTCGTCTAAATGAACCCGCGTATGCATGGTGACATGTCTTATTCATCATTTCTTTGGCCCTTTCTGATAATTATTTCTTTTGTTACTTCTGAGCTACTTGTAGAACATCAGATTTACATCATTAATAAACTCATCAAGCATCAAGAAAAACTTCATTAAGTAGGTTGCCATCATCTTCATCAAGTGGGTTGCCATCAAGGACAACACTCCGCATCATATTGCCAACAATCTCCCCCTTTGGATTTGATGGCAACCACGATGGTGTTTGATCACCACAATAGATAGATACATTAAACATAATGATATTCTCCCCTATTCAAACACCATTTCACTCTCCCCCTTTGACATCAAGGGCAAAGGGCGGATCAAAACCAACACGAGGTTGTTTTTCTCCTCATGTAGATAGAAGAGCGCTGTCAATCTGATGTGCACTGAAGTTACCATGCTCCCCCTGAGTTCATGCTGAATCTTCAAACATATTTTTTTCAATGAAGTACATGACTCTATTACCTTCCTATCACCAAGGACTCATACTTACAACAAAGATCCAACCAAGTGGATTTACATATGAGACTCAAATACCCAACCAAGTGGGTTTACACATTTGATCAAGTCCTTATATGACTCAATATTACAATTTTACATCAAGACCTTTTCATCAAATTACAGATATGACCGTTTATGACCAAAACCAGAAAACATCTCAAGAGAGAGATCATATTTCAAAACCATCATAATGCCAACAATGCATTATACTCAGCAAGGCTAATGCTCCCCCTGAACCTGTACATCAGTTTACTCCTTCATCTCCCCCTTAGCTTGTGCATCCTGAACACTTTCAACAGAATATCATCAAGGCATCTTCACCCAATATCAGAGAATGAGACAGAAATATAAAAACTTCACCAGAGATACCATACAGCATCAGAGATATCAATCAGTACTGCAGATGTGCTGAAGAATTCTGACCCCAAACAAAAAATTTCAGCACTAACCATACGCGGATTTATGTGGATAAAATCGCGTATATACGCGAATGTCTTTTAGGAAACCCACGTATCCAATTTAATCTTCTGAATTTAATCAGATCTACTCTTCTGAGAGGCAGAGACAACACCCAGCTTCTGTCTGAGATATTCGAACGCTTCCCTGGGCAGAGGTTTGGTAAATATATCAACAACTTGTTCTTTAGAGGGAACATACTCCAACTTCACCTTTTGTTCAAGCACTTGTTCACGTAAGAAATGATACTTGATGGGAATGTGATTGGTATTTGAATGTATAACAGGATTCTTTGAGAGACTGATGGCACTTGTATTGTCACACATAATGGAGATAGGAGGTGTACTTTTGATTTGAAAATCTTGCAGGGTTTGCATCATCCAATGAAGTTGAGTGCAAAAAGACGCGACAGCCACATATTCTGCTTTAGCTGTAGATAAGGCAATAGAATTTTGTTTCTTGCTGAACCAAGATACCAACCGGGGTCCCATATAGAATGCACCACCACCAGTGATTTTCCGATCATCGACATTTCCAGCCCAATCTGCATCCGTGTAAGCATGAAGAGTAAGATCAGCATTCTTTGGATACCATAGTCCAAAGTCTTGAGTTCCTTGTAGATATTTGAATATTCTTTTGACCGCCTGAAGGTGAGACTCTTTTGGATTAGCTTGGAATCGTCCAACAATCCCAACTGCATGCATAATGTCTGGTCTAGTCCCAGTGAGATAAAGTAGGCTACCTATCATTGATCTGTATTCTGGTTGATTCACCGCGGGAGAATCATCATGAGAACTGAGGTTACATCCGGTTATCATTGGTGTACTTACAGGTTTTCATTCTTCCATGCCATACTTCTTCAGAATTTGCTTAAGATATTTTTCTTGTGATAAGAATATACCATCTGCAATTTGATGCACTTGCAAGCCAAGAAAAAATGTTAGTTCTCCAAGTAAGGACATTTCAAATTCTTGTTGCATGACAGAAGAAAAATTATGACTCATAGATTCTTCATTACTCCCAAAAATGATGTCATCAACATATACAACCACAATCAATAGTTTATCATTTTCAATTTTTGTGTATAAGTTGCTATCAGCAGACCCCTTTGAAAATCCTTGTTGATGAAGATATTTGTCAAGACGATAATACCATGCCCTTGGAGCTTGTTTGAGACCATATAGAGCCTTTTTAAGTCTACAACCAAGATTTTTATCATTTCCCAAAATGAATCCTTCTGGTTGTTCTATATAAACTTCTTCTTCTAGATCACCATTGAGAAATGCAGATTTAACATCCATTTGATAAACTTTGATTTGTTGAAAACTTGAAAAAGAAAGAAACATTCTTATTGCTTCAAGTCTAGCTACAGGAGCAAAAGTTTCTTCAAAGTCAATTCCTTCTTGTTGAGCATACCCCTTGCAAACCAGTCTAGCTTTGTTTCTTATAACATCCCCATTCTCATTTAACTTGTTCTTGAATATCCATTTAGTTCCAATGACATTTTTATCATGTGGTCTTGGTACCAATTCCCAAGTGTGATTCTTTTCAATTTGATCAAGCTCTACATTGTGAGGTTCAATCATGGATAGAAATGCCAGATAGCTAAAAGATCCCACAAGAGTCCTCCTTGTTTGTACACCTGATTCCTTGTCTCCCAAAATTTGAGTTTCAAGATGATTCTTTTGAACATATTTGGATGGAGTTTTTCCAGATAAATCATTTTCTGGTTCTTCATCGGATCCATTGTCTATATCATTTCTATTTGATGCAGAAGGACAAAAGTCACCATAATCTTCATCTTTTGTCTGTTTTTATTCTTTAGGGGCTGTAGGAGACTCATCAATAACAACATCAATACATTCAAGAATCTTCCAAAGCCTTTTATTGTAACATTTGTATGCTCTGCTTGTAGATGAGTAACCAAGAATAATTCCTTCATCTGATCTGGGTTCAAACTTGCCCAGCTTTTCATCATTATTTTTGATAAAGCATTTACTTCCAAAAACTCTAAAATGCTTCACAGAGGGAGAATTACCATACCAGAGTTCATATGGAGTTTTGTCACTATTTACCCGAACATGTGCCTTGTTAAGAATATTTGCTGCTGTGTGAGCTACTTCTCCCCAAAAAGTGTCAGGTGTTCCGGAGTCATCAAGCATAGCTCTAGCCATTTGTTGAATTGTTCTATTCATTCTTTCTGCTACACCATTTTGTTGTGGAGTGCCTACTATAGAAAACTGTCTTTTTATGCCATGTTGTTCACAAAATTCAAAGAATTTATTTGATGTATATTCTCCTCCTCGATCAGATCTAAGACACTTGATTTTTAGATCTAATTCATTTTCAACCAATGCTTTGAAGATCTGAAATTTTTCAAATGCTTCATCTTTGTGTTTGATCAACCCAATCCAACACATTCTAGAGAAATCATCAATAAATAAGATATAGTATTCTTCACCACGTGGTGACCTTTTCCTCATAGGTCCACATATGTCAGTATGAACGAGTTCAAGAGGCCTTCTTGATGAGCCTTCCTTGGCATTAAATTGAACTCTGGTCTGTTTACCGAATTGGCAAGATTTGCATATGATACTCTTTGGTAGAGTAATATTGGGAAGACCACGAACAACTTTAATTCTACTTGATTTGTTGATCTGAGAGAAGATTAGATGCCCCAGCCTTCTATGCCATAGCCAATTTTCTGAAGATTTGCTCAAGTAACATTGATATTTGTTGTTCTTCAATACATACAGGTTGTTTGGAGTTCTTTTTCCTTTTATAATTGTTTTACCTGTATCAAGATCACGTACCACACATTCTTTTGAACTGAAGACAACCTCAGTTCCTTGATCACACATTTGACTCACACTTAACAGGTTATGTCTTAATCCATACACATACATGACATTATTAGCTTTCACCTTTTCTTTTAGAAAAATAGATCCTTTTCCGTTAATGACAGCAGGTGTATCATTTCCAAAAGTAACATTATTTTCCTTTTCTAGGGCATTATATGCATGAAGTTTGTTTTTGTCACCTGTCATATGTTTTGAGCATCCGCTATCAATATACCATTGATTTTCTTCACCTTCTGCAAATAAAGCTATGCCACAATTTTCAACCTGTATTTCCTTCTTTTTCCACACTTTGGAGCTTGAAGGAACATGTTCTTTTGGCTGGACTTTGCTCCTGCATTCAGATTCTTTATGGCCAAAGTTATTGCAATAAGCACATTCAACTTCATTTTGAAGAGGAGAAAAGTTGTTATAGGTATTCTTCTTTGGTTCAGTGTCCAACCTTTTCTTTCTTGCTTCTCTTGTCATGATGGTTTTATAAGCAACACATTGAGCAGCTTTATGACCAAAATTGTGACATGTAAAACATTGTCCATTGAAGTAGAAATTTCTTTGATCATGAAATCTTCTATTTGGATTAACCTGTTGGTTGGAGCTTCTTTAAAAGTTATTCCTGTTAGTGTTCCTTGAATTGAGATGATCCTGCTTTACCTGTAAAGATTTCTTACTTCCTTGTTGAGTGGCAGAATATTGTAAACCATTTGTTGCTGCCTTTAGATAGTTTGGTGCTGAAGCCTGAGAGGATTCTCCAATATATCCAAGACCTGTTTTTATGAGAGGAGAACGTTGTACCTTGATAATTTCATCTAAGGTTTCCGATCCTTTAGCAAATCTAAGATTCAGAGTCTTTACTTTCTCCAATTCTTTTCTTAGACTTACCACTTCACATTCTGCTTTCTCCCTGTGTTTCTTTTCTTCTTCAATCTGATTTTTCAGCGTCTCTATGATTATCTTATTTTCTTCTAAGTATATTTTGAGTTGATTGTTTTCCTCAAGAAAATCATTGTCTTCTAGAGCATCAAAAAAAGTATCCTTTTCTTCTCTTGATTTTTGTTCAAATTCCATGAGAAGTCTAAGATCTTGTTCACATTCTTCCTCACTATCAGATAACCCATCACTGTCTTCATTAGTATAATAACTTTTCTTAGTGCTAGATCGGTTTTTATTCCTTCTTGCTACTTGTTTAGCAGATGTTTCTTTATAAGGACATTTTGTAGCATAGTGACCAACTCTTCCACAATCAAAACATTTGAAAGGAAGCTTACCTTTGAATCTTTCGGTTCCTGGTTGGAGTCTTCTCACAAAATTTGCCTCATCTTCTTCTGAGATATATCCTGAACCTTCTACCTTTTGAACTTCTTTCCCTTTTGTAGAAGCTTTAAAAACAACTTCTTTGACTTCATATGGTCCCCCTCTCCTCATTTCATATGCAGTCAGTATGCCATGAAGTTGCACCATAGTAAGAGTTTGAAGATCCTGTTTTTCTTCAAGAGCAGAGACTTTTGATTCAAATTTTGCTGTTAGCGATCTTAAGATTTTCTCAACCAAAGTAGATTCAGTTATTGTTTCTCCCAGATTTCTCATACGATTTACAACATCATCAACATGTAAAAAGAAACTGGCAATATTCTCATCATTATGCATTCTTAAGTTTTCATATTCAATTCAGAGAGATTGAAGTTTTGCACTTTTTACCTTTGCATCACCTTCATAACTTAGAATGATTTTGTCCCATATTTCCTTTGCTGTATTCAGCTGCATGAATTTGACAAATTCCACTTCAGTTAGACTTCCTGTTATAGCATTGACCGCTTTTGCATTTGATTCATAATTCTTCCTTTCAGTTGGATCTGTTGGTGTAGCAGCTGGATATTGATATCCTTTTTCAAAAATGGCCCATATATCTAATCCCATAGACTGAAGATAGGATCTCATCCTTATTTTCCAGAAGATTAAATTACTTCCGTTGAAGAGCGGAGGCTTGATAGATGTTGTTCCCTCTTGATTTCTCATCTTGCTTGATCTTCCTTCTAGCAGTTAAGCCTTTTCAGAAGAACTTGCTCTGATACCAATTGTAGGGAAAAATACTGAGAGGGGGGGTGAATTAGTGCAGACAATAAAACTTTGATAATTTCTTTCTTAAAAACCCATACGCTACTTTCCTGACACCAAACCGCGTATATACGTGGATATCCTTTACAGAACTCACGTATATACAATGATTTAATTATGAATTTAATTCTTGACTCATATCATTGCATTAATCATTCATCAGATGTTTAGACAACAGTAAACAGGTGCAGAAAGAACAGAATAATCATCACACATAAGAAACACACATGGACACCAGGATTTTTAGGTGGAAACCCAATTCGGGGGAAAACCACCGCTGTCATCGTCTCAGTCTTCAATCTTTATTATTAAGAAAACTTCTTACAACATGTACTGGTGCAGACTCATACCAGCACGCATGCACCCACCTGCAGAAGGCTACAACCTTCTCTCGTTTAACAGCCTCTCCTGGAAGGGAGCAACAACCCCCTGCTCTCATTTACCAGTCTCACCTGGAAGGGAGCTACTACCCCCTGATATTAACACCAGCCTCTACTAGAAGAAGGCTTCTACTTTCAGACTGAAGGCTTCAACCCTCAGAACCACTGCAGACCACGTTTCATCAATTTTCAAACTGGATCAAACAACTTCAACACAATCTTTCACTTATCAGCAAACATCCTTTTCCCATTGCATAAAACAGAACAGTGAAACCACTGTAACCAGAATATCAGAGATATCCCAGACTTCAGAATAGATATACAGAAACTCAATCAGATTTGAGCAACCATCAGTTCAGATTACATACGCGCTTTTCGTTAGACATAGCCGCGTATACACACGCTTTTAATAAAGACAACCCACGTATACATCTGTTCACTTTTCAGAGAAAAAACCCTAAAAATCCATACGCACCCTTGGTTAAACCGATCCGCGTATATACGTGCTTTTCATGAAACAAACCTGCGTATAGATCTATAAAAGATAAACTTTGCAGAACAAACCAGATCTATGGACTTACCCAGATTTCTTCAATATCTTCAATATATTTGTGCTAGGTATACATTACTTCTTTTCAGGTCGTCCAAGAGATTCATCATTTCCAGATCTACAGTTTTTGAACCTTCATCATATTCACGGGTGCATCATAGATTCAGATCTATCTATTAAGAACAGATTTCAACCATGCAGATAAACTTCAGAGTGAAATATTCATTAAACCCAGACACATGCACACCCTTTGCATAATGATTTTCTTCTCCTTATATAGGTTTACCCTTTATCAATACCATGATTCAAAATCACATAACTTCTGATGGTATTCCTGGACGGGATCACATAAACAATCCAGCGCTCAATACCATGGTAAGAACCCCTGGTTTTATATCTTTAGAGCGCAATTAGGCATACGCAACTTATCTCGTACTTTTCCGCGTACATATGCTACTTCGTCTAAACGAACCCGCGTATGCATAGTGACATGTCTTATTCATCATTGCTTTGGCCCTTTCTGATAATTCTTTCTTCTGTTACTTCTGATCTACTTGTAGAACATCAGATTTAAATCATTAATAAACTCATCAAGCATCAAGAAAAACTTCATTAAGTAGGTTGCCATCATATTCATCAAGTGGGTTGCCATCAAGGACAACACTCCACATCATATTGCCAACAACACTCAGATCGACAACTATTTCACTGGACTTGGCTTCTCCAAGAGTGAGGCGGATGCAAACCTGTACCAGATTGTGGTTGAGGGTAAGATTTTAATCATTGTACTTTATGTTGATGATTTAATACTAACAGGTGATGAGCAGTTGTTACACTCATGCAAGGCAAATCTTACAAAGGAGTTTGAGATGAAGGATTTGGGCCTCCTTCATTATTTCCTTGGATTTGAAATATGGCAGCGGGAAGGTGAACTATTTGTGTCTCAAGGCAAGTATGCCTCGGAGATACTGGAGAAGTTTCAGATGCAAGGCTACAAGCCTATCAACACTCCTCTTCCAGGAAATTGGAAGAAAGAGGTTGCTACATCAGCAGAGGTAGTGGATGCCACTGTTTATCAACAGTTGGTGGGTTTTCTCGTGTATTTAGTCAATACAAGACCGGACATATGGTATGTAGTGAACCATCTTTCACAAGCGATGGTTAAGCCTACCAAGCTCTTTTGGAAGGCAGGAAAGAATGTCCTGAGATATCTCAGGGGAACATCTGAGTATGGTTTATGGTACAGATAGACGGATGAGGTGAAGTTGCATGGCTTCATGGATGGAGACTGGGCAGGAAGCCCAACAGACAAAAAGAGCACATCAGGAGGGATTTTCAGTATCAGATCTATGACAGTTTCTTGGTACAGTAGGAAACAAATATTTGTGGCACTCAGTTCAATGGAAGAAAAATACATGGAAGCAAGTCAAGCTTCATGTGAGGCTATCTAGATGAGGAAGATCTTGGTTGGTTTGTTCAGTTCACATTTAGATCCCATGGTGATACATTGTGATAATCAGAGTTGCATTAAACTCTCGGTTAATCCTGTGTTTCATGATAGATCTAAACATATTGATATCCGGTATCATCATATCAGAGATTGTGTGCAGCGGAAGATCATGTTGCTTCAATACATTCCTACAGAGGATCAGGATGAAGATATTCTAATGAAGGCGCTCACCAAGAGCAAATTCAAATACCATAGAGGTAGGATCGGGGTGAAGGATGATCTCTATCTTGTTGAGAGGGAGTGTTGAGATTCAACAAGATGATGAGCTTAGTGAAAAGAGTCGCCTTCACTAAGTGGGCTTGCAGGCCATTTTTGGCACAAGTCTATTTTTAGACATGGTGATCATATTTCAAAAGTTGCAAGATGCTATTTTTGGATGGTTGGTCAAGTTGGAAAAATAGATGAAATTCTGTTTTTAAAATATTGGGCGAAGTCTATTTATAGATCGTTGATCTAAAAATAGATGTATGTCGATTATTATTAGCTCTTAATAATAATATGACTCTAAACAGCAAATTATTGTCTTGGATAACTTTAGTTCAGTGCACAGATGTGGCACATCAGTGGACTGAGGGAATTATGCAATTCCCAAGGGTTTACGGGAGCTAATGCATGGAGGACTCAGTTAGAACTGAAGTGGCAGAGTTATGACACAGTTGGAAGAAGTAGTTATGAAGTTGTATTTAGTTTAACTCGGTTAGACTCAGTTGAGATAGTTGTATCTAGTCTAACCAATTGATACACTAGTGAGAGTGGAGTGAATTAATTCACAAATAATAACTCACTAATCAACTGAACAATATATCAGTTAACTACAGTGCATGAAAGTTTCAGTGGAGACCTAGTGGAGAGGTAGGTGAAAGGGCAAGATAGATTATCTGTTGTGACTATAGTGATGCATTGATTGCATCACACACACATTGGAGTTGCCAATGAGGATTGCGCAGTCAAGGCAAGAGTAATTCAAATTCATTCAGAGCTATTCTTCAACAGGGATTGTGCAGTGGAGGCAGGCTAGCAGGAGGCAAAGATCGGTGCATGGATTTGCAAGATTGGTCCTGATTAGTGTATGACGATTGTACTATACTAAGAGCTTGTGATAAGCTTTGTATGCTTTGGATGAGATTTTCATATGATATCCATGCTACATAATATATATTTGGGGTTTTAAGCTTTAGGATTTCCTGGTTAAAAACTGTGTTATGTGCGATTGATTATTTTTGCTTATGCTTCACATGTGTGTGCAATTAATTTTTCCACAAAAGATTAACAAGTGGAATAGATTCAGTATCTTGCATAAAGTTAAATAGTGTGAGATTAGGTGGATCTAGGACATATGCATGCTTAGTGCATATAATTTCTACAATACATTTATACGTTGTGAACAATCTTGATTAGATGAACGTATGGATTAAACGATGCAAAAAAACTAATAATGGTAGGTTATCATGGTATGGTGTGTCTACATTGGTCAAAGAAGCTCAAATTAGTGGAGATATCAATCTTACACAGAGGGAAATTGATTTAGCATATGGTTCAAAATATTATGAGGCAAGCATATTCACGCATACTAAGTTTTTTTACAATTATATTGATGTATATGGAATTTTTTATCTTGATTTGCAAATTTTGCAAGTATAAATATACTTATCAATGGACAATGTATTTTTTATGTGTTTTACATATTGCAATTGAAACAACACAACAAAATGTGGTGCGATTGCCACAAATATCACATCAAAATGTTGGATGAAAATATGAGAAATTTTGATAGTGGGATAACTACAATATTTCAAGTTATCAATGTTGCCTCTAGAGGTGATAGGAATCCAAAAGTATCTGACAATCAATACTATGGGTATCTTCATGATATACTTTAGTGTGGATTTGATTCCTAAAAAATATTTGTGTTCAATGTCAAATGTTTTAGGCTATAAATACATGAACGTGAACCTGATAAAACTATTATTGAGCATGCTAACAGATTTACCATGGTTTATACAAGGAATTTTGAACTAGGATCATAGTCATATGTTCTTCCAAGAAAACGTGAACATGTATTTTATGTAGAAATTCCAAGGAAAATGTGTTGTTCATATGTTATTAGATATGATCCCAGAGGAAGGCCCATAAAGTATAATATAGTAGAAGAAGATAAGATTGAATAATAAGATAATGTAGAGGAGGAGGGGGGTTTGCTGGAAGAGGGTCTCCTAAAGCTGCGAATTTTGTCCATTTTTGTATATTTTTGTAATATTTAGTATAACACAGGGGTTTTGGGGTGGGTCAAAGCCCCTAATGCATTGTAACAGGTCAAGGGTAGACCAAGAGTCTGCAAACCACAGTTTGCGGACCATTGGATGTGTAGGCTAAATCAGTATAAATAGATAAACCTTTTTGAGTCATAGGTAGGAAAGAATAGAGATTGATGACAGTTACAAATTGTTAGATCTATTTGGGTTGCTAGGGTAAGGACTGATATTGGCTGTGTGCGTGGAGATCCTCAGTCTTGCTGTGTTTAGACCTTGTTGGCTGTGTGCGTAGTCTGCATTGGATTGTATTGGGTTTTAGAGGCTAATATATGCGAATCTGGTTAGAGTATCTCTACATTATGTGATTTTATGTGTTACTGTTGATGCAAACTATTGTATCTATTAAAATTACTGTTGGTTATTCATTATCATTGCAGATCTGTATTTTTTATAATATGGAGTATTGTTGTGATCTATTGTTCATGCGTTTATGATACTACATGTGATATTGTGGATGCGAAAGTGCTTATTAGATCTATGACTGATAGTAGCTCTGTTAAATGTGGACTATACTGATTATGGAACCTGTGAATAGATCTATTTTATAGTTGCGAGAGTATCCTGGTTCCTGTTATATGAATCTATGATCTGTTGATTACTGCGATTATAGTTGTTGTACTGATAGATTGGTATTACGCACGTGGATACGAAGTTCATTAGTAGATATGAGCTCTGTGATATAAGTCTGTAACTAGATCCTTTAAATAAGAAGCTGATAATTTGGGAACATAACTCTTCTTGACTTACCTGCTCTCTCTTAGGGTGCGAAAACTTGGTTCCAGCACCCTCCCATATTGCTTCGGGTGAGACTTTGGCCTATGCAAGCAGGTCACTGCCGAAAGGGCCACTAGTATAGGGGTTTTTTGGCAAACCTTAACCTCTGAACCTGGGTCAGGACCCCTCGAGCCAAAAAATGGTTCCGTTGCCGGGATCGAGAGCATTTTGAGAGAGAGATCGCGTAATGCCAAGAACAAACTGGAGACTTGAGAAGAAAGAGATCGACGAGTGGTTCGAAAAGAAAATTTAGGAATTCACAATAAGAGAGAATCAGAGCACAAGGTTGACAGTGGAAAAGTGGAAGAATAAGTACATTTTCACAGAGATATACAAAATTTTCTTTGTGACATTTGCGACTGAGCTTCAGGAGTGGCTTGCAAGGCTCTTAGATTTCCAGAAGTGTTGGAAGGATGAACGGGTCACGTAGTGGACCCCAGAGTTGATCCAGTAGTTAGAAAATACTGATAACACCATCACTTGAATGGTAGATCACTAGGTGGACAATGTGTTAGGAGGGTTTGTGACAGAGTTTTCCAACGATTAATTCGTTTCCTTTTCTGAAGTAGAGCGAAGGTTCTTCAAGGGTTTTCAGGGTAAGTTTTTGAAAACCTTACCATTGTTGATTAAGATATTACTGTGCGAAAAGAGCATTATGTGCAACCACACATAGTGAATGAGCTATGATCAAAGTGAGGGTACAACGCGTAGTGGTAAATACTACAGAACTAATCAAGAAGGAGATCGATCTGTCTACAGTCTAGTAAGAAATTCTTCTACGTAGAGTTTTCCGTCTATGCCACCGTCGAACCCTCGTAGGGGTAATAATTCACCGCCTCCACCACCAAAAGACGATATGGACTTGCACATGAAGCTACCCACATTCAAATGAGTAGGAGATGAATATATGTATTGGTTTTGGTTTGTCGCGGGATCGGTATGGACTGCGCAGAATGTAGCTAGTGATGCGGTGAAAAGAGCGCAACTATCCCTTGCCTTTGAAGGAAGGGCATTGTACTGGTATATGGGATACATCAACCAGCATGCAAATGCAACCATTGAAGAGATTAAGAATTATTTGAAACAACAGTTCAAAAATCCCAAGTCCTACTCACAAATATTGAACGATCAAAAGGATTTCAAGCAAGGACCATCTGAATTTGTATGGGAGGCTGACCAACGGTTAAAGAAGGTAATTAGAGAAGGAGGATTTCTGTACGATAACAGGTAGCACACAGAGTGGTTCATTTCTATGCTGCTGCCCCACCTGTGCGTGCCAATGGTACATCAAGCCATTGAATCATAGGAAAAGGCCTTGGAAATTGTAATGAAGCTAGAAGCTATGCCAAGAGATGATACCCAGTTAAGAGTGCAGCATATTCAAGGCCAACTAGAAGCAATGCATATGGAGATCTAGAATCTGCAGAAGGAGCGAGGAATGAAGGCTAGCCCTGAAAGATGGTGCATACGATGCAAGGTGAATGGACACACCAAGGATAACTTTCCTCTGCTAGCAAGCTACATACACGCAGTCCGTTGTGACCTAGGGATGCTGCAGGACCAAGTGGACCGGTGCTTTGGTGCGATGATTGTCGTGTTGTTGGGCTGCATGATACCAACCACTTCCCCCACCTTGCCGCATATGTCCCAGAAATAAGGCAACAATGGTGCAGGTTCTGTATATCTGTGGGCCATGTTGAATAGAACTATCAGATGTATGATTTGATGATAGATCGAGGAAATATATATAGGTTATAGTCAGATCTGTCCTCACGAAGATCCCCTTTAGGCATAGGTGGCTCCCCAGCTAGGGGTAGGGGAGGGGGCCGAGGTGGAAGTGAGGGTAGAGGAAGAGGACAATTGATTTTCTATAACCGTGGAGAAATAGGGCACTTTGCAAGGGACTGCGTGAACCCTAGAATACAATCCTGCAGATACTGTAGATAGCTGGATAATGTGATTGAAGATTGCCCGATTTTGATGGCCAAGATGCAGGAGAAGCAGCAGATGCCTATGAAAAATGTACAAAGGGTCGAGGTGGAACCTCGACATGAAGGACCAAGTGTTAATGTTATAACACATAGTGGCATGGCCATCGAAGGAGCTACAGAGAATGCTGAGGCAGAGCCTCTCATCTATAAAGCGATTGTTAAACAAGAAGGTGTGGACTTATATAAAGAAAAGGAAACCTTTTTCGTAGCTCGCCAAGATTTTTCTAAGGCTGAGGCGCCTACTCCTCACGCCCCTGCAAACCCCAAAGAAGATGATGAGGTCAAACCATTCCTGCAGGCATGTATGAAGTTGTTACGCAACTAAAGGGTCGTAGAAAACCTCCAAGCCTTGATAGACAACTGCACAGAAAAAACAACCCCAGCTATGGAAATTAAGGATGTGCACAAACTATATAAGCATAAGAGACACACTAGTAGGGAGATGCGGTTGACCGCGCATATTGGTGATTACGAGATGGATCAGGTCATTCTAGACTTAGGATCAGATGCGAACGTACTACCTAAAAAAACTTGGAAGTGAATGGGAGAACCTAAGTTGGAATGGTCCAATATGTAGCTGTGCATGGCCAACCAACAGAATATCATCCTGTTGGGGAGACTATCAAAGATCGTAGTAGATATTACAGGAGTTAAGGTCCAGGCTGACTTTGGAGTCATTCAAATTGTAGAAGATGCAGACCCTTACCTGACACTCCTAGGATTGGACTGGGCCATAGATGTGGGTGGTATTATCAACTTAAAAAGAAGGAGCATGGTGTTTGAAAGTGAAGGAACATGGGTGATAGTACCGCTAGATCCCACAAAAGGAGAAAGGTATACAAAGATAGTGCATGAGGAAGAATAGGTGGATCACATCTATAAGTTAACTGCGAGGGATGAATACTGGATAAATCCTATGGCCGATGGTGTGCTTTGCTGGGAAAGAGATAGCGAATGCTTCTCCGACTCTAACAAGGAAATGGAAAATTGGCAAAATTGGTTGCATGATGTCTCTGCGCTATGTTGCCTATGAATTACAAGGGACTTCTACTACATATCTTCAAAGCTAACAGAACTGCCCTACTTTGATGGTTCTAGTAGTATAAAAGAGTTTTTGCGAACATTCGAAGCTAAGGTGCCCAGAGAATGAAGGTTATGGGCCCTTAATCTAGCCATGCACGCAACACCTGCAAGATGGTGGGGCACGTATAAGGGGGAATTCCAGGAGTGGAAGGAATGTTGGGATATGATGGTTCTATGATTTGAACCTCTAGTCGACATGCACGTCAAGACATTTCTTGGCCCAGGGGATTCGTGCGAACATTTGTTCACTTGGATGGAGAAATGGTGTGATCGTACTATAGAAGAATGGGTTCAGTTATTTATTCATGCCTTGAGACCAATTCTCACCGCATGGTACCTAGATGTGGAGCTACATCAAGGCACCTACCAGTGGGAAACCTAAAAGGACAAATTTTTCGGGACATTCAGGTTAGCATGAGGATCAAATGTGCTTGATGAAGCTCTGCACGACATTGATACCTTTGTATTTGCTGAATCCAGCCCCTACGCAGCATATGAAATACCCACATGGGAAACATAGATGCAAGATATTGTCAATTTTCGCAATATAACTATAGAAGAGGGCGATGAGGATCCACACAATATCTCTATCCCAGAATTAGAGGGGGAGCGCACAGTTTCAGGCCCTCCAATGCAGACTGTGGATGTGACGAAGCCTCTAAAACTGCGGGAAGTCGACATTGGCATGGCAGAGCAGCCTAAGTTAGCTAAAATTGGGGATTACTGGGATGATGACACTGTAAGCAAAGTTGATGAATTTCTCACAGAATATCAAGACTTATTCCCAACCAAGTTTTCAGAGTTCAAAGGGATCACGGGAGACCTAGGGGTTATGTGCATCATGCCAAAACCAGATGCATGACCTGTAAAGAAGCAGCCTTATCGGATGAACCCCAAGTATAAGCAGAAGGTTAAGGAAGAAATTGATAAAATTCTCGCCGCAGGTATTATCGAGCCGGTCGAGCAGTAGGATTGGGTAAGTCCAATGGTGGTTCAAGAAAAGAAAACAAAGGGAGAAATACTAATCTGTGTGGAATTACACAAGCTAAATGACACCTGTGTACATGACCCATTTCCGACACCATTCTCCGATGAGATCCTGGATAGCGTAGGAGGCTAGGAAGCATACTCATTCACTGATGGGTTCTCAAGATACCATCAGATCAAACTCAGACTAGAAGATAATAGCAAAAATACATTTTCCACTGAATGGGGATCCTTTCAGTATACCATAATGTCGTTTGGCCTCAAGAATGCCCCTGCTATCTTCTCGCAGGTAGCTGTCATAGTGTTCAAGGAATTCATCCAGAAATTCCTAGAAGTGTATTTCGATGATTGGACTATCTTCGGCTTAGTAAAGATGCACGTTTCGAACCTATGCATGCTTTTGGATGTCTGCCAGAAACACCAGATTTCCCTGAATATCAAGAAATGTGTCTTCTGTGTACCCTTCGGAATCTTGCTTGGACATATAGTTTGCCGATAGGGGTTGATGGTGGACCCTGCGAAAGTGGCATTTATCATCAATCTGGCAATGCCTATGACTAAGAAACAGTTGCGTTCGATCCTTGGACATACGGGCAACTATAGAAAATTCATTCATGGATACGAACTGATCACAACACCTCTGGAAAATCTTCTTAAGAAGGATGTTTCATTCTTTTGGGATGACAAGTGCCAGAAGAGATTTGAGCTACTCAAGGAAAAGATGGTATTTTCACCTATTCTTATTTTTCCCGATTGGGGAAAGGTATTTCATGTTCATGTTGATGCTTCAGGGATTTCCCTGGGAGCGGTCCTTACGGAGCCTGGCTCCAAAGACATTGATCACCCATTCACAATTTCTAGTCGAAAACTCTCGAGTGTGGAGCGCAATTATCCCACCACGGAGAGGGAAGGGTTTCCCATGGTCTATGCACTATAGAAGTATCGGCACTATCTATTAGGAGGAAAATTTAAGATGTTTACAGATCATTCTTCTTTAAAGTACCTAGTGAATAAGCATGTGTTGGGGGCGGGGGATTTGCAGATGGTTGTTTTTGTTTTAGGAATATGATTTTGAAATCATAGTCAATCCAGGGAAGTTGAATGTTGTGCCAGATCACTTGTCCTGAATTGAGATGGGTGACGAACCCAATAACTTAGAGGAAGGATTGCTTGATGCATAGATATTTTCCATTAAGGTCGTTGATGTGCACTTCGCTGATATCATTCAGTTCCTGACTACAGGCATGGCACCTACAGAATATTCGGTACAACAAATGAAGGATTTGGTTACGCGGGTGGAAAATTTTACCATTATCGTAGTTCATTTATATAAACTAGGTGTTGATGCAGTGCTATGCATATATGTTCTAGAGCATGGAAGGCATGCTATCTTGGCAGAAGCCCACAAAGGCATCGCAGGAGGTCATGACACAGGCAAGGTAAAGGAAAAAAAGATCTTGTGGGCTGGGCTATGGCGACGTAGAATTACATTTGGAAGGAATAGACTCAGACTACAACCGGTGCGCTGGGAGCGTAGGAGGCATGCTCAAAGCGTAGGGGTGCGCTGGGATCACAAGGGTACACTGAGCACACCTAGGGTGCAAAAACTAGCCTTTGGAACAGTCAAATCGGGTAAAAATAAAAAAATTACTGTTGAATGGGGTGGTCGGCCAACATTTAATGAGGCGATCAAATTTTTGCAGGTGCAGGTGGAGAGCCCACCATCACAGTGACTCGGGACAAGTCACAAGATTATGTTGGGGGACTGTTGGAATAGGGTCTCCGAAAGCTGCAAATTTTGTCCATTTTTGTATATTTTTGTAATATTTAGTCTAACGCATGGGTTTTGGGGTGGGTAAAATCCCCTAATTTATTGTAACAGGTCAAGGGTAGACCAAGAGTGTGAAAAACATGATTTGTGGACCATTGGATGCGTAGGCTAAATCGTTATAAACAGATAAACCTTTTTGAGTCATAGACATGAAAGAATATAGATTGATGATAGTTACGAATTGTTAGATTTGTTTGGGTTGCTAGGGTAAGGACTCCTGCTGGCTGTGTGTGCAAAGATCCTCAGTCCTGTTGTGTGTGGACCCTGTGGACTGTGTGTGTAGGCTGTGCTGGATTGTATTGGGTTTTGGAGGCTAATATATGCGAATCTAGTTAGAGTATCTCTGCGTTATCTGAGTTTATGTGTTACAGTTGATGTGAAATGCTGGATCTATTACACTTACTGTTGGTTATTTGTTATTTCTATGGATTTTTCTTTGTTATAATATGGAGTATTCCTGTGATCTATTGTTCATGCGTTTATGATACTACTTGTGATATTGTGGATGCGAAAGTGCTGATTAGATCTATGACTGATAGTAGCTCTGTTAAATGTGGACTATACTGATTAGCGAACCTGCGAATAGATCTGTTTTATAGCTACGAGAGTATCCTTGTTCCTATTATATGAATCTATGATCTGTTTATTACTGCGATTATAGCTACTGTACTAATAGATTGGTATTATGCACGTGGATGCGAAGGTCATTAGTAGATATGAGCTCTGCGATATAAGTCTGTAACTAGATCTCTTTAATAAGAAGTTTATAAGCTAGGAACACATCTCTGCTTGACTTACCTACTCTCTCTTAGGGTGTGGAAAACTAGTTCCATCACCCTCACATACTGCTTTGGGTGAGACTTTAGCCTGCAGAAGCAAGTCACTACCGAAAAGGCCAGTAGTATAGGGGTTTTTTGTCAAACCTTAACCTTCGAACCTAGGTCAGGACCCCTCTAGCCAACAGGGTTCATGCAGTGTCATACGAAGATGTCGAAGAAAAATTAATATATGTTAATCATGACAATGTTAATTTGGATGAACTATATGATATTGACGTTGTGTTGGACAAATAACTTGAAGAAGTTGAACCAAATGTAGAAGATAATGTTCCAGATGATGATATAGATGATGATGATGATGATGATGATGATGCTGATATGATGTATCCTTTGAACATGAATTTTGAAATGGATGATATAGATGATGAATTGGATGAGGAAGAAGATTAATGATATAAAAATGTTGAAAAATATGAGGTGTGTACTTGTATGTCTTCAGTTGGTTTGTTCTCTTTCATTCACCTTAGATTTATATATTACTTGTTTTAATGTTTGAATGTTATTATGTTTCTTTTAAATATATTATAGTATATAGATGGGGTATTGGAGAATTGAGAGTGATCTGGGGGGGGGAGGGGGTGGCGGCCATATTATCTTCCACTTTCACATTGTTGGCCTTGGCCAATATAAAATATATTATTCTTGAAACAGAGAGAAGCTCATTTATTTTTATACCATCATTTCCAATTTTGACTTTGGTTCGTTAAGAAAACGTACTAGGTGAGTTCAACGATGGGTGAACTAGGAGACAATACGGTCGAGAAGATGTGTGAAATAAGCAAGGACAAGACATGCAAGTGGTTGAACGAACAATGAAATATGAGCAAATAAAATGACAGGAAAATTCATAACGTGACGTGCACGAAAGGGAAAACACCTGCACCCTAGTCACACCTGCACGAAGGTAGGGCACCTAGGCGCCCATGGGGGTGTCATGTGATGGGTCCACGAGGGTGCTTGTGTGACAATTTTCTGGGTCATACTGACTTGGAAAGGGGTGCCTGCAAAAAATAAGTAAGGTCATCCCATGACTTCCCATGAATAGAGCTCACACTAGGGGGTCTCATAATGATTTTAGAAAATTTACTAAATTAATTTTTAGGTGTTAAAAGTAATTTTATAATTTATTGATTATGCAATGTGATACTAAAAAATAATAATATTTTTCTGTCATTGATGAGCTAATGATATGTGTTGATTGATTTGGATGAAACAAAAGAAGTAAGGATGACCCATGACTTCCCATGCCCACTCAAAGTGGCAAAAAAGAAAAATATGAACCAAAGTGTGATTGTGGGGGTTTTGCATGCACAAGACAAAGGCGATAACCCTTGGTGTGCTCGTATGAAGGCATAGTGACCAACACCCACTAAAAAATGGTGTGTGCACAACAAATGACACGATGGGAAAACTGAATGAGTGAAGTGAACCAACAACTGTTGGAAATACTGAGAGGGGGGGGGTGAATCAGTATTTCTTTCAATTAGAGCATTAGTTAATCTTCAATTATTATCAGTTTTTGTACAATGATAGCAGCAAACAAGAGGAACACAAGTGCACACAATTTTTAAGGTGGAAACCCACTCCGGGACAAAAACCACCTAATTCTTTTCTAATAATTCTTTTCAAATCCAATTGAAAATAAAGCTCCAACTTCCTAGAATCTAGAAAATCATTCTTCTCTAGCTCCCATTGGATGGACGCTCCAACGCCCGAGATTCTTTAGTAGTAACTAAATGGATGCCCCAACACCCAATCAGCTACAACTCACCCTAGCACCACCCTACCACCCTATAGAAGAATAAAATAAGAATGGACTCTCGTACCAGGGAAAATGGTCCACTTTACAATGATATAGAATGATGTAGAAGAAGAAGATATACTAGACCATAACTCCAACTTTGACACAACCACCTAATGATGATCCTAGACCTCCCAACACTTCCTCTTCAACCCTTGGCAGATAGACACTAGTACAATTTGTACAATAATGTATTTACAATGACTAAGTACAATGATACCTTTACAATGATTGTATGCAGTGCTACCCACTTGAAGACTTCATATGATGAAATTTTTGCTGCTGTTATGCACCTTGGTTGCTGCTCTTTTCATGCTACCCTCTGTTGCACCTTGTTTTGCTTTTATGCCGTAGAAAGTATGGTCCTTTGCAATACTTGACAACACATGATCTAGCTTTTTCTTGCCTTCTAGGAGCTCGATATCGAATCTGGTGTATCTCTGTTATTTCAGATCCTCAATATCTAATTTTCGGTTTTGTAGTAGTCCTCTGAGTCTTCTTTCCAATGCCACAGGCCTGAACCAATTTGGAATCTTCAAGAGAGAGTTATATCCAATTTCGCACACTGCCCTAATTATGGACTGTTTCAGCAGAGTGCACTTATACGGCGTGCCAAGTGTCACTGTTTATTCATTTGCTTCTGAAATTTCTAGAGAGAAAATTACAGATTATGCACTATTCGTCACTTTTTACGGAATTCCAATATGATACTCAGAGAGAGAGTTATGATGAATTTACCAAGGTCACTTCTTTGAGATGAATTTCAGGAGCCTACACAAACCCTTAATTCCACAGATCATATCTCCAAACATTTTGCGCAAATTGATCTAAAATTTTTACTACAGCTTCCTCCAGATTTCAGCTTCACCTCATAAAAATTTCAGCTTTTGAGCCTTCATAGAAAAAAACGTTAGAGCGAAAATACCACGATGACCTGTTTCAGATGGCTGAATCCCTTTCCTAAGGAGGAAATGAAGATCACAATATATATGAATGCGTAAGTTGAGAGGGGCTTCAACAAGTGAAAGTGGAGGGACTTTAGGAGCTTAGAAAATATTAATTATGACTTTTCAATGACCCATGCCCCAACCACATGGGGTTTTATCCCACTAACTGGGGTACAAACTTCAAACATGAATATCTCTCAAACCGTGAAGAATTACATGGCGTGCCATATATCAACGGAAACATCTCGACAAGTAGAAACCATCAAAATAATTATTGACCCAGAGTATATTAATTTGGTAGGTAAAAATTCCCATGCAATATTGGGTTAGCCCATAGTGCTGCTTGGGTTGACATCAATGAAAACTGCTGATCAACAATCTCCCCCTTTGGCATTGATGGAAACACGAGTATTCCCCCTACGATCATGAAACCTCTTCCTACAACATACTCTCCCCCTTTGACATCAATGGAAAAGGGTAACTCCCCCTAAAACACAACCATCCTGCGGACCTGTACACACTTCCATTCCCACTTACACACAATCGTCTTGCAGACCTGTACACACTTCCACTCCCGCTTTATATTATTGAAAAAGAAAATCTAATGAGAACCTGGGATAATCCCAAGCTTTTGACGAAGATATTAAAATGCTTCACGAGGTAAAGGTTTAGTGAAGATATCAGCAATTTGTTCTTTTGTATAAACATACTCAAGTTTGATATTCTTTTCAGCAACTTGTTCTCTAACAAAATGATATTTGATTGGAATGTGTTTTGTTTTTGAATGCATGACAGGATTCTTGGAGATGCTGATGGCACTAGTGTTGTCACAGAATATGGGAATAGGCTCACTAAATTGTACTTGAAGATCTTGCAAAGTTTGTTTCATCCAAAGGACTTGAGTACAACATGATGCTGCTGCAATGTATTCTGCTTCCGCTGTAGATAACGAGATTGAAGTTTGATTTTTGCTCAACCATGATACGAGACAACCACCTAGATAGAATGCTGCTCCACTAGTACTCTTACGATCATCAACGCTTCCTGCCCAATCTGCATCTGTAAAGGCTTCAATAATGAGATTGTTACCCTTGGGATACCACAAACCATATTCTTCTATGCCCTTTAGATATCGGAGAATTCTTTTGACGACAATAATATGTGATTCTTTTGGTGCTACTTGGAATCTTGCTACTTGTCCAACTGCTTGCATAACATCTGGCTGAGAGGTTGTTACATATAGAAGACTACCAATCATAGATCTGTACAACTTCTGATCCACATCCTTAGATGAGTCGTCTATGCTCAATTTGCAACCTATTACCATTGGAGTAAGGACGGGTTTGCAATCTTCCATTTTGAATTTCTTGAGCATTTCCTTGATGTACTTGGCTTGACATATAAATATTCCTTTCTCTTGCTGAGATATTTGAAGCCCTAAGAAGTATGTCAACTCACCAAGTAAAGATATCTCAAACTCACTTTGCATCTTCGTAGAAAATTTCTTACTTAGTCGATCATCATTGCTACCAAATATTATATCATCCACATATACCTCAACAATTGTTAAATTATCTTTATCTATTTGTACATAAATATTGCTATCAACAGTACCTTTCTTGAACCCTTGTTGACGTAGATATCCATCGAGACGAGAATACCATGCTCTGGGAGCCTGTTTGAGACCATATAGAGCCTTCTTTAACCTGCAGACATAGTCTTCTTTTTGTGATAGCAGAAAACCTTCAGGTTGCTCGATGTAAACTTCTTCTTCTAATTCTCCATTTAGAAATGCTGACTTAACATCCATTTGGTAGACTTTGATTTTTCTTGAACATGCATATGCGAGAAACATTCGGATGGCTTCCATTCTGGAAACTGGTGCAAATGTTTCGTCAAAATAAATTCCTTCCACTTGTGCATAGCCTTTGCAAACCAATCTTGCTTTCTTTCTGGTAACCTGCCCATGTTCATTCAATTTGTTCCTGAACACCCATTTAGTCCCAATTACATTTTTATCTTTTGGTCATGGAACTAATTCCCAGGTGTTATTCTTCTCAATTTGATCCAATTCTTCATTCATAGCTGCTACCCAATGTTCATTTTGGTTGGCTTCCTCAAAACTACTAGGCTCAAAGGTTGCTAGAAAAGCAACGTGAGCTTGTTGTGATGAACGAAGCTGTCGACCTTCATTTATGTCACCAATGATTTGATTTGATGGATGGTTCTTTTGAATCCACTCTTTTGTTCTCCTTGGAGGAGCTTCTTGTTGTTGTTGTTGGGAAAAATACTGAGAGGGGGGGGGGGGGGGTGAATCAGTATTTAGTGTAGACTGGAAATTTTTTACTTTTTCTTTCTCTAAAACCCATACGCTACTTTAATGAAGCCAACTCGCGTATTAACAGAGATTTCATTATGCTGATAATTCTTAGCTTAGATCATTGCATCATTCCTTAATTAGATGTTTAGTTAGCAGTAAACATGTGCAGTAAGAACAGAATAAATCATCACACATAAGAAACACACATGAACACCAGGATTTAAGGTGGAAACCCAATTCGGGAGAAACCCACCGCTGCCGTCATCTCAGTCTTCAATATTTTATTATAAAGAAAACATAGTACAACCATGTACTGGCGCAGACTCATACCAGCACGTAGGCACCCACCTGTAGAAGGCTACAACCTTCTCTCGTTTACCAGCCTCTCCTGGAAGGGAGCTACAACCCCCTGCTCTCGTTTACCAGCCTCTCCTGGAAGGGAGCTACGACCCCATGCTCTCGTTTACCAACCTTTCTACGGGACACTACCCACACTCGTTTACCTACTACCACTGGAAGGGAGCTACAACCCCCTCACTGAAGGCTTCGACCCTCAGCACCACCATGGACCACGTTTCATCAATTTTCATACTGGATCCAACAGCTTCCATACAACACAACTTGTAGGCCACTTTTCATCAGATTTTCAGACTGGACCCACTCCACACATTTAAGCTCAACATTCATCAAATTGAAACTTATAACCCCATCAATTCATTCATTGAATCATCAACCAATCAACCACGACTTGATCTTCAATTAATATAATCAGCAGCATATTCATCATTAAACAACCCAGTTCTATATGAATACATTATTGACAGATAGCAGTAAAACAACAAAACAAATCAGGCATTTCATTCCACTTACTTCAGCAAGCCCTAGATTCCATACGCGCTTTTACTTCACTGCACCTGCGTATGTATGCGCTTTAATGCACACCAACCCGCGTATACTTCTATGCATTCTTCAGAAAACCCTATCTTCACATACACGCTTTTCCTTAAGCAGACCCACGTATACACGCGCTTTTACTGAAGCGAACCTGCGTATACATCTGTAAATTTTTAGGACTGTTCAGCTCTTCAGATCAGATAAACAACTTAGATTTCATCCTTTACTTCAGGAAGTATTTCACCTCATCTCAGATCTAAACATTTCATAAACA
This sequence comes from Pinus albicaulis, assembly GCA_034641835.2. Taxonomy (NCBI): domain Eukaryota; kingdom Viridiplantae; phylum Streptophyta; class Pinopsida; order Pinales; family Pinaceae; genus Pinus; species Pinus albicaulis. The sequence continues at coordinate 1,008,460,760 of CM076577.1, read as the reverse complement.
TATCTAGAAAATACATATACATTTTAGATCTAGAGATCCCTCTTCATCATTTTCTTCATAGGTGCATCATAGATTCAGATCTATCAATCAAGAACAGAGTTCGTCCATGCAGATATTCCTTAGATATATTTATTCATTCACAACCCTTACTCATGCACACCCTTGCACCATGATCTTCTTCTCCTTATATAGATTTAGCCTTTGTCAATACCATGAGTCAAAACGACTCAACTACAAATGGTATTCCTGGATGGGATCAAATAGATATTCCAGCGCTTAATACAATGGGTTAATACCATGGTAACACCCCTTGGTATTCTAAATTTGGAGTGCAAAAGGGCATATGCGACTTGGCACGTACTTTTCCGCGTGCATACGCTACTTCACCTTAACAAACCCGCGTATGCTTTGTAGAATAACTTATTTATCATTATTCTGGCACTTTCTAAATTCCTTTCTTCTTCTACTTCTGAGCTGATCTATAGACACATCAGATTTACATTATTAACAACTCATCAAGTCAGTTTCCATCACGAACAACTTCATTAAGCAGGTTCCATCAGCACATTGTATCACATTGCCAACAATCTCCCCTTTAACTCATCAAGAAGGTTGTCATCAACTTTGTCAAGTAGGTTTCCATCAAGGACAACACTCTGCATCATATTGCCAACAATCTTATTTCATCAAGTAGGTTTCCATCAAGGACAACATATGCCAACAATCTCCCCCTTTGGACTTGATGGAAACCATGATGGTGTTTGATCATCATAACAGATAGATAAATTGAATATAACCATTATGAAAACACCATGATGCTCTCCCCTTATTCAAATACCATGTTACTCTCCCCCTTTGACATCAAGGGCAAAGGACGGATCAAAATCAAGACAAGGTTTTTCTTCCCTTGTATAAAGAAGAGCTCTGCAGATCTGATGTGCACTGAAGTTAACTTGCTCCTCCTGAGTTTATGCTGAATCTTCAAACATATTTTTCAATGAAGTACATGACTCTATAACCAAGGACTCTTACTTACATCAAGAATCCAACCAAGTGGATTTACATATATGAATCATGTACCCAACCTAGTGGGTTTACAAAATTTGACTCAACTACCCAACCAAGTGGGTTTACAAATTTGACCGAGCCCTTTACATGACTGAATATAACCTTTTCATTACATTACATATATGACCTTTTGTTAAAAATACCAAAATGACCTCAAGAGAGAGATCATAATTCAGAATCATCACAATGCCAACAATGCATTACATTCAGCAAGGCTAATGCTCCCCCTGAAACTTTGCATCCCATGCATCCTTTCCATATGACCAATGCTCCCCCTTAGCTTGTGCATCTTGAACACTTTCAACAGCAAATTATCAAGGCATCTTTATCAAGAGACATCATAGAATGAAACAGAATTATGAAAACTGGAACACCATCAGAGATACCAAACAGTACAGCAGTTGTGCTGAAGAATGCTGAACCAAAATTTTGTCAGCAAATACCTATACGTGGTTTTATGTGTATGAACTCGCATATATACACGACTACCCTTAAAGAAATCCGCGTATCCCATTTAATTTTCTGAATTTAAGTAGATCTGATCTTCTATTTGGTAGAGACTATTCCCAGCTTATGTCTGAGATATTCGAAAGCTTCCCCGGAATATCTGAGAGAAGATAGATAGGACAATGTAGTTGTGTTTTCAAGTGTCATCCAACAGTTGTAGCATAATCACATTAGTAACCAAGTATTCAGACTCTTTGAAACATTATATTCTTCCCAAGAGGAATTATCAGACTAGAACAACTTCTTCAATAGACAATATGTATTAAGAAATCATCCATGTGATCCGATATCACCAAGATCTTCATGATTCATAATCATGATGTAACATGTGTAGGAATTATGTATAAAAAGGTCTCAACAGTGACAAAAGTCATCAGCAACAAACTTTGCATGATCTATCCTTATCTCTGAATAATAAGACTTCCAACTCATCCATGTGTGAAAACAAAAGATACTTTTCAGCAAAAAGCAAACAGGGCTCATCCATAATATTATCATAAGAAACCATGTATCATGTCATCATCATTTTGAGCAAGAACTAAGGAATAATTAGATACAATGCCAACAATGCAATTATTAGCTGTTAGATTGATTTCCTTAATAGAAAGGCATACGCTTCTATCTTCAGCGTAACTCGCGTGTATACGCGGCTTTAGTTCACTAAACCCGCGTATGGAAAGTAAAACACTAAAAATTTCCACAACTTCATCTCCCCCTGGATTTGTACCACATGTACCTGTCTTCTTCACATCAGATGCACTGTCAGAAATAAAAATTACCAGAATTATCAAACCAATCATGGGAATCACCATACATTGCTCCCCCTGTGATGATACATTACTAATCTCTATAATGTATCTCACATCATCCCTGCAGTCATTATGAGAAGTAAGCTTTAGAAGCGGATGACTACAGTAGGGTCAATGTTCCCTACGTTTCTGACCGGTCCTCCTTCCTTTTCCAGCTTTGCTTGAAGCTTCTTATTGTGTGCTGAAAATTATCCAATTTCTCAGATCTATTCATCCTGCATTCTTTTTCTACATGTCCATACTTGTTACAAGCATAACATCTTATGTGCCCAGAAAAGTAAGCATAAGGATCATGATGTGATTTTCTATTCTTTCTTCTATTACAATCACCTGCTTTATGACCAAACTTGGTGCATGAAAAACAATATCCCTTAAAGAAACATGAGTACCTTTCTGTGTAGAATCTGTTCGATTGTGACTGAAACATTCTGCTTCTGCAATTGGCTGCAACATGCCCATAATTATGACATTTAAATCATTCAACATTATTTATTATAGGAGGGAATGATTTCTTTTGAGAGTTCATGATTGTCGATTGACCTTTTGTTTCTTTCAACACATCAGGTTTTGCATTGATATCCTTTGAATCTTTAGCACTTCCTTGTGAACTAGATTCTCCTTCAACAGTTTCATGAAAACAAAGACCAAATTTAATAGAAGGAGACCTTTGACTACTAAGAATATTATCCAGAATCTTAGTACTATCTTGAAACCTCAAGAGTTTATCCTTTTCTTCTAATTTACCTTTTAGAATGTTTACCTCAACCTCCAATTTTTGGCATTGCTTCTTCATACTTTCTTCGACCCTTCTTCCTTCTTCTACTTGATCATTCATTTTTAAAATCTCTTCTTTCAACCCATTTTCTTGTTCTTCAAAAATTTGTAGAAGTTCTTCATTCTTCTTATTTGATTTTTCCAGATCTGTTTTGAGCGAGATGATTTCTGCTTCACGTCCTTCTTTTTCAAATGATTGTAGAAGTTATTCATTCTTCTTATTTGATGCTTCAAGATCTTCTTTTAGAGAGATTATTTTTGCTTCAAGTTCTTCATTATTCTTATTTTATTCTTCCGGATCTCATTTAGATCGATGATTTCTTCTTCAAGTCTTTTATTTCGATTGATTGCATAATTGTACAACCTTTGATACTTGTCTATCTATCCATTCAGTATTTCTATCTGTCCTTTCATTTGAGAGATCATCTCATTGTAAATAAATTCTCTCTCTTTAAATGATCTTTGTTGAGCTTCAAATTTAATCTTGAGAGCTTCTTCTAGATCCATAACATTACTTTCACTACTTTCACCATTGCATGCACAAGAAAGTGAATCACAAGAACCACATTCAATCCCTATTTTATCTTCTTCATTTTCCGCTGCACATGTTTTCTGAGATATCTCCTTCTGAGTAGCCTTCTTCTTTTGCTTCTTTTCCATTGTGACGGATCTCCTTCAAGAGATCAAGCTTCTGCAGAAGAACCTGCTCTGATACCAATTGTTGGGAAAAATACTGAGAGGGGGGGGGGGGAATCAATATTTAGTGCAGACTGAAAACGTTTTACTTTTTCTTTCTCTAAAACCCATACGCTACTTTAATGAAGCCAACTCGCGTATACACGCAGATATCCTTAATAAAACTCGCGTATTAACAGAGATTTCATTATGCTGATAATTCTTAGCTTAGATCATTGCATCATTCCTTCATTAGATGTTTAGTTAGCAGTAAACATGTGCAGTAAGAACAGAATAAATCATCACACATAAGCAACACACATGAACACCAGGATTTAATGTGGAAACCCAATTCAGGAGAAAACCACCGCTGCTGTCGTCTCAGTCTTCAATATTTTATTATAAAGAAAACATCGTACAACCATGTACTAGCGCAGACTCATACCAGCACGCAGGCACCCACCTGCAGAAGGCTACAACCTTTTCTCGTTTACCAGCCTCTCTTGGAAGGGAGCTACAACCCCCTGCTCTCATTTACCAGCCTCTCCTAGAAGGGAGCTACGACCCCTTGCTCTCGTTTACCAGCCTTTCTTGGAAGGGAGCCACTACCCCCTGCACTCATTTACCAGCTACCACTGGAAGGGAGCTACAACCCCCTCACTGAAGGCTTCAACCCTCAGCACCACCATGGACCACGTTTCATCAATTTTCAAACTGGATCCAACAGCTTCCATACAACAAAACTTGTAGGCCACTTTTCATCAGATTTTCAAACTGGACCCACTCCACACATTTAAGCTCAACATTCATCAAAATGAAACTTATAACCCCATCAATTCATTCATTGAATCATCAACCAATCAACCATGACTTGATCTTCAATTAATATAATTAGCAACATATTCATCATTAAATAACCCAGTTATGTATGAATACATTATTGACAGATAGCAGTAAAACAGAAAAACAGATCAGGCATTTCATTCCACTTACTTCAGCAAACCCTAGATTCCATACGCGCTTTTACTTCACTGCACCTGCGTATGTACGCGCTTTAATGCACACCAAGCCGCATATACTTATGTGCATTCTTCAGAAAACCCTATCTTCACATACGCACTTTTCCTTAAGAAGACCCGCGTATACACGTGCTTTTACTGAAGCGAACCTGCGTATACATCTGTAACTTTTCAGGACTGTGTAGCTCTTCAGATCAGATAAACAACTCAGATTTCATCCTTTACTTTAGGAAGTATTTCGCCTCATCTCAGATCTAAACCATCACTTGACATTCTGGTGCTGGGTATAGGAAACAATTTAATTCCTTGGCTACCTTACAATGAATAAAATTATGGGTGCTACCTGAATCAATCAACACTATTACCTTTTTCTTCTTGATTTGTCCTTGTATCTTGAGAGTTTGAGGAGTGGTAATTCCTGCCGGTGCATTACACGATATGGTCGGATTCATTTCTTCCTCTTCTAGGGTTGGTTCCTGGTGTATATCCTCTTCTTGTTCATTTTCTTCTTCCTCTTCACAATCTATGTAAAATAATTTCTTCTCAGCACACTTATGACCTTTAGTGTATTTGCTATCACAACTGTAGCAAAGCCCTTTTGCTCTTTTTTCTTCCAATTGTTGTGGTGTCAACCTTGTGGGTTGTGGAAATCTAGGTGTAGCAACACTTCCTTCTTTATAGAATTGAGTGGTAGGCTTCCTTGTCACCATTATTTTACATTCAACTTTTCTTGCCAACCTGAATGCCTTCTCCAATGAATCCGGTTCCAAAACACGAACTTCATGTTGGATGTTATCCTTTAAAGTGCCTATGAAGAGATCGATCCTGTGTTCCTATGGAATATCAGTTACCTTTATATTCAATTTTTGGAAGTCCTCAATGTGTTGCCCCACTAAACCCTTTTGTTTGAGATTTATCATTTGGCTAAAGAAGGTGTTGCTCTTTGTATCCTCATAATGTGTTATCATTTCCTCCGTAAAAATTGACCAAGTGACAATTTTTTTACGGGAGCAAAGCCATCGATACCATACAAATGCATTTTGTTCTAAATGTAAAGTTGCAATGCGTACCTTTTGTGTGTTTTGCATATTATGGAGATCAAAATATTGCTCCATCTGTAGTATCCATGTTACAGGATCCTTTCCATCAAACTTCCTCATATCCATTTTTGGAATATGGTGGTTCTTCCCGCCAACATTAGAGGTTATGAAATCACGATTAACATTTATTTTATTCTCATCATGAGGTTCTTCTACTATATCTCCGCCATTAGGAATCGTTTCTTGTTTTAAGCTTGTCATCAAGCCTTCCATGTATGCTTTTAGATCATTCTTCATGTTTTCCATCTTGTCTTTCATGTTTTCATCGATCTTAGCTTCCATGTCATCAATATTAGCTTCCAAACCATTCATCTTAGCTTCCACGCCTTTCTTAAAACCGTCCATCTCATTTTTTGTTGTTCTTTGCGAGAGCGAAATTTGTTGCACTTGCTCTTGTAATTTTGATATGTCATGTTGCCATTCTTCGTCTTCATGAGTCACAGTAGAGCCTTCTAAAGGCTTAATGGGAGTTGAATTCTTTTTAGGGGCCATTTTAGAATCCAATACTGATATCTATTCTACAATATTCCCTTGGAATCAATTCAACTTGATTCTTCAAACAAGACTTATGCAATTCGGAAAAAAATACACACCTTTAATTTCTTTTTAGGAGCTCTGTATTGAAATTGAATTATCTCTGTAATTGAGAATATTAAATATCTGAAATTCACTTCTGTAGTAGCTTTCTGAACTGTCTTTCAAATGCCACAGGTATGATCTGATTTGGATTCTTCTAGACAAAGTTATTTCCAATCTCCCACAATGACCCAATTTTGGACTGGTTCAGTAGAGCGAACTTGTACGACTTGCCACGTGTCACTTCTTCGTCCTTCATCTCTGAAATTGATAGCCAAGAAACCGAAGTCCATGTACTTGCAACCACTTTTTACGTCACTCCAATCTGATGCCCAGAGAGAAAGTTATTGAAATTTTCCCACGATCACCTCTTTGAGATGAAATTCAGGAGCCTGAAAAAGCACTACCTTCCACAGATCATATCTATAAAAATATTGCGAACCAAGCTCTGAAATTTTTTGAAAACTTTTCTCAGGATTTCAGCTTCGCACCATATGAATTTCAGATTCTAAACCTTCGTAGAAATTTTTTTATAACGCAAATGCCACGATGACCTGTTTAGGAGCCTGAAAAAAGACCTAACTTCCACAGATCATATCTCTGAAAATATTGCGAACCAAGCTCTGAAATTGTTAGACAAACTTCCTCAAGATTTCAGCTTCACACCCTAAAAATTTCAGCTTCTAAAGCTTCGTAGAAAAAACGTTATAGCGAAAATGCCATGATGACCTGTTTGGAGCAGCGAAACCCTAGAATCCAAAGCTCTGATACCAAATGTTGTGTAATCAGCTCCAAAAAGAGAAGAAAAGAGATATAAATGCCTTAGAAAACCTCCAATACATTACATAAATGAAAAATTCTTCGATGATACAATTTACAAAACCTCCTTTCTATATATAGGAGTCCATGGGGCCATAATGTAATCCTAGTGGGCCACAATGTAATCCTAGCTGACCTAACAATAATAATTTAAGGGCACAATAATAACAAAATGGGGGTTACAAGGGTTCAATAATAACAATAAGGGGGTTACACTAACAATAATAAGGGACTATAGTAGTGATATAGGGACCTAACAACATTTCATAAATAGATCTAGAAAATACATATACATTTTAGATCTAGAGATCCCTCTTCATCATTTTCTTCATAGGTGCATCATAGATTCAGATCTATCAATCAAGAACAGAGTTCATCCATGCAGATATTCATTAGAGATATTTATTCATTCACAACCCTTACTCATGCACACCCTTGCACCATGATCTTCTTCTCTTTATATAGATTTAGCCTTTGTCAATACCATGAGTCAAAACCACTCAACTACTAATGGTATTCTTGGACGGGATCAAATAGATATTCCAACGCTTAATACAATGGGTCAATACCATGGTAACACCCCTTGGTATTCTAAATTTGGAGCGCAAAAGGGCATACGTGACTTGGCACATACTTTTCCGCGTGCATACGCTACTTCACCTTAACAAACCCGTGTATGCTTTGTAGCATAACTTATTTATCATTATTCTGGCACTTTCTGAATTCCTTTCTTCTACTACTTCTGAGCTGATCTGTAGATACATCAGATTTACATTATTAACAACTCATCAAGTCAGTTTCCATCACGAACAACTTCATTACGCAGGTTCCATCAACACATTGTATCACATTGCCAACAATCTCCCCTTTAACTCATCAAGGAGGTTGTCATCAACTTTGTCAAGTAGGTTGCCATCAAGGACAACACTCTGCATCATATTGCCAACAATCTTATTTCATCAAGTAGGTTGCCATCAAGGACAATATATGGCAACAATTGTTCTGGTATATCTTGATGATCATTGTTTACTTCTTCCTCGTTGATAGTTGCTTCTTTTTCTACAATTTTATCTGTGTCTTTTTCAGCCCCTGTCTCAAGTTTCAAAGATTCTAGATACTCATCATTACTCGCTAGAACACCATCTTCGTCAAATGTAACGTTTATTCTCTCCACTATCTATTTTCATCTTATATTATAGCATTTATAGGTCTTTATTTTGCGTGAGTAACCAACAAAGATACCTTCATCAACACGTGATTAAAACTTACCCAAATTTTGATCTTCTTTTTTGATATAACATTTGCTTCCGAAGATTCTGAAATATTTTACATTGGCTGGTTTTCCTTTCCATAATTCATATGGAGTCTTGTTGCAATTATTTATGAGAAGACTTTGGTTGATAATGAAGACTGTCGTATCAATTTCTTGAACCCAGAATTTTTCATCCAATTTTGAGTCCTTCAACATTGTTCTACCCATTTCCTGTATAGTTCTATTCTTTCTTTCAGCAACTCCATTTTGCTGAGGTGTTCGTGTTGTTGAAAATTGCCTTTTTATTCCATTTTCGTCACAGTATTGCTGAAATAATTTGGAAGTGAATTCTCCACCATTATCTGATCTTAAAAACTTTATTTTCAAATCAGTTTCATTTTCAACCAACTCCTTGTAGATCTTAAAGCACTCAAATTCTTCAGATTTTTTCTTTAGGAAACTGACGGCTGTCATCTTGGTATAGTCATCTATCATCAACATGAAATATAATTCTCCGTCTAAGCCTTTTGTTCTCACAGGACCACATAGATCAGTATGTATCAATTCCAATGGATGTGATGAAAAGTGTTATTTTGTTTTAAATTGGACTTTTGTCTACTTTCCATGCCGACATGCCTCACATAGTGTGTTGGAAGGTTTTGATATTTTCGGCATTTCTCGTACTGCTTCCTTTTTTCTTATCCTGACAAGATTGTCAAAGTTTATGTGACCCATTCGTTTGTGCCATAACCAACTTTCATCTTCTTTAGCTAGTAGACATGCTTTAGTTGCTTCATCTAAAACATATATGTCATTTGGAGCTTGACTTGTTGTAGCCACAATTTTACCATACCTGCCTTTCCTGATTTCACATTTTGTGGAGTTGAATAGCATTGTGTGTCCTTGATCACACATTTTTCCAACACTGAGCAGATTGTGATTCATGTTTTCGACCAATAGAACATTCTTGGCTATAACATCTTTACTTCTGAGAGTGACGGTACCTGATCCTATAACATTTGAAGATCCATCATTTCCAAAGGATATGGTTCCATCCTTCTTCTCTTTCAGAGATACAAATTTCCTTCTATCTCCAGTCATATGCGTTGAGCAACCGCTATCAACATACCACACATCTTTCCTTTTTTGAGCCTTGAGAGCGAGAGCACAATTATCAATCTTCTTCTTCTTCCATGTTCGTTCATTCTGTGGCTTCGAAGATTCTTCTGGAGGATTTTCAAGTCTGCAGTCTCTGGCTATGTGTCCAAAGTTCTGACATTTGTAACATTCCATATTATTTCTTAAATTTTCAAATCTATTGATGTTTCGTTGAGCCTTGGGAGGTTCATATTTGAAGAATCTCTTGGAATTGTATTGGTTCATAGGGTACATGCGACATTCTATAGCTTTATGACCAAATTTTCCACATGAATAACAATATCCATGAAAAATATGTTGGTACCTGGATGAAAATCTTCATCGAGGAATCGTCTTCCAAGGATGTTCTTGCGAATCTTGTCCAATCAAGTCTTCATGTATGTCAGATCTCATAGGCTCATTGTATTTTGTTGTAGAAGGTCCTGCTTCCTCTTCTTTGTAACCGAAGCCAGTTATGCCGTTGTAATATCATTGATTTTTGATGAGTTCTTCCAATGCCGTTGAGCTATTGGCATAGTTTTGGACAGTTTTTCCCTTCTTCACTTCCTTACGCAGCGAGACTACTTTGGCTTCTAATGCTTCCCTTTCTTGGTTGCTTTCTTCCAACTTCTTTTGAAGTGACTCTTCAATACATTTGTGTTCTTCAACCTCAATTTTGAGACCTTGAACTTGTTCTTCAAGAGTGTTGGAATGGATCTTCTCAGCATTGAGCTCTTTTATAAGCTTGATTTCCTCCTCATAAAATTATTCTATGGTGAACCCTTCTTCTTCATTGTTTGATACTTCTTGTTTATTGTGCTTGGCCATAAACAATACTTTGTCATTGGCTTCTTCTTTGTTGTCACTTTCTTCATTGGATGAGGAGCTATCTTCTTTAGAGAGAAAGTTCTGTTTGGATCCTTTATTTTTTCCTTGCTTGTTGAATTTCTTAAAGCCTTTCTTTCCTTTTGAGTTGCCATCACTTTTGTTTGGACATTTTGCTACGAAATTCCCAACCTCACCACAACCGAAAAATATCAATGGAAGTTTACCTTTGAATTTTCCCTTACCAAGTTTTAGTTTTCTTGTAAAGTAAGCATATTCGTCATTTGAAAGACCTTCTCCATCATCTCCCTTTTCTTCACACTTGCAGGTGAAAGTCATTTCAATTGAAGGTTGTTTGTCCTTATTGGTTTGCTTAGATGCAACGAACACAGTTTCTAGATTTGAAGTACCCTTTTCTTCATCAAGTCTCATTTCATATGCTATGAGAACTCCATGTAATTCTTCCTTGCTGAGTTTGTCCAGATTTGCACTGTATTCTAAGATCGATACCTTTGGGTTGTATCTCCCTGGTAACGTTCTAAGAATCTTCCGTATAATAGTCTTCTCGTCAACTGGCTCTCCCAATCCTTCCAGAGTATTGGTTATTTCATCAATGTATTGGAAGTATGCAGCAATGTTGCAATCTTCTTTCATTCTGAGTTGCTCAAATTTTTCTCTATATATTTGAAGCTTTTCTTCTTTGACATTTGAGTCACCTGCATATATATTCTGAAGCTTGTCCCATACATTTTTGGCGGTTTTACAACCCAACACCTTATGATAAGCAGATTCAATAAGTCCACTGATAATAATATTCTTTGCTTTTGCATCATTTACCAAGTTCTTCTTACCTTGTTCATCCGTGGTTGATGTAAATCCATTTTGAACAGTGTCCCATACTTCGTAACCTTGCGCCAAGAGATAGAACTCCATTCTTCCTTTCCAGAGTGCATAATTATTTTCATTGAATAGAGGTACACCATTCTTGGTATGCTCCATGACCTCCTTCCAGCTGTTAAACTGCTATTGAAGGAACCAAGCTCTGAAACCAATTGTTGGAAATACTGAGAGGGGGGGTGAATCAATATTTCTTTCAATTAGAGCATTAGTTAATCTTCAATTATTATCAGTGTTTGTACAATGATAGCAGCAAACAAGAGGAACACAAATGCACACAATTTTTTAAGGTGGAAACCCACTCCGGGACAAAAACCACCTAATGATTTTCTAATAATTCTTTAATATTCAACTCCAATTGAAAATAAAGCTCCAACTTCCTAGAATCTAGAAAAGCATTCTTCTCCAGCTCCCACTGGATGGACGCTCCAATGCCCGAGATTCTTCAGTAGTCAATTGAATGGATGCCCCAACACCCAATGAGCTACAACTCACCCTAGCACCACCCTACCACCCTATAGAAGAATAAAAGAAGAATGGACTCCCGTACCAGGGAAAATGGTCCACTTTACAATGATATAGAATGATGTAGAAGAAGAGGATATACTAGACCATAACCCCAACTTTGACACAACCACCTAATGATGATCCTAGACCTCCCAACACTGCCTCTTCAACCCTTGGCAGATAGATACTAGTACAATTTGTACAATAATGTATTTACAATGACTAAGTACAATGATACCTTTACAATGATTGTATGCAATGCTGCCCACTTGAAGACTTCATATGATTAACTTCTTGCTGATGTTATGCACTTTGGTTGCTGCTCTTTTCATGCTACCCTCTGATACACCTTGTTTTGATTTTATGCCGTAGAAATTCTGGTCCTTTGCAATCCTTGACAACACATGATCTAGATTTTTCTTGTCTTCTAGGAGCTCGATATTGAATCTGGTGTATCTCTGTTATTTCAGATCCTCAATATCTGATTTTTAGTTCTGTATTATTCCTATGAGTCTTCTTTCCAATGCCACAAGTCTGACCCAATTTGGATTCTTCAAGAGAGAGTTATACCCAATTTCTCACACTGCCCTAATTATGGATTGTTTCAGCAGAGCTCACTTGTACGCATGCCACATGTCACTGTTTATTCATTTGCTTCTGAAATTTCTACAGCAAAAATTACAGACTGTGTGCTATCCGTAACTTTTTACGGAATTCCAATCCGATACTCAGAGAGAGAGTTATGATGAATTTACCAAGGTCACTTATTTGAGATGAATTTCAGGAGCCTGCAAAAACCCTTACTTCCACAGATCATATCTCCAAAAATATTGCGCAAATTGATCTAAAATTTTTACTGCAACTTCCTTAGGATTTTGGCTTTGCCTCATACAAATTTCAGCTTCTTAGCCTTCGTAGAAAAAAATTTAGAGTGCAAATTCCACGATGACCTGTTTCAGATGGCTGAATCCCTTACTTAAGGAGGAAATGAAGATCACAATATATATGAATGCTTAAGTTGAGAGGGGCTTCAAAAAGTGAATGTGGGAGGGACTTTAGGAGCATAAAAATTATTAATTATGACTTTTCAATGACCCATGCCCCAACCCCATGGGGTTTTAGCCCACTAACTGGGGGTACAAACTTCAAACATGAATATCTCTCAAACCGTGAAGAATTACATGGCGTGCCATATATCAACGGAAACATCTCGACAAGTAGAAACCATAAAAAGCATTATTGACCTAGAATATGTTAATTTGGTAGGTCAAAATTCCCATGCAATCTTGGGTTAGCCCCTAGTGCTTCTTGGGTTGATATCAAAGACAACTACTGATCAACAAAAATTCCATGTGCATGAAAAGGGTGTGTTCCCTAGGCACACACAGGCACCCAAAGGTGTCTTACACAATACGGTGATGGGTGGACGAGTTGGGCACATCGAGTGAATGGGGTGAGTTGGCGGAGGGCAAACCGGGTGACATGGTGGTTAGAAAGACGTGCAAAATAATCAAGGACAAGACGTGAAAGCGGTTAGGTGAATGATGAAATTTGAGTGAAGAAACCAACAAGAAAATTCATAATGTGACATGCACGACAAGGCGAACAACCACACCGTGTGCAAGCTTGAACGAAGGCTAGGTAATCGGGTGCCCATGGGGGAATCACATACTGGTCATGGTAGGGCCTCCACCTGGCAAGGGTGCCTAGGCAATGATTTTGTGGGTAGGCACGACTTGGCAAGGGGAGCCCACATAAAATAAGGTTGGCCCATGAATTCCCATGAATAGAGTTCCCACAAGGAGTTATCATAATGATTTTTAGAAAATTGACTAAATTAATGCTTAGGCGTTAAAATTCGGTTTATAATTTATTGATTATGCAACATGGTACTAACAAATAATAATATTTTGTTGTCATTAATGAGCTAATGATTTCTGTTAACTGCTTTGCATGACAGGGTGAATTCCTGTGCCTTGGGCTCTTCCACAAGAAGGTGGGGGGCACCCAGGCGCCCATCAAGGCGTCTTGCTAGTGCACCCATGTGATGAGTTGGTAGGTTGACGTAGATTGTAAAGTGGCACATGCATAAAATAAGTAAGGTCGACCCATGACTACCCATGAACATAGTTCCCACAAGGGTGTCTCATGATGATTTTTATAAATTGGCTAAATTAATGTTTAGTTGTTAAAAGTCGGTTTATAATTGATTGATTATGCAACATGGTACTAAAAAAATATAATATTTTGTTGTCGTTGATGAGTTAATGATTTTTGTTGTATAATTAGTATGGATGGGCGAATGCATATGCCCTGGGCATGCCCATAAGAAGGTGGGGCGACCAGGAGCCCATGGGGGCATCGCATGTTAGGCACACTAGGGCGCCCATGCAACAAGTTGGTGGTCGACCTAACTTGGAAAGTGATGCTCATAGAAAATAAGTGAGGTCAGACCATGACTACTCATGAACAAAGTTCCCACAAGGGGGTCTCATAATGATTTTTAGAAAATTGACTAAATTAATGTTTAAGTGTTAAAAGGAAGTTTATAATTGACTGATTATGCAATATCGTACTAAAAAATAATAATGTTTTGTTGTCGTTAGTAAGCTAATGATTTGTGTTGTCTTATTTGAAAAACAAGGCATCTTCCCACGCCTTGGGTGCGCCCAAGCACCCTTAGGGGCATCGCGTGCTCGAAATACTAGGAGGCCTGCTCAACAGGGGTGCCCATTTGATGAGTTGGTGGGTTGGCCTGACCTGGAAAGGGGTGCCCAAAACAAATAATTAAGGTCATCTTGTGACTACCTATGAACATAGTTCCCACAACGAGGTCTCATAGAGATTTCTAGAAAATTGACTAAATTAAGGTTTAGGTGTTAAATGTCTATTTGTAATTGATTGATTATGTAGAATGGTAATAACAAATGATAATGTTTTGTTGTCATTGTTGAGCTAATGATTTGTATTGTCTGATTTGCACAACAGGGTGAATTCCCGTGCGTTGGGCACACCTACATGAAGGCAGGGTGCCCGGGCGCCATAGGATCATTGCGTGCTAGGTGTTGTAACATATTTGGTTTTGATAAGTTAGATTTTTTTAGAAGAAAAAAAAAATGATAGTAAAAAAAAAAAAAAAATAGAAAAAGAAACAAAAAAATGAAAAATGAAAATAAAAAATAAAAAAGGGGTTGAAAAAATGCTAGATAAAAAAAATATGAAAAAGATAAAAAAAAAAAAATTCCCTAAAGTATTGGCGAGAAAATTTAAACGTTTCCTTGTTAATTGTTTAATTGCATTTAATTAGCAATAATTTTTATTAGTGTGATTGTTAAAACATGATCTAATGATAAGCACCTCTTACAAGACCATTTTTCATTTTTGTTAAACCTACGCCAAGGTCAAATCATTTTGATCGGCGCTCGAAGCAATCGACAACTCACATGCCTTTCGCACCTCCCAAGCCCATCCAATGTTTAGTCAATGGGGGGCGCAGGGTGTTCTAAAAGTGGATTCCCTGAATACCATCCTTCACCATGTGCCCTTCCCTCATGCATTTTTCACCCCCTCTCTCCAATACCATAAACCATCCCCCCCCCCCCTAAAAGCACTCCTGCTCGTTTAAACGATGTTGACTCCTCTCCCACTTAAATTCACCACCACTCTCGTTCTGCCAAGTGTCGGCCCCATCCACCAATCACATCCCTTCACTTGTAAATTATCCGTTAGTCATTAAATTCTTTCCCCCGCTCCTCCATAATAGATAATTTTACAAATAAGTCGTAGTTTTCGAAGGTTATATTTCATTTTTTGAAACAAAAAGAGATAACTGACAGCAAGTCTTTACATCCCACTGCTACTGTAACCATTGGAAGGACTAAACCATTGTACCAATCATAGACAGAAAGTAATATTTTGCTAGTAGCCAGCCAAATTGAAGATCTTCACTAGATTTTCACACAACAAAGGAAATCAAACTTTCTTTTGGTAATACATTACTTTTCCTTTCCTCTGCAACTATGTCTTCAAGAAAAAAAACTAAGAACATTGATAATCCCATGCTTCCTCCTCCTATTGACTTAGACCATGAACCTTTGGTGAACCATCATTATAAAATTGCATAAACTAATTGTGATTTTGATTTATTTGAACTCCACAATTGGTTAAAACAAAATTATCTAGACTCAATTGATGAATTAAACCTGTGGCATTCATCTCTCCCCCAGTTTTCCATTCGAAAAACCTTTTACCTCCCATATTTCATTGTATGGTGTCAGTCTAGGTATTTCCCATGTCAGAGAGTAATAATTACAAAAAACCAATAAGTCTTGTTCACCATCACTGTTGAGCCAATAAATAACATGCTGCAAGTCCAAAACCCTGAAACCTTGCATTAATTTTCTCCAGAATCCCTCATGGATATCTATAAAAATCTAGATTTTCCTCAAAGAACCAAAATCTTTGAAACATTCTTGCCAAAATATGCTCAAATGCCTAAAACAAATCCACCCTATCATTCATCTATGTTTCCATAAATGACCAAACAATTCATATCCATTGTTTCTTGTTTGTTAGGTTATCATTCCGATCAATGGGTCGATGAGGTCATAATTTTTTTCTTGTCAGTTTTCTCATCAAATGAAAAGCATATGATTTTTAGTTACAGTTAATACTTAGAAGATTCTATCCATGGGTAATTTATAAGATTTACCATAGAAGGAGTGTTCAAATATGCCTCTGTTTTAGTGTATTTGTTCCTATTTTATCAATCAAATAGATTCTCTTTTTATTTACAAAATATGGACAGTCACGACAATCCACAATCAGTAATTCAATGGACATCATTAGTAAGAAACACCGCCACTGAATATACATTCAATGACTTTTTGGATCAGTTTTATATGTGGCCATAAGTTTATTAAACAATGATGTGGAGCCAAGGATTAGGAAATAAATTAAAAGAATCATGCATTTGAGTGAATAAAATAAAACATGATATTGGTACTTGTACAAAAATTATACATAAATCATAGTATATGGCTATGAGTTACAACCATATAGATTGCGAAAACATGTCCCTCTTTGAATATTTTCTCTGGAGTACATTATGAAAATGATTAACATGGATTAGATTCGTTTTGTATCAACAAGGAAGAAGGCCCAATTCAAAATCAAGACTCAGATAGGGTCTTTTATTTGTAATACCAGATCTGTAGGGAAAGAAGAAGATTTGTTGTTAAAACTAATGAATTTCAAGCTCAGTATCACCTCATCGTATGACCCACTAGGAGTTATTTCTAAGTTGAGGGTAGAGAAAAAAACTATCCCATATGCACACACTCGTAGACCTGAAATAAAACACTACATGAATCATGATGAATGGCAGGAAGATGCCTTACAGGAAGTAGAAGAACAAATCCTATCAAAAAATATATCTCAAAATCCAGTATCTACAAAATATCAGGACAAAAGACAAAGGGAAAGTGATTCCCCTATTGTCGCAAAGATCTCAAGGAAAGAATTCAAGATACACGCTAAAAAGAAAAATAATACAAATGAATTTAAACAATAAGATACTACATAGCAACATCCCATTTTTTTGACAGGGCCATTTATACCTTCATCCTCTACAAAAGAAGTAATAATTGCTAGATCTCCTTCAGCCTCTCAGAATGCATCATCATCACATAAAAGGGAAGTGCCAAAAATTCAAAAGGAACCAAACATATTTGCAGCCTATAAAGAAATTAAAAATAAAAATGAAGCTTTCAAAGATTCTACTTATACTCAGTTTTGGAAGAAGACAACCACTTCACAACATAGGCTACTTTCAGCCTTTGACATAGAAAAGGGGAAAATGAAAATTTCTTTCCTAGAGCCAAAGGTTAATCATACAAGAACAAAAAATGATTACACCAAATTAGTTTTCTCTTTTGATGCATATTTAATTCATTCGATTGACCAGATAGATCTACACAAACAATATAGTGAGATGCTATTTTCTTCTTTCACACACTCAGCTATGGCAACATCTAGACTACAAGCTTCAATGAACAATGTCCAATCTCAGTTGAAAATAGAGAAAACATCTTCTCTAGCCAAGGATACAAAGATAAAATCCTTGGAATATTTCATGATAAAATTGGGATACGATCCCACTGATGTGAAAGCAGCAGAGGATATTATGAAAAGAAAAAATGTAGACATGGATGCTTTAAGAAAAAATCTCAAACTACCAACAACAGAATATCCCATACTAAATAAGTAGGAGAGATGGAAAAGGAAAAAGAAGATATGTTTAAAATCGTAATTGAGAAGAATGTACAGATAACCAGAATGGAAAAAGAGCTTGAAATATTCTTGAAAGAAAAAGAGCAGGTAGGCCCTGAAAAAAATGCTACCATAATAGATGTTCCAGTTACAGTCATTGCACCAGAAATAGTTCTACATAAAACCACTTTATCAGGTCCATCTACATCGACAATAAATTGATAAAGGAAATGGAATATTTTCCCATTAAAGGACAATAAATTGAAAATTTGAAGGATCAACTTGCTTAACTGCAAGAGTAGAAATTGAAAACAGATAGTGTCTATCTAGCAGAATTACAAAAAACACACAAGATAACTCAAAGAATGGATGCCTTAGAAAATTAGTCCCTTTTTGTTGATACCATATCACAAGCCAAGGAAAACATCTGGATAGAAATTAATTAGGAAATCACAAAAATCTAGCCTTCATTCCAAATCATCTTTGAACAAGATGAACTCGTTAAAAAGTCTAAAGGATTAATTGCAGATGTAAAGAAATAATTGGATATGAAACTAGGTAGAGCCACATCTCTTAATAGGATTATAATTTCTAAAACCAAAGAAGAATTTGATATACAATATAAGATAGAAGCCATTCTGGAAGTAAGAAGGATTCTTACTAAGAGAACTTTGATGATGCAGTTGGAACACAAGTGTCACAATTTAGAATCAAGAATCCAGAAATTTCATAGAAAGTTCCCTATTTTACATCAAAAATGGATTCCTAGGTTAACATGAATAGGAGATAATTGATTAATCTAAATGAATATAAACATAATATTTATTCAATTTCCAAAGATAAATCCAAATTTTCAAATATAAAGGGATTGATTACAGGAAAAGCTTTCGTGGAGGGCCTTAGTTATGATTTACTTATCAAGCATGAGATAATTCATTAAATTCTAAAGATATATTGATGTAGATGAAACATTCAAGAAATTTCTCAAGTTCACAATTCCAGATGAAGAAATATTGGAAGAATTATGTAACTTACTGAAGCCATGAGTCACCAATATTAGCAACAAAGAAGCAACACAATCAGGCCACATCAGCGCCTGAATTCTTGAAAACGGTGCCAACAATTTTCAGCAATTTTGTTTTACTATTATTTTGCATTATTTTTGCAAAAAATTTCTAGAAATTTTCAAAATAGATCTAGATATTTGTAAAAGAAATTGTATAAATACTTCCAAAGTCGAAGTGTAAAGGGTTGAACCCTTGGGATGAGCTTCTAAAAGAAGAATTGTAACTATCTAAGGTTGCTTCTTATTAATGAAAGGATTCTGGATTTGCTTCAAAACAGTTTGTCATCTTGTGAGTTCTTCTTAGTTATTCATTTCATTTTGTTGTTTTCTACATGTGTTTAATCTTTATGAAGAAATATGGGTAAGATATAGCTGAGTGTCAACTTATCTAAATTCCCTGTGAAGTTATAAATTATTACAGATATTTGGTAAATGGATTGTCTATCCTTACAACTCCTCTACATTAATAAATTGTCATTTATTCATGAAATTATATACATTTTGTTGGGTTTTGAACACAATTTTCTTGCATATTTCCTTATGATTAAATAATTATTCTTTCTGCATATTTAGAGAATCATAGACTCTTACATTTCTTCCTTGCAACCCTTTTAAAATCCAAATTACTATCAAGAGGTAAAGCATCAACCCTTTCTTAATATTAAGATTAATCAAAGTATAGAGCCTGCTCAAATGAGCTTAAAACATTTGTCATCCAAAAATTAAAAAAAACAAAACATTTTAGATGCTCTGGAATAATTACCTAAATTAGAACTATCTCAGAGATACAACGCTAGGCATGCCAAGGCGCCCACCTGATAGGGGCACCCATGTGATGATTTTATGGGTTGGCTCGACTTGGCAACGGCATCCCACAGAAAATAAGAAATATTGGCCCATGATTGCCCATCAAAAGAGTTTCGACAAGGGGGTATCATAATTATTTTTATAAAATTGACTAAAATAATGTTTAGGTGTTAAAATTTGGTTTATAATTAATTGATTATGCAACATGGTATTAAAAAACATAATATTTTTTTGTCTTTGGTGAGCTAATGATTTGTGTTGTCTAATTTTCAAGACAGTATGAATGTCTACACCTTGTTCACACCCGCATGAATGTAGGGCACCCGAGCGCCCATGGGAGCATTGCGTGTTGGCCATGCCAGGGTGCCTGCCCACCAAGTTCACCCATGCAACAAGTTTGTGGGTTGACCCAACTTGGAAAGTGACACCTGAAGAAAAGAACTTAGACCCATGAATTCCCACGAAAAAATTTCCCACAAAGGGTCTGATAATTATTTTTAGAAAATTGACTAAATTAATGTTTAAGTGCTAAGATTCAGTTTATAATCAATTGATTATGTAACATTGTACTAAAAAATGATAATATTTTGTTGTCGTTGATGATCTAATGATTTTTTTTGTCCTATTTTCATGGCAGGGAGAACACTTACACCTTTGGCATGCCCGCATGAAGGTCGGATGCCCATGGGGGTATCATGTTTTGCGAACGCCAGGGTGCCCACCCATTAGGGGCACTGAAGTGACGAGTTTTGGGATCATCTCGAATTGGAAAGGATCACCCGTAGAAAAGAAGTAAGGTTAGCCCATGACTTCCCATGAATAGAGTTCCCACAAAGGGGGTCTCATAATGATTTTTACGAAATTGAATAATTTACTGTTTAGGTGTTAAAATCTGGTTTATAATTCATTCATTATGCAACATGGTACTAAAAAATGATGATATTTTGTTGCCATTTATGAGCTAATTATTTGATATGTCTGATTTTCATGGTAGGGAAAACACCCACACCATGGATGCACCCGCAAGAAGGCGGGGCGCCCAGGCACCCATGAGGGTGTTGCATGCTGGGCACGCTAGGGAAATCACCCAACAGGGGCACCTGTGTGATGAGTTGTGGGTCAACCCGACTTGGAAAGGTGCACCCGCACAAAAGAAGTAAGTTTGGCCCATATTGACTGCCCATGAACAGAGTTCCCACAAGGGGGTTTGATAATGATTTTTAGAAAATTGAATAAATTAATGTTTAGGTGTTAAAATTTGTTTTATAATTGATTGATTATGAAACATGGTACTAAATAATGATAATGTTTTGTTGTCATTGGTGAGATAATGATATGTGTTGACTGATTTGCATGGCAGGGTGAATGTTCATGCCCTGGGTAGACCCACATCAAGATGGGGCACCTGAGCGCTAATGGGGGCGTCTCGTGATGGGAATGATAGGGCACCAATTCAATGAGTTAGTGGGTGGGCCCAAATTGGAAAAGGTCCCCCACATAAAAGAATCAAGATTGTCCCATATTGACAACCCATGAACAGATTTCCCATAAGGGGGTCTCATAATGATTTTTAGAAAATTGACTAAATTAATGTTTAGGTGTAAAATTCGGTTTATAATTGATTAATTATGGAGCATGGTACTAAAAAATTATAATATTTTGTTTTCATTGATGAGGAAATAATTTTTTTTGTCTGATTTACATGACAGCATGAGCGCCTGTGCCCTAGATGCACTCACACGAAAGTGAGGCACTTGAGCGCCCATGGGGGCGTCTCATGTTGGGCATGCTATGGTGCCCACTCTATATGTGTGCCCATGTGATGAGTTGGTGGGTTTTCCAGACTTCGAAAGGGGTTCCTGCAGAAAATAAGTAAGGTTGGCCCATGACTTCCCATGAACAAATTTCCCACAACAGGGACTCATAATGGATCCTAGAAAATTGTCTAAATTAATGTTTAGGTGTTAATAGCCAGCTTGTAATTAATTTATTATGCGACATGGTACTAAAATATGATAATAATTTGTTGTCATTAATGATATAATGATTTTTGGCGACCAATGTTTGTGACAGGGTGAATTCCTATGCCCTAGGCGTGCCTGCACGAAGGCAGGGGTCCCAAGTGCCCATGACGGTGTCGCGTGTTGGGCATGCCAAGGTGCCTACTTGGGTGAGGCTCCCGTACCATGAGTTGGTGGATAGACCTGACTTGGCAAGGGGAAGCGACAAAAAAGAATTAAGGTGAACCCATATTGACTTCCCATTAACAGAGTTCCCACAAGGGGTCTCATAATGAATTTTAGAAAATTGACTAAATTAATTTTTAAATTTTAAAAGTCGGTTTATAATTGATTGATTATGCAACATGGTATTAAAAAATGATAATTTTTTGTTTTATTTGATGATTTAATGATTTGTAATGTTTGATTTGCACGACAGGGAGAATGCCCACGCTCTGAGCATACTTGCACAAAGGCGGGGCACCTGGGCGGCGATGGGGATGTCGTGTGCTAGGCATGCTAGATCTCCCACTCAATAGGGCTGCTTGTGCGACGAGATGGTGGTTCAACCCGACTTGGAAAGGGGTGCCTACAGAAAAGAAGGTTGGCCCATAACTTCCCATGAACAAAATTCCCACAAGGATCTCTCATAATGATTTTATAAAATTAACTAAATTAATGTTTAGGTGTAAAAAATAGGTTTATAATTGATTGATTATGCAACATGGTACTAAATAATAATAGTTTTTTGTTGTCTTTAATGATATAATGATTTATGTTTTCTAATATGCATGGCAGGGTGAAAGCTCATGCCCTTTGTGTCCCTGCACGAAGGCATGGAGTTTGGGCACCCATGGGGGCATCACGTATCGGGCATGCCAGGGCACCCACCCGATAGGGACACCTATGCGAAGAGTTGGTGGGTCAGCCTGAATTTTAAAGTGGTGCCCACAGAAAAGAAGTAAGGTTAGTCCATGATTTCCCATGAACAAAGTTCCCACAAAGGGGTCTCATAATGATTTTTATAAAATTGACTAAATTAATGATTAGGTTTTAAAAACAAGTTTATAATTGATTAATTATGAAACATGATACTAAAAATTGATAATATTGTGTTTTCATTGATGATCTAATGATTTGTGTTGTTTGATTTTCCTGTTAGGGAGAACTTCCGTGCCCTGGGCACAGCCGCAAAAATCTAGGGCGTCTAGGTGCCCATGGGGGCATCATGTGTTGGGCATGCCAGGGCACCTGAGTGAAAATTTGGCAGGTCAACCCAACCTAAAAATAGGCATCCACAAAAAAGAAGTAAGGTCAACCCATGAATTCCCATGAACAAAGTTCCCATAAGGGGGTATCATAATGATTTTTAGAAAATGGATTAAATTAATGTTTAGGTGTTTAAATCCGATTTATAATTGATTGATTATGCAAAATGGTACTAAAAAATGATAATTTTTTCTTCTCGTTGATGAGATAATGATCTGTGTTGTATGATTTCCACTATTGGGTAAATGTTTGTTCCCTTGGCGTGCTCGCACAAAGGTGGTGCACCTGGGTTCCCATGGGGGCATCATGTGTTGGCCATGCTAGGGCACCTTACATGCAGGGGCACTTGTGAAATGAGTTGGTGGGTCAACCCGAATTGGCAAGGGGGAACCACAAAAAAGAAGGTCGGCCCATTAATTCCCATAAATAAAGTTCCCAAATCGGGTTCTCATAATGATTTTTAGAATATTCACTAAATTAATGTTTAAGTGTTAAATCTTGCTTTATAATTTTCTGATTATGCAACATGGTAGTAACAAATGATAATATTTTTTTGTCATTGATGAGTTAATGATTTGTGTAGTCTTATTTTCATTATAGAGCAAACACTCGTGCCTTGGGCATGCCTACACAAAGGCTAGGCACCCTGGTGCCCATCAGGGCATCACATGATGGGAACTTCAGGGCACCCATGTGATGAGTTGGTGGGTCAGACCAACTTATAAAGGGTCACCCACAAAAAAAATTAAGGTCAGCATATGACCTCCCATGAATAGAGTTCCTAAAAGGGGGCTGATAATGATTTTTATAGAATTGACTAAACTAATGTTTAGGTTTTAAAATATGGTCTATAATCAATTGATTATGTAACACTGTACTAAAAAATGATAATATTTTGTTGTCATTAATGAGCTAATTATTTTTGTTGACTAATTTTCATTGAAGGGAAAACACCCGCACCTTGGACACACTCACACAAAGGCGAGGTTCCTGTCTTCCCATGGAGGCGTCACTTGTTGGGCATGACAGGGTGCCTGCCCTGTAGAGGCGCCCGTTAGATGAGTTCATTGGTTGGCCTAGCTTGACAAGGGGCACCCACAAAAGATAATTAAGGTTGGCCCATATTGAATTCCCATAAACAGAATTCCCACAAGGGGGTCTGATAATTATTTTATAAAATTGGCTAAATTAATGTTTAGGTGTTAAAAGACAGTTTATAATTGATTGACATGCAGAATGGTAATAAAAAATGATAATATTTTGTTTTATTTCATGAGCTAATGATTTGTTTTTTTTTATTTTCAAGATAGGGCGAATGCTCTCGCCCTAGGCTTGCTCGCATGAATGCAGAGTGCCCAAGCACCCATGGGGGCATCGCGTGTTGGGCATGCTAGGGCTCTCGCTCGGTAGGGGTACCCGTGTGACAAGTTGGTGGGTCAGCCTAACTTGGAAAGGTGCGCTTGCAAAAAATAAGGTCAGCCCATGAATTCCCATGAACAAAGTTCCCACAAGGGGGTCTCATACTGTTTTTTATAAAATTGACTAAATTAATGTTTAGGTGTTAAAAGTTTGTTTATAATTGATTAATTATGCAACATGGTACAAAAAAATGATAATATTTTGTTGTAATTTATAAGGTAATGATTTGTTGACTGATTTGCATTGTATGGTGAACATCGACACCTTGTGCGTGCCCGGGCGCCCATGGGGGCGTCGCGTGCTGGGCATGCTAGGGCATATCTTTAGTAGGACTGCCCATGCGATGAGTTGGTCTCTCTGCCTAACTTAGAAGGGTGCGTCTGCATAAAATAAGTAATGTAAACCCATATTGATTGCCCATGAACAAAGTTCCCACAAGGGGGTCTCATAGTTAGTTATAGAAAATTGATTGAATTAATGTTTAGGTGTTAAAAATTGGTTTATGATTAATTGATGATGCAACATGGTATTGATAAATGATAATATTTTGTTGTCATTGATGAGATAATGATTTGTATTTTGTTGAATGATATATTTATTGCTTTACTAGCAAGAGGTATCACCATTATTCTCATCATTGTATTCATCATCATCTGAAAGTGTTATTCGTTAATTGTATAATTTACTGTTTTTCACTATCTATTCATTGCATGTTTTAGTTAATCGATTTCTATAGGGCTGTAGAAGTCTCTTGAGATAGTAGTGATGTGACTTGAGAATGGGGTCAATGTTGAATTTTTTTCAATTTTTGCTCGTATGCACTGAAATTTGACATGGTTGTGGTAGGTGCATGCATTGATGATATGGGAGGGTTTTGAGACTCAAATATAAATCAAAAAAATAATTCAACAACCAAACGACAATCAAATTCTTTAATTTCATATAACTACTCAAGAAATTAATCATAAACCCATTACAAAATGTATATAAGGACTTTTGGAAAATTGTATAAGTTATTAATGACTTTTGGCAAGTCATTAAGGTAGAAAAAGTTTCTTCAACAACTTTGGAATGCTATGAAAGTAATTATAATGAAAATGGTACTTAGAATCAGAAAATCAAAAAATATACTTGTTAATAGGATTTACCTGTGTGGTTAGGAGACACGATTGTTATCATCCCCACTTATGTTCAATTCTTGCAAGTGACATGTTTAGATCTTAATGAGTATACCATTGTAGTGGATTCATACTATCCTTGAAATGAATGTCTTTTCATGTGTTGCATCAAACTATTTCTAAAAGAAATATTTTGTGATGTTTTCTTAATATTTTTTTCTTCAAATGCATAAAATTCTTAATTATATCATGCCATGCGATGGGCCTATAAATTAGACACAAATTAAGGCCCACCTAACCTTTCTTAGGCACGTAAAGGCTATATTAAATCTCTCCTTCTACACTTAATAATGTCTTTTAGCTTTAATATGTTATTAGGAAGGTTTAGAGATAACTGGATATTGTGTGCCTAATATTATTTATTTTTGTAGAATACTGGGACAAAATTGAGTAAATTTTGGATGAGATAATATAGGGACTTGCACCCTAGTATAGGATGGACCAAGATTGGATAATAAATGAATAAAATATCATGAAATTATTGACAAATTTTGGATCTCCAATGATTCAAAAAATCTAGGAATGTGTTCCCTGGTATTTAGTGAAGATTCCTAGTGTTAAGAACCAAATCCATTTTTTGAGGAATTTTGGAGGGGGAAACTGCCTCCTTTCAAGGAGAATGCTTCCTAATAACTTTTGATAAGAAACAATTCGATTTTTCATCTAATGGCATGTCTTTCTTAGTCTTCTTGTGGAGAAAACTTGTTATTTAGCAGCTCCACTTTCATTTCTAGCAGGGATGTACTTGGATTGATTCAAACAATGACGTTTGGTGCCATTTTTAGCTTCAAAATATTGGCTCTAAATATGATTATTATTATCCTTTGGTTTGGCCATCCAAATAGCCTCAAATCCCTCTTGTACACTTTCTTTATTTCCTTTGGATGTCTTTTTCACTTGCACCTCTTAATTTTTCATATACTATTCATGCCTCTTTTGTTGTAGGTTATATTGGTTAGATGATTGAAGTAAGTTGTTTTGCAGGTTATTTAAAGAGTTAAAATCATGATTAATCCTTATAATATATTTTAAAATTCATATTAATCACTGATTTACTTGGATTGGTTTACTAGTTCACAAATCTAGAATTTATGGAAGTCTCTTGTAACAAAATAGTAGTGTTTTTCTGCTATTTCTTAGAATGTGTTAATGTGATTCATTTGAATTTATTCCACTTGTGTTGAGTCATACAAACATTCAATTTAAGAAAAACAATTACCCCATATCATTTTCACTTTATCAGGTTAGGCATTTGATAGGTTAACTAGCTCACTAACTCTTGAATGTTTGGTTTTCAAAGCAATAATTTTCTACTATTTTTCAGCACATGTTAACAAGGGTATTTTTGAGTGATTCCACTTGTAATGGAGTCGTAGTAATATCCTCTATTCTCTCTCACAGTCTCCCTATTTTTTTTCTCGCTCTGAGAATACACATACATATACACAGCCGCAATACAATGCCCTCATAAAAGAGAGGGGTTGCCTTCTAGGGAAAAAAACCCTAAACTAAACATAACTTCTACCGTCAGATCATTTTCCTAATGAACGGCCCAGATTGACTAGAAATTACTATACTTTTACAAGGAAATTTTACATCTGTTTTTAGCTTTGGGGGCGCTGCCCCCAAAACCCCCCACCACGGGGGGGCTCCATAAAGTTGCAGCCACCCCCCTGGACCCCCTGGGCAGTGTTTAATTACGGGAAACGTTGCTGCCCCATTTAGGTACAGGGGTCCAACGTTGTGATACAAAATAAACAAGATAATCAGGCTCCACACCAAACAATCTCCCACTTGGAGACTGATTGTAGCAACTCCACTGCTACTTCATCTACTAGAAAATGACTCCTCTTTGGACCTGGTTGTTTCTCATATTCATCATCATCCTTGAAGACCAATTGAAACTAAGCATAATCTCAGTTTCTCTCTGGTTACAACTTTTGTTAGCATATCTGCAGGATTCTGGCTAGTTTGTATCTTTTCCAACTTCAACTGTCCATCTTCCAATACTGACCATATGAAATGGTACTTGAGCTGTATGTGTTTAGTCCTCGAATGAAATGCTGAGTTCTTTGCAATATGAATGGCACTTTAGCTATCACTGTATAATGTTCCCATATCATGCTTATTACCCAATTCATCCATAAACCTTTGTAACCAAATCATTTCTTTACTAGCCTCTATAGTAGCAACATACTCTGCTTCTGTTGTTGAAAGTGCAACAACACTCTGGATTTTTGATCCCAACTGATAGCTATTCCACCTACAGTAAATACATACCCTGTAGTGCTCCTCCCGTTATCTATGTCAACTGCCATATCTGCATCAGCATATCCCTATAGAGCAATGTTTGAACCACCAAAGCATAATGCTTGATTTGTGGTACCTCTCAAATATCTGAGAATCCATTTTACTGCCATCCAATGTTCTTTTCTTGGATTTTTCATGTACTTGCTTACAACTCCCACTGTATATGCAATATCAGGCCTTGTACAGACCATTGCATACATTAAGCTTCCAATTGCTGATGCATATGGAACTTTAGACATATAATCCATTTCTTCTTGGGTCTTGGGGCACATCTCCTTACTAAGTTTGAAATGGCTAGCAAAAGGTGTACTAACTAGTTTTTCATTTTGCATATTAAGTCTTTTCAACACCTTTTGTATGTACTCATTCTGAGACAGTGTTAATTTGTGGTTTTTCCTGTCTCTAGTTATTCTCATACCAAGGATTTGTTTTGTAGCTCCCAAATCCTTCATTGCAAATGAATTTTCCAATTTTCTTTTGAGCACATTTATTTCCTGCATGTTAGACCCTGCAACAAGCATGTAATCTACATACAATAACAATATAATATAGCTGCCATCATTTTTCTTTTTTAGATAAATAGAATGATCAGAGTGACATCTAGTATAACCTTGTTCATACATAAACCTGTCAAATTTTAGATACCACTGCCTTGGAGCCTGTTTTAAGCCATACAAGCTCTTCTTTAGCTTGCACACTAGTTTTTCCTTCCCTTTGACCTCATATCCTTCTGGTTTCTCCATATATATCTCTTCCTCCAAATCTCCATTCAGAAATGTTGTCTTTACATCTAACTGTTCAAGATGTAAATCTTTCATTGCTACAAGACTTATAATAGTTCTGATTGAATTCATCTTAACAACAAGAGAAAATGTTTCATCAAAATCAATACATTTCTTTTGTGCAAACCCCTTCACCACAAGTCTAGCTTTTTACCTCTGTTTTCCTCCATCTTCTTCATTCAGCCTATAAACCCATTTATTCTGCAATTTTGTTTTACCTGTAGGCAACCTGACTAAGTCCCAAGTCTGGTTATGCATTAAGGAGTCCATCTCTTCTTCCATGGATAGCTCCCACTTCTTTTTACTTTCAACCTGCATTGCTTCTTCATAACATTCAAGTTCACTAGAATTAGTCAACAATCAATAATATAGTGAAGGAGAGTATCGTTCAGGGGGTCTACTTATCCTGGTAGATCTTCTAACACCACTTTTAGGTGTTTGAGGTTCCTATTGCTGTTGTGGTTGTTGTTGTCGCTGTGGCTGTTGATTATTATTATTTTCAAGCACCTTTAGTTTTTCTGTGATCTCATCAAGAAATGTGTATTCTTTATTTTCTTTTTCCTATTTCTTTTCTTGCAACTGATTCTTATACAAGACCTTCTCATTGAATATTTCATCTCTACTCCTAATGATTTTGTGATTTTCATAATCATATAAATGATAACCAAAATCATTAACCCCATATCCAATAAAGGTACATTTATTTGATTTTTCCTCAAGCTTTGTTTTATTTTCTTTATTAATATGGACAAAGGCCTCACAGCCAAAAGGCTTTAAAAAAGAGTAGTTTACCTTTTTACCTATCCATGCTTCCTCTAGAATACCACCATTCAAGGAACTTGAAGGCCCTCTGTTTATTAGATAAACAACAGTATCTACAGCATCTGCCCAAAATTGTAAAGGCAATCTTGCATGCAATCTCATGCACCTTGCACGCTCCATGATTGTTCTGTTCATCCTTTCTGACACACCATTTTCTTGTGGTGTTCTTGAAAATGTCTTGTCTCTACGAATTCCATGTTCTGAACAGTACCTATCAAACTCTTTTCTGCAATATTCACCTCCATTTTCTAATCTGAGACACTTCAACTTCTTTCCTATCTCAATCTCAACCAAAGCTTTCCATTTCTTGAAAGTATCAAATACATCATATTTGTTCTGAATACAATAAATCCAAGTCTTTCTAGTTGCATCAGCAATAAAAGTAACATAATAATGAGAGCCATCGAGAGATGATACCTGAGCAGATCCCCATACATCTGTATGCACAAGCTCTAATTTTTCGCTCTTCTTTTCTTTCCCAACTCTAAGAAATCTGACTCTCAACTCTCTTATATTTTCCATAAATAAAATTCTCACAGAAATCCAAATCAACATTCTTCAAACCTGGTAACAAATTTCTTGAGTGAAGAATCTTCATCCCCTTCTCACTCATGTGTCCAAGCCTATGATGCCATAATGCTGCATCTAACCCTTTGGAAGTTAAACCATTAACAGAGTTAGAAATACCATTGCATAAATAGAATGTACTATCCTTTTCACCTTTTTCTATTACCAGGGCTCCTTTGGTGACCTTCCAAGTTTTATCTGTGAAAGTTGTCACACAACCTTCACTGCCTAACTACCCTATTGAAATCATATTTTTCTTCAGATCTAGAACATGCCTTGCCTCCTTTAATAGCCATTGGTTTCCATTCTGCTGTTTTACAAGAACTTTACCCATTCCAACAATTTTACAGGGCTTATCATCACCCAAACGGACTTGTCCAAAATCTCCTTTAACATAGTCATGGAAATATTTCTTATTAGGTGTGGCATGGAATGAGGCCCCTGAATCTACAACCCAAGAATCAGTAACATTTTTGAAAGAAAGAATCAAAGCATCTTGTAACACATCACCTTTCACATTTGCTTCATGATTTTTTTCTTGATGTGCATCTCCTTCTTTTCCCTTCCCAGATCTACAATCTTTCTTTAGGTGTCCTTCTTTCCACATTTCTAGCACACTATCCCTGATCTAGAGTTGGATCTACCTTTCCTTGATTTACTACAATATCCTAAGCTCTTTCCTCTTTCCATTTTTCTTCCCCTGGACTCTGCACTCAAAGAATTACCTCATGTCTCACTAGAGATTTTCCGTCGCATTTCCTCACTAAGGATAGCACCGACAACATCATCAAAATTTAAAGTGCTAGATCCAGAGACAGAGTTACTAATGGCCATAACTAAACCATTGCAGCTTTCTAGAAATGAGCATAGAAATAAAAGAGCCCTAAATTCATCATCAAATTTTACCCCTATAAAACTTAACTAACTGGTAACTGTATTAAAATCATTTAAATGGTCTGCAACAGATTCACCTTCCGACATATTCATATTAAATAAATATTTCATAATAAATACCTTGTTTGAGGTCGATGGTTTTTCATATAGTTTCTCCAATGCCTTAATCAAACCCTCTATTGTTGTTTCCTTTGAAATATTGAAGGCTACTGACGCTGGGAGGCACAACCGTACTGTTCAGAGTGCCTTTCTATCGAGAATCTCCCATTCTACGTTTGTCATAGCCATAGGATTATTTTTTTTTCCACTCAATGGTAGGTACAGATCTTTCTGATACAGATAATATTCCATCTTCCGCCATTGCTCCCACTCGAACCAGGAACCATTCTTTCCTGCGAGTTTATTAGCCAAATAGACCTTTGGCTTCGATGCCATTTGTTATAATTTAAGGAGAATTTACAGGAGAAATAATAAAAAAATTACTGAGAGAAATAAACATAAAAAGACCAGCAACAAATCATAAACATAAACACAAATGTTTATCCGGGAAAAACCCAAATCTGGGGCAAAACCAAACCAATAAAATTTCATTAAGAATTGGGCAAAACCCTGGCCAATTCGTCCAAGTGAGCCTTCACTTCTCACCTCCAGGCCTACATTACAATGAAGTATTCCCAGCCTTTTATAGGCTCCATTACATGCAATACCATGGGCTAAAAACCTTGGGTGCACAATACCATGTGCCCCAAAATCACTACTATTTACCCTAGTCAACATTGACTCTATCCCGAGTCAAGTTTACCTAACAGTTAATAGGGGTATTTTTGAGTGATTCCACTTGTAATGGAGTCGTATAAGTACATCTGAATTTATAAATTTTTTTTCCCATCTCATTTTCATTTGATTTTCTTGGGCATTCGACAAGTTATCTCGACGAGTAACAATCATGTAGTAGGCCTATAGAACGTGTAAACTTTACCATATTTTCTCCAAAAGCTTGGTTTTTTTCTCTTAGGCTTGAAACATGACCCCTAGGCTCTAAAGCCATGATTGTGTAATACAAAATTACTCTTAATCCTTTCCTCTTCTCCTTTGCAATTCACCTCCAGAATTTTGGTTAGTGGACATATTTATGAAATGGATAACACAATAATGATTTTCTTGATTGCCACATCTAATGAACTTTGTCAATGGATCTAAAATACTCGGAACAAATTAATTGATTAAATTATATTTCCTCCATGCATGTTAAATTAGTTTTCTTTATTTATTCTTAAGTTATGGATTCTATTTCAAGCACTTTGATTTCCATTCCATACACTAGGTTTCCTTTCAATGCAACATTTACATTTTGCTAGCTTAATGTTTACATTTTTGGAAGTAGTGTAACCTTTACATTTATGTAATTAGGATTACAATTTATATTTGAGCAATCATAATTTCCATTTATTGCAAATAGAGACTAATTTCCATTTCTACAATTAGTTTAGGCTTTGATTTTTATGACATTCACTTGATTGCATCAAATCAATGAAAGAAGGACACATTGTATAATGTACATATAGTGTTGAAACCTCTTAAGTTTGTACAAACAATGGGTTGATAATTGTATGCAATAGACTTGGGATTTGCAACATTCTTGTTGCAATACTAGGGTTCATTAATTTTTGGCATAGTTTTAGGGGAGGTGTCAAAGTATGCATTGTTTTCTTCCCTAGTTGATTAATTTCTGTTACTTTCTACATTTTTTTTTTTTTTTTGCATTAGGCATATTTCATTTCAAAAACATGAAAATTGCATTCCATTAGAATTCTTATTCAAAGAAAAAAAAAAAACTTCTCCAACACTAACAGTCCCAGCCCGCCACCCCCCCCACCCCCTTCGACCACGTGGTGCAGTAAGAACCACATCACCTTCCACTTTTGTAGGTAGAAGAAGAGGTGGAAAAAAGGGTAGAAGAAATGAACGGAGATGATGACAATGTGGAATATCCTCTTGGATTTCACATTCAATATAGTGGTATTAGTGTTCATATGAAGAGAATCCCTCCATATTTCCTTCCCAAATCCTAGAAACCTTTCTCTTTGAATTTGAAATCCTTTGTAGATCTTAATGGTTACTTATTAAACACTCAAAAATTGAGATTGTTTCCAGAAGCATTGAAGGATATATATCTTAAATGGTTCATGAGTTTAGGGACTAATTCAATAAGATCGTGGAATTATATGAAAATACATTTCTAGAAAAATATCAATATGATGATATTAAAAAAAAAATTTAGAATGTGTTAAAAATAATATGAGTGCCTTGAGGATCTAATAGAGAGATTTATATATAATGTTAAGAGGGGAAAGTTACATCATTTAGGATTTGACACACTAAAAAACCTCTTACTTAGAAGAATAATAGATGAGTGGATTGATCTCCTTGATCTTATGAGTAGATGTGATGTATACCAATTATAATTTGAATACATTTTTTAAATATGAAAGCACATATCAAGGCAAGAGTAATTCTATCAACATAGAGAATGGTAAGTCAAGATGAGCTTGGAAATTTGCTTGATAACTTTAAAACATAAATTCTTAGTAATATAAGTGAACAAGTAGAAATGTTAAGAATGAAAAATGAGAAAAAAAGGATGTTGATATTTGTGTTTTCCATGAAAATCACATGCTACTAAGTATTTTCCATCATTACCAAGGTTGAAGGAAGTTTACCAGGAGGATAGTGGAGCAAGTCAATCACCAAAGGAAATCTGATATGTAGCTCAAGAAGGAAAATGGCAGCCTAGTCAACCTGGTATGGTGCAAGAACCTAATTCACAGTTTCAAGGTTATGGATAACTATAACACCCTCCTCTCATATATACCAAAGTAAAGATCTAGCCAGGGTAAACATGTGACAAGAGGCTACTATGATATGATTCAACCTCCCAGATAACCTTAAGAAAGTGGAACTGACACCACAAAACTACACAAACCTTTTGGACCTACTACGAGACATTGAGGAGCCATCCAAACCTTCTAGGAGCCTAGCCCCTAAGACAAAATGACATTTTAGTGCATCAATCCCCCAGTCTCTCCTTTGACATGGGAAAGAGTGTGGCTATAAACCTCCAGCTGCACACACATCATGGGTATGCATGCAACTGGGGAATTTTCCTAGTATTTCTGAGCTTATGACCCTGATTTATGTGCCACTTTTCAGGCCTAAGGATAAGTTCTCTTCCCATAACTTAATGACATTTTCAGGAATGAAAGATAACAATAAGAATAATGATATAAATTCAATTACTTGAACAATGACTTACTGGACCCCTACTAGCTATGACAAGAATTTTGTCAAGCATGTCATAAATATGTAGTCTATAGGTTTAGACAACATATCTAAGCATAGGGATATCATACTTATATGAGAATTTCTAAGAAGCATTGTATCCTTACATAATTAGATTCATTATCATCTATTAGGTCATGTATTCATTTCTCATTCATTTACAATTGAAAACATGATGAAAGACATACATTTTCACTGTCATAAAATACATACATAACCAGCATATAAATAACATAAATATTGAGGATAAAAAAAACCATAAATTCTACATAGAATTCAATATTTACACATAAATTACAAGGAAAGGAAATTTTATTCATACATGCAAAAGGAAACAGTGTATGGGACTACGACATTCCACCCTACCATAGATTGGATGACCCAAATATCTCTTCATCCAATCACCCTCGTGCCATATTCCGAGCATGAATGTGGGACTCAAACCAAAAGAACCAACCATGACTTCCTAAGGCTAAGCCACCTCACCCTCATCAATATGAACCGATTTTACCACAATCCTCACTAGATCACTACGGAAAAATACTAAAAATGTAATGATAGGATTTACCATTATCTCCACCAGACCATTAGGCCAAGACACGCATGCATGCCATTAGATTTCTCCCCCCACAACGTGGTGAATTTTCTTGTCTCCTAGTCTCTAGGATTTACCACAATCAACACAAGATCACTAGGCCCTAACCAAGACTTCACCCTCTAGGATTTACCATATATCCCATCTTGATATTCCTAGACGTGATCAAGGGTAGCCACCTCTAGGATTTATTATATATCCCACAATACAATGGTCGAGGATTCCTAAGCCCACTGAGGCAACACAAAATGTGGCTTTACCGCAACCCATAGTCTGGTTCAGGGGTTACTAGGCCATGTATTCTTTCATTAAGAGATCCATCTCACTCAAATTCGAAACCATTTGATAATACAACTCAACTAAAACATGAGAACCCCATCACACCATTGATATCTAGAAATGGAAAGGATAGGCTGAAAAACACCCTCACACCTAGAAAAACCCATGCTAATGACATAAAGAGAACCAAAAAAACACATGCAACACCATACATGTAAAATCTATCAAGGAAACCACACATGAAAATTGATACCTTCAAGGAATCCCATTGTAGCTACTTGATCCTGCTCTTCCTTACTTGAATTTTACATCCTCTTTGCCCTCTTTGCTAAATTCTTGATCCAATTCTGAAATTCTCTAGGAAAACTCTAAGTGTCCAAGAGTGAGTGAGAGAGAGAGAGAGAGAGAGATAATAGAGAAAGAGTTCCAAAACTGAATTGACAAAAGGTTCCAACTGATCCCCATAAGCCTTATTATCAATTAGGCCTTTATTTTCTTCATTTTCCATTATTTTACTTCATTTTCTTCCTCACATGCCACATGTGACCTTTCACCTTCCTTTTCTCCTAATTTCCATTATTTTCATAAATAAATTGCCAAAAAATTCCATTTTTCCCTTTTCGATTTCGTTTTCCAATTTTCTTAGCCATAATAAGCCAAATGAACAACCACACTAGGATGTTTTTCCCAACTTTCATCTTGGAATAAGTTTCCCATAACCGTGGTTATTATTTTTCCTTTATTAACATTTATTGCATGGAATTTTCACACGGGCTGTTACAAAAACCATCCTCAGTGTTCAACCACAGCTATACCTAAGAAAAATCGTTGAAAAGCAAACATACCGCCCATGAAACTTTATAACACAACTTGATGTAGTATTGACAATGATCACGCTACCGAGAAGCAAATGAACATGATAACATAAAAACATGAAAACTATAATGACATGACACCCATAGTGTTTATTGGAGCTTTATAACATATCTCATGGTGGTATTTACATCCATATAAATATGTAAATATACCAAAACATCACACCAAAAAATATGCTAAAACATATACCAAATCATCATACCAAAGATGCTTTGCCTCAACCAACAAAAAATTGAGGATACATAGCCCGCATCTAATCCACCATCTCCTGCGTAGCTTCATTGGGCATAAAGTGATTCCATTGCACTTTATCCTGATTCATTCCTCAGTTCCGGAGCATGTGCATCTTTTTTTGAAATATACATTGTGGTTCTATCTGGAATTATCCTTCTGGTTCCACCTGCAATACAGACCAATAAATCACATGATAAACATATTTAACATACTTAAGAAATTAAAAATGGAAAAAATCATGGACTTTCACTATTAGAGGTAGTTCAAGTTGATAGGATGCTAATCCAATCCTCCCAAGAATATTGAAAGGTCCACAAAATCGAGGTTCCAACTTGGCACACGATCCAATCTGCAAGGATATATACCTGCGTTTGATGCGCAAATACACTTGTTCCCCAACCTGACACTCCTTAAATAACACATTTCAATCTGTATAAATCTGATGTCTATCCTTTGTTACTTCCATATTCTTCTTGATTACCTACATTTACTGTTCCATTTCTGCTAATATATCTGGTCCAAGCAACACGTTATTAACTAGATCATTCCAACTGATGGGAGTATTGCAACTTTGGCCACACAATGCCTCAAATAGACTCATCCTCAAAGATTCTTGATACTCGTTGTTGTAAGATAACTATACCAGTGAAAGATACAATTCCGACTTTTGTTGTTGATGCATCACATACATCCTCAAAATGTCCTCCAATATCTTTTCTACCCTCTCTGCTTGTCCATCTATCTCCAGATGATATGTTTTACTTAAGGCCAAATCTGTGCCCAAACCATAAAACAACTCCTTCCAAAAATTTGAAGTGAACTTCACATTCCTATCTGACATAATATTCTTTATAAAACCATGTAATCTGACCACATCTCTGATGAACACCTGTGTCACATCACTAGTTGAATGCATAGTCTTCACTCAAATGAAGTGTGCTACCTTGGTTAACCCATCTACCACAACCATGATTGAATTGTGATTTTTAGATTTCCTTGGTGAACCTAGGATAAATTCCATGGAAATGACCTCCCATTTCCACTACGGAATCGCAATCAACTATAGTATTCCACCTGGATACTTACACTCTTATTTTACCTGTTGATAGTCCAAGAATCTAGCCAAAAACTCGGCCACATCCTTTTTCAAATTTGGCCAATAATAAAACTTATTTATTTTAGCCAATGTCTTCTGATAGCTTGGGTGACCCATATATGGTTTCACATGAAACTCCCTCAAGATCACCTTCTTGAGCTCACTACTATCTGGCACACATATCCTATCCTTAAATTTCATCAAGCCATGTACTAAGATATGATAATACACATCTTGTGCACATGTACGTGTATCCTATTATAACCTGTGCATAAGCGCTTTATACCTGCCATCCTGCTGACCTCTCTATAAAATATGATCTTATAAGTTTGTCCCATAGGAACTCATAGTGACAATGTGATTTACATGTATCCACCTGCTAAGAGCATCTGCAACTCCGTTCTCTTTACCTTTGATATACCTAATCTCAAATTCGAACTCACTAATTGTGGCCAACCATCTAGGTTTCCTGGCATTCAGATTCAGCTGGTCAAATGATACCTCAAACCACTGTGATCACTCATCAGTACAAATTGTCTCACCATAAGATAGTGCCTCCACATATTCAATGCATGAATGATCATTTTCAAGTCAAGACCACATGTCAGATAGTTTTTCCCATGCTCATTTAGTGTTTGTGACTCATAACATACCACTTGTCCTTCTTGCATAAGGACTCCACCAAGCCCTCTCTTTCAATCATCTGTACATACCCCAAACTCTTTGTCTGAATCTCTGATCTTTAACACTAGAGCATGTCTCAAGAACTGCTTCAATTCTCAAAATTGGCTGCACATTCTTCTGTCTATTCAAACTTCTTAATATTCCTTTGAAATGATGTAATGGGATAAGAAATATATGAGAAGTTCCTAATGAACCTCCTATAATAACTTGCCAACCCCGTGAAGGATGTTACCTCATCCAAATTTATAGGAGCTTCTTACTCCATGATAGCTCTTATCTTTTTAGATCCACTGTTATTCCTTCCTTGGAGACAACATGCCCCAAGTAATTTACCTCAGTCTAAAATAAACTACAATTGTTAAGATTAACATATAAATGATGATCCCTTAGAAATATCAACACAGTTGCTAAATGTTCAACATTATCTTCTTCATTTTTAGAATACACCAATATATTATACATGAACACAATAAAAAAATTGTCTAGATAAGGACGCAACACACTATTCATCAAGAACATAAAGGTAGGTGGAGCATTAGTCAAACCGAGTGGAACTACAACAAACTCATAATGCCCATGCCTGGTCTGAAATGTTGTCTTGTGAATGTCCTCTTCCTTACTGCGTACCTGATGGTATCTGGATCTTAGATCAATCTTTGAGAACACTGTTGCTCCCTTCAACTAATCAATCAAGTCATCAATATTTGACAATGGATACCTATTATTGATGGTCACTTTATTCAACTTCCTATAGTCAATGCACAATCTTAGGGTACCATCCTTATTCTTTACAAACAATACTGACGCCCTATAGTTTGGACTACCAGCTTGATTTTTCATTATATTCCTTTTAGTGTTACAACATATATATATATATATATATATATATATATATATATATATATATATACATGACGAAGCATTCATAAACCCCAATCCATTAAACCTAGATTAGAACATAATCATAGTTCCCTTGACCGGATCTACGAAATACCAGGGGCCAAAAACCATCATACCCCAAAACCATGTGCAAACCCATGTGGGTCCACCCACCAAAAAATAAGGAGAAAAATAATCTCGGGGGGCTGTCATGGACCCCGGGTAGGGGGATAACTGCCCCCTCCAAACCCCTAGACAGGGGGGGCTGACACCCCTCTTGTGACCCCCCTCATTGCACCCTATGCAACGAATAGGGGTGGCTATCACCCTCCCTATGACCCCCCTTATTTCACCGCATGCAACGAATAGGGGGGCTATCACCCCCCCGCACATGTGACTAATCGTGCAAATAATATAACACATACACAACATTCTCCCACTTGTTGATTTCATTCCCTAGGGGGCCACAAGAGAGATTATTAATTATTCCAATCCTGCAATGCCCATTTTTTCTCTACACCAACAGAACTTATGAGTGCTCATATACTTTGTCAAATGCATTTGCAACATTCTTCAAAGTGTCAACCTTTATCAGCAATAAATTTTTATCCTCAACCATATCTCTCACAAAGTGATATTGAAAATCAATGTGCTTTTTTTTAAAATGATCAGCAGGGTTCTTAGCCAAGAAAATTATTTTCCTATCACAATCTATCCTTATATCTCGATCCACCAACCCCATACTTGAACACAATATCTACAACCAAACTACTTCCTTGCTTGCATAAGCGGCTAGCATGTATTCTGCCTCTGTAGTTGAAAGAGCCGCTATAGACTGTATTTTACTCATCCAAATGACTACACATCCAAATAGGCTAAACACATACCCACTTGTATATCTTCTTTGGTCCATATCTCCAGCCCAGACTGCATCAAAAAAACTATGGATGTCCAAAAATCTTTCCAATCCTAGTCTTCCCTGGTAGCACAAACCATAATCACTAGTGCCACACAAGTATCTAAAAACCCACTTCACTGTTGTCCAATGCTCTTTCCCTCGTTTTGACATAAACCTGCTCAATACTCCCACTACATGTGCAATGTCTAGTCTAGTACAAACCATTGCATACATCAAGCTATCCATTGCACTTGCATATGCAACACAAGACATATCCTCTTCTTCTTCTTGTGTCTTACGACACTTATCAACAGATAGTTTTAAACCTACATGAATAGAAACCTTCACTGGTTTAATATCCTGCATATTGAACCTTGGCGATATTATCTCGACATACTTCCTCTGGTTTAACCAGAGATTCCTCTTTACCTGATCTCTCTTAAATTCCATGCCCAAAATATAGTTTGCAACAGCCAAATCCTTCATGTCGAATTTGGAGAAAAATTGGGTCTTCAAATCTTGGATAATTTCTTTGTCATTTCCAATCAGCAACATATCATCCACATACAAGAACAAATAAATAACATGATCACCAATTAATTTAAAATACACACAGTGATCCTCTTTGCTTCTAGTGAAGCCAAGTCCCCGTATATAGGTATCAAATTTCTGATACCACATCCTTGGTGATTGATTTAACCAATACAGATAATTTTTTAACCTGCAAACCAGTTATTTCTTACCCTTCACCGTAAAGCCTTCAAGATGCTTCATGTAGATCTCCTCTTCCTGATCTCCGTGAAGAAATTTTGTCTTCACATCCATCTGTTCTATCTCAAAATCAAATGTAGCAGCAACAAATAAAATTAATCTAATAGAAGAACCTTGGCAATAGGAGAACAAATATCACCAAAATTAATTCTCGGCACCTGGGAATAACCTTTTTCTACCAACCAAGCTTTGTATTTCTCCACCTTGCCTTATATATTCATCGTCTTCTTAAAAAACCATTTTCTCCTGATGGGCTTCCTTCCAGCCGACAAATGCACCAGTTCCCATGCCTCATTTTTGTTCAAGGATGCCATTTCATCAACCATGGCCTCCTTCCAGAGTTTTCCATCCTCTGAATCCACTGCCTCCCTGATAGTTCAGGAAAGAAAAATTTGAACAGAAAGTAGATGGAATATACCTTTCTGGTTGCCTTCTTTCCCAAATCGATCTTATCACAACTGGATTTTGTGGCTCTTCCTCTTTTGAATCTTGTTCTGTTGTATAGTTTGTTTCATCCTCCTTAAGCTCAAATTCTATCTTCTCAGGTTCCTTTGGTAGGAATTCATGTTTAACAACATATTTC
The DNA here is from genome assembly GCA_034641835.2 of Pinus albicaulis. Taxonomy (NCBI): domain Eukaryota; kingdom Viridiplantae; phylum Streptophyta; class Pinopsida; order Pinales; family Pinaceae; genus Pinus; species Pinus albicaulis. The sequence goes on along the minus strand of CM076577.1, from coordinate 1,008,419,177 downwards.
ACCTCTCTAAACACCACATCTCAACTTTACACAACCTTCCTTTTCTCTGGGTTCCAAAGCTTGTAACCTTTTAAACCATCCTTATACCCAATAAAGATGTACCTTTCAGATTTATTATCCAACTTGGTCCTTTTCTCCTTTGGAACATGTACACATGAATCACATTAAAATACCCTCAGATGTAAAAGAGAGGGTTTATTACCAGTCCATACCTCATGTGGAGTCTTACCCTCCAACGCTGATGAAGGTGATCTGTTAACTAGGTAACATGCAGTCTCCACTGCCTCTCCCTAGAATTCATGTCCTAACTCGGTACCACTAAGCATGCTTCTTTCCTTTTCCATTAGCATTCTATTCATTCTTTCTGTAATTCCATTTCACTGAGGTGTGTATGGAGTAGTCTTCTGCCATGCTATACCACAATTCTTACATAACTCTTCAAATTCCTTCTTGCATAACTCTCCACCATTATATATCCTCAGCACCTTTATCTTCTTCTTTGTCTGGTTTTCCACCAGAGCCTTAAATTATTTAAATATGTCGAATACTTCAGATTTATTCCTCAAGAAATATATCCATGTAATCCTTGAGAAGTCATCCATGAATGAAACATAGTATAGACTTACCCAGTTATGGAACTGACACGGGTCCAAACACGTCACTGTACACATGCTCTAATATCTTGTTTTCCCTCTTAGCACCAGAAGGAAAACTCACCCGATTCTGCTTCCCATATACACAATGTTCATAGAAATCGAAATATAGATATCAGTTAGACATACCTTCTACCATACCATTACCATTCAGTATCTAAAGGCCCTTATCTCCAATATGTCCAAGCCTTTGATGCCATAGCATAGTCTTTTCTCCCTTCTAGACCGCTAGGCTTTCTTCTCCACTTTCAGGAACCATAGAACTATTGCACCCATCAATAATAGTGCTACCCTAAAGCTTGTACAGAGTTCCAATCCAAACTCCCCTCGTTAATACCAGTTATCCCAGAACCATCTTGCAGGCATATTTCTCGAACATTGTTTTTACACCTGCATCATCCATCTTGCTTACAGAAATCAAATTTTTAGCCAATGCAGGAATATGAAAAACACCAGGAAGTGTTCTAATCCTTCCACCTTGCAGATTCAGCTTGAATTTTCCATTTTCGATGATTCCTCCCTTCCTATCATATCCTAAGAATACATCACCACCATCATACTTCTCATACTTGGAGAACCACTCCATATGGGGAGTGAAATGAAAGGATGCACCTGAGTCAATCAAACATGCCTCATGATCTACATGTGTATTTGAAGAAGAAGCCAAATACACATCCCCACCTTCATCTGAGGTGGTTTTTGCCTCTGTAGAAGGAGCATCATCATATCCCTTTCCTTTCTCAGGAGCTTTACATCTTCAATCATTTTTGTAGTGCCCTTCCTTTCCACATTTCTAGCACACCTTTAATTTCTTTCCTCGAGACTTAGATCTCCCACTCGAATTTTTTTGTTTGTTTCTATTCAAGGATCTTCCTCGTACAGATAACGCATCTCCATTATGGACCTCCATATTTCTCCATCTCATTTCCTTTGAGAGCAAGGCTGAGACAATTTCATCAAAATTCAAGATAGGTGTATTGCTACCTATTGCAATAACCAGACCGTCCCACAAATATGGTAGAGAACACATCAAACTGATGCACTTATCTTCATCTAAAATTTTAATATCAATAGATGACAACTGGATTGCCAGAGTATTGAAGGCGTTCAGATGCTCTGTCGTCAAGTCTCCATCCTTCATCCTCAGGTTATACATATTTTTCTGTAGGAATGATTTATTCACTAGAGAATTAGAATTGTACAAAGTCCCTAAATTGACCCAAAAATTCATTTTCATAGCTTCCCCGGATACATTCAACAATACTGAATCTAAGATACACAACCGCATTGTGCTCTTTGCCTTCCGATCCAACTTCGCCCAGTCTTCATCTGACAATTCCATTGGTTTATTACCTGGATATACCACGATCCACTGATCTTTATCCACCAGCAGATCCTCCATCTTGAGCTTCCAAAACTCAAAACTCTGACCATTAAATTTATCGATCTCTATATTTCAACTGCTCGCTATCTTCTTTCACCACAAGAATCGATCCCGGAGATCTCCCACTGAATAGGGTCTACCACAGGCTTGAGAAAAAAAATCCCTTAGCAGCAAAGGCATCCCTATACAGAAATTATCTGCAAACGAATTCTTAAAGACAGAAAATAAAAAATAATGAGAGCATAAAGATAAAAAAATATATACAGAAATATTTTCCCTTGGATCCCAAATCGCGACTACCAACTTGATTTTTCATTATATTCCTTTTAGTGTTACAACACATATGTATACATGTTGAATCATTCATAAAACCCAATTCATTAACACTGGATTAGAATATAACCATAGTTCCTTTGACCAGATCTACGAAATACCAGGGGATGAAAACCATCATGCCCTAAAACAATGTAGAAACCCATGCACAAAACCATAGGCAGGTCCTCCCACCGAAATAATGCGCATGCGACTAATCATGGAAATAATATAACACATACCTGATGCACACCCCATGGTCATACACTTGGTTGAATGTATCCCTTGTGAAGCATTTCCTTTAACTTCAAATTCATCTCTACTAACTCTGGAGTGCTCAGCCTATAAGGTGCCTTTTATTTTGGTGTTTCTCCTCATACCAACTCAATAGAAAAGTATACCTCTCTATGAGGAGGAAACTCTAAAATTTCCATGGAAAACACATTGTGTAGTTGCTTTAGAACTGGGTACCTGACAAAAACATCTGCATCCTCAAATTCCTTACCTTTTTCCTAGAAATTTGCATTTCAAATAACACACACCCTTCTCTCCGACTACTCTTGGCTTGCATAGCTATAACCATTATCACTGATGTTTCTTTCTTCTTACCCTGTGAGATTCTATGCTCCCCATTGTCATCCAAGTATTCAATGGAATTGTCATAAAATTCTTCTTTATTCCTATGAAGATGTAACCAATCCATACCTAAAATCATGTTATACGAACCCAATAGTAATACATTCAAATGTGATGATGTAGGCATACCATTCAATTCAAATGCAGAAGGTCTTACCCAATGATGAACTCACTTCTTTGTGAATGTAGACAACTACACTAACCAGGAATCTGCATGCACTTATTTATTCAAATCACACTTATCCGCCAATTAAGGGTTAACGTAACTATAATTAGACCCAGAGTCAATCAAAATAGAAACAAATTGATAACAAAGCTTGCCATCCATCTCAATGATAGATTATTGACAGTCTATCTGCCTATTATCTAGTGTTGCATAGATATTAGGAATGCTCTTCCCAACATCCCCAATAGTTTGTGCCTCCTGCACACTATAGATGTGAGGCATACCACCCCTATTCTACAGAAAATATCTCTTAGGATGTTATCTTCCTCATTTCCAACACTCCAACTATCTTGTACCATGACCTCTATTTTGTTGTTGTGGTCCATGTCCATGTTTGGCTACATTGAACTTCTTGTATGGTGCCACATTTTCTTTCTCTTCTGCATTCTGAGGCCTTGTTATTTTTTACTACATTTACCTTTATCTTTGTCCTTCCCATTCCATCCTTTTTAAGACTCATTATTATTATTTGACTGCTTGTAGGAATGCTTCAGCTTCCCAATAACTTCCACAAGTAATTGAGGCTATTCATACTCAATCCAATCTCGAAATGCTAATTTCATTCTAGTGAAAAAAAAATGAAATTTAGCCTTTTCATCTTTAAGATACGATACATACCTCAATAGCTCCATGAAATTAGTCGTGTACTCTTCATCTGTCATCGATCCCATATATAGTTCATAAAATTATTTTTCCTTATTGTCATAGTACCTTTATGACAAGTAATTCTTCCTAGAAAGCCACTTGAACTCATGCCAACTCAAGTCCTCTGTTGTGATGTCTCTGGCCTGCTTCACATATTCCCATCAAAAATATGTTTTACCTCTCAAGCTAAAGATAGCTACTCTAGCCTTCATATTATCTATGTAATTACGCAACTCAAATAACTTCTTCATCCCAAGTATCCAAGCCTCTTCCTCTTCCGTCTTCTGCAAATCTCCATCAAAAGTAGTTGGCTGCACTTTCTTAAACTCATCTGGAAAGTATCACCTATCACCCCTCCTATAAGGATGATAACGATGACGATCATAATGTCTATCAGAACCAGAAGTGGAGTAGTACATGTGTCCATCACCTCTCATGTCCAGAGTATCCAACAACCTGCCATATCTCACTGTGTCATCTATATATGACCCGTGACCACCGTGAGACCTACTTCCATATGCCCTATTAGTTATTTCCTCCTACCCATGGCTGATCTGAAGTGGCCCATGTTGCTGCAATTCTGAAAAACGCTAAAGGATTACCACATTAACCTCAACTTGTTTCTATTGTGCCTGCATGATTCTATCATTGTCTCACTTACAATTCCTTATATCTTCCTTCAAACTCCTCAAAACAATGTAAAATTTGAAACATGAACTGCAAACTCAAAACGAGAACTCTAGCCAAAAAATGGAAAAAAAAACATGAAAATGAGAAGTGTTGATGTTGGAATAACGTTTTTTTTTTCAAGGTAAATTTTCAACATTTTTTAAAAATGGTAGCAAAATCCAATAAAAACCATTTTTTTTTGTGCGAAAAAACACCCTAAAAACAAAAAGTGTTAATGTTGGAATAACACCATTTTTTTAAGGTAAATTCTCAACATTTTTTAGCAACGATGTTAAAGATAAAGTATCATGGCTCCAAAAAATCTTAAAATTCCAACGATTTTCACGCATGACACTAAGTTAAAATATCACTTCTCTGAAAAGCCTTAAAATTCCAACAATTTTCGGCCATGGTGTTAAAGATAAAATGCTTATAGTTGTTTTCAACCATAACATTAAAGATAAAATATCATGGGTCAGAAAAAAAACTTAAAATTTTGACAAATTTTCAAGCATGGAATTAAAACCAAATATTGTGAGTACAAAAAACCTTAAGTTTTCAACATATTTCAACCAAGGCATTATGAAAAATTTTACGACTAAAAAAACTTTAAAAATGAACACATGCATGAAAGAGTCATTATACCAAGAGTAATTTCTTTTATAAATGTTAAAAGTAAAATGACTTTAAAATCATAGCTTAAGACAACTTGACACATTGCAACAAAAATTTAAAAATCAACCATCAAATTGACATGCAGTGTAGGAGAATTCCACCTATTGTAATGAAAACTTAAAGACCGACCATGAAATTGATACATTTTGGGGGCGGACTCAATTAATTATAATGAAAACTTTAAAAGCAACTATCAAATTGACACATAATGAAATTGAGTTTCTAGTTGAGAATCAGCATGGACCTAGCAGAAAAAAGAAAATAAAACAACATAATAAAAAAATATTTAAATAAATAAAAAGAAAAATAGAAAAGAAAAAAAATATTGAAAAAAAACTCAGACAAAAAAAGTTAAAAAAATTAATAACAAGTAAATAAAAAAACATATTAAAACATAAAAAAGAAATTAAAAATAATAACAAATAAACAAAAAAATATATTAAAACATTAAAAAAATTTAAAAATATGGCAAAATCAAATATTAAAAAAAAATTCAAATGTAAAAAAAAAAAAAAAAAAAAAAAAAAAAAAAACCAAAAACCAAAAAAGAAGAAGTTAAGAAAAATAAAAAAATAAAAAAATTATATAGTAAAAAAGCTTAATTTAAGAAAAATAAAAATAAAATTTAACCCAAAAAAAATTAATCAAAAGCGCTTTAAGATAACTTAATAAATAAAAACAAACCAAATAAGAAAAAAACCATTAAAATAAACAAATAATACACTATAATAAAATTAAAAACATAAAAAAAAATAACAACAAAAAGTTACCCCATTTTTTTAAAAATTAAAAATACAACATTACCCAAAAAAAATTACAAAAATGAATTAAGAAAATAAAGAAATAAAAATTTAAAAACATTACGATTTAAAAAAAAAAAAAATTCAAAAGCTAAAAATTCAAAAACTAAAAAAAAAGAAAAAAATAACATTAAACAATAAGATGGAAAAAAACCTAATTTAAAAAAAAATATATAAATAAAAAATCCATTAAAAACACATAATAATCAATAAAAATCATTAAAATTAAATTAAATTAAAAAATAAAAAGAAAAAAAATAGAAGAAACATTAATATATATATATATATATATATATATATATATATATATATATATATATATATATATATATATATATATATATATATATATATATATATTATGACAGCGGGCCTAGGTTGAGGGGTTGTAGGGTTGCAGTGGCGCAACCCTGCCCACCCATGCGGCCAAATGACCCCCTGCCCCACTGCAACAGCGAAATGGACCTAGGGCGGGGGAGAATAATTGTCTCTACCTTGCCTTTGCCCCGTGGGGCAATACTATTTTTTTAATGTTATATATATATATATATATATATATATATATATATATATATATATATATTTATTTTTTTTATTTTTTTTTTCAAATTTTTTTTTTTTTAATATTTTTTTGATTTATATTTATTTAATGTTTTTTTTTAATGTATCTTTTTTCATTTTTTTTAGGTTAAAAAAATAGTTTCAATATTTTTTCTTTTTCTTTTTAAATTTAATCACTTTTTTATGTTTTTTATTTTTTTTAAAGTTATTTTTATTATTTTTTAATTTTTTTGTTTTTAAAAATTGTATGTTTTATTTTATTTTCTCTTACGTTTTTTTTTTGTTATTTTTACTTAAAATTTTATCTTAATTTTTTTTTGAAAAAAACTTCAAATGTTATCATTTTTTGATATAAAATTAATAAAAATATCATAAAATTTCTTATTTTTCCAATTTTTTTATTCACATTTTTCATGATTTTTTATTTATTTAACATGTCATTTTTAGCGAAAGTATCTTGAAATACACATTATATATATATATATATATATGCAAAACATATATATTTTTGTCAAGTGTTTAAAATTATTATTTTTTAGTGACAATTATTTTATGTGTATTGAAGTATTAATTAACAATATGTAAAAACATAAAAAATCATAACCTCAAAATATTTATGTTATTATTATTATTTTTATTTTGCAAAAAAAAAAAATCATTATAAAAAAACATTAAGAACAAAAACAAAAATCACATGTTTAGAAAACTCTTGAAAAACAAACATGTTAGGACAATAAAAAATAAGAGGAATAAGACTACTTAAAAAATGTTTAAATAATCAACATTTAAAAAGAAAATTGTGCATACGTAAGACATAAGAAAATTTAAAGTGTCAAAAATATGTCCTAAAAAGAATTGTTGATGCTTTTCAAAATTTACATGAAAATCACCAACATTATAAAAAATTAATCCATAATTAATGCATTATAAAAAATAAAGTGTAAAAAATAAGCCCTATAAATGAAGTGGTTGATATTTCATCAACACTTTTAAAAATCAGCATGAAAATCACCAACATTTTAAAAAAATTTGTTCATATTTGATACGTAAGAAAATTTAAAGTGTCAAAAATATGCTCCAAAAAAAAAAATGTAATATGAATCAACACTTTTCAAAATCAGATGATTTTTTGCTACCTCAAAAAAACGGGTACTTGGTACAACTCCTGTTTGATAGTTTACATTGTTTCAACGTGTCTTCCAAGGTAGAAGTGTTCCCAACACCACGCTGCTCATCTGACCCATAAGGAGAATCTCATGAACCATAATCTACCATCTTTCTATTCATGTTGATCCTTTTCTTGCAAGGCATCTTATGTCAACTAAACCAAATCATAAACCAACCAATGTACCTTGGCATAATTTGGGGAGGATATCTCATTTGCAAGACCAACCAAATCGCCGTAATACATGTATAAACATGATCATAATATATGTATATATCCATCATCCTAACTAGAATAAATTCATCAATGCATGACCATATCAATCACATACCATGTCCTCATGACGGAAACAACCATATCAATGTATACTAACAACACGTGAGAATAAACATCATGTAACCAATCATACACTCATGATGACAAATTCCACTAAAACACCCTCACTTTCACATGGCAACATCACTACAACCATGAACAACACCATGCATATGAAACAAGCATATAGACCACAAAGATGAGTAACACATGTGGAACCGACATGAAATCATGACCAGCACGCACTTCCCATCTAGTCCAAGGGTGAACCATGCTTTGATACCACTCTGTAACACCCTCCTCAAATATCTACTCAATTAACCGGATAATCGGGGTAAACATGTGACGAAAGGCTACTATGATATGATTCAACCTCCCACGTCACCTTAAGGAACTAGAACCGACACCACACAACTACACAAACCTTCTGCACTTTCTACGAGACACCCAAGAGCCATTCGAAACATTGAGGAGGGTAGCCCCTGAGACAAACTCACCTTTTAGTGCATCAATCCCCCAGTCGCTCCCTTGACATGGGCAAGAGTGCGACTGGAAACCTCCAGTAACACACACAACATCGGTATGGATGTGACTGGGGAATTTTCCCAGTAGTTTTGAGCCTCTGACCTCGATTTATGTGCCAATTTTTAGGCCCAAGGCTCAAGTATATACCCAAAACTCCATGACATTTTTAGGAATGAAATATAATAATTGGAATAATGATACAAATGCACTTACTTGAACGAGGACTTACTAGACCCCTACTAGCCATGACACACATTTCATCAAACATGTCATAAATATGTAATCTACAAGTTTAAAAAATAAATATGAGCATAGGGGTCTCATACTTATCTGAGAATCGCTAAGAAGCATTGTTCCCTTTTATCATTAGTTGAATTATCATCTATTAGGTCATGTATTCATTTCTCATTCATTTACAAATCAAAACATGATGAGAGCCATAAATTTTCACTGTCATAAAATACATCCATAACCAAAATATAAACAATAGAAATACTAGGGATAAAACATCCATAAGTGATACATATAATCCAATACATTTGCACATAAATTACGAAGTAGAGGAATACGTATTCGTGAATTCAAAATCCAACCTGTTATGGGACTAACACATTCCACCCTACCATATATTGGTTCAGCAAAATATCTCTTCAACCAATCTTCCCCATGTCATATTCCAAGCATGAATGTGGGACTCAAACCAAAAGAACCAACCATGGATTCCCGAGGCTAAACCACCTCACCCTCATCAATAGAAACCTAGTTTACCACAATCCTCATTGGGTCACTAGGAAAAAATAGTAAAAATGTAATAACAAGATTTACCATGATCTCCACTAGATCACTAGGCCAATGGATGCCACCATATTTATCCACCTACACCATGAGGAGTTTTCCTGTCTCCTAGTCTATAGGCTTTACCGCAATCCATACTAGATCAGTAGGCCCTAACCAAGACTCCACCCTCCAAACTTTACCGTATTTCCCATCCTTGTATTCCTAGGCCTGATCAAGGGTAACCACCTATAGAATTTACCCTATATCCCGCCATACACTGGTCAAGGATTCATAGGCCCACCGAGGCAACACAAAATATGGCTTTACAACAACCCACATCTAGTTCAGGGGTTACTAGGCCATGTGTTATTTTATTCAAATGTCCACCTCACTAAGCTACAGATCCATCCGAAAATCCATCTCAAAAAAAACATCAGAGCTCCATCACATCATGGCTACTCAAAAATGGAAAGGCTAGGCTGAAAAATACTGTCACACCTAGAAAATCCCATGGTAATGATAAAAAGAGAACCAAGAACATACATGCAACACTATGCATATCAAATCTAGCAAGGAAACCACACATGCAACTTGATACCTATAAGGAATCCCACCGTAGCTGTTTTATTCTACTCTTCCTTGCTTGATCTTTGATTCATCTTTTCCTTATTTTCCTTATTTTCATTTATTGATTCAATGTTGAAATTCTCTAGGAAAAATCTAAGTTTCCAAGAGTGTGAGAGAGAGACAACAGAGAGAGAGCTCCAAAATTGGACTGACAAAAGGTACCAACTGATCCTCATAAGACTTTTTATCAATTAGGCCTCTATTTCCTTCATTTTCCATTATTTTCCCTTGTTTTCCTCCTCATATGCAACCTATGACCTTTCACATTCCATTTCTCCTAATTTCCATTTTTTCATAAATAAATTTCTAAAAATTCCATTTTTCCTTTCCAAAGCCTTTATCATTGTCTTTGCCAATTTCCTTAGCCATAATAAACCAAATGAACACCCACACTAGGATGTTATACACAACATTAAGCTTGGAATAAGCGTCCCATCACCGTGGTTATTATTTTTCATTTATTAACTTTTATTATATGTAATTTTAACCAGGGATGTTACAACAACCATCTCAAAGTGGAACACACCCTTTCCTTGGCAACCTTGGCCATCTCATCCCCAAAACCAATCTTGGAAACAAGGCTCATAAGGACCTTATGATAAAAATCAATGGTATGTTCCTCAATATCCTCCATACCCAACTCCATCTTATCCATACATCCACATCGACCAGAACCACAACCTCAATTCCATCCATCTCAAAGGTCGAATCCCAATCAACTACCTGTACAACCATTTCCAAACTCAAACAATCTAGTAACTCAACCCACTTACAATGTTGAGGTACAACACTTCCAAAAAAATACCCTTGATTTAAATGGTATTCATCTTAGCTCAGGAAGATTATTTTAAAAATGAGATTTTGTTAATTTCATTGAAGGAAAAAATTTATAAAAAGAAGATTGAGAAAGTTCCACCATGTTTACCATCATATCCTTTATGTGTTCAAGAAATAATAAATAAAAATAATAATATTTGAATGTCATGGTAGAAGAGGACATACAAATTTATCCAAATGTGCAACTGAACAAAGGGCATCACAACTATATTGAAATTTGGTTCCAGGAAATCACTAAGTTGCAAAAACACACTCTTCAACAATTTTTGACATCATCAAAGAAGTTGGTCTCTCACATTCAGGTACATGTCAAAGCATATATTTTGAGCCTACATCTGAGCTTATCTATCATCTTGATATGCACATGGATCCATTGGAAGTATTCCTATACTTGAAAAAGTTTTTTTTTTCAAGTACAGTAGGATAGAAAAAAAAATAAGAGGAAAAGAATAAAATATCATATGAAAACCTATTTTTAGGCACTTGATATTGGCTCACTGATTGAAATATTCATTGAGTCAGTCAGTGGGTTGGAAAGAAAAAATAAAAAAAAAGGAAAAGCTTGTAGGTGAAAACCTCCTTTGAGGCACCTAGGCACACCTACTAGTTGAAAACCTCATAGAATCAGCTAGTAGGCCTAAGAAAAAGGAAAATATTGAAAAAATGGAAAGGGAAAAAATAATTTTCTCCATGTATATCTCTTTGATGAATGCAGGTGATCTCCAACCTTTGCAAGCAACAAGAACAATTTAGCCCCAAAAGAAGAAAAGTTGATAAAAAGCCTAATCAAAGGAAGTCAAACTATGTTTTTCTCCCCTTTTTCCCAATTGATCCAACAAGACTAAGGACATGTCAATCCATCACCCACATCCATTTACATGACATCTCCAATAATTTCCAATCCCTTCCCACTCATTTTCCTTGCTTTTCTGAAGTGCTACAGGAAAAATTTATTTTGCTACAACATTGTCAAAATACATAGGGAAAAAATTCATTTTACCATATATCAAAAACCATGAATCCATTTGTTGAAATATTTCATGGGGAGTTGCATAAGGATTATGGTAACATGCATAAGAAATTTTAGAAAATTTTAGTTCACAATTATTGAGAAATTGGCCATTATCCCCTACAAATTTTTTTAATTTTTATCGAGATTTGTGCATACATTGGCCAAGATGTTTTATGAGGAGATGAATATGGATGGTGGAAACATGTCCAAAAAATTTCAAGTGAATCCAATATATATATTGAGAGATATGGATTGAACAAGTTTTTCATAAGAATTTCTTGTATTGCTATAGGACTATCTAGAATTGCTACAAGATTTTGATCGATATAAAAACAAGGAGTAGTTTGGGTGTTTTTCCCTCAAGAAGAGGGGAGGGGGTCCAAAATAACTCTGTCATCCATCCATCATACCATTTTAAACTTTTCTCATGTTTATTCTCATATTTTTTCATAAAAATAACTGTCCTTCATCCCCTTTTCCACCTCTTTTCATCATGACAAAACTCTCTAACACTCATGAAAATTTTCCTTATGAATTGTCCATATTTTATCAAGAAACACTTGGTGAAAAATTTGGTCCTATAAGGGTTTGTGTGACTACCAAAGGAAGACACACACTCCTATAACAATCTACACATACCCTAGAGGACCACATTCAAGGCACCAAATCAGGAAATATATGAATCATGAAGCATCAAAAACACTAGTTCTGAAAAACTAAAAGGTCCTCTGCAGATTGCTACAAGGTTCTTGTTAAAAAAACAACAACAAAATTTGATCCACACTAGCACCTTGGCTTTGGAGGATTTTCATCATAAACCTTAAATCAACAAAAGGCACTTGAAAAAATTCAAGAAAAAGAATGGATCAATCAAGACAACAAATTAAACCTTAGAGGGATCTCATGCAGTTGCATCAACCTTCCAGCCACTACATCTGGGATCAAATAATCACATCAGGAAGAGTTCTAGTAAAACATCAGGTTTGAGTAATCATATCAGTGTTATAATGGTCACATCAACCTATCCAACAGTTACATTAGCAGCTCCAACATCACCTGCAAAAACAAACTTAGGATAAGAATCAATTATGCAATCCTCTAAAAATTTCCTATGAACTTATCTTAGCTTGAAAAATATTGCAAGTGTATGAAAGAAAAGTTTTTTTTTTTTTTTTTTATAGCCGAAATTAGTAGTATAGAATCCTCAACCTTATCTAGCAGTTAGCTTCATTTTTCCACGAAAACACCCACTTGTGTGGGAGAGGAACAGGACAAAAGTGAAGAGTACTTGAGAAAGTGGGTTGTAATAATTTATTCATGATGGAGGAAATTGAGTGTGAAGGGGTAAGTGAGGGAAAAACCAGTTAACAAAAATCACTATGAGTTTATTTTTCATGCAATGAAAAAAGAGAAAAAAATTGAAAAAATAATAAAATAATTAAAAAAAAATAAGAAATAAATAAAATCTGGACCCACCACCTCTTGGAATGAAAAGATTAGTTGTTACAGGATTCAGGTTGTGTGATACAAGAAGGAACAAAATTGATACATGAAGAACAAAGTTGCTATATAAAGGAATATAACTGCTAGAGGAGTACCAACAATGCTATAGGAAGCTAACCGAGTGCTACGGATGGAAAAATTCACCTAGAACAACCACTAGAGCCTTTGGGAGAAAGGAAATATTCAAAGGAAATGTAAGTAAAAATTCCTTCTCTCCAATATTTGTCATAATTATTCCAAAATCACCTCAATCATCAAGAAAAAGTACTCGAAAAATTTATAGTTTGAAACTTTGGATTCTAGCAAGAGAAAATAGTTGGATTGGATGAGCATTTTCTTAAAATAGGGTGCGTTGAATAGGGCAAGGGTGCATGTTGTGATTTTTCTTTTCTCAACCTTGAAACAATATTGTCAAAAACGTGTTCTTCTCACAACAACCTCTACATATGAACCTTCAGGGTTTGCAAAAAGTGCTACAGTAAAGTCACAGGTCTCTACAGGAAGCTTGGTAGTGGACAAAATTACCCTCGAACCATGTTGAAGTTTAGAAATGTCTCTTTTTTACCATCCCTTTTGCCACCACATTCCACCTTTCTATTAGTTTTCTATAGAAACCTGAGCATATTAAGGTTGATATCAATACCTACAAGGTAGTAATAATCCATATTTAACATCTTTGTTTTTAATTAAATTATGACAAAAGTATCTTGTAATTACCAAATTTTGTAGATTCTGCAACTGATATATCTTTTTGCAGAAGAATCCATTGTTAGATAGGTTGCAACTCTCTATAATAAGAAAGAATAATGTCAAAAGATGAAATTTGGCTCCCAAATGGATAACGACCTACTCGCATTTCTTGGAAAGCTAAGCGAAATAAGAGATTTTGAAGTCAATTTTTGAGTCAAACTTGGAAACTACATGTTGCAGTTGAACATGGGAAGAGGAGAATCAAGCGAGTGAGGCACTTGGCTGTTAAAACATGAAATCTCCTATGACTTTATTTCTCAATAGAAATTCATAAAGATATTGGACTCTTAGTTATCGATCTCATAGGTATCAAATTTTCTTACAGTTTATTAGCTTAAAACTATTTCTAAGTTGTTTTTATCATTTGCACAAATAGCAGTGAGCGAGACAAAGAACATAGTAGTGGAGATTATTATTAATATTATAATCCTTTTGTGGGGAAATGAATATTATAATCTCTTAATATAAGTTCCTGCTACTTTGTAAATGTGTGCATGAATAAGTCTTGATTGTTAATCAATATTGCACTCCAGGAGGCCCCCTTGTGAGATGTGAGTTTTTTTTTTTTTTTTTTTTTTTTTTTTTTTAAGTTTTAAGTTATTTCAATTAATATTTCTTAGAAGTTTATTTTCATTACAAATTTCATTTCTGATTGCTTTATTTTTGTCGTAGAGTATTTATAAAAGAGAAAACACCAAAAAGATTTATTGATTCAATGCATCTTTATTATATGTACTTAGTTTTTTAACATTCAATTTTAGTCTCAATTAGTTGTTTTATCATTTAATTTCCATTCTTGATAGTTGTTTTCAAGCTTTGGTATGTTTTTTTTTTTTTCTAAATTGTGCTAATTCTATTATATGAACATAGAGTTACAAAACTGCCACGGTTCAGCTGAGGAAGCCTGAAACCGGGCTTGATATCCAAGTTCTATCTAGATACTGAACTGCCCATGTCGGGAAACCAGTTCTTTTAAAAGTAATTGCACCGCCCTTTGGATGGGAAACCGGTGAAGAGTCAACTACATTCAGCATCAAAAAACTATAGAAAGACATAACTAGCATGCAGCTGTTGCTGCTATGGACCACCAATGAAACCAAAATTTTTGCAAAAAAGTGAAGAGCAGAAGTCGTACTGGTCCTGGTCATTACTGAGAAAAAGAAATTAGGTTGGAGCTGGCTACTCCTCTTCAATTCGATAGCCAAAGGGATCTTCCGGTTCTTCATCAGCATTCTGGGCTCCGTCTTTGCCGGACAAGTCCTCTCCCACCTGCAAGAGAATATGGTCCATGGAGGAAGGAGCTGAAGCAGGGGGTACGCTGGGACCAGTAGTGGGAGAGGCAGTTGGGTTGGAGATGGGCACGAAGGGAGCTGGAGGAGGTTCAGAAGTCGGAGGAGAATGGATGGTGGCTTCTTCACGCAAAGTGACAGTTATGAAAGCAGTAATAGTAGGGCGGTTAAAGGCACAATCGAAACGAAGCTCGGCACGCTGCGAGGATTGCCTCAGAATGTGGCTTCCAGGGAGATGAGGGATGGAAGATGCATGGGTCGGGGGCGTGGACAGAGGAGGAGCAGGGGTGTGACTGCCCAGAATGGGACCAGGAGGATCAATGCGAGCCGGAGCAGAGCGTCTTTCAGATGGCGCAGAGGAGAAGTCATTGCCGGAGCTGAAGGGAGGCCGCTGGCTCATAGACCTGCCCCTAGAGGCGCTGCGCCTATAGGTCATCTGCTGCCTGAGCCTAGGCATGGTGAGCTTCTCAGAATGAGCAGGCGAAGAGCTGAAGGGAGCTGCAGGAACAGAAGCAAATCGACCAAAAACAACGGGAGAAACCTGAGAATTGAAATTGGAAAGACAGAAATTACTGTGCGTGTAGTGAAAGCCCGGGATGGTTTCCAGGCAGCTGTGCAGAGAACATCGACGACCAGTGGCTGTGCGTTCGCATGGCGTAGCACAACCTCCCGGGAAAAGAGAGCGCAGAGGCTGCAGAGCACGATTGACAGAGCCAGAATGATCCGGTGAGCGCGAGCAGGCATCCATATGGTGTCGTTTGCTCATACCAAGGAGGAGAGGGTGACGGCGCGGCGGAGTAAATGCCCAGAACAGCAGAGTATTGATGGCCTTATTAATGGCACCATGGGGGGCCATGTGGCCACCCCAAGTGAGGCGCATTGGGAGCTAGCCTGGGCCATGTGGCCCATTATGGCGTCGAGACATCCGCATCCGGAGCAAGCTCTGGTATGTTAAACTAAACTAGTGTTAGAATTTAATTTCCCACATTAGTAATCACTCTTGACTTATATTTTCATTCATGTTATTAAATTCCATTGTCATTTCCTTTTAAAGAAATTATAGCTTTTAGAGTTTAGAATTTACTAATAGTTTTTCTAACAATACTTAGATTAATTTTGTTACAATAGCAATTTAGTTTAAAGATTTCTTTTCAGTAACTAGTGAAGAATGAGTTCAATTATGTAGCAGTAGAATTAATTTATTTCTCTTCCATGTTTTGATTTTCATGAATTTAGTTATGATATTTTATGTGCATATTTATGAAATCTAGATAGATATTTATTTCAAAAGATTAATTTAGTTATTTAGGAGTTCGGATTGAAATAACATCTGCGTCATTAGTTTCCAAATTGTATGAAAAAAATCATTCATTTTTACCGTTATTTTTATTTTTAGAATTCACTTATTTTACAGAAGAAATTCTAGCATATATAGTGCACATACATTTCACAATTACACGAATCTTGGTTGACATTTAATGAAGTAAATTAAATACAATTAATTTACCAAAAATTTTGGCGCTATTGTCGGGGGAGTGTATATAGGATTTATTCTTGTACATTATTTACGATATTTTTAATTTCAATAAAATTGAAAAATGATAAAAATATATTTATGTGTAGAGAAAGATATTCAAGGGGTAAATTTGTAAGTAGATTTAGAAGTTTGATTCAACATCACCACTCACTCCACCTAGACCTCGTAGTGCCACACCATCCACTGATACTCGCCTTCCATTATTGGAAGGTAAACATAGACTTCCTAAGGTGCATAGATCCAATCCAACCTAAAGATTCACCAACTTCCTCTACTGAAGTTATAGTTGAAGAGCCTACATCCCCATATAAGGAGTAATATTTCTTTCTTCAATGGGAGAATAACTTCTAGGACAAGAACCAAAAGTACCTAGTGAATAAGAAGAAGAAACTTATTCTAATAATCCATTAGTAGAAGAACTGGAAGAAGAGATAGATAATCCAATCATAGAACCCTATATTAGTTCTGAAGAATCTACAATGTAAGGGGAAGGAGAAGGAGAAGTACATAATGTGAATGGTGAAATTAGGATTGGAGGTGGAAGAGGCAGAGGAGGAGGTGGAAGAAGAGGTGAAAGAGGTGGTAGATGAGATCTAGAATCTTTTGGATTTCATATCTTTGATGATGATACCCCAACCACAATGAAAAATATCTCACCCTATATCCTCCCTAATTTCCATTGACTAAGACATGAGGATTCCAAAGCATTTATTTTTTAGTTTGAAGTCTTGTGCGAATCTTATGATTACGTACTTTATTCTCAAAAATTAAGTTTTTTTTTCCAACCACTCTTAAAGATGGAGCACTTAAATGGTTAATGGGATTAGGAATACGTACTATCAGAACATGTGAAGAAATGAAAATTATGTTCTTAGGAAACTATAAGGATTATTATATGCCCCATAACCTTAAAGATGAATTCTTTAAAATTATGCAAAAAGAGGATGAAAATATTGAATATTTGGTTGAAATATTTTCCTATAATGTTAAAAGGGCTCGGATGCATAATCTAGATGATGAAACTCTAAAATCTCTTTTGCTGAAATATATTAGATATGAGTGGATCTATCTCCTCAATTTAATGGGAAAAGGAGAAGTTTCTCACCTTTCATTTAAATACATATTTGAACTATGCATGCATATTTCAAGACGTAAGGCTAGAACTGGGAAAAATCCAAGAGACTCTGTCTTGAACAGGATCAATAAATCTATAACTTGGACAGTAAGTAGAGTTGTAATAGGAAATTTGCCTGACAACTTTGAAAAATATATTTTAGGAGGCTTAGTGAACAACTATAGACCCTTGAAATACAAAACAAGAAAAAAACTGAAAATGTTTCATCATATATCTTTTGTCCAAGATGTATAAAGAAACATACCTTGAGAGAATGTACTCTTAACAGTGTAGAAATTTTTTATATGGGTTGCGAATAATAATACTAAGGAATTCCCTTCGATACCTAGTATTAAAGTTTTCTTTTAAGATGAATCTGGGACAAGCCAAGATGAATCTCATTTTTTTGTTGCTAAAATACCATGGAAAAATCTAGAACCAAATATTACTCAAAGATTAACACTCAATCATATGCACAACAACGGAATAATTGGACTGCACCTATGCCTTGGCAACCTTGGCCTCCACAATCTCAAAAGCCATCTTGGGCACAAGGTTGGAAAAATATTTATGGTAAATATCCTCAATATCCTCAATTACAACAACCTTATTCTTTTTTTCCACCACAATATTTTCCTTAGCCCACTCAACTTTCTCAATTTCAAAATCCAAATCAACAACTTTCATTACTGTTTCCTCAAAAACCAAATCAACTGCTTGCTCAAAGACTTACTAACCCAAATAATAAAAATCAACAATATATTTACATTGTTTAAGGAAAAGATTTTCATGCTTGTATGATAACACTGCTAGTTCTAAAAGATATTCAACTTAGATCTGGTAGAGTTTTGGAAAATAAATCAATCCATGAATCTAAATAGGATCAACAAATTTCATTACCGTTTCCTCAAAAACAAAATCAAGGTTTCTAGGAACAATGTAACACTAAAATTTATCATGAAATCAATTTTCTTTACATTCTATGGATAAATTTGGCAATTCTCAAGTAGAAGTCTTTCCAAGTAAAACATTAAATATTAACAATAACCTGGAGTAACTTAAAAAGAGAAAATTAATAATCATGCTACAAAAAAATTCTTCTTCTTATACATGGTAATATACTGGTATGAAAGGAATTGATCCTAAAACTTGTATGCATAAAATTTGTATTCAAGAAAATGTCAAACCAGTTAGACAACCCCAAAGGAGAATGAATCCAAAAATGTGGGAAATTGTTAAAGAGGAATTATAGAAACTGTTGAATGTGAATTTTATTTATCTTATATCAGATAGTAAATGAGTATCACCTTTAGTGATTGTTCTAAAGAAGAATGGAAAATGGAGAGTATGTATTAATTACAAATAATTAAACAAAGGCACTTTGAAAGATTATTTCCCACTACCCTTTATAGATCAAGTATTATATACCTTGGAAGGAAAGAATTATTTTTCATTCTTAGATGCTTTTAGTGGATACAATCAAATCCAACTAACACCAGAAGATCAAGATAAAAATTCTTTTACATGTCCTTGGGGAACATATTCCTATAGGGTACTTCCTTTTGGATTATGTAATGCACCTACCACATTTCAAGGAGGAGTCTTAGGTATTTTTTCAGATCTAATTCATGATTGTGTGGAAGTATACATGGATGATTTTACTATGTATGGTGATTCCTTCAAAGAAGCTATGGGAAATTTAGAAAAAAATCCTATTAGATGTGAAGAAGCAAATCTTTCATTAAGCCATGAAAAATGTTTTATAATGTTTAATGCAGGTATTGTTTTAAGTCACCATATTTCAGGAGATGGAATTAAGGTAGACACATCTAAAGTAGAATTCATTTATAAATTTTCAATTCATGCTTGTCAAAGAGATGTTAGAATTTTTCTCATATTTACTCGATACTATAGGAAGTTTATAGAAAATATCACAAAAATATCTACTCCACTTTTCAAACTTCTCACAAAAGATTGTGAATTTGCATGGAACACAGATTGTCAAAAAACATTTGAAACATTGAAACAAAGAATCACTGAAGCACGAATTTTAAGAGGACCAAATTGGTCTCTCCCTTTTCAAATATCTATGGATGCTTCAGATACAACTTTAGGAGTTGTATTGGGACAAAAATATTTAACTCCTTATGTTATTTATTATACAAGTAAAAATGAGACTTGAGAAAATTTAAATTATACTGTAATTGAAAAGGAGTTTTTAGCTGTTGTGTATGCCATTAAATTTTTTTGTCATTATACTACTGGTTATGAAATTGTTATTCATACAGATAATTTTTCCATTAGATACTTAATGAACAAACCAATTACTAATGGAAGAATTACAAGATGGTTGTTACTATTAAAAGAATTCAACATTACTACTCTTTATAAACCAGGAAAATAAAATGCAGATGATTATTTCTTTCCAGAATACAAAATAAAAATGTTGATGTTCTTGTAAAAAATAATTCTCCCGATGAATATTTTTTCACAGTATCTACTAAATTTCCTTGGCTTGCAAATATTGCCAATTATTTAGTCACGAGAAATTTTCAACCACAATTTTCAGCAAGAGAAAATAAAAAAGTTATCAAAACCAGTGCATCCTATTCTTGGATAGATGGAGAATTATACAAAACTAGACTTGATTTGATCATTCAAATATGTTTTCAAGAAGATGCAGTACTAAAAAAATTAAAAGCTTGCCATGATGAACCATGTGGAGTGAATTTTGTTGATAAAAGAATTGCATACAAAATCCTTCTTTTGGGATATTATTGGTCATCTATTTTCAAATATTCCAAAGAATATGTCAAAAGATGTGATAGTTGTCACAGAATGGGAAATCTAATACCTTCATATGACATGCCTCTACAAACTAAGGTATTTGAGGATCCTTTTGAAAAACGGGCTCTATATTTTGTTGGACTTATAAATCCTCCATCCAGATGGAAAAGGTACATGTTTTCACATATTATGGCACAAAATGGGTAGAAGCCTAATGTATTTTATTTGCAACTAAAAAAATTGTAGCTACATTTCTTTTTCAGGATATTTTTACTCACTTTGATGTTCCACGAGAAATTGTAACAGATTAAGGTACCCAATTCACATCCAATTTGGTACAAGATATTATGGAGCAATATAAAATAAAGCATCAAAATTCTACTCCATATCATCCACAAGCCAATTAGCAAGTGGAATCTACTAACAAGGTTCTTGAAGCAATTCTTACAAAAATTGTGCATTTGCATAGAAAGGATTAGGCATAAAAACTTCCACAAGCACTATAGGCATATCAAACCACATGGATAAAAACAATTAGGAATACTCCTTATGAGCTTGTCTATGGGAAGAAATTTTTGTTTCCAATTTAGCTCCAAATGGAGACCTACAGAACAAATGCTAAATTTTGCCTTGAGTTGTTAGAAGCTTATAAACAAAGACTACAACAATTGAATGAGCTAGATGAAATTCGACAAGATGTTTTTCAAAGGACTAGCATAGTGCAACAAAAAAGATCAAAATGTCTTGATAAGCTCATCAAAGATAAAAATATCAAACAAGGTGACTGTGCACTTATTTTGATTCCATGTTTAAAGATTTTCAAGGAAAGTTTCAAAGTCATTGGCTTGGTTCTTATGAGATTGATACTATTTTGATAATGGAACAGTCAAAATCAAGGTTATTGGTGATGAAAAAAATTATTTCCTTTTTAATGGCTATAGATTGAGATTATATCATAAACCATTGAAAAATGAAGAATTTGTTAAGTATCTGCAAGGGAATTACGAGTTTAAGTTGATTAAGAAAGGAGATTTTTCTCCTCATTTTTCTTATACATAAAATCTTAACTGAAAACCGAGATTTATTGGCAGTTAAGATTTTCAGAAATCGTTTCTCTCTTGTCCCTATTTCCTTTTATCCCTCTTTTCTTCAATTTTTTAGGTGGTCAACAATAAAAAATAATGACAAAAATAATTAAGTCTTCCCCAAAAATATACAAAGTATGAAAGACATGATTCTGATAATTATGCAGCCAATTCACAGTTCTACAACCAAAATCAAATTCAACAAAAAGAAGGATATCCAAAGAAACATTAGGGTATGTAAGAATACTTGAGTTATATTTCATTTAAGAACTTAGTTTTTAAATTATGGATGTGATATAATAATATTGAGGACATTATAAATATGTTAAATGTTATGACCTTAAACCTTCATCACTACACAACTTGTCACATAAGGATTCGATCAATAGATCAAGCACATAACAGAAATCCTTTAAAATAAGATGTAGGAAATTGTGTATGTACAAGTCAGATGAAACATGAATTCCTCCATAAATATCTTACATTTCCATCATTTCAAAACTGCTTCATATTCATTTTTCTCATTCCAATCCCTCCATTCTCTTTGTTATCTTCCATTTCTCAGTCTAAAAGAGCATTATAGGCCAAAAATGTCTCCACGTCATGGGTACACTTGTTTGACATGAACCAAATGGTGATAAATTCCTCCAGGATTATTATACAGTTAAGGAGCAACTACAACATGTGGGTTGTCTCTATTTCTTTGATAAGTTCAAAGGATATGAACCAAAGGTTACTAAAGCATTTGCTCGGACATTTTATGAAGTGGAGGCTGAAATTGGGGACACTAAACTCATTCTCACAAAATCAGTGATAGCAGAAGTAATAGAACTGCCAAGGAATGGAGAAGGTTTGTTTAAAAAGGGGATAATTAGAGAGAACGACTGGGTACACTTCTTAAAATAAACAGGTATGGACTTGTCCATTTTCAAGAAAGGTATTCCAGTTACAACGTTAAAGAAAATGGCGAAATATCTTATTAGTAATTCAAAAATTGATAACATGTGAAGGGAGATTCAGAACAATGTTTCATTCTCATGCTAGGCTTATGATGCACTTTTTTGATGGGTTTGAAAACAATTTACCCTAATTTTTACTGCAAATTTTGAATAAAATGGCAGTTAGTTATCAAAGAGAATAAAGGTCCATTGATAACTCTTTGTACCATCATGAACTCATTAATATTTTGTTAGAAGAAAATTTGGAATAAAAAGGGGATAATTGGCAAGATTTCTTGGTATGAAATCCACTTGTAGAATCTCCAAAGAAAGAACCAAGAAGTAGAGTCAAAATAAGTATAAGAAAATCAAACCCTAGCCTTGAAAAATAGAGAATCTAAGAAGAAATTTAAGAGCAAAATGTGACTGAAATTCCAGAGGAACCATTTGAGGACACTACTCCACTGTCCTAATTTCTTGAAAAATTCAAACAGAAAAGTGACAAACAAGACCATATAAGGAAGAAATCTAGCCCCAGTCAGCCCATATCTGAACAAAAGAGGAAAAAAGAGAGCATCAGAATAGAAAACAAAACATCAGAAGTTCACGAATTAGTGTAAGGAGTAGAAGAATTTCAAAATTTTCAACAAACACTCAATCACTAGAGATTATTGATCTTGAAAAAGAAGGGCTTAATATGCCTCCTTTCACAATCAGTCCAGCAGGAAGTCCAATAGGCAGTCCAACAAGGCATACCCCAGAAATCGATCTAATTCAACAAGAGATCTATGATTATGCATAATATCTAGAGAAAAAGGCACAAAAAAAGGAAAAGTCATCTCAATTTGAAACAGGTGAGATCTCAACAAAAAAACAAAGTGCAGAATAGAGACACAACATTGAAGAGAATCTGAAGCAAGACATTTATGATTTGGAAATCCTTAAAAAACATTTGATTCAGGAGAGAGAAGTGGCTAAAGTTCAAGATGAGATAGTAAGGACACAGAATGAAAAAATATTGCTACACCTCTGTCATTGGTACAGAAAGAATAAGAAGCTTAAAGTTCAAAATAAATTTCTTAAAAACGGGGTCAGAGGATTACAAGGAAGAAATTTTATAAAGAAACCAAGGACCATATTTACCATGAAAATGAAGAAAAAGAGTACTAGATTGGATGTACTTTCAAAAGCATCAGAAATCATTCACTCAAAAGAAAGGAACAAAATAAAATTTGAAATTTTGGTGCGTGAGGACATGCAAAACCTTCGATGTGGGAGAATGTTGAAGTTTAGAAATTTCTCTTTTTTACCATCCTTTTTGCCATCACATTTCACCTTTCTATTATTTTTCTATAGAAACCCCAGCATATTAAGGTCAAGATAAATATCAATACCTACAAGGTATTAATCATCCATATTTAAATTATCTTTTTTTTAAAGAAATTATGACAAAAGTATCTTGCAATTACTGAATTTTGTACATTCTGGAACTGATATCTGTTTATGAAAGATAATCCATTGTTATCTAGGTTTAACCTCTCTAGAAGAAGAAATAATACTTTTAAAAGATGAAATTTGGCTCCCATATAGATAACCGTCTACTGGAATTGCTTGGAAAGCTAAGCGAAATAAGATATTTTGAAGTCAATGGTTGAGTCAAACTTGAAAATTGCATGATGTAGTTGAACATAGGAAGCGAAGAATGAAGCAAGCGAGGCACTTATATGTTAAATGCACAAAATCTCCTATGACTAGCTTTTTTTATAGCAAGTCATGAAGACATTAGAATCTTAGTTATCAATCTCATAGGTGTCAAATTTGCTTAAATTTGTTTGGATTAAAAATATTTCAAAGTTGTTTTTATCGTTTGTATAAATAACTGTGAGTGAGACAAAGAACACCGTAGTAGAAATTATTTTTATTAAGATTATAATCCTTTTGAGTGAGAATTAATACTATGTTCTCTTAATACAAGTTCATGTTACTTTATAAATGTGTGTCTAAATAAGTCTTGATTGTTAATCATACCTACACTCCAGGAGGGACCCCTGCAAGCTGTGAGGTTTTATTTTAATTTTTGAGTTATTTCAGTTAATGTTTTTTAGAAGTTTATTTTCATTACAAATTACATTTCTGATTGCTTTATTTTTGTACAGAGTGCTCATAAAAGAGAAAACACCAAAAAACGTTATTGATTCAACACATCTTTATTACTTGTACTTAGTGTTTTAACATTCAATTTTAGTCTCAGTTAGTTGTTTTATCATTTAATTTCCATTCTTGTTAGGTGTTTTCAAGCTCTAATATGTTAAACTAGAAATACATTTTAGAAGTTAATTGGGCACATTAGTAGTCACTCTTGAGTTATATTTTCACTCCTTTTATTAACTTCCATTGTCATTTCCTTTTAAATCAATTCTACCTTTTATAGATTAGAATTTACTATCAATTTCCTCATAGTACTTATATTAATTTTGTTCCAATTACAATTTAGTTTAAAAATTTATTTTTAGTAAGTAGTGTAGAATGAGTTCAATTCCACAGTAGTACAAATAATTATTTCTATTCCATTTTTTTTTCAATCATTTCCTTCTGATATTTTAAGTATAGATTTATGCAATCTACATAGATCTTTACTTCACAGGATTAATTTAGATAGTTAGGAATATGGATTGAAATAACATGCGTGTCATTAGTTTCCAAATTGTAATAAAATAATCATTCATTTTTACAGTTAGTTTTATTTTTAGAATTCACTTAATTTACAAAGGAAATCTGAGCATATGTAGTTCACATACATTTTAAAAGTACAAGAATCTTGGTTGATATTTAATGAATAAAATTAAAGACAACTAATTTACCAAACAAACCCTAAGCAGGAGGAAAGAATCATGAGGGAAAGGGTAAGTACAAATTTTCCCCACCAATACTTGGCATGAAAACCCTTGAAACTCTTTGAATTCTCAAAATAATACTTTGTAGGTGCCACATATTTAAATCTCAATAAGAAAGATCAGTGAAATTGTTCCATTGAGGATAAAGTGTCTTGGGTTTCATTTTGAATTATCCCTTCTCCTCAGCATCATAAAAATAACATTTATTCTTCCCCTATTTCCATAAACACTCTCACTTATGTAGGATAAAAGAGAAACTCCTTGTTCCAAATTGATAAAATTTTATTAAAGTCATGAAAGGAGGAGAATCAAGAGATACATCTAAAATAGTAAAACCAAGAGGGAGAATCAAAGGAATGATGGGAAATTGAGATAAACAAAAATCTTATCCAGCAGGGGCAACTATATCCACATAAGTATGGGAAATCATGAAAGTCATCTGAGGCATAAAATAAGAACAACATGGAAAGGCGATGGATAGGTTTCTTAGACGATGCACAACAAATTAAGTAGAGGCATATGATGGGCCTCTAAACTAGACACAAATTAGGGCCCATCTAACCATTCTTAGGCACATAAATTCTAGATTAGCACTCTCCTTCTACAGTTAAGAATTAATTTTAGCCTAAAAATTTTCTTAGGAGAGTTTAGATATAATTTCAAATTATGTGCCAAATATTATTTATTTTTGCAGAACATTGGGAGAAGATTGAGTAAATCATGTGTTATGAAACCAACTCAAAAAATAGAATAAAATATAGATCAATGCCTTAGAATCAGCCTCCTCATGGGGGAAACCTCCTTTACATTACATAAATGAAAAATTCTTGGATGATTCAAATGAAAAAACCTCCTTCTATATATAGGAGTCCATAGGGTCACAATATAATCCTAGCCGACCTAACAATAATAATTTAAGGGCACAACAATAACAATAGTGGGCTATTATGGGGCACAATAATAACAATATGGGGACTACATGGGTACAACAATAACAATAAGGGAGTACACTAGTAATATAGGGCCCTAACATTCCCCTCTCCTTAAAAAAAGTGTTTTCCTCAATGCTTGAGTAATTTTGGATGCTTCTGTATAAAATTCTCATCCTTCCATGTGGAATATTCAATGGGTAAGTTCTTCCACTTGATGAGATACTCTGAAATTGATCGATTTCATAGCTATCGAGTTCTTATTTCTGTGGTACTTCAAGTTCCAATATGATTTTTCCTTCCTCATCAGGTTCCAGAAATATTGTTTGAACCTGAATTTTGTCATCTATAAACTTTTTGAAGCATGAAACATGCAAAACTCGGTGCACTTGGGAATATGTAGGAAGCTCCAATTTGTATGGCATAGTACCAATCATTTTCAACACCTTGTAAGGACCATAGTACTTTGGTGATAACTTATTATCCTTCTTAGCTTGCTTGAAGGACATTTGTTTGTATGGTTGTAGTCGTAAAAATACCCAGTCGCCTACATCAAAACTTCTCTTGTTGTAATGTTGATATGCCTATTGTTTCATTTGATTCTGTGCTAAATTTATGTTATCCTTTAAGAGTTGGAGAAATTTTTGTTGATGCTCGATGTGATCTTCCACTGCTTGGACCTTATAATTTTATCTTAAATATTATGTGATGGACGATGGTTGATATCCATAAAGTGCCATAAATGGAGTCATTTTTGCTGCAATGTGGAAGGAAGTGTTATACCACAATTCTGTCAGAGGTAACCAATTGACCTGCTCAGTTTTTTTATTAGATAGAAAGAAACAAAGATATCCTTCCAAACATTTGTTCACTATCTCAGTTTGCCCATCAGATTGAGGATGATAAGATGAGCTATGAGAAAGTTGAGTACCCAAACAAGAAAATAATTATGTCCAAAAATTTCCAGTGAAAATGGGATATATATAGCTTAAAATAATCTTTGGGTTTCCATATAGCATTTGAATTGTTTCCATAAATGCAGTAGAAATTGTTCCTGCCTTAAATGTATGAGATAATGCACAAAAGTGTGCATACTTGGTAAGCCTATCAACTACCACCATGATGATGCTCTTTCCTTCGAACTTAGGTAAACCTATGATAAAATCCATTTAAACTTCCTCCCAATGTTTATTTGGAATGGATAAAGTCTATAGCAGACTCGATTCTTAATTGTCTCAACTTTATTTTGCTCCAAACTAAACATTCCACCACAAAATTTTGAATATTAGATTTAAGGTCATCCAAAAAAAATTCTTTCTTCACCCTATGGTAAGTCTTAGAAAATCCTGAGTGTCCTCCTAAGTAAGAGGTGTGCAATTCAAAAAGAATCTTTTGTTTTAGTTGGGAATTCTTACAAATATATAAGCGATATTTGTACCACAAGGAATCATTTTTCTAGCTAAACGTATCAGATTTAATGGGATCTTGCTACAACTTTTGAATGAGTGCCCATACTTCTTTGTCATTCTTCCATTCCTCCCTTGCTTCATTTATCCAATTGGGTTAGATAATAGAAATGGCACAAAGCAATGCTTCCACATCATCATTCTTTCTTGAGAGTGCATCTGCAACAATATTTAGCTTCCATTTTTTGTAGATGATTTCAAAGTCATAACCCAACATATTTGTGATTAATTTTTGCTGCTCTTTTGAATATATTCTTTGCTCCAAAAATTATTTAAGACTACCATGGTTAATTTTTACCTTGAAGTGTCTTCCCATTAGGTAAGGTGACAATTTCTTTAGTGTGTGTAGAATTGCCAACATTTCCTTCTCATAAATAGCTTTCTGTAAATAATTTCCTTTGATTGGATGACTTTCAAAAGAAATGTGTCTTCCTTCTTGCATTAAAACAACACCAATTCCATTTCATGAGGCATCACATTCCAAAATAAAGTTTTTTGTGTAGTCTGGCATAGCTAAGACCAATGCTTGTCACATTTCCTCTTTAAGATGTTCAAAGGACTTAGATGCTTAAGGATTCCATGAAAATGCATATTTCTTCAATAATGTTGATAGAGGTGCTGCTATTCTTCCATAATTGTTAACAAAATTGTGATAATGCCTTGTTAACCCATGAAATCCTCACAACTTATTAACGGTTGTGGGGACTTTCCATTCCTTAATGGCTTTAATTTTGCTAGGGTCTACCTTAACACCCTCCAGAGATACAATATGACCCAGATATTCCACCTCTTGTACTCCAAATAAACATTTGGAGGTTTTTTCATATAATTGTTTCTCCTCCAATAGATTAGTATATCATCATAAAATACTAACACAAATTTGTTAAGGAAGGGTTTGAAAATGGAATTCATCAACCCTTGAAATGTAGAAGGTGTATTGGTAAGGATAAAAGGCATGAAAAAAAATTCATAATGTCCCTCGTGAGTTTGAAATGATGTTTTCAAAATGTCTTCAGTCTTCATTCTAATTTGATGATATCCTAAAAATGGAGATCCAACTTGCTGAAATAAATTTCTCCAGGTAATTCATCCAATAGTTCATCAATGAGAGGAATGGGAAATTTATATTTAATAGTGAGCTTATTGAGCTCCCTATAATCCAGACGCATGCGCCATGATCCATCCTTCTTGTGAACCAATACTAGTGGAGTAGAAAAATAACTTTGACTAGGTTGAATTATACCAACCTCTAGCATTTCGGCAATCATACGTTCAATTTTTCTCTTTTGGACATAAGGATATCTGTAAGGCTTGATGTTTATAGGAACACTTCCTGGAATAAAATGAATAGCATGATCATGATCACAAATAGGTGGGAGTCCTTTGGGAGTTTCAAACACCTTGGAATGATTGTCCAATACTTTTTGGAGATAAGGATAAATAGATGATTTTGATGTTGGAACTTCTAGTGAGAAAATTTGTGCAATGACGTCTCGTTTTTCTTTCTTCAAAAGCTTTGTCATGATATTATAGCTTATTATCTTTCCTGACTTCCCTTTGAAACCCCTTAATTAAACTTCCTTTCCTTCTGAAAAAAATTTCAAGAAATGTTCTTGAAAATTAAAAGCTATTGTCCTCAAAGATTGTAACCATTGTACTCCTAGTACAACATAAAAACCACCCATTGGAATGGAGAAAATTGGACTATTCAATGCATATTTCCCCATGGTTAGCTTGATATTATGGCACTTTCTATATAAATTTATATTTCCTCCATTTTCCACCATCACTTGACACTCTAGCGCTGGGTATAGGAAGAAATTTAATTCCTTGGCTACCTTACAATGAATAAAATTATGGGTACTACCGGAATCAATAAACACTATTACATTTTTCTTCTTTATATGTCCTTCTATCTTGAGATTTTGAGGACTGGTAATTCCTACCAATGGATTAGAAGACATGGTTAGATTCATTTGTTCTTCCTCTAGAGTTGGTTCCTAGTGTATATCCTCTTTTTTTGAAGTTTATTGTTCATTTTATTCCTCCTCGTCACAATATATGTAAAATAATTTCTTCTCAGCACACTTATAATCTTTATTGTATTTTATATCACAACTATAAAAAATCCATTTTTCTCTTTTTTCTTCCAATTTTTGTGGTGTCAACCTTGTAGGTTGTGGAATTCTAGGACTAGAAACACTTCCATATTTATAGTTGTGAGTAGTAGGCTTCCTTTTCGCCATAATTTTTCTTACAATTTTTCTTGCCACCCTGAATGCCTTCTCCAATGTATCAGGTTCCCAAAGGCAAACCTCATGTTGGATGTTATCCTTTATAATCCCTATGAAGACATCAATCCTATGTTCCTCTCGAATATTATTTACCCTTATATTCAATTTTTGGAATTCCTCAATGTACTCCATCATTAAACCCTTTTGTCTGAGATTAATCAATTGGCTAAAGAAGGTGTTGTTCTTTGTATCCTCATAATGTTCTATCATTTCCTCCATAAAAATTAACCAAGTGAGCAATGGTTTACGAGAACAAAGCTATCAATACCATACAAAATTATTTTGTTCTAAATATAAAGGTGCAATGCGTACCTTTTGTGTGTTTTGCGTATTATGGAGCTCAAAGTATTGCTCCATTTTTAGTATCCAATTTATCAGATCCTTTCCATCAAAATTCCTCATAACTATCTTTGGAAAATGGTGGGTCTTAGATCCAAAATTATAGTCTATGAAATCATGATTAACATTTCTTTTGTTCTCATCATGAGTTTCCTCTACTATTTTTTCTCCATTATGAAGTTTTTCTTGTAGAAACTTTTCCAAACCTTCCTTCAAACCTTCCATGTCTTTCTTCAAATATTCCATATTTCATTCTATATCATCCATCTTAGCTTCCATTCCATTCTTCAAACCATCCATCTTAGCTTCCACGCCTTTCTTTAAAGCATCCATATTAGCTTCCACTCCTTCCATGTTGCCTTCTATACCATCCATCTTAGCTTCCATGTCATTCTTAAAACCATCCATCTCAGCTTCCACACCTTTCTTCAAATTATCCATCTTAGCTTCCATGCCTTTATTCAAACCATCCATCTTAGCTTCCATTTCATTTTTTGTTACTCTTTGCGAGAGTGAAATTTTTTGCACTTGTTATTGTAATTTTGATATATCATGTTGCACTTCTTCCTCTTCATGAGTCATTGTAGAGCCTTCTAAGGGATTAACAAGTGTTGAATAGGGGCCATTTTAGAACCGAATACTGATATCTCTACTTCAATATTCCCTTGGAATCTCTCCAAACTATTTTTTCAAACAAGACTTATACAATTTAAAAAAAAACACACACCTTTTACTTGTTTTTGATGAGCTTGATATTGAATCTGATGTATCTCTATGATTTCATATCCCAAATATTTTATTTTCAGTCCTTTATTATCCCTATAAATATTATTTCCAATGCCATATGTCTGACCTAATTTGGATTCTTCAAGAAAAATTTATGTCCAATCTCCCACAATAACCAAATTATGGACTACTTCAGGAGAGCAAACTTGTATGACGTGTCGTGTGTCACTGTTTCCTCCATAGGCTATGAAATCGATACACAAGAAACTAAATTCCATGTAGTTTTGATCACATTTTAAATAATTCAAATCCAATTCTGAAAGAGAGAGTTATGACGATTTTCCCAAGGTAACCTCTTTGCGATGAAATTTGGGAGCCTGCAAAAACCCTAACTTCAACAGATCTTATCGA
The DNA here is from genome assembly GCA_034641835.2 of Pinus albicaulis. Taxonomy (NCBI): domain Eukaryota; kingdom Viridiplantae; phylum Streptophyta; class Pinopsida; order Pinales; family Pinaceae; genus Pinus; species Pinus albicaulis. The sequence goes on along the minus strand of CM076577.1, from coordinate 1,008,387,296 downwards.
CAAAAATATTGTGAACCAACATGTAAAATGTTTACATGAAGTTCCTCAGGATTTCTTCACAAATGAGTTTTTTTTATCATATGAACCTTCATAGAAAAAAATTTATAGTGAAAATTCCACTATGACATGTTTGAAGTAGTGAAACCCTATAATCCAAAGCTCTGATCCCAAATGTTATGAAACCAACTCACAAAATAGAATAAAAGATAGATCAACGCCTTAGAAATCATCCTTTCGAGGGGGAAACCTCATTTACATTACATAAATGAATAATTATTAGATGATTCAAATGAAAAAACCTCCTTTAAATATATAGGAGTCCATGGGGACACATTAGAATCCTAGCTGACCTAACAATAATAATGTAAGGGCACAAAAATAAAAATAGTGGGTTCTTATGGGGCACAATAATAACAATATGGAGACTACATGGGTACAACAATAACAATAAGGGGGCTACACTAACAATGATAAGGGACTACACTAGTAATATATGGTGCTAACATTGTGAATGAGATAATATAGGGACTTGCTCCCTACTACATGATGGACCAATATTAGATAATAAATGAACACAATATAATGAAATTATTAACAAATTATGGAGCTCCACTGATTGATAAAATCTAGGAATGTGTTCCTTGTCATTTTGTGAAGATTCCTAGTGTTGGGAACTGTTAGCACTCCACCAGTTCTCTGAAGGCTGAAAAGGAGACTGACAAAGATAACCACTGACCGCTTTCACCTAGTAGCTATCCGTACAAGGTTGAGAGGGTTATCTCCATGATATGACAGTAAAGGATTGAATCTAATATGAAGGATATTAGTCTATATATGATAGGCTCGGGTATATTTTGAATGTTTTCGGGTTTGATGCTGGATCATGGATGAGACCAAGTAGCTAGTATTAAGTATCAAAGGGTTTACAGCTGCAAAGATATAAATGAGTAAGGTAGAAGTGGGCTATGATGGATTTAGGGTTTTGTAGGTATGGTGTAGGGTCTGAAAAAGTAGATGGATTTAATGAGCATGTTCAATCATGAATTCATTAAACTGGGAGCATGAAACACAAAATGACATTTCCATTTAAATAGAGCTATATTAATAGAAATATGCCTATGAAATGTAAGGAACACCACTGAAGATACAAGATATGGAAAGAAAAGTAATATATCATTCATAAAATACTATAACAGAGAAATTACATGATCATAAACTCACTACACATGAATTCTTAGATAATAGTTGCAACTGCATCCTTTGATTTCTAAATATGAAAGTAAAAGTACAAGCTACAATATTACAATCCTCTGATGTCCAACTAGTAAAATGACTTTGAAAATTATAGATATAGACCAAAAAAACCTCTCCCCTCTCTCAGGGGTCAAATCCACCAATTTTGGAGCTGATTACATGATATGCTCAACAAAACCTTAATGTCTAGGGAGGTCAACCAATTCACCTCATCATTAGGAAACAAGATACATTTAACCAAAAAATACATCAACACGCATGTATCTACCCTATTTTGCTATTCACCTACTCAATTACACCTCATGACATCACAAAATCATCATCATTCATCAATTACACATGTTAAAAGTCAAACTGGGTGAAAATACCTATGAAAAATGCATGTTGGAGAAAGTGGGGTGTGCTGGGGAAAAAGGCAATTTGAAGGCCTTCCAGATGTCCAAATGTTGATCTGAAAGTTGTTATGGAAATCCCTATATGTATGATACATGATAGGATGTTCAATAACTAAATAATGTGGCTCCTAGCCCTCCAAATATTCATTCTCGCATGAGTACTCAGAAAGCGCAGCGTGGCCTCCAAAAAGAGGCCAGAAAGGCCATTTTTTGCTAGCTTTTGGGAATTTTGACCCTCCAAAAGTGGCTTACATGGCTCCAACACTAACTAGGATTGAAGTAAAACTCAAGAGGTATCCAAAAATGCTGATAATGCGTCCATTGGACCTCCCCAACAAAAGCATAGCGTGCTTTTTCAAAATTGCCAATTTTGACAAAAAACATGAACAATTTCTGCAAAACTAGGGCTCAAAGGTAGCTCAATATCTATCTAACCATAACGTTTTACAAAAAAATGACAAAGGTGTTTTTTATTTGACATCTTTTGAACAAAAAATTCCTCCATGTTTCAAAAATACCTTACCATTTGGTCATAATCAAAGTTTAAAGTTGATCGCTCAAAAACTAGAGAAAACACAACGTGCCTGGAGAAAACGTAGTGTGATTGGGAAAAGTGACTTTTTGAGGCGTTCTTGAGGTCAAAATAAATATCTTAAGGTACCATTGGAAAGGTTAGGACTTATTCTACACAATGGAGTCATTAAGCACTGCAAAACCCTTCTCCAAACCCCTGAAAAAATGTCTTGAAGTCAAGCTGTCCAGAAGTGTAGAACACATCTTGTAGCAATTTAATTTTGGGTATTTCTCCCAAATCATAAAACCTGTGTATAGATTGAACGAGGTTTCTTTTCCTTGGTATATTATGGACAAACACCTCTTTCACTTTTGGAAATTTCATCTCTATTTTTCTAGGAACACATTTTGAAGAAAATCTATCCATGTGTGCAATGTAAGCCCTAGGCAGCCCATATCTTGGAAAGGTGAAGCTATGATTTCTTGGAATTTAGTGGGATCATACGTACTAATATGACCCCAATTTAAATTTTAAAAATCACTCCTGAAATTATGACCTTATCTCTCCTAAGGTTAGTGGCAAACAAGCTTGTGAGGTTGGCATGATATTTGACTTGTTGAATTTGCTCACAAAAAGGAAGACACCCTAACCTTTGAAAACACTTCTTTGATAATGGTGAAGACATCACTTCATGGGTGGTTAAGGGCTCATATATTAACATATATCCTCCCTTATTGTAATGCTTCTTCTCCTCCATTTGATGGTTTGCAAGGGGAAAACCCCTAATGAGACAAAACATGGGAAGTGTGTGAACGGATAAGATGAAGGGGTTCGGGAAGGGAGATGATAGTAGGGAAATTTAGGGAGGTGGAAAGGGGCCTTAGGGAAATTTATGAAGTGGAATAGAGTGAAATTGGTATGGGAATTAGGCTAGGTATTTTCTACACATTCCTAGCTAGGAAAACTGCCAAAAATTGCAGTATTAGGCTAGGGTTTAGGGTTTGGGGATTAGGAAATGGGAATGAGGGGGTGTGAAGGCTATGGGAGATGGTTTTGGGTGTGAGGGAGGGTAACAAGTCTTTGGGAGAGTGTGTTTTTCTTGAAAAATTTTAAAATATGGGCCAACCACTAAAACACAATGTAGGGGCCAATGGATGGTCTACACTCTAAAACAATGAAATTGAGCTGCAAGGAGGGGTTACTGAGGTGTATATTACTTGTGTAATGATGCTGGACACCTTGATAGACTTCAAAAACCTTCAAAAACTGATTTTATTCTTTTGAGAGAGAAAATGCAACGTGCAGAAGAAATCACAATGTGTAGCTTAGAAAATGCAACATGGCTGCTTCAGCTTCAATTTTTTGGAATGTGTTTGACTTGAAATTGTTGACATTTCCTTGGTAGGTGAGAGAGAGAGATCTTCTTCAATGAGGTGAATGAGAAACCGAGCTTGAATTGGTCTATTATGGCTTGTGATGGTCACTTTTCATCATAGTAGTGGGATGGCCCACTACATGTATTTTCATTTTGTTTTGAACAATTATATAGCTTTGAAACTTTCTTATGCAACTTTAAAATTTGAAACTTATTACATAATATGAAACACAAATTACATATTGAAACCAAAATTCATTGAAAATTTTTACCTATTACCACACCTCTTTTTCTAGATTTATGCATGGAATGAAAGATTTTGGCAACCTTAACCATAATGACCTAATGGTGACATTGAGATGAATCAAAACCATGATGGTGTTGACTTAAGTGATAATGATGATCTTTCAATGATGGTACACTCAACTAAGTGATGACAAGGACTGGCATGTGAAATGTTTTTAAAAGGAGTGTAAATAGCCCTAGACACATTAGCCAATGACCAAATTTTTATTTGAAGACCTAATGAAATGAAAACAATTCAACTTCAGAACCTAACAAGACATTGTAAGAGCATATTTGATCACTAGTGACAGGCTAAACAGACTGACACTAACAGGATCCAGGTCCACATTTTGAGGGATTTTGGAGGGGAAAGTTGTATCCTTTCAAGGATAATGCTTCCTTGTCACTTTGTATAAGTACCAATTCGAATTCTCCTCTAGAGGCATGCATTTCTTAGTCTTCTTAAGGAGAAAACTTGTTATTTAGTACCTCCACTTTCATTTCTAGAAGGGATGTACTTCGAATGATGCAAATAATGAAGTTTGATTCCATTTTTATCTTCTAAAGATTGGTTTCCTTCATATGACAGAGAGTATCATTGGTCTTGGCAATCTAGGGAGCCTTAGATCACTCTTGTACAATTTCTTTATTTCCTTTGAATGTCCTTTTCACTTGCGTCTCTTATTTCTACATTTAATATTCATGCTTCTTTTGTTGATATTAATATTGGTAAAATGATTGCAATGAGTTTTTTTTCAGGTTATTTAAAGATTCAAAATAATGATTCATCCTTAGAACATCTTTGAAAATTCATATTCATCGTTGAGCTAACTTGGTTTGGTTTACTAGCTCACAAATCTAGAATTTTTGGAAGTCTCATGCAGCAAAATAGTAGTAATTTTCTGCTACGTTTTAGAAAATTTATGTGAGCTTCATTTGAGTTGATTCCACTTGTGTTGAGTCATAAAAAAATTCAATTTAATAAAAACAATTACCCCATATATTTCTCACTTGATCAGGTTAGGAATTCGATAGGTTAACTACCTCACTAATTATTGAATTTTCAGTTTTTAGAGTAGTAATTTCCTGTTATTTTTTAGCACATGTTAACAGGGGTATTTTTGAGTGATTCCGATTGGAATAGAGTCCTAGGAAATCATAAGTTATAAAAAACATTGTCCCATATAATTTTCATTTTATTTTCTTTCGAATCCGGTAAGTTATCTCGAGGAGTAACAGTCCTGTAGGACGTGTAAACTTGACCAAATCTGCTCCGAAAGCTTGGTTTTTGCCTCTTAGGATTGAATCATGACCCCTAGGCTCTGAATCCATGATCTAGTAAAACCAAATAACTCTTACGCATTTCCTATTATCCATCTCAATTCATGTCTGTGATTTGGGTTAGTGGATAGATTTATGAATTAAATAGCATAATATTGATTTTCTTGATTGCCACATCTAATGAAATCTGTCAATGGATCTAAACTCTTTGGAATGCAGTGATTAATTACATTATGTTTCCTTCATGCAATTTAGATTCATTTTATTTATTTATTCTTAATCTATGGAATATATTTCAAGCATTGTTATTTCCATTCCATATACTACATTTCCTTTCAATGCAACATTTACATATTGATAGCTCAATTTTTACATTATTGGAAGTAGAATAGCCTTTACATTTCTACAATTAGGAATATCATTTACATATGAGAAAGCATCATTTCTATTTCCTAAAAATACAGTAGCATTTCCATTTCTACAATTAGTTTAGGCTTTGATTTTATGACATTCACGTCATTGCATCAAATGAATGAAAGAAGGACACATTGTATGTTTCACATATAGTGTCGACACCTCTTAAGTTTCTATGAACCTCGGGTTGATAATTTAATTCGATAGATTTTGGAGTTGCAGCATTCTTGTTGCAATACTGGGGCTCATCAAAATGAATTTTAATATTGCATATCTATAACTCATGCGAAATTTGCATCGATTTTTGCACCAAGTCTTGCACCAGGTTTTGCACCAAGTTTTGTGCCAATTATTGCACCATCCATTGCACCAGTTTTTGTGCCAGGTTATGTGTCAAGTTTGGCACCTAATTTTTGTTTCACCTAATTTTGGATCATCTATTGCATCCAATTTTTTGTACCTAAATTCTCATCAACTTTTGCACCATCTTTTGCATCCTCTTTTGCATCCATTTTGACATCGTTTTTTACATCCCCATTTTCACCAAGTTTTTTGTCACAGCTTGTATCTAGTTTTCAACCTACTTTTTTTGAATCTAATCTTGCATATTGTTTTGCATCCACATTTACATCCTCTTTTTCATTCATTATTGTGTCCACTATTGCATCCACTTTTGATGTGCCCCAATTTGTGCCTAGTTTGGCACCCACTTTTACACCCACTTTTTCTTCAAATTTTGCATCCATGTTTGCATCCTCACTTGCATCTATTTTTTTATCCCTTTTTTATCCATTTTTTCTTGAAGTTTTGCATCGTGTTTTAAGTCTCATTTTGCATCTAATTTTGCACCAAATTCTATTGCATTCAATTTTTCATCTATTTTTGCACCCATGTTTACGTCCACTTTTGTATCCATTTTTGCATTTTATTTTGCATCAAAGTTTTCTTGTTTTTTTGCATCGTTCATTGCATCCACTTTTACACCCACTTTTTTTCGACCAAAATTTGTGCCATGTTTTGTACCTACTATTGAACCCATGTTTTCTTACACTTTTACATCCATGTTCCCATTCTCTTTTGCATCCAAATTTGCATGAAATATTGCATCTCTTTTTGCATCCACTTTTATGTCAGGTTTATACATTAGGTTTTGTATGTTGTTTTGGTTCCACTTTTGCATCTACTTTTTTGCATCCATTTTTGCCTCAAATTTTGTGTCCATTATTGCACCCATGTTTGATTCCATTTTTGCATCCCTTTTTGCATCTTTTTTTTCATCCAAGTTTGCATCTTCTTTTGTTTCTTTTGTTGTATCCACTTTTGCATCCTCATTTGTTGAGCCACAATTTTTTGTTGGAATCATGATTGCCGTTAGACCAAAACCCACAGGAGTTAGTCTTTGCTACAATCGCCAGAGTTAGGATCCACGAGAGGCAGTTATTCCATGCCGTGAAACACATGGGGAGCGTTGAACCCAATGTCCAACAATCTCCCCCCCAACGCGAGTCGGGTGAGGTCAAACTCGAGACCTGTTGCTCTGATACCAATTGTTGGAATCATGATTTTCATTAGACCAAAAGCCCCAGGCGTTAGTCTCCGCTACAATCGCCAGAGTTAGGATCCATGAGAGGCGATTAGTCCATGTTGTGAAACACACAAGGATAATTGAACCCAATGTCCAACATTTGTGTCATGTTTTTAATATACCATTGCACCCACATTTGCTTCAACTTGTTCGTCCACATTTGAATCATGTTTTGTGTCCAAGTTTTCATTAGATATTGTGTATGTTTTTGTGTCCCCTTTTGAATCCACTTTTATGCCAGGTTTTGCATCAATTTTCACATCTCATTTTTCCCCTACTTTTGCATCTACTTATGTTGCATCCACTTTCACATCTAATTTTGTGTCCATTATTTCACCCATATTTTTTTCCACATTTATATTACGTTTTACATATTATTATACGTCCAAATTTTCATCCTTTTTGCACCCACGTTTGTGTCCATTGTTGCATCCACTAAATTTTTTTCACCACAATTTGCGTCAAGTTTTTCAACTATTATTGCATCCATTGTTTCTTCCACTTTTGAATCCAATTTTGCATTGAATATTGCATATTTTTTTCATCTCATGGTCAATTTTACCATTTATCCACATAGCATAATTGTCACAAGTGAATCCCCATTAGGAGGTTAACCTACATTTCCCCCTTGTGGATGTCTAATATTTGTAATAATCACGATTTGAAATTGTTTTTGAGGTGAGAAAGGATGGTTCAACATAACAAGTTGCATGGCGGGATTTCAATAAGTATTGTTCTCATTGACCTTATCCAAATGTGGACAATGATGTGTCATATGGCCCCTACCACAATCTTACATGGGAACTTTAGATTTCATTCTTTCTTGCCCCCAAAAATGCCATTTGGATCTTGTGGTTCTTTCTGGTCATTCGAAGTAGTTTTCTATTCTTCTTTTTACCACCCAGTTGTTGTGGTATACCTATTCCTCTCGACTAAACCAAGTTAATGGTGGCCATTTGGGAAAACATTTTAGTTGTCTTGGTTGCAAGTACAGCTAGTGCAGGAATATGATAAATAACTAACTATTTTAACATTCCATCCAACTGACTATAACCCATTATTCAAACTTAGAAGATTTTGGTGCTTCCACTCAGATTATCTCTTTTCTACTGCCTAACGTAGCCTAGATATGGAGAAAGACCCAAACGATATTCAATTTGATTCAAGTGTTTCTCTATGTTCTTCATGGAAAGCTGTAACTCATCCAACATGAGGAATACTTCCTCCTTGGCCTCATTTTGAACTAATAATACAGTACCGAATAGAATATTCAAATTTTAGTAGATATCAACAATACACATGTATTTTTTGTATCTTCCTTTGGCCTATTGTGTTAAGCATCTAATATGCTACATTTCCAGCCACTTTGATATCTATCAAACACATGTTCTTTCCTACAATGTCATGTTTCACGACCATTATTTTGTCATGAATATTAACTGAGTGTGGATGCAATACAAATGTGCTGAAGTTTAAGCTTTCTATTGGGCTCAAAAGCCTCCTTGTTTTATGTAGTAGGCCACTTCTCATTGGTTTTGAGTGCATCGATGATGCATTTTAAGCTTGAAAAAATGATAACACACACTTCCTAAAATATGAATATTTGTTCAAGAGATGGAAGTGAAGGGTAGTGAAAGCCAATAAGGATAGGAACTTGGGAGATGAGGGATTTTCTGAAAGATGGATTTAAATAAGAACCTAAAGGATAAAATCCATTCCTAACTTGAAAAATATATCAAAATCAAATGATAAACCCAATCAAAATCGACTATAAAAGTCTAAGTGAGGGTTTGAGAGTTGAAACGAAAAAAAAATAAAAGAGAAAACAATGTAACCAATTCCCAGGGGATGCATTGGGATAAAACACCATAAATCAAGGAAACAAGAAAGAGTATCAAATTATCAACTATACATATTTAAATTAGTATCCATAGATGAAACCTCGTACATTATTGTATTTGAATAACAGCAACCCATGAATGCTAATAATTGACCACATTGTAAGGCCATTTAGCTTGAATTAACATATGCCTCCTGCAAATTATGGGCGATTCTTGGAGAAAATGGCCACACCTACAAATTATCACTGTTATGCAGAGGCATGTAGGCAAAGAATGAAACCAATTATGGATTTAGAAATACATACCCAAATATTATAACTACTATTAATTTCAACTCAGTTGCAACCATTAAACAAATACTAGTTCTAGATGGATCTAACACCAAATTGGAGAGATGTCAAACAATCCTCTATGCAACTTCATGATGGCTTGTTAATGACAATGGGTAGGATTCATGTCCACATCCTCATCTGTGAGTGCTTGATGGAATGATAACCATGCACTATCCCACCTAGCATGTCTTAGTCATTCCATCGAGGGGAGATTCATATTTGTATGTATGAAATTTAAAAACTTTATATTTAAAGTTAGTTGATAAACATATAATAACCTAATACTTACGATAAACTCTCTCTCTCTCTCTCTCTCTCTCTCTTTATATATATATATATATATATATATATATATATATATATACACTATGCATATTACATTAAAAAATTAAATAAAAAAATAACAAAACTTGGCTAAAAAAACTCCTTTACATGTATGTTGTTATATGTATTATGCAGATTATAATAAAATTAATAGTAAGAGTTTTTATAGATAGAGATGTGAAATTTATATATAATATAAATAGCATTATAGAGAACAAGCATATTTCCATCTAAATTACGAATCTATCAAGTGTTGAGAGGGATCACATCTTTCGACATTTTCTCAAAATTCTCACTCAAAATGGGTTTTCATTTCAAGAGATTTGATTCCTCTCGACATTTCATAAAACCAACAAAGATCTATATTAATTAAAAATCTATGTCGAGAGTGATCAAATATCTCAATGTGCAAATATTTTCTTAAGCTTTGCACTCAAAAAAAGGTTTACATCACTAAAAAATTAATCCTTCACTATGTTTGGTAGATTTAGAGTAAAGATAAATATTTTAATCAATACAAACTCCTTTTGCATTTTACAAATTTAGAATAACGTAAATTAATATTAATTTTACCTTACTCTACTTCTATATTTTAGAAAAATAAAATATAGCTTCAACCTAAATTAATATAGATTTTAACTTTTATAACTTAATGAGATGAAAAATCATGTGACATCAAATTAAATTTTAATATTTTACATTTTTTAAGAGAATGAATTATTCCATATTAATCACAATGATATGTTGGGGGTATGGAGGACCTAATCAAACCAGAAATAAATAACGAGGAGATGTTTAAGATTTTTGGGTTCAATATTTAGAACTCATTGATGGAGGACCTAATCTAAAAATAAATAAATAATCATGATATGATTGAGAGAATTCAACCTAAAGATCAAAGAAAAAAGAAAACAGTAGTTAATGAAAAACTAATAAAAATAATTATTTAAACATATAAAGACATAAAAATAATAGGAAAAATATAAGTATTTAAAACATAAATATTTATAGATATAAATATATTAAAAGTGTATTATTAGAAGTCATTATTAAAAAAAAGGAATTGTTTTTAATTTGAATGAAAATAAGTTATGAAAAGTCCTGTAAAGAAGACTAAATCCCCGGGCTAATGATATTAAATTATTTATTATGTATACAAATTAAAAAGAAAATTCAACTTTAATTACTTAAAAAAACTAATTAAACAATAAATTATTCAAACAAGAATAAATATAAATAAATTAAATTATTAGAAACCATTAATAAAAACAAAAGCATTTTTTAAATTGAAAAAAAAAGGTTATGAATAGTCCAAAAAAAAGGGGCTAAATTGGGGTTAATTAGATATTATGTATTAAAAAAAAAATTGAACTAAATAATAAATAATTAAATTTTCTTCATGTTCTCCTTTTTTTCCTAATTTTTATTTATTTTTTGAATTTCCTTAAATTATGACTTTTCCTCCCTATCTATCTATATACTCTGTAAATATATGTATTTATTTTATGCATAACTAAGGAGAAGCTTTTGAGCTTTGAGTATGTTACACTTATTCTATTTATTTTTAAGATTATTAGGTTTTTATTGTTGTGGAATATATATATATATATATATATATATATATATATATATATATATATATATATATATATACATTGCTACATTTGGTTTGCCAATACAGGGGTTTGCTAGATCTAGTTCACATATACAGGGGTTTGCTAAAAGAGTTTGCTAGATATAGTCTGTTGATACAAGGGTTTTATAGATCCCATTCATTGATATAGGGGTTTGTTAGATATAATTTGTTGATAAAAGTGAGTTCTATATCTAGTTAGTTTACATAGGGGCTTTAGATAGAGGATTTTTTTTTGTTCTGTAATGCATATATCCATAGCTAAATCTATTTCTTTGATACACAGGTTTTGATAATGCAGGTCTACCAACGATACTACGTGGGCTTTGAAAAAAATATTTTATTGTTATGAGATTCATATATTCATAGCTAGATCTATTTATTTGATGTAGGGTTTTGATAATGTAGGCCTAACAATAGTAAGAGCTCCATAACTTAGAAGCAGAAGAAGAATTAAGGTTTGAGCATCAAATTTTCTACACATAGTCCAATTACTTCAAAGAATAGAGCGTTTTTATTGTTGTAAAATTTATATTTCCATAGTAGCTATAGTTCCCTAATACATGTGTTTTAATAAAAAAAATGTTTGCATCTATAGAGTTGTAGCAAGATTGACTAATTAACTAATTATTTTGCCACACTCTAAACATATATCCTCCTCTAGGAGAATGGTGTGGCATTTATCTTTCCCATTTTATTCACTCGATTGCCTTTTCAATCATGAGATATTGAGATTTATGTTGAATTTGTTATTTTTTATTTAAAATGAATCTTCTTAACCCATTCACTAGATAATATGGAATCATCATAGCTATAATGGATGGTTAGTATTTTTTATTATAACTATCCACATAGTATATGGTAATCCATATCGTTTTTATTAATTATTATTTCATATTAAATTTTAATTTAATATTAACCTTTTCATTCACAGGATATTTCAATTAATATTGAAATTGTTTTTTTTATACTTTTAATGGATTTGCTTAACCCATTCACTAGATAATACAAAAACATCTCAACTATATTGAATCTTTAGATATATTTTATTATAAATGTCGACATGGTATATGGTAATCCACATCATTTTGAATCAACAACTAACACAAATTTTTTAATAATTAAAGTCCATATAATGGGTTCACACATGAGAAAAAAAAATTCACAAGGGGAAGGCATGCAAAATTTTAATGTTATGATTTTACATTTCCACTATTTGAGGCTACATTGTTAGAATTTGAGAATGGCCTCTCTTGTTGTGTAAGGATATGTGAATGTGAAGGCCTTTCTACATCCCACCTACTCCATATCTCTAGTATATTTCGCTACCATTCCCCCAAAATATTCCATGTGTCACTTCTACTCTATTGGTTTTTTCTCCTCAATTGGTTACTTCACATATTTCGTCTCCTCTGGATTCTGTGTTTAAGGATTCAATACCAATGGAAGTGGCATAAATAGCCTCATATCTGATGCCGAGGCTTCACCACTACCAGAAATAGGAAAAACAACCTCGGATCGCTTCACCACCATCAACAATAACATAAACATTTGTAGCACCTGTAGCCACTCTCTGCCGCCAATTTATACTTTTGAAAGGTCAAGCATCAGGTGTAGACCATCTAAATCATATGGAAACCTTTGAACTCTTCTCCATATCTTCATTATTTTAAAATACCTCTAACCTTATGTATATGATATCGTTTAAAGCATATGGAAACCTTTGGAATTTTCTCCATATCTCAACTATTCTAAAAGGTTGCTAAGCTTATGTATATGATACCAATAATGTTTGGTTATAAAATTGATGTATATGATACCAACAACATTTGGTTACAAAATTTATGAATCTGATACTCCCACTTGTACGTTCAAGATTTCATTTATTGAATAATGTTGTGATAAAGGCTCACAACCTCCTTGCTTATTTAGGTGCTCTGCTCACCAAACATCACTGCATTATAAGATTAAATTTTATATGCCTTATGTATATTTTGAAAATTATCAGCATCATTTTGTTGGAGAATTAGTATGTATGATGATATTATTATCTTTAGATGAATGCTTTGAACTTATCTTAGAATAATGTTATTCATGAAATATTTTGATCAGGTAATCACACAATTTAATTTTAGCTGATTTTATTAAACATGACGATGATATTATTAGTATTATCTTATTAATTTATATATGTTTTAAAAACTGTCAATGTTATTTTATGGAAAATTATTATGTATAATGACATTAGTATTTTTTTATGGATGTTGTGAATTTACATTAGAATAATGATATCTGTGATAGGTGTTGATTTGGTGTGTGTATATATATATATATATATATATATATATATATATATATATATATATATATATATATTGAAAATTGTCAATTATTTTATGAAGGAGAATTATTATATATGATGATATTGTTATTTCTTGGATTTTTTTCAGTTTCCTTTAAATTTATTTACAAACATTATTTTATCAATTTTAATTATGACATATTATTTAATGATATTTAGAAATTGTAATATATTTCACTATGTAATTGAAATCAGTAAAATGAACCCATAAAGGGGGTCATAAATGAAAAAATAAATACACTCTAAGCAAGAATCCAAATGTGGATGTAATCATAAATTGTACGTAGAATTGGATATTAAACTATGTGTCATGACAAGATGCAAACAGTGACAGAAAAATGGTTTTAAGATAGAATTAAAAAATGGTGCAACACTAGACACATAAGGGAACATAATAGGGCATCAAAAATTATACCATATTGGGTGAAAAAAAGGATGAAAAAGTGGAAACAAAACTAAATGCAAAAAAATAAAAACAACAAGACATAAAATTGCATACAAAAGGGGATGTCAAGTTGGGTGCTAAAAAGAAACAAAAAAAGGATGCAAATTTCGATGCCAAATGAGGATGCAAAGCCTCAGTGTAAAATTTGGATGTAGAATTGGCATAAAAAAGGGTGAAACCAAGGACACAATATTCGGTGCAAAAAATGATGCATAACTAGATTCAAATTTAAACTCAAACCTAGCCCCAGAATGAGATGCAAATGTGAACACAAAATGAAGAAGAAAAAATAATGAAAATTTGGATTTTGGAAAGTATGCCAAATTACACACCAAATAGGATGTAAATTTGGATGCCAAAAATGGTGCAAAAGTAGGCAAAAAAATTGGAGTAAAACCAGATGAAAAAATACGTACAAAATTAGATGCAAAAAATGGTACAAACTAGATGCAAAAAAAGGCATCAAATTACATGCAAAGATGATGTAAAACATGATGCAAATGAGGGCATAAAACTGCAAGAAAAGAATGGAGTAAAATAGGAAGAAAAAAAAATATGAAAAAATAGATGCAAAAAATGGCACGAAACTAGAAGCAAAACTTGTCGTAGAACCATATGCAAATCCTGATGCAAAATTTGCATTTGGTTGTACGACAAGTTTTGCTTATAGTTTTGCGTCAGTTTTTGCATCTATTTTTTCATCATTTTTTTCTTCCTATTTTATGCCATTCTTTTCTTTTGGTTTTATACCATCATTTGCATCACGTTTTACACCATTTTTTGCATGTAATTTAATGTGTTTTTTTTCATCTATTTTGTCCCATTATTTGCATCTAATTTTGTACCTTTTTTTCTCATTTGGTTTTACTCCAGTTTTTGTGCCTACTTTTCCACCATTTTTGGCATCCAAATTTGCATCTCATTTTGGGCCTAGGTTTGAGTGTAAATTTTCATCTAGTTATGCATCATTTTTGGCATCCAATATGGTGTCCTTGGTTTCAAACTTTTTTTAGACCAATTTCGCATCCTAATTTCACACCAACACATTGCATCCTCATTTGGCGTCTAATTGCATCTTTTTTTGTTTATTTTTAGCACCCAAATTTGCATCCTCTTTTGTATTCAATTTTATGTCTAGTTGTTTTTCCTTTTTGCATCTAGTTTCGTGTCCATTTTTTCATCCGTGTTTGCACCTATTTTAGTATCCTTTTTTATGCCCTATTTTGTTACCTTCTGTATCTATTGTTGTACCATTTTTTTCTTCTATATTAAAATCATTTTTCTGTCCTTGCTTGCATCGTGTCTTGATTCATAGTTTAATATCCAATTCCACTTACAATTTATGATTACATCCACATTTGGTTTATTATTGAGAGTGTAATTTTTTTCCATTTATAACCCCCTTTATGAGTTCATTTTACTAATTCAATTACATAGTGAAATATATTACAATTTCTAAATATCATTAAATAATATGTCACAATTAAAATTTATAACATAATGTTCTTAAATATATTTAAAGGAAATTGAAAACAGCCATCTAAGAAATAGGAGTATCATCATCTATAATAATTCTCCTTCAGAAAATCATTGACAAGTTTCAATATACATATATGACCACCAAATCAACACCTATCACATATATCAATATTCTAATGTAAATTCACAACATCCATCCAAAAATAGTAATGTCATCATACATAATAATTATCCATCAAAAACCATTTACAATTTTCAAAACATATATAAATTAACAAGATAATATTAATAATATCATCGGCATATTTAATCAAGTCTTCAAATGTGTGATTACCTAATCAAAATATTTCATTAATAACATTATTCTAAGGTAAATTCAAAGCATCCATCCGAAGATAATAATAACATCATACACATTAATTCTCCATCAAATTAATGCTGGTAATTTTCAAAATACACATAAGACATGTATAAAATTTAATCTTATAATGCAGTGATATGTGGTAAGAAGAGCACCTAAATGAGCAGTGAGGTTGTGAGCTTTGATCACAACATTATTAAATAAATGAAATATTTAACATACAAGTGGGAGTATCAGATTCATAAATTTTGTAACCAAATGTCGTTGGTACAATATACATCAATTTTATAACCAAAAAATTATGGTATCATATACATAAGGTTAGTGACCTTTTAAAATAGTTGAGATATGGAGAAAAGTCAAAAGGTTTCCATATTCTTTAGACAGTATCATATACATAAGGTTAGAGGTATTTTAAAATAGATAAGATATGGAGAAGGGTTCAAAGGTTTCCATACGATTTATATGGCATACACCTGATGCATGACCTTTCAAAAGTAGAAATTGGTGGCAGAAAGTGGTTACAAGTGCTACAAATATTTATGTTATTGTCGGTGGTGGTGAAGATATTTGAGGTTATTTCTTCTAGTGCTAGTGGCGGTGAAGCCTGAGGCATAGGATGCGAGGTTTTTTCTGCTACTGTCATTCGTATTGAAGCCTCAAATACAGAATCTAGAGGAGACGAATTAGGCGGAGTAACCAACAAAGGAGCAGAAATGAACTGAGTAGATTTGACACATGGATATACTGGGGGAATGGATGTGGCGTATAATAGAGATATTGAGTGGGTGGGATCTAAAGAGGCCTCCACATGCACATATCCTTACATAGCAGGAGAGGCCACTCGCAAATTCTGACAATGTAGCCTCGAGTAGTGGAAATGCAAAAACATAACATTAAAATTATGCATCCCTTTCCACTATGAATCCATTTTGCTCATGTGTGAACCCATTATATGGAATTGCATTGTTAAAACATGTGTATTAGTTGTTAAATCAAAATGATATGGATTACCATATACCATGTCAACATTTATAATAAATTTTATCTAACCATTAAATATATTTGTGATGATTCCATATTATCTATTGAATGGGTTAAGCAGATTCATTGAAAGTAAAAAACAACAATTTCATCAAAATATCCTGTGAATGAAAAGGTTAATATTAAATCAAAATTTAATATAAAATAATAATTAATCAAAACGATATGGATTACCATGTACTATGTTGATAATTATAATAACAAATATCTAACCATTCAATATAGTTGTGATGATTCCATGTTATCTAGTGAATGGGTTAAGAAAATTCATTATGAATAAAAAATAACAGATTCAATATAAATCTCAATATCTTGTGATTGAAAAGTTGATTCAGTGAATAAAATGGCCAAGGTAAATGCCATGCCATTATTGTGGAGGAGGCTATATGTTTAGAATGTGGCAAAATTATTAGTTAATTAGTCAATGTGGCTACAACTTTATAGATGATTTTTTTTTTTGTTAAAACACATGTATTAGGGAACTGTAGCTACTATGGACATATAAATTTCACAACAATAAAAACCCTCTATTAAGTGGAGAAAACGAGATGCTCAAACCTTAATTCTTCTTCCGCTTCTAAGTTATGGAGCTCTTATCGCTCTTAGACCCACATTATCAACATTAGGGGAATTTTGAGGTCTAAAATGGGCCTCCTAAGGAAATTGTAAAATAGTAGTGGAAGTAATAAAATAAGAATAGATTACATCATCAAAATTTAGAGGGAAAAAAGAAAAAACTATTTTTCAAACTCATATTTTTAACTTATCTCGACATGGATCTACTAAAATTTTGAGTAAAAATACTTGTTGGATGCATAATATCAATCCTCATCGAAGGAGTACCCATGTTGGATACTTTCGATGGACCCTGCTACATGAAAATAATAAATACATGAAAAACATTTTTGCAATCATGTTTTTTCATGTAGCAGGGTCCATCAAAAGTATGCAGGATGTGTACTCCTTGCATGAGGAACTAAATTTTGCATCCAACTAGTACTCCGGGTCGAAATTTTAGTAAAATGTTAGGGAGATAAGTTGAAAATATGAGTTGAAAATTAGTTTTATTATTTTAATATTTTTTAATGTTTTTAGTTTTTTACTCCAAAAATGGTTAATCATCCCCCCATGGTTGACATTATCATCTTGAATCCTATTGGTTCTTATAAATTTTATTTTGGTTGTATATTTTTTTTGGAGTCCCATTTTAGACCTCAAAAGTTCTCTAATGAACCCATGCATCTGAGAAATAGATCTAGATATGGATATATTCATTCCAAAACAATAAAAATTATTTATCTAAAGCCCCTATGTCAACTAACTAGATATATAAATCACTTGTATCAAAAAATTAGATCTAGGAAACCCTTGTATCAATGAACTGGATCTAGCAAACCCCTATATCAGATAACTAGATCTAGGAAACCCTTCTAGCAAACCCCTGTATATGTGAACTGGATCTAGCAAACCCATCTAGAAAATGTATGTATTAGAAAATTGGATCTATCAAACCTCTATATTGGCGAACTAGATGTAGCAATGGATATATGTATTCAATAACAATAAAAACCTTATAATCTTAAAATTACCTAGAATAAGTGTAACAGACTGGAAGCTCAAATGCTTCTTCTGCTCCTTAGTTATGCAGTTGTTATAAGCAAAAAATAGATAGATATATTGACAGAGTATATAGATAGATAAGGAGTGAAAAAAGAGAGTAGGAAAGAAATTTAACGCTAAAAAATGAGGAAAAAGTGATAATTCAAGGAAATGCAAAAATAAATAAAAAATAGGGAAAAAAGAGAATATGAACAAATTTTAATTATTAATTATTGAATTCATTATTTTTATTTCTTTCTATTTTTTATACATAATATCTAATTAGCCCCAATTCATATATATATATATATATATATATATATATATATATATATATATATATATTAATGGTTTCTAATAATTTATTTTATTTATATTTATTTAAAAACATTATATTTATTCTTATTTAAATAATTTATTGTTTTATTAGTTTTTTTTTTTCTAACTAAAGTCGACTTTTATTTTTACTTTTTATACATAATAAATAATTGAATACCATTAGCCCCACGATTTAGCCTTATTTGTAGGACTTTTCCTAACTTATTTTCATTCAAATTAAAAAAAATGTTCTTGTTTTTATTTATACTTATAAATATTTACATTTTAAATACTTGTATTTTTTCTTATGTTGTTTTTTATTATTTTTATGTTTCTATATGTTTAAATAATTTTTTTTATTTTATTAGTTTTTCACTAATTAATGTTGATTTTCATTTTTCTTTGATTTTTTCTTGAATTCTCTCAAGCATCTCCTCTTTATTTATTTCTTGTTATATTAGGTCCTCCATCTATGTCATGATGATGAGTTCCAAATGTTGACCCCAAAAATATTGTTATGATTAATCTGGAAGAAGTCATTCTCTTTAAAATTGTAAAAATATTAATATTTAATTTTGATGTCGTATGATTTTCATCGCATAAAGTTGTAAAAGCTAGAATATATATTAATTTAGGTTGAAGTTATATTTTATTTTTCTAAAATATAGTAGAGTAAAGTAAAGTTAATATTAATTTAGGTTATTCTAAATTTTTAAACTACAAAAGGTTATTGTATTGATTAAAATATTTAACTTAACTCTGAATCTACTAAGCGTATAGAAGGATTGAATTTCTAGTGATGTAAACATCTTTTTGAGTACAAAAATTAAGAAAATATTTGCACCTTTGAGAGATTTGATTCCTCTCTACATAGATTTTGAATTAAGATAGATCTTTGTTGGTTTTATCAAAGGTTAAGAGGCATCAAATCTCTCGAGATGAAAACTCATTTTGAGAGAAATTTTTGAGAAAATATCGAAAGATGTGATCCCTCTCAGCACTTAATAGATTTGTAGTTAAGATGGACATATGATTGTTCTTTAAAATACTATTTATATTATATATAAATTTCAGATCTCTATCTATAGAAATTCTTATTATTAATTTTATTATAATCCTCATAATACATATATCTACATACATGTAAAGGGAATTTATTTAGACATGTTATTTTATTATTTTGTTTAATTTTTTAATGTAATATGCATAGCATAGAGTATATATATAGAGAGAGAGTGCACATGTTTAGAAAAATAGTTTATTGTAAGTATTAGGTTATTATATGTTTATTAAATAAATTTAAATATAAATGTCATAGTTTTTTTTTTAGATCTAGGACAATCGATAACTGGTGAGAGTTGCCTGATCAAGGCCTGGGTTCAAATCCAACTAGCTGCCACTATAAACCTAGGCTAGGTGCAACAGCCTGCAAGCCGCACACAATAGCAATTAACTTATGCCTCAACAAGAGCCGAGACGTCCACTATGGGGTCGCCTACTCTTCCAGCCAAGACACAACAGGCGTATGTCTCCACAGGGGTTTGATCCTGGGTGGATCTGCTGAAAGTCAAGTGCTTTCACCATTTGCCCCCGCTTCACGGACTAAAAGGTCGTGGGCTTGTCCCGAAACGGTTAATCTCTCGCGGCGAGCCACGCCCTCGCTCAGGATTAAGCACAGGACCTGTCCGTCTTTACGAGAGCGACCTTACCACTACGCCGCATCCATAGACCTTAAATATAAATGTCATAGTTACAATGTTAGGTCCTTATAATACTAGTGTATCCCCTTATTTTTAGTGTAGACCCCTTATTGTTATTTTTGTGCCCATGTAGTCCCCATATTTTTGTTATTGAGCCTCATATAAGCCCACTATTGTTATTGTTGTGTCGTTACATTATGTTGGCTTTGATTATATTGTGACCCCTTAGACTCCTATATACATAAAGGAGGTTTTTTCATTTGAATCATCCAAGAATTATTCATTTATGTAATGTAAATGATATTTCCCCCCTGAAGAGGATAATTTTTAAGTCATTGATCTATTTTTTCTTCTATTTTGTGAGTTGGTTGCATAACATTTGGTATCAGAGTTTTGGATTCTTAGGTTTTTCTTCTTCAAACATGTCATCTTGGAATTTTCGCTACAATTGTTTTTCTACGAAGCTTTAGAAGTTGAAATTTCAACCACGTGGAGCTTAAATATTGTTGAACCTCATGTACAAATTTCAGATCTTGGTTCGCTATATTTTCATAGATATGATCTGAGGAAGTTAAGGTTTTTTTAGGCTCCATAATTTCATCTCAAACATGTGATGTAGGGAAAATAATCATAACTTTCGTTTCAGGAATTTGATTTGCATTCTGTAGAAAGTGGTCGAAAGTGCATAGGCGTTATTTTTTTGTGTAGAAATTTTAGAGCAAAATGTTGAAACTGTGACACGTGTCATCTCGTACAACTTCGCTCTATTGAACAAGTCTATAATCAAGCCATCGTGGGATATTTGACATAAGTCTATATTGAAGAATATAACATTGGTCTTACTAGTGGCATTGGAAAGAATATTCATAGGGATGCAATAGGACCAAAATTCAGACCTTGGAGATTTGAAATTACAGAGTTACAACCATTGCAAGATTGAGCTCCTAAAAGAAAGAAAAATGTGTTTATTGTTTTTAAAATTGCATAAATTTTGTTTGAAAAATCAGTTTGAAGTGATTCCAAGCACATATTGAATCATATATATCAGTATTGGGTTATAAAATTACTCCCAAAAATAATAATTCCACCCCCATTAATCCCTCATAATGCTCTACTATGACGCATGAAGAGGAAGAATTGCAACATGATATATGAAATTACGGGACCAGGTGCAACAAATTTCGCTCTCACAAAGATCAACCAAAGATGAGCTAAAAAGTTACATGGATGGTTTAAAAGGTGACATGGGTGGTTTAAAAGGTGAAATGGATGGTTTAAATGGTGAAATGAATTGTTTAAAAGAAGACATAGAAGGTCTGAAGTAATGTTTGACAAAGTTGCTACAAGAAAGGCTTCTTAATGGCGAAAGGTATTAGATGAAAATCATGTTGATTTTAAAAGAAATGTTAATCATTATTTCATAGACACTAACATTATATTAAATACCCACCATATTCCAAATATCAATATAAGGAAGTTTGATGGAAAGGATCCAGTAACATGGATACTACAGGTGGAGCAATATTTTGATCTCCATAATGTGCAACACACACAAAAGGTAGGCATTGTAACTTTATATTTAGAAACCAATTATTTTGTATGGTATTGATTGATTTTTTCCAGTAAAACAATTGTCACTTGGTCGATTTTTAGAGAGGAAATGATAGCACATTATGAGGATACAAAGAGCAACACCTTCTTTAGCCAATTGATAAAACTCAAACAAAAGGGTTCAATGACAGAGCACATTGTAGACTTCCAAAAATTGAATATAAGGGTAAATGATATTCCAGAGGAGCATAAGATTGATTTCTTCATAGGGACTTTAAAGGATAACATCCAACATGAGTTTCTCCTTTGACAACCTGATTCATTGGAGAAGGAAAGAAAAATTATGGCAACAAGGAATCCTACCAATCACAACTATAAATATGGAAATGTTCCTCCTCCTAGCCTTACACAACCTACAAGGTTGACACCACAACAATTGGAAGAAAAAAGAGAAAAAAGGATTTACTACAATTGTGATACCAAATACACTAAAGGTCATAAGTGTGCTGAGAAGAAATTATTTTACATAGATTGTGAAGACGGGGAATAAAAGGAACAAGAAACTTCAAAAGAAAATGATATACACCAAGAACCAACCCTAGATAAATAAGAAATGAATCTGACCATATATTGTAATTACCACTCCTAAAACTCTCAATATATGAAGACACGTCAAGAATAAAAAGGACATATAACTAGAGGTTCAAACATCAAAATCATCTATTTCTACAGATCTCCAAAAATTCTTGGACAATCATTCCAAGGTATTGGATACTCCCAAAGGCCTCCCACCTATTCATGATCATGATTATGCTATTCATTTGATTCGAAGAATTTTTCCTCTAAAAAACAAGCCTTACAAATATACCTATGCCCAAAAGAGTGAAATTGATTGTATGGCTAGAGAAATGCTAGAGGCCAATATAATTCAACCTAGTCAAAGTTATTTTTTGGGTCTAGTAGTATTGGTGCAGAAGAAGAATGGATCATGGTGCATGTGTCTGGATTATAGAGAGCTCAAAAATCTCACTATTAAAGATGAATTTCACATTCTTGTCATTGATGAATTTTTGGATGAATTACATGGAGTAATTTACTTCACAATTGTAGATCTTAGTTCAGGATATCATCAAATTAGATTGAAGATTGAAAACATTCTGAAAATGGCATTTAGAACTCATGAGGGTCATTATGAATTTTTGGTCATGCCTTTTGGCCTTACCAATGCACCTTCTACATTTCAAGGTTTGATGAATTTCATTTTCTAACCCTTAGAAAATTTATGTTAGTATTTTTTTTATGATATACTAATCTACAACAAATCTTGGAAGGGTCATGTTCAACATGTTGAGAGGGTGCTGAAACTATCGGAGGAGAAAGAATTATATGAAAAATCCTCCAAATGTTTCTTTGGAGTATAGGACGTGGAATATCTAGGTAATATTGTATCTCATGAGGGTTTTAAGTTAGACCATAAAAAAATTAAATACATTAATGAATGGAAAATCCCCATAACCATAAAGCATCTGCGAGGATTTCTCAGGTTGAAAGGGTATTATCGCAAGTTTTTTAATACTTATGGAAGAATTGTGGCACCTCTAACAACATTACTAAAGAAAAATGCATTTTCTAGACTTCAGAAGAAACTAAGGCCTTTGAAAATCTTAAAGAGGCAATGCACCAAGCACCAGCCTTAGCTACGCCAAACTTCACAAGAACCTTTATAGTGGAATGTGATGCTGCAGGAAATGGAATCAATATTGTTTTAATGCAAGAAGGAAGAGTCATTGATTTTGAAAGTCGTCCAATCAAAGGAAATTATTTACAAAAACCTATTTATAAGAAGGAAATGTTGTAAATAGTACATGCACTTAAGAAACAATGACCTTACCAAATGGAAAGAAAATTCAAGGTAAAAACAGATCATGATAGCCTAAAATAATTTTTGGAACAAAGATTTTCTTCAGAAGAGAAAACAAAAATGGGTCACAAAAATGTTGGGTTATGACTTTGAATTCATCTGCAAAGAAGGGAAGAAAAATGTTGCTGCAGATGCGCTCTCAAGAAAGGATGAGGATATGTAAGCATTTATTTGTGGCATTTCTATTATCCAACCATATTGGATAACTAAAGCAAGGGATGAATGTAAGAATGAAAAATAAGTGTGGACAGTAATCCAAAAGTTGTAACAAAATCCAAATACATATGATACATTTAGCTAGAAAAATTATTCATTATGGTAAAAATATCACTTATATATTTGTAAAAATTCCCAACTAAAACAAAATATTCTTTTGGAATTGCACATCTCCCCCTTAGGAGGGTACTCGGGATTTTTAAGAACTTACCACGGGGTCAAGAAGGATTTTTTTTAGAATGGCCTCAAATCTGATATTCAAAAGTTTTTGGCGGAATTTTTGGTTTTCCGACATAATAAATTTGAAACAGTTAAGACCCAAGTCCGCTAGAACCTTTATACATTCCAAGTCAACGTTGGGAGGAGGTTTTGATGGATTTTATCACAATTTTACCCAAGTTCGAAGGAAAGAGTGTCATGATGGTGGTAGTTGATATACTTACCAAGTATGCACACTTTTGTGCATTATCTCATCCATTTAAAGCTTTATAGTTGCTATTGAATTTATGGAAGCAATTCAAAACGTACATGGAAACCCAAATATTATTGTAAGTGCTAGAGATCCAATTTTCTCGAGAAATTTTCCGACAAAATTATTTTCTTGTCTGGGTACTCAGTTAACTTATAGCTCATCTTATCATGCTCAATCTGATCTGAAATTTGAGATAGTGGAAAAATTTTGGAAGGATATATTCGTTGATTTGTAACTGATAAGAAAACACAATGGGTCAAGTGGTTACCTCTCACTCAATGGTGGTATAACACTTCCTTCCATACTGCAGCAAAAATGAACCCATTTATGGCACTTTATGGATATCATCCACTATCCATCACATCATATTTAAGAGAAAATTATAAGGTTCAACCAATGGAAGATCACATCGAGCATCAACAACAAGTTCTCAAAATATTAAAGTATAACTTCACTTTGGCACAGAATCAAATGAAACAATAGGCAGATCAACATCGCAGTGAACGAATTTTTTATGTACGCGACTAGTTATTTTTATTAGCTACAACCATACAAAAAATTGTCCCTCAAGCAAGCTAATAAGGATGATAAATTATCACCAAAGTACTATGATCCTTACAAGGTGTTGTAAAAGATTGGTATTATGGCATACAAATTGGAGCTTCCTGCATCTTCTCAAGTGCACCCAATTTTCCATGTTTCATGCTTAAATAAGGTTATAGGTGACAAGATCCCAGTTCAAAAAATATTTCCAGAACTTGACAAGGAAGGGAAAATCATATTGGAACCTGAAGAAATCCTAGAAATAATAACTCGACAACTAAAAAATCAATCAATTTCAGAGTATCTCATTAAGTCGAAGAAATTACCCGCTGAAGATTCCACATGGGAGGATGAGAATTTTATACAGAAGCATCCTAAACTACTCAATCGTTGAGGACAACACTTTTTTGAAGGGGAGGGGCATTTTAGGTCCCTATAATACTAGTGTATCACCTTATTTGTAATATTCCAAAAATCTAGCCTTCAAGCTAAATGGAATATTAGAGTTGTTTTATCACTAGGTAGGTGAATAAATGGGTAGGGAGGCCCATTAACCTCTTTAGAAGGATCAATAACACTCCTAATGTGAAAGGAGGATGAATAAGTAGCTAATTTGAGCACTCTTGGGTGTGAACAGATATGGGATCATGTTGATTCAGTCAAATTTGACCAAGTCAACAAATCTATCTAGATACATTGAATCTCCTTGATGAACAACGCAGTTTTGGTGGAGGACAGCTTGCATGAGATTGATGGCACATATAGATGGGACCCAATGTGAAGAGGTTCATTTGCTATATATGGAGAGGATGGGAGCCTTTTTTATTCATGCTTTTGATATGATCATTTGATCTTGGTCTGTTTAGACTTGGCTTCCTCTTGTTGTTTAGCAGGGTTGCAGTGTTGTTTAGCATCGGGTGTTCCCGAGCGGGAATCCCATCTCTTCCTTTGAGAGGCCTCTTGGGAGAGCTTTGTACTGAAGTGCTCCACATCGAAGCTTGAGGCCAAGCACCATTCTCCAACCTCAACATTATTTCTGTAGTATAATATTGTTGTGTTGCAGGGTGTTGCAGTGGAGGTTTGATAACACCACTTCCGGGTATGTTTCTCAGTAGAGGGTACCTTTCTTCTCTTGAGAGATCATCTAGGAAGATTTATGGGCTCATTTCACATCTTGGCATCAGTCCAGACTATTCCTCATCTCCTACAACATAGTCCCTTGGAGGAACTACATCATTTTACATAGAGTTGCTATAGCAAGGTTTCAACCCTTGTTTTTGAGCTAGTTTCCTTGGAAAAGGGCCAACCCTTCTCCAAGAAAGCTAGAGGAAGGGATTATCATCCCTCTTTTGTATTATTCAGCTAGATTTCTATAATGTTTTAGTAATAATGCCTTTTTCAGATCTGAATATTCAGATCTTCACTTTTGTACATCAATCTTTCAAGAAACCCTTGCCAGGTCATCTTTATAATGTATTAAGGAGGCTAGATCTTCATATTCTTAGCATATTTTTCAATAAAAGTCCAGATCCATGATTATATATCATTATGTTGCATAAAACCTCATAAAATAACACTATAATTTTCTTCAATAAATTCTGCTTAGCTTAAGTCATGGGGATTGGCCATTTTTAAGATGATTTGAGGCCGGGAGGACTCTTTATCTTATCATAAGTGATTTGTTTCTATTCCTCTTTTGTATTTAAGGGCCTTAATACATATTTTAATGGAACCAAGCATTATTTCTCTCAGTTAAAATGTAAATCTCCAGAAATAACGTTTTCAAGGTCAAAATGTTGCATTTTCCCCACTCGAGAGGATGTAGAAGTGCTTCTTTTTGCTGTTGATTCATTCACTTGATGGCTATGTGTTTTTAAACACATTTTATGACTTAATTTCACCCTTCTACTCTAGTATTGTGCTTATGGATTGCTGCATTCCCATTTTGGGATATTGATGTGGTATCAAAGCATAGTCTTTGCTCAGCCTGTGGAACTCAGTCATGATGCTATCAAGAGAAGGAGAGATGAAAATAAAGAATAATCCATCATGTGGAGGAATAAAGGAGGAGAGGCTCTCAAATATTCTTCCAAAATCTATGCAGAGCATCAATGAAGATCTTAAGAAGATGAGAGAGGAGATGGAATCTCCAAAGAAGTTTGAATCTAGAGCCAGATCTAGATTGGCACATGATAGGTGTGATAATGCAGCTACACCTTATTATGCACAACGCAATAAAATGACCAGATCTACTATGAAATATATGAAAGAAGAGGAGATGCCAAGGAGGGAAACTCTTAGTAATTTTCTACAAGAGTATGAATCTCAAACTAAAAAGTTTAAAGATCATATCACTTTCCAAGAATTTTGCAAGATCAAGGTGGAGAGGAGTAAGCTACATGACATGGATAGATTTTCTCTATCTACCTTTGATGGATCCCCAACTTGTTCAGCCAAAGCTTGGGTGGAGGAGTTTCACACTTATTTGCAGCAGCACCAAGTTTTTAAAGATGAAGCCATCAGAGTTGCAGCGCTGCACTTTGAAGGTAAGGCCTATGCTTGGTGGATGTTTGAGAATTTTCATTGAAAAATGTCAATACTTATTATTTTTCAAATTTCACTAAGAGATTGGTAGAAATGTTTGATAAAAAACATGAAACAATCAAACCAAGACAAATGAGACTTTTGCATAAGTTGGAAGGACCTACAAACTCAAAACCACTTCAGAAAACAATTGAAGAAGCTCACATATTGCATTATACCTTGCTAGAGGCAATATCCTTGTTTCATAACCTTGGACAAGAGGGCATGAAGGTTCCTTTTGCAAAATAGGATCCTCTTATTGAGCAGTTACCTCCTATTAATATTGAAGAGGAAGAGAAGGATGGGGGTTACATCGCTGTCACATCTAGAGCATATCTAGTACCACATGCAGAGGAAGGAGGAGCACATGCTCCAACAGGAGGATTTGTTGTAGCATTGCAAGAATTTCCCTAGGATCTCACATATGGAGGTCAAGGCACAATCAATGGACAACATGATTGTGGAGCATTGCAGATGGAAGGAGGAGATAGGGAGGAAGGTCATCATTATTTGATGAGGAGCACGCACCCCTATCCATTTCAAAGAGCTAATGCAAGGAAGAGGCAGACTGATTTTCACCATGAGGGCAGGGGCGAAGTTACCCAACCCTATGTACATTCTACTCTTGACATTTATGTCTCACTACATGGAGGCATTCCACCTGGGAGGCCACCAGATCTGGAGTTGGTGAGAGGCATCTTGCCATTTGGTTCACCCCTCTTAGATTTCGAAGAGGTGAAAACTTTGGAGGAGTCTATTATAGCGCAGATATTTTGGGATAAACTGAAGGAGGAGGGGGACATCCTTCAATTTTCAGTATCACCCACTCTCACTACACATACTGCGCTGACGGAAGTTGTTGTAG
Organism: Pinus albicaulis; assembly: GCA_034641835.2. Lineage (NCBI taxonomy): Eukaryota > Viridiplantae > Streptophyta > Pinopsida > Pinales > Pinaceae > Pinus > Pinus albicaulis. The sequence goes on along the minus strand of CM076577.1, from coordinate 1,008,358,604 downwards.
TGATGGAGGATGGAACTTTCCACGTGAAAGGGGGCTACTCCATGGATTTGTAGAAATAGAGGGTACTTCCTTTGAGGAAGGGATCCTCCATACATTGGAGTATATGGAAGCCACTCATGCTTACATTGGCCAAGATTGGGAGATTCTTTTTGGATGAGAGCTTCTCATGGGAGGCCTACTTCCAAAGATCACTACTCCTTTTTTAGCATGAGAAACTGCATGATGGGCATGGTAGCAATTGGGAGGATGACTTTGGCATGAGAGATGTGAAAGGAAAAGATAGCAGCATGTGGGGAGCTTCACATTGGAGATAATCAACGATGTCTCTTAGGAGGATTGATCCATATTGGAGGTCTCAACTCTTGGTAGAGTACTCCAAGGATCTTGGTGCTTACATGATTCTTAATGACCCTCATGGAGATGATAGATATATGGTGGATGATGTGGTCATCTATTCTTATGGCAGAGTCTTCTTGACTAGAGGTTCTAAGCTCAAGAAGAAGCTGCTACATGCAGCACATGAGGAATTATTTTCCATGCAATTTGATGCAGATCTTTCCTTGGCAGAGCAGTTTATTTGGGAGGGCATCCAGCATGACATATTTCAGCATATGGAGAGTTGTATAGCCAGGATGGTGATAGAGAGGATGTCACAGCCACATCCCTACTCTTTGGAGGTGAGGGAGAATTTCTAGTTGAGCCATTTCAACTCAAGGTCCAAACTACATGGTGGAGAATGTATAATTCCACATTATGTTTAGTACTTCTCTAATTTATATGAGCAACATGTTGTACCAAGGAGGATTATCCCTTCTTGCATATTGTATGATGATGCACTTGAAGCCATTTGTAGCATTGAGATTGGATATCTTATTGGTGGTTTCTGGGGGAAGCCACATGATTTTTGGTGTGCACCATTGACACCACTTTGTAATTTCATGTTTCTGTTGGTGTCTCTGTAATTTAGTAGAGTGGAAAGACTAAATGCTGCAAAGCCTACATTTGAACCACTTTGGGATTCTAGGATCTAGCCCTCCTGAATCCAGAGAGGGATCTCTCTATAAGTGCAAAGATTGATTTATATTTTAAGGTTGTAGTATGATATTAGGCTAGTTATTAAGAACAAGGGTTTTAGTTTGTTTGGTTGGGTGTGATCTTTAATTGAGTGGAAATTCCTAAAAATGAAAGGGTTTTAGACGGGTGAAGGTGTGAATAATCAAAACAAGGTTCAGCTGATAGGATAGGTATGAAACATTACTTAATCCATTGGGCTATGGATTCATAAAAGGTTTTTAATTGTACAACAGTTTTCAAGAGCGGTCCATGGGGCAAGTCATCTATATCAAAAGATCCTTTAAATTAAATGATGGAGTGGAACATTAAAAGTGTTGTGAAAGTGGAAAAAGCCAATAATTTCAACAAGGATTTATCAACTTTCTATACAAGAAAAGCCTTTTTAAGTAATTGTTTGAAACTAGCCAAAGGACAGGGCTAAGCATAGAATTCTTATATTAAAGCTAACTTATTAGACAACAATCCAGTAATCTCACTAGACTACTTTCAGAAGGGATGAAAATAGATAAGAAAAAAAAAGTGCAGTTTAAGATCAGGTCAGATGCATTAAAATCAAAGCCTGCTTTTAGCATACTCTTAGGGAAACTTTCAAACAACCTTTAGAGAAAGAACTAGAAGTCAGGGCAAACCATAGACTTTCCTAGTTTAACTCTACTTAGCATGTAATGAAGAAATCATTCAAGAACAATGTTTAGAGTTTAGACAGTAAGACATGGGCTCACCAACATTCCTTGATTGTTTGGACTGTATTAAATCATTCTTAAATATACAATTGGAGGAAAACATAAAGATAAAGCTTATCAGTGAGAGTAGGGTACTTCTAAGAGTAAATCCTAGCTCTGTATTTGTTATTCTTTATTAGAGAAAAATGGACAATTTTATGGAATACATAAGAAGGAAAACAAGTACAAAGAGAGGTATATCACCAATGGTATAGACCAGGATCCCATGAATCATCTTGTATATTGATGTCAATCCATTTACATACTTCAAGTCCAATGTTTCAGTACAGCAACAACTTCTCTTCTCAGCCTAACTTCTTTGATTACAAATAGAGCTTCAACAACCTTTGAGAACTATTTACATGTAGAAAGTTTCGAGCAGCAAGTATTACATCAAATTCCAACAACCAACCACAACTCATCTTCTTCGGAAATATTTATAGAAGAAAGAGGAGCTGGAATGAAAGGATGAATAATTTTTCAATTAATACAAGTTTCAATGCTTCTATGTCTTTGAGGGGTTCAATAGAGAAGATTTCTGATATTTTCTCTGTATTAATTGGTTTTCATTAAGTATTTTAGCTACTTGGCAGATTTTGTTGACTTTAAAACTCTTTAGGCAGGCTGGCAATAACTCTGGTTGTCTTTAAACAAAATATCACTGACTAGGCAATAACTATGCCTTGTTTTGATTTATTGAGGCTGCAGGTGGCACTTTGGTAGCTGAAGAGGATATTTTTGGCCTTTGATGTGGCAGTCGAGGCCTCTTTACTGATATTTCTCTGTTTTTCCTTAAAACACCTTTAATTTTCTTTTAGTTCGTGTTTAGGCTTAATTAGCCTTGATCTTCGTCTTCGAGTCTTCATTCTTTAACACTATCTTAATCTCGTTAACATGTGGATTAAAAACCTTGATCTTCAGGTTTTAGGCATTAATCTCTTTATCATTGATTCTTCATTGCTGATACACTTTACTACTTTGTTTCAGTGGCACAGGTGGCTTTTTGTCAGTTGGAGGGTTTCATATAAGATCAGGGGTCGTGATCCACTAATAACCTGAATTTGGAAACCCACTGGTTCCTTTGACTCATTGATATAAGTCACAGAATCGTCATTCTGGAATGAACTTGTCACCTGTCTGTGACTGTGGAAATACACAGAGCCATACCATCAAACCCTGCAAAACACAAAAAACTAATTATAAAATCCCTGTGAATTGTGGTAAAACTATGTTCAGAGGCTTCAATGGAAATGATAGAAATGCTTGAGGATGAGGAAATGCAGCGGTGGAGGACAAAATCCTAGTACAAACATCTAACCAGGTGAAGATTTGAATTATGGTGGAAATTTGGGAAAAGGTGGTTTCGATAAAACCATTAATGGTTTTCGCGCAACATTTTGGAGGGGAAGCGGTATTACCTTTTTGAAAACGATTCCATTCATCGCTTGACATGTGGATTTTTAAAACCGCTTATATCGCACGGAAGTAGTGCACTACGAAGCGGGGCAAAACATTACGCGATATGGATCGTTGGCCGTCAGATGATCGTCGGGATATCGAACGGTGTAGATAAAACACGATGGGGGTTAAGATGTAGGGCGGCAAATGGAGTGGGGTCTATGGTGACGTAGATTTTGTTGCGTTATGGACGAGTTTAAATGGGTCATCGGGCTAAGTCCCGACCCTTGGATCTGATGATCGGGAAGTTGAGATTTAAAAAAGAAGGGGGGTTTTGAAAGGGGAAATGGACGTTAGATGAATGGGTGGAGGGAAAGGTGGCCCGATGGTCGTTGATCAGTGCAGATCGACGGTCCATATTCACTTAAAATTGAAATGTCGGGGAAACGAAAATAGAAGGAAATAAGGTTTCGGAAATGGGTTTTTATGTATTTAAGCGCCCGATTGTGGGGCTTTAGGTCATATGAAGAAAAAGGCTTAAAGGAAATAATCCCTCAAGGACCTAAGACTATATAGTGCAGAAGAGTGATTTTTAGGCCAAAAACAAAGGTTTTTGAGGCTAAGTAGGGGTTTCGATAGGTAAAAGGAGGAATTTTTAAACCAAATAAAGGGAAATATAAGGTTTAAAAAGGGGGGTTTGATGGTTTAGAGGTTAAAATGAAGTTCTTTATGGATAAAAATGGAGAATAAAATGGAGAAGTGTAATGATGAAAAAATGGAGTTTTTAAGCAGTCTTTTTGGTAAACAGCAAGTGCTTTAGGATTAATAGTGAAACAATAGTGAAGATTAACTCAAAGGGTAATTATCATCATAATACTTCAAGAACTCACAATTTGGACATGAATTGTTTCTTGAAGGCTAAAAAATATTTAGCCACCATTTGGTATGACAAATTTTTATAGGTGGCTAACAGTGGCTCCACATGGGGATGGCATCTTCTTGAAGGTGTCAAGAACTTCAGACAATTTTCTCTGAAAGCTGATTAGTGCCTTGCACTTTGATAATATTTTTCTTGTAATCAGCTACTAACAAAATGACATAGAACTTGATATATCAGCAGAATTTTTTTTCCCAAACAACTACCTACACAGCCTACTTCCTAACATTTTTTCTTCAGAAGGTGCACTTGGACTTGCAAATCTTTTCATCAATCATTTTATTCTTTTATTGAAAGCATTAAACTAGTCTAGGTCTACTCTTATTTCTCCATGGGTTCAGATTAAACAATTGAACTCATAAGTTTCTCTACCTAACTACTATCTGTCAGGATTAGGCTGTCTAACAGATCTTTATTCTCTAAATTCTAAAACAGGAAAATTTAAAAGCAGTCAATCCAGGATTAAGTAGTCTGACTTGCTGTGGCATATGGCATAAAAAAAAGCTGCACATAGACTGAAATTTGCAGAAAATTTAAAAGAAAAACAGTGAAGGATTAAGATCTGAAAATCAACAACATTCTTCATTATTTCTTCAGCTCTGATTTTGATTTTTTTTTAGTTGTCTTTATTTTTTTCTTTTTTGGTTCAAGTTTTAAGATTTTAGAACCAGTTCTTCATCAATTTCATAGGTTCAAGATTTGAGCTTGTTTGAACCTTTATTTTTCTGTCCTAATCTACCTTACTAATAAGCCAAGATTGTGTTGTTTGGAAAATCTGATTCACTAACCTATCAGCAGTAAATTTAAACTTATCCAATCATGATTTGACTGTATGATTGAATAGAAAGTGTTTCTTGTGGTAGTGGCATTTGAGTTTGCACACTTTCAGATTTTATTTCTCTTTTTGGTATGGGCCTGTACCTTGTTTTTATTTTCCCTCTTTTCTATTTTTATTGTTTTTGTATTTTTATTTTTCTAACTTTAAAAGCAGTGATAGATATTATATTTACAATGAGGGAAAATAAAAAAGCTTCAAACTAGTACAATTAAGAAAAATAATGTTTGAGTATCCTGCCATTGACAGGACCTCCAAAAATTTCAGTTCCATTCAATTCCTGCAAGAAATAAGCATTGTTACTAGCAGTAGAATGAATGAGATAAGGGCCTAGCCATAAGTTATCAAATTTTCCATGTTTGCCCTTATCTTTTCTCCTGGAATCCCACTTCAAAAAATTGTCTCCAATGTTGAAATCACTAGCCGTTGTCCTTTTATCAAACAACTTCTTGATGTTTTCTTGCTTATGTAGTGCTCTGCTGTAGACCTCCTCCCTGGTTTGTTGAATATGTATAGTCTGATGTATTCTCCTTTTTCATATCATTTTCTTCAGACTGTACTTCTTGGATCAACTTCATGACTAGCACTCCTAGACTGGTTGGAAAAATTGCATCTGCTCCATAAACTAGCTGATAGGGAGACATTCCAATTTATTTCTTAAGTGCTAATCTGTCAACCCATAGTGCATGTACTAGCTTTGTGTGCCATGATTTCTTATTGTCTTCCAGCAACTTCTTTATTATATTCACCAAACTCTTATTTGAGGATTCTACTAACCCATTACCTTGTCGGTAATAAGCAGTAGAATGGCCCAATGAAATTTTATACTTATGACAGAATTAAACCATCTTTTTGGATCCAAATGCAGAAGCATTGTCAATGATAATCTTCATAGGACAGCCAAATCTAGATAGGATATGATTTTCAAGAAATTTTATGATGACAGAGTCAGTGGCCTGCCTAGAAGGGATGGCTTCTATCCATTTGGTAAAATAGTATGTTGCAGTGAGGATCCATCTATGTTGGGCAGATGAGGCTGGATGGATTTCTCCAATGAAGTTTAGACCCCACTACTGAAAAGGAGCTTCAACAGTGATTGGATGCAAGGGTAAGGGAAGCAGTTTTCTTTTGCCTTCAAAGAGTTGGCATTTGTGACAGGCAATAATCATTTTGTGGACATCTTGAAATAGGGTGGGCCAATAGTAACCAACTCCAAGGATTTTATTGGCAGTTGTCTTCCAATAGAGGTGGCCCCCACATTCTCCTTCATGTAATTCATGCTTGATCTTATCTGCATCATTCTCAGGTAAACATTTAAGCAATAATCCACTAGCATTTTTCCAATATAGACATTTATCCAAAATGTCGTAATTAACAACTTTCAACTTTAAAAATCTTGCCTTCTTTTCAGACAAACTAGGAGGTGTATTTAAATTGAGCAAAACATATAAAATATCAGCATACCAAGATGAAAACAGAAAATGATCTTCAATAATGGGAGTTGACAACTCCTCCTGTTCATCTAATGCATCTAACATGTTTATATCAAAAGCTTCAAAATTAGACTCGGCCATTAATCTTGCTAGTCCTTGGCCTTTTATGAGCTTAGTGGGCTTGATTTCTAAATCATATTCAAGTATCACAACAATACACTTTCCTCTTTTGCCATCTGGATCCTGGGTTAAGATGTCTTTTACAACATAATTTGGCACAAATGAAATTATGTGGGAATGTAAAATGTAAACTCTGAAGTCCTTTAATGCTTTGACTAAGGCAAAGGCTTGTTTTTCCATAATATTGTACTTCAGAGGTGCATCTCTTAATGCCTTACTAAAGAATGCAATTGGATGCTCTTGTCCCTTCAAGTTTTTTTGTAATAGGACAACAGCCACTGTGTGTTCTGATGCAAATGAAAAAATGAAGAAATCCTTCGTAAAATCAGGACTAATGAAAACAAGCATTAAATAGTGTTTTGGTTAATGCTTTTTTTACCAGTTCAAATGATTTCTTTGCTTTTAAGGTCCATTTAACTCCTTCTTCCTTTTTCAGCATGTTTGTTATATTTCTAAGGAGTTTAGCTAGATTGGGTATGAAACTTCTCAAGAAATTAATCTTCCCAATGAAATATTGAAGTTCCTTGATGTTTCTAGGATGGTTGATTTGCAATATACCATCAATCCTCTTTGGGTCTATCTTTATCTCTTCTTCTAATATGATGTGTCCAAGTAGTTTGGCTTCTTGGAGACCAAACATTGTCTTCTTTGGATTTAAAGATAGTCCATATTTCCTGCATTTCTCAAAGGCTTTTCTCAAGTGTTCTAGGTGTTCTTCATCTGTTTTGGAAAAAACAGTGATATCATCAAGGTAAATAATGATGAATAAGCCTAATTCTTCTGAGAATGCAATATCCATGGCTCTCTGAAATGTAGCACTAGCATTCATTAAACCAAAGGGAATTTTCACATATATGAAAGTACCCCAAGGTGTAGTAAAGGTTGTTTTGAGTTGATCACCAGGATGTACCAGAATTTGATTGTAACTTGAGAAGCCATCTAGCAAAGAAATTTTTCTAGAACCAACTACCTTCTGTAAAATGTGATCCATCTTGGGTAAAGGGTAGTTGTCCTTTAATGAGGCTCTGTTTAAGTTCCTAAAATCAATATAAAGCCTTATTTATCTTGTTTTCTTCCTAGCTGACACAAGATTAGATATCCAATCTGAGTATCTAACAGGGACAATAATTCCAGCATCATACATTTTCTTAATTTCTTTCTCAACCAGGGGTAATTGAACAGGGTTTATTTTGCGCAATTTTTGTCTATAGGGCTTCTGGTTTTCCTTGAGGGGTATCTTATGCTGAATTATCTCTATGTCATATGATTTTAGATCCTCATAGATCCATGCAAAAACATCAGAAAATTCTCTAAACAACTCAATATATTTTAGTTTGATGTGAGCTGGCAACGTTTTAGACAGCTTAATCATTTTTGGCTTCAGTTCACTGCCTATGTTACATTATTCTACTTCAGTTTCAACAGGTTCCAGTTTTGGTTTTTGGAAACATCATTAAAATCAAATAATTCTTCTAATGGGACCAGTCCTTCTGGCAAGGTTTGCTAGATTGCAACATTTCTAAGTCTTCTTTTTCTAAATCTACACTAATTTCTGTTGTATGTTCAAGTTTATTAGATAACAGATTTATCTCAGCAATCTCTGGAGACTTTACTTCTTCATCATGTGGGTTTTCTTCAATAGGATAGTCTTGGTCATACTCTGAATCTGAACTTGGTATCTCAAATTCATTTCTGGACTGTAGGAATTCTTCTATTTTTTTATCTCCCTCAAACACCTGCCAGTATTTTTCATTGTCAGGGACAGTTGGTCTGTATTTTTCTTGAATTGTGTGTTGTTTTTTTTCATGAGGCCTTTTACAAGTACTAGCAGAAATGGCCAGTGCATTGGCCAGCATGGTTTGGTTTCTAGGGACAAATGTAAGTTCATACTCATCAAAAGTTTTGAGTAAATCCAGGGTATCATTCCTATAGGCTCTCATTCTGGGATTTTTTGCAGTGTATTCCCCATTAATTTTCCTAATTATTAGTTCATAATCTCCATGAACAATTATCCTTCTAGCTCCTAATTTTTTCAATAAATGCAAGCCTAGAAGGAGTGTCTCATATTCAGCTATGTTATTACTACATTGAAAATTCAATTTGTATGAGTGTCCTTCAGCATGATTTTTCATTTTATTATGAAGCCACACTCCTGCACCTGAACTATTCTTACTGTGAGAACCATCAAAACTCATACTCCAAAGAGGACTAGTTTCAAATTTACTCGTTTGACTACCTTCCTCTTCATCTTGTGTGCTTTTAGATTGTTCTTGTAAGCCAGTACTATGTTGAATTTGGTTTAGTTACTCATGTTCTTCATTATGTTCAGGACTCTTCTCTAGACTATCAAAGTTGACAATCAATGGATGACTGTTTTGTAGCTCTAGACCTGTGATTAGTTTGTTGTAATTTTATGATTTGGCAAACTATCATGATACCTTTGTCTTGTCTTCCTCCCTTTCTATGTCTGCCACTATGTTACAGTGAGGAGTGGCCACTAAGTCAGTTAAGGTTTCTTGCTCATTAAATGTTTCATGATTGAAGAGAATAAATGAGTCAAGGCTTGTATGCACAGAATAGAGAGGAGATTTTTCTAGTCTCTCTTGGCTACAGACCATGTATTGCATGTGAGATTCCCTATAAAGTATTCTAGTTTTATTGAAAATAGGGATGGTAGCATATGTCCTATCCATTTTCATTGTTCCTTGTAACTTAGCTCCCTACGATCTTAATAAAAGCATACCATACTTGGGGGGTACATCAGCCACTACAATATTCATCACTAAACACTTTGCTAGAATTTGTGCTAAGTTCACACAAAGGTATTTGATCAAACCTAAACATTTCACTCTACTGGAGTCAAAGGAGTATAGATATTTGTATGGTCTGGTGATTTCAAGGCCTAGAGTCTCCATTACTGCTTTGGGCATTAAGTTGTGAGAGGCCCCTGAATCATGCATAGCATTTTGTAAAATTTTGTCATGAATTTTCAAACTAACATAAAAAGGAGGAACTGGCCCTTCTTGGTATCTACCTTCAATCTTAGGACCAAATAAGAGCTCTGGTTGATCATCATTGAGGTTGACAGTGTCATTATTTTCTCCTATGTTGAAGGCTTTCAAAATTTGTGATCTATAGACATCTTGGGTGACTAATTCAGTGAGGGGAACAGAGATTTTAATCTTGGCAATTTCCTGTTCCAAACTAAAAGGCATCTGATTTTTTACAATGTTTGTTTCAGCCTTGTTAATCACCACTCTATCAGCAAAATCAGCTTGCTAATTTCCTCTACTTACATTGGTCAAAATTGTTTTGATAGGAGCATTAGCTGAAGTACCAACGCTGCTAAGGTTTGCACTCTGTTTTCCATTAATCTGAGTGCCTTTCTCTTTGGTTTGATCAGAATTTACAACAATTGTTTTATCTTTTTGTTTTGTAACTTGGGTTTGCTCATAGGGCTGTTTTTTGCAGAATTTTCAAAGGTCTTGGTCTTGGGAGCTTCCTAATTCTTTTTACTCCTAATTTCATATTCTTTTGGAGTCTCTATGATGACATTTTCCAGCTCTTGATAGTAATTTTCATATTTCGTTCTTCCACCATCATAGGGTGTATATAAGCCTTGTTTCCTATTAATAGGGACATCAAAGTGGTTACTACCTACTCCCAGCATGTTTATGTCATCTTACTCTATTTGTTCAACTGTTTCTTCAACCTCACTTACATAGTTTTGATGAAAAGGAGGTATAATCTCCTGATCAGAGTCTCTTGGTCTATTTTGAGGTTGGTTTTTCCTGAAATACTGATTTTGATTTTGAGATTAATTTCTGTTTTGGGGAGCTGATTGGTTTTCTCTAGATTGTTCTCTCTCAAGTATGCTCATCTTATTCATCATTTCCTCCCTCATTCTTTCCATTTTTTAGCTAGATGTGGAGGGTGCAGATTCCTCCCTAAATGATACTTTCTTCTCATTCCTCATCCTCACTCTTTTCTCGATCAAATTTACTTCCACAACAAGAGCTCCCTTTTGCATGTCTTCCAGGGTTATGGGATCTCTTTCCCTTAGTTGATAGGCCATTTCAGGATCAAATCCTTTAGGAAATTTGGCCAAGGTTGAGCCTTGTGGAGGTTTCAAATCTCTGGGCAGGGCATTATAAATGCTATTAAACCTAGTGCAATAATTTTGAACACTTTCCCCAATGTTTCTTTTGAGGTTGCTGTAATCTGAAAGTATTTGGAGAGGGTTTTTTCTAACTTCCCACTTGTTTAAGAATGACTGATGAAGGGCTTGGAGGTCAGTAATACTATTAGGGGTTAATCCTTTGAACCATTTTCTTTCTTCTTCCCCTAGACTCTGAGCAAACAATCTGAGTTTGACAGTTTCATCATCAACCTCATTTCTATCAAAATAGTCATTCATCTTGTCCACATGTTGTGAAGCAGTAGTAGCACCACTGGCATCATATAATGGTATCTTGGACTGATAGTCTTGTGGCAGATTGACTAAAGGTAAAGGAAGGACTATGGGAGTATACCATATTGCCATGATATGAGGTTGTAGGAAAAATGGGGGGCTTACAGGTGGAGGATGTGAGATGGGAAAGGTTGATGGAATGGGGTGATTTGAACAGTGGGTGTATGGATAACAGAAGTGGATGAACCAATAAGAGGCTGTTGGGAAGATCTAGGATGAGAAAAACCAAAATTATGTAGGAAATGTAAATCAGGTGGGATAATTTCTCTGCTACCAGGATGTTCACCTTTATCTTAGGATGAAGGTGGAGACTCAAAATCTATCAGATCTATATCATCAAGTGACCTAGTTCTGAATGGGTTTCTTAAGTCAGCTTTTGAATCTTGTAGAGTTGTATGGTTTTCAAGAACAGAATTAGCTCTATGGACTGGCCTGACAACAGTTGAAGTTTGAGCCTTAGGATACTTCCTAAGTATTCTTTCAGGATTATCAACTATCTCAGGAGGGTTTGGGTTAGGATATGATCTAGTATGAACTCTTCTAGAAGCCACTATGTTGTGTTTTAGACCCACTATTTAGAAACGTTTAGCCAAATATGACAATATTTAAGAGGCAAACTAGTCTATTACAAAGAAAACTTAATCCTCAAAGTTTCTTTACTGAGTTTAAATGATGTTATGATAAAGGGTTTCCTAGTGGAGTCTTTTGGAAAACCAAGGAAAATTAGCAGGCCTACTGATGTTCAATGGAGTCACTAGGTGAAGGATTTTACTTGATTTCAGGGCTTGAAAGTTGTTCACCATCAACAATCAAAACCACTCTAGGCAGACACTTGGTTCATTTGTTAAAAATGGGATTATCTGAGTTGTGAAGTTATCTATTACTTCAGAAATTCCCCAGTATGGTCGCCAAAAATGTTGGTGTCTCTGTATTTAGTAGAGTGGCAAGACTAAATACTGCAGAGCCTACATTTGAACCACATTGGGATTCTAGGATCTAGCTCTCCTGAATCCAGAGAGGGATCTCTCTATAAGTGCAAAGATTGATTTATCTTTTAAGGTTTTAGTATGATATTAGGCTAGTTATTAAGAAAAAGGGTTTTTGCTTGTTTGGTTGGGTGTGATCTTTAATTGAGTGGAAAGTCCTGAAAATGAAAGGGTTTTAGAGGGGTGAAGGTGTGAATAATCAAAACAAGGTTCAGCTGATAGGATAGGTATGAAACAACACTTAATCCATTGGGCTATGGAGTCATAAAAAGTTTTTAATTGTACAACAGTTTTCAAGAGTGGTCCATGGGGCAAGTCATCTATATCAAAAGATCTTTTAGATTAAATGATGGAGTGGAACATTAAAAGTGTTGTGAAAGTGGAAAAAGCCAATAATTTCAACAAGGATTTATCAACTTTCCATACAAGAAAAGCCTTTTTAAGTAACTGTTTGAAACCAACCAAATGATAGGGCTAACCATAGACTTGTTTGGACAAGATTGTATTAAGGCTAACTTATCAGACAACAATCCAGTAATCTCACTAGACTACTTTCAGAAGGGATGAAAACAGATAAGGCAAAAAAAGTGCAGCTTAAGATCAGGTCAGATGCATTAAAATCAAAGCCTGCTTTTAGCATACTCTTAGGGAAACTTTCAAACAACCTTTGGAGAAAGAACTAGAAGACAGGGAAAACCATAGACTTTCCTAGTTTAACTCTACTTAGCATGTAATGAAGAAATCATTCAAGAACAATGTTTAGAGTTTAGACAGTAAGACATGGGCTCACCAACATTCCTTGACTATTTGGACTATATTAAATCATTCTTAAATACACAATTGGAGGAAAACATAAAGATAAAGCTTATCAGTGAGAGTAGGGTACTTCTAAGAGTAAATCGTAGCTCTATATTTGCTATTCTTTATCAGAGAAAAATGGAAAATTTTATGGAAAACATAAGAAGGAACACAAGTACAATGAGAGGTACATCACCAATGGTATAGACTAGGATCCCATGAATCAGCTTGTATATTGATGTCAATCCATTTATATACTTCAAGTCCAATGTTTCAGTACAGAAACAACTTCTCTTCTCAGCCTACCTTCTTTGATTACAAACAGAGCTTCAATAGCCTCTAAGAACTATTTACATGCAGAAAGTTTCAAGCAGAAAGTATTACATCAAAGTCCAACAACCAACCACAACTCATCTTCTTCAGAAATATTTATAGAAGAAAGAGGAGGTGGAATGAAAGGATGAATAATTTGTCAATTAATACAAGTTTTAATGCTTCTCTGTATTTGAGGGGTTCAATAGAGAATATTTATGATATTTTCTCTGTATTAATTGGTTTTCATTAATTATTGTAGCTACTTGGTAGATTTTGTTGACTTTAAAACTCTTTAGGCAGGCTGGCAATAACTCTGGTTGTCTTTAAACAAAATATCACTGACTGGGAAATAACTATGCCTTCTTTTGATTTATTGAGAATACTGTTGTAAATGTTGTCATTGATGGCAAAGGAGATGACAAAGGAGGAGCACCTGAAACATCAGCCAAGGAGCAGAGGAAGCAAAAAGAAAGGCATCAGAGGCAGCATAGAAGGAACAAAGGCAGCAGGAGATAGATGAGGTGGTGCTGCAGAGAAGTGAGGAGAGTAGAAGGGGGTCATTTAATAGAAGAACTGGAGAGACAAAGCAGTGAAGATTGGAAGGGCCTGAAGGAGCTTAATACAGGGGTTTAATACAGTTTTCAGATGAATTATTGAGAAATTATTCATTAATTGAGTTTGTATGGCATAGAATTTCATTGAAGACTACAACCCTGTGGTAAGACTTAATATGTGTGAAAGGAAGGTTGATCCAAAGGGACAGCGTTCCACAGAAGTGCCGAAAAAGTTTGAATCAAATTGGTTAAACATAATGTGGGTTTGAATTTCTTTCAGTATGTAAGGGCGAGAATCTGAGATTGAGGAATTCGTAAGAGTTGTGAGGTTTGGGGATAGCTCCTTGAGATATCATTGCAGATATCATATGGAGGAATGACGAATGGACTCGATGGGCGATCGAATGGTGGAGTGATAGGGTGAGACAAGAATAAAACAAAATAGAAAGGAAGCCTCATGAATGGTGTGGACCAGAAGTAATTCAAGAGCAAATTCGTGAATTGGATTGGTTCAGTGCACAATCGTAGGCGGAGTTAATTACAATAAAATGTTGAAGCGTTGAACGGAACCCTGAGCCAAAAGGGAGCGGAACCTTATGAAGCAACAGTGAAGGCAAGTTAAAATAACTCTCGAGCTTGAGAGGTTATGTAAATGTATATATACATTAATTTTGGGTTTTAGTCTGAGTGAAGGACTTAATACTATGTTGACTGAAGACATGCCTGTGTAGGGTGGGACCCCCCCCATACATAAAATTCTGAGAATCGTTACCCAAGCTGGAGGATACATAAAGGTGGAAGCGGAATCTTATATATATGTAGTGCGTTACATATATTGCGCCTTATACACAAAGGTACAAAGCATATATATATATATATATATATATATAAATTTATATGGAGCGCTTGATGGACAAGGGACCAAAGGTATAATACAAGGCATATGTTTCATATTATTGAGCCCGAGATCAAAAGAACCAAAGGTAACAAAGCCTTATATGGTGGGACCCTTTCCCAATCGCATCGGAAAATTGACAGCGGAACAGGTTAATAATAGGTTGCAATTGTGATTCAGTTTCGGACCCGATGGGGGTATAAACTGTGACTTTATAGGTTTGAGTTCCGGTCTAATCGCATCAGCACATTTAAATGAACAGTGATCAATCGCATTAAAGTAAAAGCAGGACATCGGAACATAATACTGAGAGTTGCGATTGCGATTAATCGCATCGGAACTATCACAATCAGAAGTATTTATAAGCGATTCATCGCATCGGGAATAAGAAAAGTTCGGCAAGTGGGCCCGAGGTTTATAAGTTTAATGGGTGTTGATGAAGTCTAAGGCTTACCGACTGTTTTGTAAGAATTTCAATGTAAACAGTGTTTCATCGCATCGGAGAAGGATCAGGGCATCGGAACATGAAAATGCAAGTTGCGATTGCGATTAATCGCAATCGGAAGAACTCGAAAAGCGATTCATCGCATCGGCACAGAGAAATGTCCAGTAATTTATTGCATCAGAGGTAAAAGAGTATTGACAAATTGAAAGTTTTGATTGTGACTTAGCAATTGGATGAGATCCATTAGATTCACTAAGGGATGGATGGCGGAGATGATTCGACTGACTATATGGTGGGCCTTTGCTAATCGCATTGGCGGAAATTAAAAGACCAAATCGCAGGAGTATTCTGAATGTTGCGATTGCGATTGAAATAAACGAGCAGAGTATAGCTGGCATGTGGGGTCCATCCAAAATATAAGACTAAGAACAGGTTTTCTCCAAGTTAATTAATCCAAAGTTTAAGAGGAAAGGAAAGCACCGCGGCAAATATATGTATACACAAAACGATGCATGCACATTTCTAATATGTGGACAGTAATGCATCACATCGAAAGATAGAACAAGTTCAGCGAGTGGGCCCGTAAGGGCATTCTAAGTATTAAAACATTTTATTGTTTGTATAATGATGAGAGTTGAATTGAACAGTTACTTGTATGCAGTAGTTACACCACGACAGAGGAAAAAAGAGCAAGCAGAGCTGAAAAAGACAGACACAGTCAAAGAAAAGACAAATGTGTAGCGAGCCAAGAGGCTGAATGAGTGAGCTGGAGTTTTCATTGTAACTGAATGTAAATGATTTTGATTTTTATTGTTTGTGATGCATTGGCAAGTCTCCGGAAGAGAAAAAATATCCCACTGTAATGATAAATTGGTACCTACAGTTATATTTTCTGAATGAGTGGATAAAAGAGATGAGAAGGTAGAAGGAAAAGAGACATGGCTGTCCATTTCGAATTCCCAGTAGAATACAAATAGCCATGAAGCTATTTTGTATAAAACAGGGTAATATCCAAGGGGAGAAGGTTATGAAAACAGAGTGAGAGAAGAAGAGAGTGTGCAGCAGAATTGAAGAGAGTTGAAGAAAATAAGAAAGTTGCAAGAGGTTAGAGAGAGTGAGTATAGAGAATGCAGAGTATGGAATTGAGGCAGAGAAGATAAGAAGAAGGAGGAGGAGAACGAGATGCCGTGAAAAGTCAGAGAATGCAGAAATGAAGTAGTGAGGCAGAGTAGAAGCAGGAGCTGAGCATAGAAGAAGGAGAAGTTGATAGTGAATCTGAGAAGATGCAAAAATGATATAAGGATAGATATGAGGACTTTTGAACAGCAGAAGAGAAGGTACAGAACAGAGCTGATATCCAAGGTAAATCAGCAAGTTTTTTTCTTTTGAAGGAGTAAGGAAGTTGAACCTTCCCTATCAAGTTGTATCTTGATAGATGTCAGTTGTAGCTGACTGAGGTAGGAGCCTCCTGTAGGTTGGTGCCTGCATAAAATATATGGGAGTTGGTGCTTCCACATCAAGTTGTAGCTTGATAAAATGTCAGTTGTAGCTAACTGAGGTTGGAGCCTCCTGTAGGTTGGTGCCTGCAGAAAATTGATGGGAGTTGGAGCTTCCTTGCAAGTTGTAGCTTGCAGAATTGAGGTTGGAGCCTCCTATAGGTTGGTGCCTATAGAAAATCAGTGGTGAGAGGGAGTTGGAGCTTGCCTTTGCATCACAACAATAATAAGATGTGGTTTTCTCCCTTTATGGGTTTCCACTTATATCTGGTGTCTTTGTGCATGATGTTTATGTGTTGATCTGGTTTATATCATCTGCTTAATACTTGCTACTCTCATATTAAGTCTACTGTTACATTATATTAATGCTTGCTGCTCACATTCTAAGATTACTCACATGTTAATTTGAACATGAAATGAAGGTGTAAACAAGTGTTAATGAAAAAGTTTTAAAAGTCCATGAATGTGTTAAACTGATTCATCCCCCCCTCTCAGTTTAACTAAGGGTTCAACAGCTACAGGTGGCACTTTGGTAGCTGAAGATGATATTTTTGGCCTCTGATGTGGTAGTAGAGGCCTCTTTACTAATATTTCTCTGTTTTTCCTTAAAACACCTTTAATTTTCTTTTGGTCTGTGTTTAGGCTTAATTAGCCTTGATCTTCATCTTCGGGTCTTCATTCTTTAACACTGTCTTAATCTCGTTAACCTATTGATTAAAAACCCTGATCTTTAGGTTTTAGACATTAATCTCTTTATCGTTGATTCTTCATTGCTGATACACTTTACTACTTTGTTTCAATGGCAGAGGTGGCTTTCTGTTAGTTGGAGGGTTTCATCTAAGATCAGGGGTCGCGATCCACTGATAACCTGAATTTGGAAACCCGCTGGTTCCTTTTACTCGTTGATATAAGTCACAGAATCATCATTCTGGATTGAACTAGTCACCTATCTGTGACTGTGGAAATACACAGGTCCATACCATCAAACCTTGCAAAACACAAAAAACTAATTATAAAATCCCTGCGAATTGTGGTAAAAATGCATTCAGAGGTTTCGATGGAAATGATAGAGATGCTTGAGGACGAGGACATGCAGCGGTGGAGGAAAAAATCCTGGCAGAAACAGCTAACCAAGTGATGATTTGAATTATGGCGTGTATTTGGGGAAAGGTGGTTTCGGGAAAACCATTAATGGTTTTCGCACAACATTTGGGGGGGGGGAGGCGGTATTACCTTTTTAAACGCGATTACATTCATCGCTTTACACGTGGATTTTTAAAACGGCTTATATTGCACGGAAGTAGTGCACTACAAAGCGGGGCAAAAAATTACGTGATATGGATCGCTGGTCGTCGGATGATCGTCAGGAAATCGAATGGCGTGGATAAAACACGATGGGGGGTAAGATGCAGGGCGAAAAATGGAGTGGGGTCTACGGTGATGTAGATTTTGTCGCATTATGGATGGGTTTAAATGGGTCATCGGGTTAAGTTCCGCCCGTTGGATCTGATGATCGGGCGGTTGAGATTTAATAAGGAAGCGGGGGTTTTGAAAGGGAAAAGGGACGTTAGATGAATGGGTGGAGGGAAAGGTGGCCCGATGGCCGTTGATCAGTGCAGATTGACGGTCCATATTCACTTAAAATTGAAATGTTGAGGAAACGAAAATAGAAGGAAATAAGGTTTTGAAAATGGGTTTTTATGTTTTTAAGCGCCCGATTGCGGGGCTTTAGGTCATATGAAGAAAAATGCTTAAAGGAAATAATCCCTCAGGGGCCTAAGACCTATATAGTGCAGAAGAGTGATTTTTAGGCCAAAAACAAAGGTTTTTGAGGCTAAGTAAGGGTTCCGATAGGTAAAAGGAGGAATTTTTAAACCAAATAAAGGGAAATATAATGTTTAAAAAGGGGGGTTTTGATGATTTAGAGGTTAAAATGAAGGTCTTTATGGATAAAAATGGAGAATAAAATGGAGAAGTGTAATGATGAAAAAATGGAGTTTTTAAGCAGTCTTTTTGGTAAACAGCAGGTACTTTAGGATTAATAGTGAAACAGTAGTGAAGATTAACTCAAAGGGTAATTATCATCATAAGACTTCAAGAACTCACAATTTGGACATTAATTGTTTCTTGAAGGCTAAAAAATATTTAGCCACCATTTGGTATGACAAAGTTTTATAGGTGGCTAACATTTTCTATCTTGTAAAATGATTGTGGCAGCAAACAAGTGGCTAGAAAAGAACTTGTTATTGTTTGATTTGATGCAAGAAAAGGATGCATTGTGCTGGTTCCATGTGTGGGACCTTGATCCACTCTCTGGTTGTCATATGACAACTTGTTTCTATTAGTTTTTGCTTCCATGTATTGTTGATATTTTTATGTTCATGGGGAGATTTTTTTAGGGAGTGAGATATGAATTGGAGATGCCCATTGGGAGTATGATTCTCCCTAATTTGAATGATGCATGTTTCGGGAGAAGCAATGGGCAGCCCATGATTGCCAAATTACATCTCTTTTCTTCATGTGGGAGGAGCCATTTGAAGAACTTGAGTTTTTGGAGGAGGCACTTCATGGCTTATTTGTTTGGTGGGGTAGCTTGGGCCACTCTTAGAGGCCATGAAATTTCAGCCCAAGATCAGCAGCAGCCCCATACTCACCATAAATGGAGAGAGAAACCACTTGGATGGGAGGATCCAATCTCTGCATACAGCCCCAACACATTGTATGAACCGGGGGTTGAGGATCTTTTTGAGCTAAGTAGATTGGCTCATTTTATTTGGATGATACCATGGGTGTGGGAGTCACTCATTGGGAATAATATTCCCAATGTTTTTCATCACTCCTACCTTGAAGATTTCGTTGGACAGCAAGGATGTTTCCACTTACACCTTCCACCTTTCTATGACGTGAGCCATATCGTTTTGCATGCTTGGGAGGAAACATTGGAGGGCAGATTTGTACAAATCATTTTGAGCAGTGGTGGGGAATTTTGATGAGGAGGCCACAAGAAGAGGGGGGAAGAAATTTTTCTCTCCATATATATTTTCTTGAGGATACAATTTTTTTTGGAGGGGAGGACTGTAATATTCCAAAAATTTAGCCTTCAAGCTAAATGAAATATTAGAGTTGTTTTATCACTAGGTAGGTGAATAAATGGGTAGGGAGGCCCATTAACCTCTTTAGAAGGATAAATAACACTCCTATTGTGAAAGGAGGACGAATAAGTAGCTAATTTGAGCACTCTTGGGTGTGAATAGAGATGGGATCATATTGATTCAGTCAAATTTGACCAAGTCAACAAAGTTGTCTAGATACATTGAATCTCCTTGATGAACAACGCAGTTTTGGTGGAGGACAACTTGCATGAGCTTGATGGAACATATGGATGGAACCCAATGTGAAGAGGTTCACTTGATATATATGGAGAGGATGGTAGCCTTTGTTATTCATGATTTTGATATGATCATTTGATCTTGATCTGTTTAGACTTGGCTTCCTCTTGCTTTTTAGCAGGGTTGCAGTGTTGTTTAACACCGGGTGTTCCCGAGCGGGAATCCCACCTCTTCCCTTGAGAGGCCTCTTGGGAGAGCTTTGTAATGAATTTCTCCACATCCATGCTTGAGGCTAAGCACCATTCTCTAGCCTCAGCTTTATTTCTGTAGCAGAATATTGCTGTGTTGCAGGGTTGTTCTGTGGAGGTTTGATAACACCACTTCCGGGTCTATTTCTCAGTAGAGGGTGCCTTCCTTCTCTTGAGAGATCAACTAGGAAGATTTATGGGCTAATTTCACATATTTGCAGTAGGCCAGACTATTCCTCATCTCCTATAACTAAATCCCTTTCAGGAACTACGTTATTTTTCATAGAGTTGCTGCAACAAATTTTCAGCCCTTGTTTTTGAGCTAGTTTCCTTGGAAAAGGGCCAACCCTTCTCCCGGAAAGCTAGAGGAAGGTATTATCATCCCTCTTTTGTATTATTCAGCTGTATTTCTGTAATTTTTCAGTAATACTGTGTTTTTCAGAGCTGAATATTCAGATCTGCACTTTTTTACATCAAGATTTCAAAAAACCCTTCTCGGGTCATCTTTATAATGTATTAACAAGGCTAGATCTTCATTTTCTTAGCATATTGCTAAATAAAAATCTAGATCCATGATTATCTATCATTATGTTGCATAAACCGTCATAAAATATCACTATCATTTGCTTCATTAAATTCTACATAGCTTAAGTCATGGGGATTGGCCATTTTTAAGCTGATTTGAGGCCGGAGGTCTGTTTAACTTATCATAAGTGATTTTTTTCTGTTACTATTTTGTATTTGAGGGCCTTAATACATATTCTAAGGGAAAAAAGTATTATTTATCTCAGTTAAAACGTAAATCTCCAGAAATAATGTTTTTAGGGTCAAAATGCTGCATTTTCCCCACTCGGGAGGATGTAGAAGTGGTTCTTTTTGCTGCTGATTCATTCATTCATGGATATGTGTTTTTCAACACATTTTATGACTTAATTTCACCCTGATACTCTATTATTGTTCTTATGCACTGCTACATTCCCATTTTTGGATATTTCATTATTGTTATTGGTAATGTAGCCCCCTTATTATTATTATTTTGCCCATTTAATCCCCATATTGTTATTATTGTGCCACATAGAAGCTCACTATTTTTATTTTTATGTCCTTACATTATGTCAGATATGATTATATTGTCACCCTGTAGACTCCTACATAAAGAAAGGAGATTTTGTCATTTGAATCATCCAAGAATTCTTTATTTATGTAATGTAAAGGAGGTTTCCCCTCAATGGAATTAATAATACATGCTAGGTGGGAGAGTGCATGGCCATCATCCTAGAAAGCTCTCGCAGATGAGGATGTGGCCATAACCCCTCCCCATTTTCATTAACAAGTGATCATGAAGTTGCATAGAGGATTGTTTGGTGTCACGTCCATTTGGTGTTAGACGCTTATAGAACTAGTATTAGTTTAATGGTTGCAACTGATTTGAAATTAATATTAGTTATGATATTGGGGTATTTATTTCTAAATCCATCAATGGTTTTATTTTTAGCCTACATGCCTCTGCATAACACTCATAATTTTTAGGTGTGGCCATTTTCTCTAAGAACCATTCATAATTTGCATGAGGCAGATGTTAATTCAACCTACAGGCCATTATAATGTGGTTAATTATTAGCATTCATGGGTTATTTTTCTTCAACTACAAGAATTCCATAGGAGGTTACCTCTAGGGATAATAATTTAACTCTGTATAGTGGATAATTTTCTACTCTTTGTTGTTTCCTTTATTTATGGTTTTCTATCCCAATGCATCCCCTGGGAATTGGTTACATTGTTTTCTATTTTATATTTTATCATTTCAACTCTAAACTCATCACTTAGAATATTACAGTCTAGCTTGGCTAGGTTTATCCTTCTCTTTGGATATATTTTTCAAGTCAAGAATGAATTTTCTCCTTTAAGTTCTTCATTGAATACATCCTTCAGAAAATGCCTCGTCTCCTAAGTTCCTCTCCTCCTTGGATTTCACTACCCTTCACTTCCATCTCTTGAGAAAATGCTCATATTTTAGGAATTTTGTGTTATCATTGATTCAAGCTTACAACGCATCATCGATGCACTCAAAACCGATGAGAAATGGGACAATATATAAAAAATTATTATTTTAAGCCCAATAGAAAGCTTAAACTTCAACACCTTTGTATTGCATCGACACTCACTAAATATTCATGACAAAATAATGGCAGTGAAACATAACATTGTAGGAAAGAAAATATGTTTGATACACATCAAAGTGGTTTGAGAGGTAGCATATTGGCTTCTTAACACAACACACACCAGAGGAAGATATTACTAATACATGTATATTGTTGATATCTACTAGAATTTGAAATTTCTATTGGGTGGCATATTGTTGGTTCAAATGAGGCCAATGAGGAATTATTCCTCATGTTGGATGAGTTACAACTTTCCATGAAGAACCTTGTTATGAAACTAGCTCAAAAATAGAACAAAAAAGAGATCAACGCCTTAGAAATAAGCCACTTCAAGGTTTCAACCTCCAATACATTACATAAATGAACAATTCTTGGATAATACAAAAGACCAAAACCTCCTTCTATAATAGGAGTCCATGGGGAAACAATATAATCCTAGCTGACCTAACAATAATAATGTAAGGGCACAATAATAACAATATTTGGGTTACAGGGGTACAACAATAACAATAAGGGGGCTACACTAATAACAAATAAGGGACTAAACTAGTAATATAGTGACCTAACATGCCCCTCTCCTTCAAAAAAGTGGTGTCCTCAATGCTTGACTAGATCTGGGTGCTTTTGTATTAAACTCTCATCCTCCCATGTAGAATATTCAGTGGGTAAGTTCTTCCACTTGATGAGATACTCTGAAATTGATCGATTTTGTAGCTGTCAAGTTCTTTTTTCCGTGACTGCTTCAGGTTCCAATATGATTTTTCCTTCCTCATCAATTTTTGGCAATATTGTTTGAACTGGAAGATTTTCACCTATAACCTTCTTTAAGCATGAAACATGGAAAACTGGATGCACTCGCGAAGAAGCAGGAAGCTCCAATTTGTATGCCATAGTACCAATCTTTTGCAACACCTTGTAAGGACCATAGTACATTGGTGATAATTTATTATCCTTCTTAGCTTGCTTGAGGGATATTTTTTTGTATGGTTGTAGCCATAAAAATACCCAGCCTCCTACATCAAAACCTCTCTCATTGCAATGTTGATCTGCCTGTTGTTTCATTCGATTTTGTGCCAAATTTAGGTTATCCTTTAAGAGTTGGAGAACTTCTTGTTGATGCTCGATGTGATCTTCCACTGCTTGAACCTTGTAATTTTCTCTTAAAGATGGTGTGATGGATGGTGGATTATATCCATAAAGTGCCATAAATGGGATCAGTTTTACTGCAGTATGGAAGGAAGTGTTATACCACCAATTAGCGAGAGGTAACCACTTGACCCATTGTGTTTTTTATCATATACAAAACAATGAAGATATCCTTCAAAACATTTATTCAATATCTTAGTTTGACCATCAGATTGAGGATGATAAGATGAGCTATGAGCTAATTGAGTACCCAAACAAGAAAATAACTCCGTCCAAAAATTTCCAGTAAATATGGGATCTCTATCACTCACAATAATATTTGGGTTTCCATGTAGCTTTTGAATTGTGTCCATAAATGTAGTAGCAACTATACTTTCTTTAAATGGATGAGATAATGCACAAAAGTGTGCATACTTGGTAAGTCTATCAACTACCACCATGATGACACTCTTTCCTTTAGACTCAGGTAAACTTGTGATAAAATCCATTGAAATATCCTCCCAACGTTGACTTGGAATGGATAAAGGTTGTAGAAGACTCGGGGTCTTAATTGTCTCAACCATATTTTGTTGGCAAACCAAACATTCCTCCACAAAATTTTTAATATCAGATTTAAGGCCATCCAAAACAAATTCTTTCTTCACCCTATGGCAGGTTTTTAAAAAATACGGATTGTCCTCTTAAAGGAGAAGTGTGCAATTGCAAAATAATCTTTTGTTTTAGTTGGGAATTATTACAAAGATATAAGCGATCTTTGTACCATAAGGAATCATTTTTCCAACGAAATGTATCAGATGTACTAGGATCTTGCTGTAACTTTTGAATGAGTGTCCACACTTCTTCATCCTTCTTCCATTCATCACTTGCTTCGGTTATCCAATCTGGTTGGATAATAGAAATGGCACAAAGCAATGCTTCCACCTCTTCATTCTTTCTTGAGAGTGCATCTGCAACAACATTTAGCTTCCCTTTTTTGCAGATTATTTCAAAGTCATAACCCAACATCTTTGTGACCCATTTTTGCTACTCTTGTGAAGATAGTATTTGTTCCAAAAAGTGTTTAATACTATCATGATCATTTTTTACCTTGAAGTGTCTTCCCATTAGGTAAGGTCACCATTTCTTTAGTGCATGTAGTATTGCTAACATTTCCTTCACATAAATAGATTTTTGTAAATACTTTCCTTTGATTTGATGACTTTCAAAATCAATGGGTCTTCCTTCTTGCATTAAAACAACACCAATTCCATTTCTTGAGGCATCACATTCCACAGTAAAAAAATTTGTGAAGTCTGGCATAGCTAAGACCGGTGCTAGGCACATTTCCTCTTTAAGATGTTCAAAGGCCTTAGTTGCTTCAGGAGTCCATGAAAATTCATCTTTCTTCAATAATGTTGTTAGAGGTGTTGCTATTCTCCCATAATTCTTAACAAACTTGCGATAATACCTTGTTAACCCAAAAAATCCTCACAACTGCTTTATGGTTGTGGGGACTTTCCATTCCTTAATGGATTTAATTTTGTTAGGGTCTACCTTAACACCCTTGTGAGATACAATATGACCCAGATATTATACCTCTTGTACTCCAAAGAAACATTTGGATGTTTTTTCATATAATTGTTTCTCCTGCAATAGTTTGAGCACCCGGTCAACATGTTCAACATAATCCTTCCAAGACCTATTGTAGATTAGTATATCATCAAAAAATAGTAGCGCAAATTTTCTAAGGAAGGGTTTGAAAATGGAATTCATCAACCCTTAAAATGTAGAAGGTGCATTGGTAAGGCCAAAAGGCATGACCAAAAATTCATTATGACCCTCGTGAGTTCGAAATACTATTTTCGGAATATCTTCAATCCTCATTCTAATCTGATGATATCCTGAATGAAGATCAAACTTGGAAAAATAAATTGCTCCATGTATTTCGTCCAATAGTTCATCAATCATAGGAATGGGGAATTTATCTTTAATGGTGATCTTATTGAGCTCCCTATAATCCGAACACATGCACCATGATCCATCCTTCTTGTGCACCAATACTACTGGAGCAGAGAAATAACTTTGACTAGGATAAATTATACCAGCCTCTAACATTTCTACAAGTATACGTTCAATTTCACTCTTTTGGACATAAGGATATCTATAAGGCTTGATATTTGGAGGAACACTTCCTGGAATCAAATGAATAGCATGATCGTGATCAAAAATAGATGGGAGTCCTTTGGGAGTTGCAAACACCTTGGAATGATTGTCCAAGACTTTTTGGAGATCTGTAGAAATAGATGATTTTGCTTTTGGAACTTCTAGTGAGCATAATTGTACAATTACACCTTGTTGTTCTTTCTTCAGAAGCTTTTTCATGAAATTAGAGCTTATAATCTTTCTCAGCTTCCTTGCGATACCCCATAATTCGACTTCCTTTCCTTATGAAAAAAATTTCAAGAAAAGTTCTTTAAAATTAAAAGCTAATGTCCCCAAATATTGTAACGATTGTACTCCTAGTACAACACCAACACATCCCATTGGAATGGAAAACATTGGAATATTAAATTCATATTCCCCCATGGCTAGCTTGATACTATGGAATTTTCCAGAGCAATTTATAGTTCCTCCATTTGTAACCATCACTTCACATTCTGGTGTTGGGTATAGGAAACAATTCAATTCCTTGGATACCTTACAATGAATAAAATTATGGGTACTAACCGAATCAATCAACACTATTACCTTTTTCTTCTTGATATGTCCTTCTATCTTGAGAGTTTGAGGAGTGGTAATTCCTACCAATGAATTACATGATATGGTCGGACTCATTTCTTCCTCTTCTAGGGTTGGTTACTGGTATATATCCTCTTCTTTTGAAGATTCTTGTTCATTTTCTTCTTCCTCTTCACAATCTATGTAAAATAATTTATTCTTAGCAGACTTATGACCTTTACTGTATTTGCTATCACAATTATAGAAAAGCCCTCTTGCTCTTTTTTCTTCCAATTGTTGTGGGGTAAACCTTGTAGGTTGTGGAAGTCTAGGAGTAGCAACACTTCCATACTTATAGATGTGAGTGGTAGGCTTCATTGTCGCCATAATTTTACATTCTATTTTTCTTGCCAACCTGAATGCCTTCTCCAATGAATCAGGTTCCCAAACGTGAACTTCGTGTTGGATTTTATCCTTTAAAGTTCCTATGAAGACATCAATCATGTGTTCCTTTGGAATATCAGTTACCCTTATATTCAATTTTTGGAAGTCATCAAAGGGCTCCACCACTGAACCCTTTTGTTTGAGATTTATCAGTTGGCTAAAGAAGGTGTTTCTCTTTGTATCCTCATAATGTGCTATCATTTCCTCCATAAAAATTGACCAAGTGATAATTTTTTTATAGGATAAAAGCCACCGATACCATACAAATGCACTTTTTTCTAAATGTAAAGTTTCAATGCATACCTTTTGTGTGTTTTGCACATTATTGAGATCAAAATATTGCTCCATCTGTATTGTCCATGTTACAGGATCCTTGCCATAAAATTTCCTCATATCCATATTTGGAATATGGTGTTTCTTCAATCCAACATTAGATTTTATGAACTCACAATTAACATTTATTTTTTTCTCATCATGAGTTTCCTCTACTATCTTTTCGCCATTAGGAATCATTTCTTGTATCAAATTTGACAAACCTTCCTTCAAACCTTCCATGTATTCCTTCAAACCTTCCATTTTTTCTTCCATACCATCCATTTTTTCTTCCATACCATTCTTCAAACCATCCATTGTAGCTTCCATGCTTTTCTTCAAAACATCCATTTCATTTTTTTTTTCTATTTGCAAGAGTGAAATTTGGTGCACTTGCTCTTGTAATTTTGATATGTCATGTTGCATTTCTTCATCTTCATGAGCCATAGTAGAGCCTTCTAAAGGCTTAATGGGTGTTGAATTATTTTTAGGAGGAATTTAAGAACCGAATACTAATATCTATTTTAAAATATGCCCTTGGAATCAATTCAAATTGATTCTTCAAACAAGACTTATGCAATTCGGAAAAAAAAATACACACCATTTTCTTTCTTTTGAGGACTCGATATTGAAAATGAATTATCTTTGTGATTTTGGATCTTCAATATCGTAAATTTGGCCCTGTTGTAGCACTATGAATCTTCTTTTGAATCCCACAGGTCTAACCTGATTTGGATTCTTCAAGGCAAAGTTATGCCCAATCTCGCACAATGACCTAATTATGGACTAGTTCAATAGAGCGAAGTTGTACGGCGTACCACATGTGGTTGTTACCTCCTTCGGCTCTGAAATTGGTACAAAGTAAACTAAAATTTGTGTTCTTGCGGCTACTTTTTACGAAATTCCAATCTGACGCTCAGAGAGAGAGTTATGACGATTTTCCCACGGTCACCTCTTTGGGATGAAATTCAAGAGCCTGAAAAATCCCTAACTTCCAACGACCCTACGTCCGAAAATATTACAAATCAAGCTCTAAAATTTTTTCATGATGTTCCTCAAGATTGCAACTTCTCTCTGTAAAAAATTTATCTTCTGAAACCATGTAGAAACAAAGTTATAGCGAAAATTACACGTTGACTAGTTTAGGTTAAATTCAAGAGCCTGCAAAAATCCCTAACTTAAACAGATCATATCTCCGAAAATATTGTGAACCAAGATATGAAATTTTTCCACAATGTTCCTCATTATTTTGTCTTCATTCTATAAAACATTAAGCTTCTAAACCTTCGTAGAAAAAAATTTATAGCGAAAATTCCATGATTACCTGTTTGGAGTAGCGAAACCCTAGAATCCAAAGCTCTGATACCAAATGTTATGAAACCAGCTCAAAAATAGAAGAAAAAGGATATCAACGCCTTAGAAATAAGCCACTTCGAGGGGGAAACCTCCAATACATTACATAAATGAACAATTCTTGGATGATACAAAATACCAAAACCTCCTTCTATATATAGGAGTCCATGGGGCCACAATATAATCCTAGCCAACCTAACAATAATAATGTAAGGGCACAATAATAACAATATTGGGGTTACAGGGGCACAACAATAACAATAAGGGGGCTACACTGATAACAAATAAGGGACTAAACTAGTAATATAGGGACCTAACAAACTTAGAGAAACACTTGAATCAAATTGAATATTGTTTGGGAATTTCTCCATATCCAGGTTATGCGCTATGTCATAGAAAAGAACTGATTGTAGTGGAAGAAACAAACTCTTCTATGTTTGAATAATGGGTTATATCGAGTTGGTCGAAAAGTTAAACTAATTAGTTATTTCTCATATTTCTACGTTGATTTCACTTGAAACTAAGAAAACTAAAAATTCTTCCCAAACGACCACCATTAACTTTGTTTAGTCCAGAGGAAAAGGTAGATCACAAAAATTGGGTGGTAAAAAGAATAATAATAAAAAACTACTTCGAATGAACAGAAAGAACCACATGCTCCAAACAAAAATGTTGGGGCAAGAGAAATCGAATGCTAAAGTTCCCATGAAATATTTGTGGTAGGGGCCATATGGCACATCATTGTCCACTTTTCGACGAGGTAAATTAGAAGAATACTTAGTGAAATCCTGCCACATAACTCGTTGTGTTGAACAATCCTTTCCTACCTCAGCAACAATTCCAAAGCTTGATTTTTGCAAATATTACACCTCCAAAAGGGGGAAATGTAGTTCATCCTCCTAATGGGGATGCACTTGCGACCATTATGCTATGTGAATAAATGGTAAACTTGACCATGAGATGAAAAATAGATGCAATATTCAATTAAAACTTGGATGTAAATGAAGATTCACAAGTGGAAGAAAACATGGGTGCCATAATAGGTGGAAACCTTGACAAAAATTGTGGTGAAACAAAAGTGGATGCAACAATGGACACAAACTTGGATTCATAATAAGATGTAAAAAGGAATGTAAATGTGGAAACAAATATGGGTGAAATAGGGGACACAAGATTAGATGCAGAATTGGATGCAATAGAAGTAGATGCCAAAGTAGGTGCAAAATGAGATGTGAAACATGATGCAAAACCTGACATAAAATTGGATGCAAAAGGTGACACAAAATCATACAAAATATTGGATGAAAACTTGGACACAAAAGAGGATTCAAATGTGGATGCAAAAGTTGAAGCAAGTGTGGGTGAAATGGTATGTAAAAAACATGACACAAGTTGTGGCTCAACAAATTTGGATGAAAAAGTGGATACAACAAAAGAAAAAAATATTTTTCATACTTCGATGAAAATCAAGATACAAAAATGGATGCAAAAGTGGACGCAAACGTAGTTGCAACAATGTACACAAAATTGGATGAAAAAATGGATGCAACAAAGTTAGATGCAAAAGTGGAACCAAAACAACATACAAAGCTTGATGCATAAACCTGACACAAAAGTGGATGCAAAAAGAGATGTAATATTTCATGCAAATTTGGATACAAAAGAGGATGCAAACGTTCAT
This sequence comes from Pinus albicaulis, assembly GCA_034641835.2. Classification (NCBI taxonomy): domain Eukaryota; kingdom Viridiplantae; phylum Streptophyta; class Pinopsida; order Pinales; family Pinaceae; genus Pinus; species Pinus albicaulis. The sequence continues at coordinate 1,008,328,693 of CM076577.1, read as the reverse complement.
GAAAAAGTGTAACCAAACATGGGTTCAATAGTAGGTAGAAAACATGGAACAAAATGTGGTGCAACAAAAGTTGATGTAAAAGTGGATGGAATGACAGGTGCAAAAAATGAAGCAAACTTTGATGCAAAATAAAATTCAAAAAGGGATACAAATTTGGATGTAAACATGGGTGCAAAAATAGATGAAAAATTGAATGCAATAGAAGTTGACGCAAAAGTACATGCAGAATGAGACTTAAAACTTGATGCAAAAATTCATACAAAACTGGATAAAAAATGGATGAAAATATAGATGCAAATGAGGGTTCAAACGTGGATGCAAAATTAGAAGAAAAAGTGGGTGTAAAGGTAGGTTCCAAACTAGGCACAAATTGGGGCACATCAAAAGTGGATGCAATAATGGACACAATAATGGATGCAAAAGAGGATGAAATGTGGATGCAAAACAAGAAGCAAGATTAGATGCAACAAAATTAGATTGAAAATTGGACACAAGCCTTGATGAAAAACTTGGTGCAAAAGGGGATGTAAAAAGGGATGCAAAAAAGGATGTAAAAATGATGCAAAAGAGGATGCAAAATAGGATACAAAAAATGATGCAAAAGTTGATGTACGTGTAGGCGCAATAAAGTGGATACAATAAAATATGCAAAAGTAGGTGAAACAAAAATTAGGTGCCAAACTTGACACAAAACCTGGCACAAAAATTGGTGCAAAGGATGGAGTAAGACTTGGCACAAAAATTGGTGCAAAACCTTATGCAAAACTTGGTGCAATACTTGGTTCTAAACTTGGTGCAAAAATCAGTGGAAATTTCGCATCAAAATTTGCACCATATTTGATAAATGGATGCAAATATCACCAAAAATGGCATATAGATGAAAAAATGGATGCCAGTCACAGGGTTTTGTTGTAGTGTAGATATTTATCATAATTTTTTCGTTTCAAATCTCAAAAAATCACTCTAACAATGATATAGGTTTATATCATGGTGATATGATAGAGATGAGTAAGTATTCACTAAAAATTCTTGACATTTCCACTCATGGATTAGGGAGTCTACATTCACCATCATTTGATATTAATAATAGGCCTTAGACCTCTCATGTGGCACTTATTTTTAATTTGTTTTTGGGTATGGGTGTCCATAATATGACTTGTAGCACTATCCCAATGGAATGTGGGTCAAACTCTAATTTTGGCACTATCCCAATGGAATATGGGTCAAACTCTAAGTTTGGAGGTGGATTAGGGATTGAGGAACGCAGAGGTTCATTACATGTTCCAAATACAAGCCACAATATTCATTGGTAGAGGACAATGCCCATCAAATCCCAATGGAATAGTATTTCTCTTGTGGTATGGAAGGGAATTTCTCTTTATCAAGTTGAGGAATTTATCAACAAAACATTACTTAGTAATTTCTTCAATTGACACATTAATATATGTCATTTTTCTTTGTGTATGCAATAATTTTGGTTTCATTTTCTCATGTATAGTTCCATTCGTCATTTAAAGTTGAGAGGATGGCATGGTTTTATCCATTGCTATGAGGGGGGAGAGTGGAAGATATTGGCCCAGATGTGGTTAATGAATCATTGCTTTCTTGGGCTTATACTATGGCACCTTTTTTTTATGTGTGGATACATATAAATCATATAATGTTTTTATTTGGGTAAAATTTCCCAATATCCAACTTAAAATTTGGAATAATGTAGGTATTAAATCCATAGGATATGCAATTAGATCCTATATTATAGGCGACGATGGCTATGTATAGAATAAAATGTGGTAAAGTGCCCGTATTATAGTTGATATAAATGATAGGTAGGGTTTATATGAATCAATATAAATTGTTAGTGGTGATATTTACTATACTAATATTCTTAACTATATGGATGTGTCATTTGTTGTTCTAGATGCCATGCAGTGGTCCACTTAATGGTGGTTTGTTTATGATTTTCCATTACTTGACATCATGGGGTGGGAATGTGTAATGGAGAAGTTTGTCCTAAGGACATGAATGAGGATAATTCATCCATAGTAGTTCCAATTGCAGATAGTGGACATCTCATTATTGATCTAGTCAAGGATATGGATCTTGTGACTCATCCTATGAAATTTTTTATTGTGATGCAGCTAGACGAGGGAGTTTCATAGGGTTAAAGACAAAGAAATTTCTTCTAACTCACTTGTACTATTATAATGATATTTTGGTTTCATCAAGACATTTCTCAACATCTCTTATGACACTGACTAAAAGTTTCTCTCATTTGATGGAGTGTTATAAGACTTTCAACCAAACATGTATTTGTGAGATCTATCTTTGTTGAGTGAAGGAAGTTCAGGTAGGATAGAAGAAATTGACCAAACATATTCTACGTCATCTAGTCGGTGAAGATCAACTAGAGGTGAAGAGATTAGAAGAAAATTCCATAGAGTCATGGATTTTTTTCTCACTAAAGGGGTCATGTTCTTATGATAATGAAAGCATAAATGACATCAAGGTTCCCTTGAGGTACAGACTTCTAGTGAAACAATGGGAAACCAAGGATATTTCTAAAATAAACACTGATATTTCTGTTAATGAAAGGATATACCGCATTTCCCCTTCGGCATTACATAGTTTAGGGCTATTTTCCATGGATGGCATAAATGTATGTTATAGAGGATTAATTGAATTGACATAGTATGTCAGTCCTTGTTACAAATACAATAATTGGCTACACTTAGTCCAATATACCAAAATTATGCGAAGACATAGAGTGGACGAAAATAATATACAACTAAAAGAAAATGATCAAAATAAAGGTGTAAATATGTATATTTATGGAAGGCCAAAAGCAACAGATAATATTATATGGTTTATAAATAGTACATGGCATGTGACCACAAATAAGAAACTCAATTGCATATTTGAGGATCGTGAAGGAAACTATGTATTCATATGTTTCTTTATGCAGATTTGGGAGGAATGTTATAACCTTGAATAGGATCAATTTCTAGAATCCCTGATATGGGTGATACTTTTTTATCTGCACAAAGAAATTTTGGATCCAAATATTCTTGAAGGAATCAATAACTTGATAGGATCCTTTCTCAAAATATCGAAGGTCACTAGATAAGGTAGGTATATCTTATATGCCAGAATATGTGTCTACATGAATATCTCTCAGCCAATGTTGGATTCAATTGAAATCTCATACCAAGATGAAATATGGAGTCAACCTCTAGATTATGAACATGTTGCTTTATATTGTTGAAAATTCCATGAATATGCCCATTTATATAGAGAATACTCGATATATAAGGAGGAATATTAAAAAAACCTGAAATATAATATCCAAAGTGTTTTTTAAAGAGAAACGACCAGAAGAAGAAACCATAGGAACCAACCTACTCAACCAGAGGCAACCTCAATTCCAACTGGAAATAAGTTCTCAACGCTTACCAAAGATGATGTATAAATAGATCTAACTAAACATCTCATGAACCTAGTCTAAAAAATAGAAGATACCCAGGCAAAAACCTTACCTAAAATGATGGCTCCATAAACACCACCTAAAATCGAAACTCGAGATGAGGTACTCCTATTGGATGTGGCAATAATGGATGCAAAATAAGACACAAAAATCTTGAACATAGATTAGAAAATCCTATTAAACCTAATTGAAGAATGGAAAAAAAAATTTCGAGCATGATCCCAGAACATCAAAAGGCTCAATATCACCAAATGTATTTAAGAGTGAAGGACTAGCTGCAAGAATCCACCAAGGAGTTAGGATCATCAGGAAAGGGTTTGGGGGCACTTACTTTTAAACACACACATAGAATGATGAACACAAGATAAGGTAAATCATTTAGTGCTTTTCTATTCATAAAGATAATACGTATAATACATCCTTATGACTGTTAGTTTCATATTCCAAGCTCTATTAGACTGCATTGATTATTCACATTCCACCACACCAACCCTTGGAGGATTAGGTGTCCAACATTTCCCCCCTTAATATGAACACTAGTACAAATGAGGCCAAAATCTGACAACTATTAGTCATATATGTGACTTATTGGCATCGAATATCTAATTCATTGGTGCTTATCATATCATTGCTGGAATTTTGTCAAATAGTTTACAGTTTAGTAACCATTAGATATTCGATAGTACAAATGTCGATTATCCAAGACAAAAAAAAGGCCAAATTGGTCATAAAAAAACTAAGATTTTGAATTCGGTTTGGTTACGCTACAAATTTTCGTATATCAAAAATACCAAACGTCGAATATCTGATAGATCTCTAGACAGTATGTAGTCATATATTCGACACATAGGTAATTTTGTTCAATCGGAAAAACAGATTTTTAGGCGTCAGATAATCGAAGGTATAGTTAAATTGTACGACAAGATTTTTATCTCTTTGATGCTCGTAGGTCTATGGTGATGCATCGGATATGCGACAAAAGAGAGTGTTAAACAACCAACGCTTATGTCCATCAATTCTGGTGTTTATTATCCAACTAGTACTCCGACTAATGGGAGTGAAATATTCGACAGTCAACTTGTGCCATCGAATATTCGATGAAGGTCTGCATTTAATAATAATAATAAATTCTCTCGAACATTCGATAGAGATATGTATTTAAAATAAAACATAAAATCGATTATTTATACAGTTTGTATGGTATGTATTCTCTAATAATTATGGATTTTATACCAAATACATATCACCTAAATTTAAAGTTTTTTTTTCTCTTTGTGATGGAAGTTTTCATACAGTCGTGGAATCAATTATTTATATAGTTCCATATGACCTTAATATAAAGTTTGTTTTGGCTCTGTGATGGAAGTTTTTATATAGTCTTGGCATCATTTATTTATACAGTTCCATATGACCTCAATATAAAGTTTGTTATGTCTCTATGATGAAATTTTGCATACAGTCTTGGCATAAATTATTTATATAGACCGTATGGTATTTATTCTTTGAGAAATATGGATTCTATAACAAATATATATGACCTAAATATAAAGTTTGTTTGGCCTTGATATATTAAACTTCTCATAGAAACAGTGACTTGAATACAACTTCTAACTTAACATAATGACCTTATGAGTTGTAAAAGTTGTTTATGAGTATAGATATGCACACATGAAAATGTCTTGGATAATTTTACATTGACATGGTCTTGTGTTAATGTGAAAAAGATAGTGCATGAAGCTAAAAAACCTTTGGAATATGTTATAATATAGAATATTGAGCTATGAAAATATGAATTGATAGACCTAACATTGATGCCTTACCATGAAAAGTGCTATGATAAATTTCTTTCTTTGACTTAACTCATTTGACTCTGGCATTGACACTGACAACATTGACAAGTAATGTAATGCGAAAAAAAGTGGGATACTCCCACTTTCTAAAATATGTGAGCTGAAAATCTCCACCTTGGGAACAACAGAAGTAAGGGGATGGCATCCTTATTTCATAGTTATGATAGAGGACATGCATTAATAGTGGTGTGTAATCCTTACTCCCTAATAGTAATCCTTCCAAATTATACTTAAACTAGTACAAATGTTGTTAGTATGAATCTTTCGTTGTAAAAGATCACTTTAGCTACGCATAACAAATAGCCCTAACATCAATTATGGCTGCAAAACATCTTTAAATATGCAATTAGATGATCCAAATAATGTTGCACAAATCCAGATCTAAGCATAAAAGACATTAACCAGATAAAGTAAAATATGGCTCCATGCATCCAATAGACAAGACAAGAACAGTGTATTTGAAAGAATTTTTGTATAATATTAAAAGGGGGCACCTGAGAGGAAAACAAGAAAGGTGTTTTCCGGTTCTCCTCAATGGGATGGGTTCTTGAAAGTCCTCAGCGTTTCAGATCTAAAATCCCTCTCTCTTATTGTGGTAGAAAACCCAAACAAACATAGAACTCAATGGGAGCTCACAAGGTAAAAATGGAAAATGGTGACCAAGAGTAGATCCAGGGTGATCTAATGCAATGGAGGTGACTAATGAATGGGGAAAACCCTTCTATTTATAAAAAAATATTAGGGTTATCTAGAACTTGGAGAATGAATAAAATATTATTAATCAAATTCTAGAACTGCCCTTTAGGGATATTTTATTATATTTGTTGGAGGGAAAAGGTTTTTTGACTTGAGTCAATTCCTTTATTTATAAACAATAAATAAATAAATGATTTATTTATTATTTCAAGGAGATGGTGGGAATATAATTAAATAAATAATGATTTATTTAATTATTTAAAAATGATTTAGTCAAATTTAACTAGGAATATTATTTAAATAATGATTTAAATAACTTATTCCTAGGAAATAATCAAATAAATAATGATTTATTTAATTAATTTCCTTATTTTGGGTTAAATATGACCACGAAATATGAACAAATGTTATTTCACATGGTGAAAGAAATTTTACTTAGGGTAAAATTGGTCTTACATGGTGTACTTGGGTTCATCTAATGACACTACTACATTTGGCGGAAATTCCGACACCTGTTTCCGACGCTTTTGACCAAATGTCGGAAATTTTCCCAAATTTTTTCCATACCGCCCGAAACCGTCGCTATACCGACGTCTATAGAAAAGTGTCGCAATACCGACACTTAAACTAGTGTCGCAATTGCGACGTTTAAAGGAAGATGTCGCAATTGCGACACCATGGCCCAAAGCGTCGCTATTGAGACGACTCTAAATGTCGCAACTGCGACACAATGTCTAGGTGTCGCCATTGCGACGTTTGGAGGCACCGTCCTAATAGCGACGCCTTTTCCGCCGTCGGTATAGCGAAAATTATTTTCGCGCTACATAAAAATACCAAACTTATATGGGCCCTACATAAAAATTCGAAACTTATATGCGCGCTACATAAAAATGTTTCGTATTTGTCGCAATAGCTACGTTTGATATCACGCGCGCATTCGCTCTCTGCTCTTGCAGAACAGCATTTTCCCTCAGCATTCACGCTCAGCTCTTGCAGAACAGCATTTTCCCTTAGCATTCGACCTCAGCGTTCGCCCTCAGCTCTTGCAGAACAGCATTCGCCCTCAGCTCTTGCAAAATGGTAAGTTCTTACTGCAGGCCCTTCCTCCTATAGTAGGGTTGACTCTATTTGGGTTTTTTTGGTCAATTCCATTGGATTGTGTTAGGCTGTAGGGTTCTCCGTAGATGTCAAGAGTCAAGATTCAATACCCTCTATTATCTTCATCACCCAATACAAGATTTAAATTTTTCCCAAAGAAACGCTTATTAATTTGGCAGCCATTATTTCTCCCTGCTTTAAAAACCCTACATTTAATTGAAAACAAGCATTTCATTTCAACTACAAAAAATCTATTAGTGTTCAAATGTACATGTGTGCTACATTAACGTCTGATATCACGCGCGCATTCGCCCTCCACTCTTGCACCACCCGCCCGCATTCCGCCTCTCTCGCCTTGCAAAAAGATTCGCCTTTCGCATTCGTCTTGAGCTCTTGCAACATCATTCGCCCTCGCATTCGCCCCGAATGTACCGCAACAAAAAGATCCGCCCGGACAGGCCGCCCCCGCCCTTCTTTCTGCACGCACCCGCCCGCATTCGCCCGCCTTAGAACAGCCTTTGCCCTCGCATTCGCCCCCGGCGCATTCGCTCGTTCGCCTCGCCCTCTTAACAGCATTCGCCCTCAGCCCTTGCAAAATGGTAAGTTCTTACTGCAGGCCCTTCCTCCTATAGTAGGGTTGACTCTATTTGGGTTTTTTTGGTCAATTCCATTAGATTGTGTTAGGCTGTAGGGTTCTCTCTAGATGTCAAGAATCAAGATTCAATACCTCTATTATCTTCATCACCCAATACAAGATTTAAATTTTTCCCAAAGAAACGCTTATTAATTTGGCAGCCATTATTTCTCCCTGCTTTAAAAACCCTACATTTAAATAAAAACAAGCATTGCATTTCAACTACAAAAATCTATTAGTGTTCAAATGTACATGTGTGCATCACTTGTGTAGGGTATTCCTTTTCCACTTTCACATTATCCAAGAATGTGCGCAGTATAGTTCATATTTTTTGTGATTTAGATTGCCTTGAAAAAGGAAAGGTAAATTATTTCCCATGGAAAAAGAAGGTTTTCCATTTTTATAGGTTGTTTGGACTTACGTGGTAAAATTTATGGTATGCCTTTCATATTATGTAGTTTAAATTTGAATTAACAGATTATTCTACATGAAAATATAATTACCTATGTGATGTCCTTCATCACTAATTAAAATTATAGGGTTTCAATTTTCTAGACTCTAACTCATCTGATGCTAAATTCTAGGTTCTCATTGGTGGATCACTCTTCCATTGATTTCCTTTCCCTCTGGATCTTGTCATACTTTAACAGTCATCAATGATACATATATTATTTCAGGTATCCCAAAAGGCTTTATAGTAGAACATATTGTGAAGTTTTTTTGACACTTGAGGATTCTTTTTAGAACTGCAACGTGGTCTATGTTATCGAGTTATATATCAAGCAACTTGTCCTTAATAACCACACTATGAGCTAGGTTCAACCAGTTTGAACTTGTTGGGACATAGCATATGAAGTTGTGTGATGAGTCCATATCACAGGTCTATTATGGTGAAAAAAGTGAAGACATGTAATGATATTTATTATGTTAACATTACTAGAAACATTTTCGAAATTATTCATGCTATCAAGATGTCAAAATTCCAGGCATTAGGTGTCAATACTCGTAGCTAATAGATAATAATAATAATATAAAAAAATCACAACTTTATTCTTGAAATACGATTGTTACACATTGGTAACCTAGTTCATGAGTTACTATCACCCAAAGACTGCAAAACAAACTTAAAATATAAATTAAACCAACATGAGAATCCAACTAAGGGTTTCTCGACAAATCATGCCATAACCTGGCATTTTGAAACCCAAATTTGAATCCATCAGAAGTAAGACAATGCAAACTCAGATGGATTTTCAATGCATGTTTTCATGCTACACTTATTCTCTGTCTAGATATCATTTTTTAAATGGAACCATTAGTCAAGCCCACAATCCTTTTTATGTGAAAAATTTCAGCTCTATTTGAGCTCTTTTTTTCTCCACCACCTCCATAAACCAGTGTTACACGGGGTCTCGCCCCCCCACCTAGGGGTCTAGATTCCTCCCCCCTCACGCTCCGGGGTCTTGGGGACTTCTAGGGGATGTTTCCCTCACGCCCCCTCACGTCCCCTCACCGCCCCTTTTAGTTTATGGTTTCGTGTTAAAAGTTGATGTGCCACTTAGCATATTTGAGAATCCAAGTGATTATGATTCAGATGGTGACATGGTTGATCTTGATATATTCGTGCAGAAGTTGGATGCAGAGACTAGTGGGGCATTAACTTGAGCATTTATGCTCATTTATCATTATGATGATATCATTTGATATTCATATGTTATGTTTTATGTTTTATGTTTCAGATATAACTTATTTGCGTTTAAGTTTTATGTTTCAGACTTGAGTTGTAAACTTCAGTTTAAACTCTATTTTGAATCTTGATATAATATGTCATATGATATCTTAAAATTTATTTTCATTGTACATTGTTAGTAGTTACATTAATGATTATATAGTTACAAATTTACAAACTTACATGCATGATTGTATGATGTATGTTTTAACTTTTAACTTTTAAATTTGTTTCAATTATATGATTCATCATTCATCGATTTGTAATTTTATCATTTATGATTTATCTTTCATGATGCAAGTGTATGATGACTGTATATACATTCCTTGCAAAAATATAGTTACATTTTAAATATTAAATTTTATAATTTTTATGACCCCGACGTCCCCCACGTTTCCTGAAAATTGGTAGGGAGCTTTTGCATAGGCCGCTCCCGCGCTCCCTCGTCCCCTCGCTCCCACCTCCAGGGGACTTGGTGGAACATTGCCATAAACATATGCAAACATATATCATGATCTTGGAATTCCATTACTTATGTATGTGCCAATGTTCCATAATCTTGCCCCATCATCAATTTAAGAAATTTCCATTGACTATCAAATTATGGAGGGGGGGAACTTTTTGCTGCAACATTTGGCTCAAAATCAGGGACCATCTTCGTATGAGGTGAATGAGAACCATAGATATTTGAAGAAGTAGATTAGTGCCTTTTCCTCTGGCCATGGAGTCATATACAGTCATCCATCACAAAAATTTGTCTTTGTTCATTCTCACCTTGAAAGTTGCAAAAAATCATGCCCCAATTGAAACGACACTAAATTTGAAAGATATAATAAAAATGCAAGCTAGAAGTTCCCTCTTAATACAAAGGGAAAACCTTCCTACCTACCCTAACTGAGATAAATTTTGATTGAATAGGAAACATGATATTTCCTATGGAGTTGATCCAACAACTTGTTAAATGTATGGGACTAAATCATGCATTTGATTTCCAGGGAAACATGCGCATGAAGAAAAAAAGTGCAGAATTAATGGAAAATCCATACATGCCACTTATAAAAACTACACCGAAAGGTCAAAAAATACTTAAGGCCTTAACTTAATTTGAATCCAAAAATGACAAAACAAGATTAGTGAAAACACGAGAGTGATGTGGGTGAACAACATAAATAAAAAGTGAAGATACCTTTCCCCAAGATGCCTTTGTCACCGTTGTATGAAAACATGTTTTCCTTTCCCTTTATACATGCAAGTGAATGCATTATAGGTATGGTGTTTTCCTAGAATAGGAGAAGCCTACTTAAACATATCATTTGTGGATTGAATGTTTGGGTGCCTTAATGTGCAATGACATGTTTCCAGGACTGAATTCAATGCAAGGCATATTTGAAACTCTAACTCTGTCTTCCGGTGTCTTATTAGAAATTATTTCAGTTTTCATTTTGTGTTTTCAAGTTAGATATTGGTTTCAAGTTTTTACATTTATAATTTTATTGCAATGTGGCAGACTGATCAGAGCAGTGCAGGAACAACCCCGAGACAGGATGATCGGGAAAGAGGCCAGCGGAAGAACATGTAAAGTGCCAGCATTGCTCTATCTTTAGGTATTTTAGTTATTTACATAATTGAAATAATATTAATTTTGTTCAAATATGCAGACACCCAGCCATGGTACGCCTGATGATTCCCTCTTTGAGGAAGAGCTTTTTTCATCCCTATCTCCAGTGTTGTTGTTGCAAAAAAAGGCACGAGATGCAACGTCGGAATTTAGTGCTTTGATAGATGCGCCTCAAACACCTGAAACAGAAGAGAGGATACAACATCTTATGAGGAAGCTAAATAGATATCAGGTAATAATAAAAAGTCAAAAGGATATTTTTTTTGTTCTGCATGAGATGAATTGTGATAGTTTGATTTTTAATTTTTACATTGACTAAACTAACAAAAAATTCTTTTGTATGTAGCGTTTTCTGGCATTTGCTGAACCCGGTGTTGGTGGTAGTGGGACACAAGGGCAAGAGATTGCCCAACAACCCTCTCGTACACCTTCTACTCCTTTAGGTGCTAGCCAAGAAACACACCCTGCCCAAGCAGACACCCAGCCAACCGCTGAACGTGTTGGCAATGATGAGGCCGATATGGCCAACTACATTATTGCGTTTCCTGGAGCTACACGTGTCAGCTCCACAGGGACCATTAATGGCACGTTGTTGGTGAACGATGAGGGTGTCCCTATAAAGCATGTACAAATCCCAGGTAAATTTTAATATTTTAACTATTTCATGTACTTTATCTAAAACATATTTATCATGATTTTTATTTTTAAATTAATGATAATATCTTCTTTTTCTTTTGGTTTTATTCTGTGTAGGAAACAATGAGTTCTACAGAATTCTGGAGAGCCATGCGTTGGTAATTTTTGGCCCAACCATACGTACAGGGTGGAATTCCCAGAATTCCAACCTGAAAAAAGAACTTCTAGATTATCTAGAAGCCCTTTTTAGGGTCGGCACATTTGACAGAAAAGCGGTGGCTCAGGTAGCCAGCAAATATTTGAAATATACCAGGGATACCTATAGGACGCAATTGCAATTTAACCCTAGATATGAGCGTCCTCTTGCAGTTTCAGAGAGTGAGTGGAGAGCACTCATCCATGACGGAAAAGAGAAAAGGGCAAAGAAAGAAGGAAAAATGCCAACTGTACCCGCAAGGTAAATTACAACTTTAATTCAATAGCTTTAATTTTCTTTATGTCTAAAATAAAAGTGTGCTACGTCATATCTGACTTCAATCTTTTGATGCTAGGTTGCCTGACACCTCAAAGGCAACCAAAGCTAGGATAGAGAAAAAGGGCCATCACAAGCTCGGCCAGGGTGGCTACTTGAAATTAGCTGCAAGAATTGTAATTAAGTAGCTAAACATCTTATAATTAATTGTATCGCCTTCCAACGTTTTTGTAATCCTATCCTATATGATTAAAAATACACAATCATATATAATGTAGGGTGATGACTTTGGAACAATAACTACAGAGGAAGATAAAAATATTGCTTTCCGTTTTGGCTATCAAGCTGTAGTTGAACGTCGCAGAAGCTTGGGGCAGGTCCCAAGATCTACAATGCCCGATAAGGTAAAACATTAACCTTTCAATATTTTTGTTTTCGTCCATAAATTTAATGTCTAACAACTTTGTTTAAATCAGGGGAGCAACACTACCGACGAGGTAAAAAACCCAGTTTTAGAGCCAGATGTAGATGATCCTCTCATGCAACCTGATCATTGTAATGGGGACCAGGCCGACAATGCTGCTATCAGTGAGGGCCGTGACGGTAATTAATTTCCACTTATAATTTTTTCTAATTATACCTTGATGGTTGTCCTTATAACGTTTTTTGTTTAAATGACAGAGAATGTTTCCCTTGAGGATCTTACCACCGGAGAGGAAGACAGGGCAACAGTCCCAACGGCGACAACTGGTGCACCAGGTAAATAATCTCATTGCAATTTTTTTTATTAATATTACCGAACTAGTTCAATGATATTTAAAAACTGACAATTAAAATTTAATATTATCTCTTTTTGTAGGCGATGCCCCGTCACTGGATGAGACCAGACATCGTGACTACCCAACTAGGTCAACGCCGACAACTGGTGCACCAGGTAAATAATCTCATTGCAATTTTTTTTATTAATATTACCGAACTAGTTCAATGATATTTAAAAACTGACAATTAAAATTTAATATTATCTGTTTTTGTAGGCGATGCCCCGTCACTGGATGAGCCCATACATCGTGAATACGCAACTAGGTCAGCAGTGCGGGTTGAAAGGCACGAAACAGGAGCAGAGCACGATGATATTGATGATGTAATTAGGAGCTTTAAAAATAGGAAGAAGAAAAGAAAATTTGACAATGTAAAATATTGTATTATTATAAGACAAACGTTACCATACTTGGAACGTTTTTTTGCGTTATATAAAAAACTCATTTATCATACTATTTTTATGTCAAGCATTAATTGCAATATTTCCTTGCGTACTTTTTGTTGAATTGCTTTTTTACTAGTTATTGAATATTTTTTTTATGCTCATGAAAGTAAAAAATGAAATATAGATTGGGTATTGGGGAATTGAGAGTGATGTGAGGGGGGGGGGGGAGGGGCCATAAGATCTTCCACCTTCACGTGGTTGGCCCTGTTTAGTAGAGAATAATTTATTGGAGCGATTTAATCTTGGAGCAAACCTCCCTTGATCCAGCGTAGCAACAAAAAAGTCACTGTTGACTTAGTTGCTACTCTTTCAGATCGTGGGAGGCTTGTTTCAAGTTCATGCGACTCCAATAAATTGTTCTTGAAACGAAGAGGAGCTTATTTAGGTATGTTTTGACATTTTCAACATATTTTCTAACATTATCATAAGAATTCATCTTAGAGTGAAAAATACTACATCAATTACTTGTATTTATTGTATAGATAATGATGGATTTTGATTGACTTGGCAGTGCAGGTACAAATCCTCTTGCATCATGAGCAATACAACTTGTCAACCAGGGTCATGTCCAGGATATTTTTTCTTGTGTGCTTGACTAGGTTCGTAATGTCACATTTTGTAAGTTCCTTTACAGTTCATAATTCAATATTAAGCCTGTTCATGATTATTATCTAGGTTTTTTGTATGTGTTTTTTCATCTATTTGATTGTAAGAAACTCTGCATGTTTCCTGTTGTTCACTATGATTTCTCCCATTACCCCTCCCAGGATGAATCCGACTTTATTGTTACATAGGTTACTTTATTGTTACTATGATTTCTCCATTTACGATTTCATAGGTTACATCATGTAAAGTTGTCAATCTCAGGTTGGTGATGAGCTTTAGTTCTCCAGATTTGGGGCTTTTCCGATATTTTCTCCCTCATGTCATTCCTGCATCACCTCATTGTTTGAGCATGCCAATTGTCTACCACTTGTACCAATTGGCACATGTCAATCTCTGAGTGGTGCCACATTTCACCTATTTTCAGTGAGAGTTTAGGGTTTCTCTAACATAGCTTCAGAAATCCGATTGAGTGCCTGCTTCAATATTGTCACATAATACTTATGGTTTGGATTGATGAGCATGTTCTGAATGGTTGGTTGATTCATAAGAACCACCCATAAATCTCCCTTCCTCTAACACACAGAAAATAAAAATTTCTTTGACAGGAGACAGAGTTTCAATACTTTGAAAACAAACTTCTATTCCCTTCAATAACTCAAAAAAAAACTATTACACTACTTCCTCACCGAGAGGGATTACAAAATTATGACTGCTACAAAACGTAGTGCATAAAACCAACTCAATGTCTGTTCAAAACAAACATACTCTGTCTCTAAGACACTCTGTTGTGTTTTTCCCTTTCGCACTGCTGTGCATACACACTTAAAAAGTTACACTCAGTTTTTCACTTTTTACACACTGCTATGTAATAAAAATTTACGTACTGTCTATAAAAAAAACTACCAAGCTTTTTCGACCTTTTTATTTTTATATGCCGGAACATATAAAACATATTATAATAAACCCTCTTTTAAAAAAAATAAAATTAAAACTAAATTCTATGGCCCACCTTTCATTTCGTATATGATATATATATAACATATGTTTAAAACATATGTATATATTAAACTATCAAAACATTAAAGAACCCTTTCCGTCGGACTTCAAAAGTCTGAATAGATGGAATTTCAAACCAAATTCGTGCGTATTCTAATGTGGATGCCGACGTCTCATTTCTATAATTTTAACCCCGTAATTCTCAATCCAATGTGCCCTATAAAAATTCGGGGTCCGTTTTCTGTGTTTCGCATTCCTTCAATTTCATGCGATCCAATATTAATGCTCCACGTTATCCTCCTTTTGAATTTACAACCTGTACCCTCTGCTTGTTTAATTTCCGGCTGGTGAATTGCGTTACGTCGTCGTTGTGTTTACCTACAACTTCGTACAGAAATACTAGTGTAATCATTTTTCCACAAAACTTGCAGAATTTTAAATGCCGAATTAAATTTTCGGATGGCATGCAAGCAACCTCCAAAAAAAAATGTTGCTGCTGCATCCGTCCTTCTGCTGCAGCAGTTGAAGTTAAAATTCAACAGCACAGGGTTTAATAAGTGAGGGTGTAAAGGTAACTTTTTGTCGATGGTACCGGATTAAGATCATCTATTCATTTTTGTAGGGTCTTATGGTGTTTGGTTTTTTAGTTTTGGGTTGGGTTTATTGAGTCTAAGATAGTTTTTGAGTGAAAAAATTGCTATCAGGTATTAAAAATTTTTGGTTCTTTTGTCAAAATTTATGAGCTTGTTAGGAAATACAAAACTGACAATGGTTGTATCTTAAATTTGTGGAAAATAATTTGAAATGAAACCTTTTTTTTTAGGTTGTTGCAGTAGGTGCAAACCCCATTCAAATTAATAGGGGCATTGACAAGACAATAAAGGCCCTTGTTTCAGAACTCAAAATTTTGTCAAAGGAGGTAAACGCTTGCCTTTTGAGTAGGCTGGTTTTCCTTTTTGCTAATGGTTTGGTGTATCTAATTGAATTAGTTGCCTAAGGTATTTTTGGTTGAAAACTCCTTTTCATTTTTCATACAGTATTGGCCTTGTGGAATACATTTGATTGTGTGGTCTTGTTAGATCTACAACATTTGTAGTTGTTTAGTCTTATGGCCAAGGTGCACTTTTATTATGGAAATAGTTGATGCAATATTGTCATTTAATCCCTACTGCAGGGTAGCATGTTGAGAAGTTTTTTGTGAAACATTTGGTATTCAAAATGACACTTGATCCTATACAGCATCATGCACTTGACTTCAAAATTTATATTCAAAGTGTGCCAGACAATTCTTGCAAAATTTCAAATATTTATGTTGTTTTAAACCATTATCTTTTTCATGTATTGGATGCTGAAAATGAGAAAAAGACTTTGGTATGAAACCAACCGGTGAATAATTTCCAGCAAAACAACCACTTCCAAGACATGATTTAGAAGTAGAACATATGTACTTATGAAGCATAGAAAGATATCCTTGATGCATCGTCAATGTTTGGCTAGGGTTATTTTTGGAGAAAATAACTCCTTATTCCTAGAATAGTGATCTTCAATACAAGTAAATGCCAGAGAAGAGAGATCATCGTGTGACGCAACAAAACTGAAATTGGACCCCCAAGGAGAGCTGGTGTGTCTACAATCGCTGTGTCAGCATTTTCCCTTGGTGTACCCCATTCTTTTCCTCCAGCCCGAGTCTTAATTGACTTCTTCTTTCTTCGAGTTTATTTATCAAATTCGTAGAATTTGATAAATAAATACTATCCACAATGGTTGGACTTTAATTTATATTCCCGAATTTATATTATCTCCAATCCTTATAACCAATGTTTAACTTTCAACACTTTGTATTTATACTCCACGTTTCTTTTTAAATAAATAACTTGTAGTGAACTTTCGGCTCTATATTTCACCACCCAGCCTCACAACAATCACCCTCCAGACTTATGCTAATTATCCGCCAATCGTTTAATTAAACAATTTCATTATACTCCGGCCCCACCTATATATATCAATAACCAATCAAACACTTGTATCGTACCTGGCTATCCTCCGCACACCTTAGTTAACCTCCGGCAAGTTCAACGTGCGACCACCGTCCGATGGCCCTTCTCCAAATCAACGACTCTGAAATTCCCTGCCGGATTCCAACGTCGGGCTTTAACGTGCGATGGCGTGGGTTAAAATCCAAGAGCTCTTCTGTGGCTTCGCCACGTGTCGCATTCCCTATGGAATCGCTCGCGAATAGGAAATACCGCCTACTCCGCAAAAGCGGTGCGATATGGGCAACCCGCTTTTGTGATTCCGCTCGTGGTTTTGGTAGAGGGCTTGACCACGGGTGCATGTCCGGTTCCGCTATCCTTTTGTTTGTTAACTCATGTCCAATCCTCGGGTCAGGTTCCGAAAGCACAACAATTTTGTCTCTTTATTAAGCGGGATTTTAATATGTGTATTATCAAAGAAAACCAACACAAATTTTATATGAAAATTGTTCAAAAGTCGAGCCCGCCGGACTTCAAACGGCGATAAACCATAATTCAAACCAAATTACCTAAAATAGAACAATACGTTTACTATTCATGACGCGAATTTCTTATCAAATTCCCGCCCCTAATCATTTTATGGGTCCGGATTCCCACCGCGCGAGCGCCTAAACAAAGATCCGCCCAATCAATTTTTGCCACGTGTCCTCAATAAAAACTTGCTCAAGCCCCAACAAGGGTGCATTCGATGGCATTTAAGGTGATGGGACATGGATATGGCGATTTTCATATCATTCGCATTAACATTTAACGCCGTTTCAATTGTTACATCAAATCTACATTAATTAATTTTTTAACATCGTTCAAGACTTGACCTCCACTCCTCTGAAGCGATTTTTCCAGACGCTCCAATTTGATCCGCCTCTCGCTCTCATTATTAATGATCGTGAGAAAATTTTACATGGACGAGCGTCCTCTTGACATTCCAGCTGCAGACGGGTCGACATAAAATGGCGTTTAGCCATGGTTTTTCAGACAAGCCGGTTGCTGGATTACACTGTCTGGTAACTGCGATGATAAGGAGAAGTGGCCAGCGGAACTTCTGCCTAGACTTTGCTGCATATTTCCATTTCTCTCGGTTCTATCTCTGTCTGTCTTCCTCTGTTAATTGGAATTCTGCTTCTTCGTCTCTTGTGCCCACTGCGCCTGAGATTGCACCCATGCCTCGCGTGCGTCATAGGATGCGTTGCCACAGGGGGAGCATTAGAGGTCAATCCCGGCGCGCTCCCTCTAGCACCTCAACAGAGATGACTTCCGGCCAGTCCAGTGATTATTACTTAGGTCGATATCCAAATACTAGGAGTGGGCGAGGTCGGCTTGTAGCATCTGGCCACCGTATGGATTCCCCTGCTCCTGGCTTCCCCACCGCTAGTTCACCTTCTCCCACGACGCGCACTGCGCAATTTTCCTTTGATTGCACTCTCAACCGCCCACGAATCACAGCTGTAGTCACTGTGGTCTTCCGCGAGGAGGCCCAAACGGAGGAAGAATGCACCCATCCGGCGGGTCTGAGCTCGGAAAAAGCCGGCCAGCATTCGGGCCTTCAGGAGGGGAGCCGTGGCATGCATGTGGAGGTAGCACCTAGCGATCCCGGACCTTCCGAAGGATGGTGCCAAATCGTGGAGGAACCAGCGGAGGATTAGTTTGGTTAATTTGTTTTTCTTACTTAGCAGGCCCAGTTAATTGGGCTGCTTTTAGTTTATTTTACTGTGCTGGACTTTTAAGTAATATTTTTGAATTCTGTAAATTAAACGTTCAAGACTGGTTTCCCCGTATGAGGGCAGTCTTCTTAATTTTTTGATTTTTTGATGACAAATTTTCCATGAGTATGGCCAGGCAATGTTTTTGACTTCGGTGTAATTTTATTCGCAATGTTAATAGATTAACTTTACTTAGAATTCTCACATGATTAGCGTTTTTCTTGATTTTTTCAAGGATTTTGGGTACTTTAATTTGTATTTGGAACAATGGACGTCGGTACTCTATCTGTTGCTTTACTATTCTACATACTGCTATTTCACTTTCTTATAGATGCCTCGGGCATATTTGGATGCTTTCTCAGATTGTCGATAATCTCCATGTGGACCGTTACTGGGTTTTATATCATGTCCCCGTATGTGACATGGGGTATTTTTCTATCATTGTCTGGGGTGGGACTTCCACTTTTCTGGATGGATATTTGGGTTCCAATCTTCAGATGTGAAAATGTAATGACTTCATGGACCGTTTTACTTCATATAATATATTCAAAACAACGTTTTTTCTCTTGTGAAAAAAAATGATTAATGTTTATCACTCTGCCTTCAAAACTAGCGATGCTGGTCTATGTTGCTGGTTTATTGATATGGTCCGATGGTCTTTTTATATTTTGGACATATCACACTCCTCACATGATTAGCGTTTTTCTCTGTTCAAGGATTTTGGGTACTTTAATTTGTATTTGGAACAATGGACGTCGGTACGTACTCTATCCGTTGCTTTACTATTCTACATACTGCTATTTCACTTTCTTATAGATGCCTTGGGCATATTTGGATGCTTTCTCAGATTGTCGATAATCTCCATGTGGACCGTTACTGGGTTTTATATCAAGTCGCTGTATGTGACATGGGGTATTTTTCTATCATTGTCTCGGGTGGGACTTCCACTTTTCTGGATGGATATTTGGGTTCCAATCTTCAGATGTGAAAATGTAATGATTTCATGGACTGTTTTACTTCATATAATATATTCAAAACAACGTTTTTTCTCTTGTGAAAAAAAATGATTAATGTTTATCACTCCGCCTTCAAAACTAGCATGCTGGTCTATGTTGCTGGTTTATTGATATGGTCTGATGGTCTTTTTATATTTTGGACATATCACACTCCTCACATGATTAGCGTTTTTCTCTGTTCAAGGATTTGGGTACTTTAATTTGTATTTGGAACAATGGACGTCGGTACTCTATCTGTTGTTTTACTATTCTACATACTGCTATTTCACTTTCTTATAGATGCCTCCGGCATATTTGGATGCTTTCTCAGATTTTTCGATAATCTCCATGTGGACCGTTACTGGGTTTTATATCAAGTCCCTGTATGTGACATGGGGTATTTTTCTATCACTGTCTGGGGTGGGACTTCCACTTTTCTGGATGGATATTTGGGTTCCAATCTTCAGATGTGAAAATGTAATGATTTCATGGACTGCTTTACTTCATATAATATATTCAAAACAACGTTTTTTCTCTTGTGAAAAAAAAAATGATTAATGTTTATCACTCTGCCTTCAAAACTAGCGATGCTGGTCTATGTTGCTGGTTTATTGATATGGTATGATGGTATTTTTATATTTTGGACATATCACACTCCTCACATGATTATGATTAGCGTTTTTCTCTGTTGCAGGGTTTTGGGTACTTCAATTTGTATTTGGAACAATGGACGTCGGTACTCTATCTGTTGCTTTACTATTCTACATACTGCTATTTCACTTTCATGGACTGTTTTACTTCATATAATATCTTCACTTTCATGGACTGTTTTACTTCACTGTTGTAGGGTCTTGGGTACTTTAATTTGTATTTGGAACAATGGACGTCGGTACTCTATCTGTTGCTTTACTATTCTACATACTGCTATTTCACTTTCATGGACTGTTTTACTTCGCTGTTGTAGGGTTTTGGGTACTTTAATTTGTATTTGGAACAATGGACGTCGGTACTCTATCTGTTGCTTTACTATTCTACATACTGCTATTTCACTTTCATGGACTGTTTTACTTCATATAATATCTTCACTTTCATGGACTGTTTTACTTCATATAATATCTTCACTTTCATGGACTGTTTTACTTCATTGTTGTAGGGTTTTGGGTACTTTAATTTGTATTTGGAACAATGGACGTCGGTACTCTATCTGTTGCTTTACTATTCTACATACTGCTATTTCACTTTCATGGACTGTTTTACTTCATATAATATCTTCAAAACAACGTTTCTCGTCTTTTAAAATTTTAATTTTTTTTAAAAAAATTGAACCCTCCGTCGGTCTACCGACGCCTTGTAGACGTCGGAACTGCGACAACCCAGAAACGTCGGAAGAGAGACAGTATGAAAACGTCGGAAGAGCGACGTTCCAAACGTCGGACCACATATCGTCGGAATTACGACATCTTCCGGACGTCGGAAGAGTGACGTCCAAAACGTCGGACCACGTTTAGTCGGAATTGCGACAGTTTACAAGCGTCGGAAGAGCGACGCCAAAACGTCGGACCACGTTTAGTCGGAACTGCGACGGTTTATAAGCGTCGGAAGAACGACGTCCAAAACGTCGAACCACATTTCACGGGAAGTGCGACAGTTTACAAACGTCGGAGGCGCGACGGTTTGTGAGACGTCGGAAGAGTGACGCCTGTTCGGAACGACGGAAGAAGTGTCGATAGTGCGACACTTTTTACTTGCGTCGGAACGGCGACGGCATGACAAACCACGGTTTGTCCGCCCCCGAACTGTCGCTCTTGCGACGACTATGTGTCGGAATAGCGATGAATTGGCCGTCAGAATTTCCGCCAAATTCTCTAGTGTGATAATAGGTTAGATGACCAAAAAAATGGTGTAACAGATTGCCCCCCAACGTACGAGTGTTAGGAGCAAATCGTATGACCGAAGTACGTTGTAAGAACTCAATCACTAGACATCAAGAGGGAAGTGGGAGAGGGAAATGTAAGGTATTCTAATGTGCTAAAGGACTAGACCCTGAGGAGACGAGACTTACAGGTGCAACGAGTCTCTAGTTTATGAAGTGGTACCTGTGCTAAAGGCAGCGGGGGAGGCATACCTATGCCTGCCGAGACAAATTACAAAGAATAGGAAGTCTAGTAAACAAGGAACTGAACGATGAAGAATATGCTGGTGTAAATAGGAGCCAGAAAAATAAAATGATGAATCCCACATACATGCGCTGCCTGGAATAATCGTCAGGACTTATACAATAATATTTTAGTACATGAGATACGGATACACCCAAATTCCCCCTACACACGGGGAAGGGCTCATGAAATCTGACTAATACATGCAAATTGAAGAGGCGCTACAAGCGGCTGAGGCCAATATCATCAAATGGGAGGAGCTGCATCCAAGGCTGAAATGAAGAAGTCATCTGGGCAAGTGGGGGGCTACCTACAGGGCCACCCCCTCATGAGGGTTGAGACATCTCACACACACCCAGGAATCACCAATAGCTGCTGCTGTATCACTGGACCATCAAGTATACAGATCACGATCATGCTAAAAGGAGCTCGAACCAAGGTACACTTCCCCCAGGACCTGGCTTCTGGAGTAAATGAGCTGATGTCAATAGAAGTAGGTCTGCCATAGGTGAGGTAACAAGGGAATCTCAACTAAGGCACGGGAGAAAATAGTAGAGTGACTAACATACGGACACTAATGATGATAATGAAATGAGGGATACTGAGTAGCGGATGGACGACTTCCCTTGTTAGAGCATAAGGGGCATGAATGGCTTGGCAGCAACTGACACAATATCAGGGAGGATAGGTGACAATGATACGGAAGGCCATAATGTGCAACATGAGAGAGGGACCAAGCGATTAAGGATGAAAGACTATAATGGGAATGAAACGGGCGCGATATAGACTCCATGGATGATGACTCAACTCGGATGCTCTAAAAAAGGGCGACTCGATGGTAATGCCACACAGAAAAGGTCCAATGGGGAACCATAAAAACATGAGTACAATAGGGTATCTCATGACGAAAATAAACATGAACAAAGACAAGTAAGGAGGAAAAGTGGTGCCCCAAGTACAAGTGTTGTAAGTGGAGACATTCGATTTGGAGGAGAGGTAAATGGACCCTTCATGGACAAAATGTGTCCTAGTGAAGTGTCAGAAATGAAAAACTAACAGATACCCATTTGAGTGCTCGATGAGAGCTTTACAACGGTGCAGACGGTGTGTCAAACGGGGCTACGGTTTGGTCACAACGGGCGAAAGAAAAAACAGGGGTTTTTCTTCTAATAAGGAATTTTCCCTCCAAAATCATTCATTTGCTTGTGTAGCTGTGGTGAAGGTGGAGAGGAGAGAAGGCCCTAAATCTTGTGGCGATTGTAGCAGACAAACTGACCGTTGGAATCGCAATCCGTCAGTTGCAGGTAAGAGGCCTAATCCTACTCATTGTGTTTGATGGATTCAAAGTTCAGATTAGGGTTTTAAATCTCAGTAATTGCTCCTACTTCATCGTTATGGTCGGGTCACACATTTTGGGGCAAAAAATGTGACCTGGGACACAGGTTTGGGCCTAAAAAGTGCGACCTGGCCCAGGATTTGGCCAAAATGTGTGACCTGTTAGATAGGGGTGGTTTCAGTGTTGTTATGGGTTGAGATTCAGTTTTGGTGTAAGTAAATGCAGTTTTGTTTATCTGTAGACTGAAAAAGATGATGGTTTTGTGCAAATATGGAAGATATATGGATCAAGTGTAGAGAGAGAGATCTAGGTTCATTACGGAGGGAAAACCAAGCGGATCAGGGTGTCCATCGTGCATTAGCTAGATTTGGGGTTCTAAAATTTTTGGAGAACCCGTTGATGAGGGCTGGTGAGACTTTGTTGGCTTTGATTATCAGTTATTGGGATCTAAACCATGAGGTGTTTATAGTGAAGGGGCACAGGATTGAGCTGACAGTCCAGGATCTGTATTTTCTGACTGGTCTCCTGCCATTAGGGATGGTGGGAAATACACAGCCAGTGTTACCGCGAGGGTGTAACATCATGGATTTTGCTGAGCGACATTGTCGACCAGGTGTCCGAGTCAAAGGGACTCGGATATCGATTGGGGATCTAGAGAGGTTGGAGACCCGGGCAGTGGCAGCAGCAGTGTTGCGGATTTTGGGCAGCCAGGCATTCCATCACATCACTAGAGGGCAGATGATGATTGTAGAGAGTGTGTTGGGTGGGACCTATTATGGGTGGGCCCAGATGATGTTGGCGTCGGTGAAACGACAGTTGTCGCTATGCAAGCGGCAAGTGAATCATGATTGTGCCTATGGGATGGTATTGTGCTCTTTCTTCTTTGAGAAGATCCCGACCTTGAGACCTCATATACAGTTACCGGATGGAGGTCCGAGAGAGCCCCGGATGCGTCGATGGGGACGACTACTGTGTAGAGGAGGAGGAGGGGCGGTCGGACAGGTGTTCTGACCAGATTTATTCACCCATTGGGATCAGATACCATTATACATAGACGACTATCCCTATAGTGGGACGAGTTATTGGGGAGATCCGGACTTGCTGCTTCCGCCTGGTCGAGTGTGGAGGCCCGATGGTAAGTGACAAGCAAGTAATATGTTATGTGCATTTTAGAGTTTGTGACTAGTATTCATGGTACTAATCCTTATATTTTTTGGAATGCAAATATAGCTCCGGTAAAACCGGCCGGATATATGGGACGACCTGCAGCAGCAAGAGCTACAGGTGCAAGTGGATCACGGATAGCACAGAATGAGGAAATGGCCGCTCTGTTGGAGGACATCCGTCGTAGATGTGAGGGACTGCTGCCCGGTGTGTCAGAGTGTGGTTGGCAGGATTTGGACGACCAGTACATAGAGTTATGTATTGGGCTACGCTCGGAATGGCGTGGTATCATGCAACGCATGGTGATGGCCAGTCAGACTGTGCATGATTTACAAGCTACGGGAGCAGAGCCGTTGGCTCAGGATCCTCTAGAGAGTGATTAGATGTAGGGCAGGTGGTGCCCCCCAGCATCTATGTAGGGACAAGTGGTGCCCCCCATTTTTGTAGTTTTTTTTTTTGTAACATGCCATGGGCATGTCATATGTTTCAGATTAGATGGACTCTAAAAACGCATGTTATATGATATATATGATTTATATACATTCCGTTGATGATGTTAAATGTTATTGTCTTATGTGTGATAAATGCTAGTCTAGAACATGATTTGCGATTTGATCTACGTAGTGATTTTGACTTCTAGGGATATGGTTGAAAGTAATGAATCTAAATTCACGTATCAAAAGTTTCACTCGTAAATATTGTCTAAACAGGATAGGGTTATGCACACGATAGACACCATTAAGTTGTAAGACAAGAAGCAGGGAATCTAAATGAACGTGCAGATGGAGGATGTGATGAGAGAGGGCATCGGCTAAGAGACCACATACTGCATCATATTCGGCCTGATTATTGGTGGCATTACCAATGCAGACCCCATTTGAAAGAACCAGGGTATGCAAAGGGGTAAAGATGGCCCATGCCGCATTAGCGAGATTCCGGGAATAACGACTTGCTCCATCGGCATAGCCCAGATAATGCATGGACGAGAGGGCCGGTGGAATAGTGTCACAAGACAAGAAATGGGAGGGATGAGAAGAAGGATGGTAGCGTGAGTAGAGGGTAGACATCCACTGACGACTGTGGGAGGGAGCAGTCCGGGTAGGAAGTCTAGGACTCATAGATGAATGAGAACTATGGGATGAAGAGTGAGAAATCAGGCTGCGAATAATATCATAGACACGGATGGTATGATGGTGATTATGGGAGGAAATGGAAAGGTCAAGGAAACCACATGATGCTGCAAAGCTACCCAAAATCATCAGTATGGGAAGAGAGGCACAGATACGGGTCATCACGAGGAATGACAGAAGAACCGGTAAAAATATGGTCAAAGCATGAAGAGCTAGAGAATGTGGCTGAAGGAGGATCAAGAAAAACAGATGGAGTGGATTCAGAGGGAATGTACTCCGAGGGTCATGCGGATGATGATAGGTATAGGAGGGGGGCAGCAGGTTCCGACATCTCAACATCAGGGGGAGGAATGTCAATGGTAGCAGGGGGATCCTTGAGTAGGCCGGACGAATATTGAGCAAGGATGGGAGAGGTAGATTGATTTTGTTCAACTTCATATTCGCGAATGACCTCTAAAGAGGCTCGGTAATGTGTGAGGTGAGGACAATGGTGAGAATAATGGCCATGGACACGACACAGAGCACAGGGTTTGTTGGTGCGAAGAGTCTTTGGGTTCTTGGATGCGGATGAGGAAGAAACAGAGGTGTCAGGGACCATAGATTCATGGAACGCGACTTTAACCATGGGTTGGATACGGGGAAACTCAGGACAAGTATGGGTTGGATGACCGATACCATCACACAAGGCACAACGCTTGGCGGGTGGGGGAGGGGTAGGGTCGGGTGCGGTGGTCTTGTCCTTGGATGCCCCCTTGGGAGTTTTTATTTTCTTGCATGTAGTTTTCGCAGCAGGAGGAGGGTCCTGCAGAGGGGCTAGGGGCACTGTAGCGGTGGAAGGAGCGAAGGGAATCGGTTGCACTGGTGTCACAACAATGTAGGGTTTAGAGTGGCCCAGTTGGGTCTCGGCTGGAGGAGTAAGATACCATACGGGTATTCTCAAGGTTAAATTAGGGAGGGAAAGGGTGGCCATGACGGGGCGAGAATATACTCCGGCGATCGAAGGTATCGACCGGTGGGGTAGTGACCGGGAGGATGGCTCCCATATGGTGGAGACCTGAGGGAACTGACTCAGGAGGGTAGGGAGGTTCCTGAGTGTGAGGTGGATGGGAAGGTCCAGGCGCAAAAGGTTCAATCGACTGAAGCGAAGGGCTAGGAGCAGGTTGCGGTGGGCGAGATTGAGGTTGCTGACTAGCTGAAGCAGGCTGTGGAAGGCCAGCCTGAGTTGATTGCATCATGCAAACATTCGCTAAGCTGGGGTCAGAGACAGGAGGAGGGGGAGGACCAGGAAAAGTAACAAGCAAGGAGGAGTCTTTGTAGACGCAAGGGGAAACACTGGTCAAAGAATCAATAGTTGGCTTATTGGTGAAAGTAGAGATGGTGGGCTCAGGGGAGGTCTGAGATTTTGGTTCATGGTAATTCAACTGGTCAATCGTGACAATCTTTCCATTGTGAGGGAAAAACATCTTGCGATGGACTGCGGATGGGACGGAAAACATGGCATAGGTGTAACTACGCCCCAAAATAATGTTGTAGTCAAGAGGGGCATCGATAACTTCCACGTCAACACAAACAGTCTTACCCACAAGGGTGATATGACAATTACGGAAAAGGCTGATGGGCTGGGAGGCATGGCCATCCCACGCACGAAGGGTGATTGTGGAAGGGGCCAGCTCAGAAGATCCAAGTTGTTTCCAAACAAAATCAGACATTACACAGGTAGATACCCCCTCATCAATAATACACCGAGCGATGTTGGCATTTCAGATTTTGACTGGGATTTGGAAAGCAACAGAAGGAGGAAGAGGGGGATGGTCTGACTGACGGGCGTTGAAAACAATCAATTAGTCATCAGCAGGATCTACAGCACCCACAGCAGATAGTAGAGCCCTCTTTTGAGAAGGACATGACTAGAGGAGTTTCAGTGTTGAAATGGCAGCAGGAGATTGTGCCAGATCATCTACTATGTTGTATGAATGGGAAGCCCGACCAAAGGCAGCATTTCGGCGTAATGGGCCCTTAGGAGTCTTGGTATGAACCTTAACTTTGGGCGGAGGGATTTGCAAGGGTCCATTGGGTATCGACAGAGGCTCTGTAGGACCTGAAGATGGGGACTCAGAGACAGACAGAATGGGAGGCGTGGAATACTGATGGGACCGAGTTTGAAGGTTGAGGTCGACGGTGAGAGGTTGGTCAGAAGCCATCATGAGGATCTGGTAATCGGAGGAACCAGAAGGGGAAGGTTGAGTTGTTACAAGGGCATTAGGTGGTTGAGTGGCCATGAAGCCTTGTTGAGGGAAAGGATCGGTAAACACAACGGGTTGAGAAGTAGCTGCATTGGGAGGGACAGTAGAGGAGGAGTGTTGTCCCCGCACGGTGGCCTGAGACTCCCACATCTACTGCATTTGTGGTAATAAGGGACAATCGTGAGTGTAATTACCATAAACA
Organism: Pinus albicaulis; assembly: GCA_034641835.2. NCBI lineage: Eukaryota > Viridiplantae > Streptophyta > Pinopsida > Pinales > Pinaceae > Pinus > Pinus albicaulis. The sequence goes on along the minus strand of CM076577.1, from coordinate 1,008,300,654 downwards.
CCGAAACAGGAGCAGGGCTTATTGGTGCGAAGCAGCCTGTCTAGTTTGGGCTGAGAGCCTTGTGGCTGGTTGGCAGTGGTAGAGTCAAGACTTGAAGGATTGGATCCACGATTACCAAAAGCGGGTTGATTGCCTTTCCTCTTTCTTTGAGAAGGAAGAAGATTATTTTCCCCCTGCTGCGCAAATACGTGCCCTGGAGGGGGTAGTAAGTGCGGTTGCGGGGATGGAGAAGGAAAGGGAGTGGGAGGTCCAAATGCTGGAGGAGCTAGGACACCAGGTTGTGGGTACGAATAAGGGGTAGGATGGGCAACATTGAGGTAAGCAGGAGTGTGGGAAAAAGGAGGAGGCATGCCGTATCCTGGATACATGCTACCCAGAGGGGGGAAAATGTCGGAGGGGTGGCCCCTCCTGGAGGGAAACCATAGCCCAGAAGAGGTTGAGTAGAGGTATGTGACAGGGCTCCAACGATACCGTCGACAGAGTGAGATGCCCCTGAGGCACTAAGGTCACCGAGCTTGGGGAGGTCAGGAAGGACGGTATAAACATAACCAGATTGGGCATAGATAAGGTCATATTTCAGGGCTATTTGGAGGGCGGCTTCTTTGGTTTGGGGAAAATGGGATGCTACATCTTTGCCAATGGGAGGTAAGAGAGAGCGAAGGAACTAGTCCATGTAAACCCGATCTTCAAAGGGGGGAGCGTGACACAAGCTCCATCTTCGTCGCCATTCCTGGACATGAGCGGAAAGGCGGGTCGAAGAGGATTGATGAAAAGAAGTTAAGAGTTTAGTACCAGTGTCGTATCGGAGAGGGAGCTGGAAATAGGATAAAAAGGCTTAGGAAATGGTCGCAAAGGTGGTATGGGAAGAGAGGGCTTGATCAACATACCATTTAGAAGCTTTGCCGATAAGCGTGTGTTGGAAAAATCGAAGATGGATGGAGTCATCGGTGATGGAATTGGAGGAACACCACATGTGGAAAGATCAAATATGGTTAGAGGGATCTTCACTAGCAAGGCCTTCAAACTTGGGAATGTCGGAGGGGAGCTTGGTTGGCATAGCAGGCCAAATAACATCGTGGCGGATAGGATCATTAATCAGCTGATTGAAGTCGAAGAGACTGAGGCCAGCCATATAAGGGAGCAAAGGGGTAGTCGAGGTAGGTCCCGTAGTGGTTCCACTGGAAACAGACCCAACAGTAGAAATGGGGTTGCTGCTGGTAGTAGGCCCTAAAGTAGACATGGTGAAAGTAACAGGGGGAGAACCCAAATAATCAGAAGAAGAGTCGTAGTGCGAACTCAGGGGAGGACTTACTCGATGACGATGGGAAGGAGGAAGTCGACCAACCAGAAACTGAGGGTGAAGGCCAAGAAGTCTCTGGGACAAACGCCTTGGGGGCACAATGATGACAGGAAGAATAAAAACCGACAAGGGCAAGGAGAGACAAAATCAATTGAGGTCAATGTCGAAACAAAGGCAGAGAGGTGCAGTTTCAATTGATTTTAAAGTCTTTTCCAGGCGGTGTTAACTAGGCTCTTCTTCACTTAGGTTCAGTGTGTGGCGTGCGTTAATTTTAATTGTTTAAACCCAAACGTTTTGAGAGTAAAAGAAAAAGTGTGCTGCGTAACTGAAAATAAATCTGCAGTAAATAAGACTGAAAGAACAGAAAATTAACATCTAACAATGCATCAATCTAACCCAAGAAGGCGGGTCTCTCAAAAATAGTCTATAAGAAGGAAAAAACTAAGCAAAGCACGCGAAAAAGAGGCCAATAGATCTAAGGTCGGGAGGGATGGGAATCTAAAGGAGAAATCTGCTAAAAAGAGGTGCAGAGAATAGCAAAGAGGCAGAGGCAAGGTTGCTGCTAAAAAGGAGGAGATCAGCTAAACATAGAAGGGACAATGAGGCGGCCCTAGAAATGAACCCAAACAAAACTATATGAGGTGATTTGAAAGGGATAAGAGCTGATCTAAAGGGATCTAAAAATGAGGTATCAAATCTGAAAGAAATAGGGATGAAACTCTGGAAATTCAGACTTCTGAAACAGCAAAAAATCTCCCACAAAAAGTGGAGGGTACTAGAGCCGTAAGGGGCAAGATTCCCACTTAGTTGAGTGAAACAGATCAGAAACAGGTCTAAACCGGCAGAGGTAGAGGCTGAAAAACCCTGACAGAAGCTTCAGACAAACCCAGAAAAAGTGCTAGAAAATTGCAGAAAAAAGTGCAGGTCGCAGGTTTTGACCTGTTTTCAGTCTAGGTCGCAGCTTTTGGGCAGAAAAGTGTGACCTCAAGGCTAGGTCACAGTTTTTGGGCCGATAAGTGCGACCTGCATATCCGGGTCTCTCGGCGGAAGATTTCAGAAAAATTTGTCGTCTCAGCTGCGACTGATGTCTGTCACCTGCACAATAAGGCCAGAAACACACGGAAGTTAAAAATTTGACTGTTTGACGGTTTTAGAGGTGGAAATCACCATAAAAATAGGAAAAAAAGAAAGTGGAAGAGAAACCCTAGGGTCTGAAATAGCTGGATATGCAGGAATATATAAAACGACAACGGTCGCAAAAGAAAACCCGTGTGGAGTCGCCAATTTTTAGTATGAATCTTTCGTCGTAAAAGATCACTTTAGCTACGCATAACAAATAGCCCTAACATCAATTATGGTTGCCAAACATCTTTAAATCTGCAATTCGATGATCCAAATAATGCTGCACAAATCTAGATCTAAGCATAAAATACATTAAGCAGATAAAGTAAAATATGGCTCCATGCATCCAATAGACAAGACAAGAACAGTGTATTTGAAATAATTTTTGTATTATATTAAAAGGGGGCACCTGAGAGGAAAACAAGAAAGGTGTTTTCCGTTTCTCCTCAATGGGATGGGTTCTTGAAAGTCCTCAGCGTTTCAGATCTAAAATTCCTCTCTCTTATTGGTGTAGAGAACCCAGACAAACATAGAACTCAAAGGGAGCTCACAAGATAAAAATGGAAAAATGGTGACCAAGAGTAGATCTAGAGTGATCTAATGCAATGGAGGTGACTAATGAATGGGGAAAACCCTCCTATTTATAACAAAATATTAGGGTTATCTAGAACTTGGTGCATGAATGAAATATTATTAATCAAATTCTAGAACCACCCTTTGAGAATATTTTATTATATTTGTTGGAGGAAAAAGGTCTTTTGACTTGGGTCAATTCTTATTTATAAACAATAAATAAATAAATGATTTATTTATTATTTGAGGAGGAGATGGTGGGAATATAATTAAATAAATAATGATTTATTTAAATATTTAAAAATGATTTAGTCAAATTTAACTAGGAATATTATTTAAATAATGATTTAAATAACTTATTCTAGGAAATAATCAAATAAATAATGATTTATTTAATTAATTTCCTTATTTTGGGTTAAATATGACCAGGAAATATGAACAAATGTTATTTCACATGGTGAAAGCAATTTTACTTAGGGTAAAATTGGTCTTACATGGTGTACTTGGGTTCATCTAATGATAAAAGGTTAGATGACCAAAAAAATGGTGTAACAAATGTAAGTGGACTTGTTGATATCAATTCACTTAAAAATTACCCACTTTTGGAGTGAAAATTACTATATTATTATTTAATTTGATAATTAGAAGAATATTTGTATGGAAATATCAAAAAGATGACACATAGGGATGTTGAGTAATCCTTTGTTAAAAAATAACATTGGAAAAGAGGAAAGGATGCCCACATAGGTGGTTAATAATGAATAATTTTAAGAAATTAGAAAATATATATTTTTTATGAGAGGTTAGATTTCTATAATTATATATTTAACATATAGATGTGACCTCCATGGTATTTTTTTGGATGGAGAAATAGCATTATATATGCTAATGGATCAATTATTCTTGGCACATACACTAGAAAAAATAATAGAGATATTTTATGTTCTAGAGGACCAAAAAGATAATTTAGTAACCTAATGCAGAACAACAAAGGTCCTAGTCCAATCTCCATTAGAAGAATTCGAATAGGTGGAAAATAATCTCTCCGTAGACCGAACTTCCTAGGCTATAGATCAAAGTTTTCAACACACTTGACATGCTTTTAAATCACTCCAAAAGATTTGTTTTCTGTTCTAGACGACCAAAAGGATAATTTAGAAACCTAATGCATAACAACAAAGGTCCTAGTCTAATCTCCATTAGAAGAATCTGAATAGGTGGAAAATCGACTCTCTCTAGAACGAACTTCCTAGACTATATATTGAAGTTTACAACACACTTGACATGATTTGAAATAGCTCAAAAATATTTGAATTATGTGTTTTTTTATAAATTCAAGTTATGTGTTTTTTCAAGAGGACTGCAGCCCATTCTATGCATAAAAGAAACTCAATTTCAAGACTTCTAAAATAATCTACCACTCTCCTTCACATCATCATCATGGAGCAAGTATTTCATTGATATTAGAGTAGTATTTCACATCAAATTTGATGCTAAAGACCCTTTGTTCCAGGAATATATATACACAATACCATTTTGAAGACTATAAGAAGTGACATCAGTCACCATATGACCACCTTATAAGAATATTTATATTAAAAGGATTCAATCATAGGAACTGATATTTTGCACCTTATTTCTAAGCATAAAGGAGACCAAGAGTGATGAATCATTCAGCCTATCATCTAATACAATCATCTTGGAAGATAAAATTCCCAGAATAAATTATATGTAGAGTTGCAATGTCAATATTGGTATATATGCATACACAAATCAAGCCCATACAAGTTAGTGAGCCTAGGAAAGCTCAAGGTGTCTCTCTTGAAGATCTCTACAAATAATTTTTGATAAAAGTCATTCATATCTTAAGATAGGTACACCACATAACCAAACATGAAGGATATCTACAGTTAGAATTCTTTGCATGACATTAAGAAAAGTCACTTTACCCCTGGAATATAGTTTTTCTGATCATGACATGTAGGAGCATGCCTAACAATAGTCTCCATGTTCATAAAAGAAAAATATACATTCTCTAAGAAGGAACTATCTCCTTTATTCAGTGATGGGAAACTTCAAGTTCTATAGTAGTAAATACATGCTGACAAAGAATACCTCTTATAGTCACCTTCATGAAGTCCAATTCTAATTAGTAGTGAATAATACATGTGTATTTATATTAATAAGCAGAACTCACCATGGAACAAACAATTAAAAGGATCAAAGTTTACAAGAAAGACATGTAGATCATGAAAACATTATGAGTAATTTTCTATAGCATCCTTTGCACCAAGACATTATATATCTCACGTAAGTACTTCCTTTATCTTTTATGTTTTAGTTATATAACAAATTTTCTTCAGTTTTCAAAGGGAAACAAGTTGAATGAAACAAACAAGGGCATACGTATGTATTTATAAGATATGTATGATAAAGGTTTGAGTTATATTAGGGTTTAGAAAAATTAATATTGGAAGTTGCTATCCAATAGTGTAAAATCGTAGGTAACTCATGAAGAACCCTAGTCATAGGGTTTGTAAAAGATAGTTGTATTTCCAAAGTTTGTAATTGGAAACTTTAATTGCCTATAAAATCCCAGATTGACTTCATAGTTTTTTGTATCATATATTTTTCTTTGTTGTACTTTTCATTAAGCATTTTAGGTACAATTTGTGATTCATGACAGAGAGAAATCCAAGGAAAAACCCTACAAGGTTTGTAAAAGGAGATACTCCTGGTATGTCTATTTTCAAAAACTTATTTATTAAAAATATTTTAAAATTTGCCTTGTATTACTATCTATTTTATGTTTAGGATTTTGAATCATTAAATATTCTTGTTAGGAAGATTAATCACTAGATTGAATCTACCTCTGTCATATATCTTGTCAATTCTTCACTTTTGTCGAAACCTTAATTTTTAGGGTTGACAATAAAAATCTAACTTGTTGATGCTTAGAATATATTGTCGATAATATTGAAACCCTAGGCTACTTAGGGTTTGTAAGTCTAACAATATTTATGTTTTTTGGTACTACATTGGTAAAACCCTAATATTTTAGGGTTGTCATACAACCCTAAACCCTTAGTGTTTAGTGAACTATTGAAATCCTAGTCAAAATTTCTAAGGTTTAATGTTTGTATCCATGCAGAATATTCGTATGAATGAAACCCTAGATGTAAACTTTCTAATTATAGGGTTTGCAAGAAAAACTAGTAAAGTCTATCATGAAATTATAAAAGGAATATTGTTGAAACCCTATATGTAAAATATTTTGTTTTTTGGGTGTTGAGTCTAGTTTATGGGACTTAAGAATTGCTTTCTCTTTTAAGTTGTTAATACCTAAGATTTGACTTTTGAATCTATGGATTATGTCAAAAATCGTAACAGAAGATCTCAAGATGGATATGAAATATTGTTCATGTTTAAGTTATGAAATTTTGACTACTTATGATTGTTACTCTCTTCATTTTGATATGGTAACCCTGTATTGATTTCATACTCCTCTATTTTCGTATTTGGTTACTTTATTCGCAGGTACACAATTTTCAATATATTTAAGATGTTCACCTATATTGAAAATGACTTCATGATGAGAAAGATGAAAATAAGAACCTGATGGTGAGATTTCTTGATTAAAAGTCTTGGAAGTATTCCTTGAATTTCTATAAGAAGAGAAGTTTTTATTTTTTATTTTTCCCCTATGGAGGGGTTTTTCCCTGTCCTGGAGCCTATTTCTGGTGTTGTTGTTTGCATTGTGATCTTATGATCCAAGTGGATATTGGTGGTCACCTGCCTATTCCACTTGTGGCCCCACCATTGCTTATTTTAGTTTTTATTTTCCTTAATTGTAGCATGGTTTACTATTTTTAGCATTTTTTCTGGTCCTGAACTTCCGGAGCTATTTTCAGGCCCTAAACACCATTTTTTGGAAAACCAAGGAGCAAAATGGAAGTTCGTTTTATGTTTCTCACATCAAAATTTGTAGTCCTCGGATAGATAGTTCTAATGAGGTATTATGCGCATCAAATGGATATCATATGCAAAATTTACTTCCACGGGAGGAATGATGTACCAATTTACCCAAACGTGGCCCATAGTTTTGGCGCTTCGTCTCCTAGGGTTATTTTTTTCGATGTTTAGGGTTTTCCATTGTTTCTAAATAAAAAAACAGGCCCTTGAGCCTCATTGGAACAAATTTCAGATGCCTGCAGCTGCCACCTTTCTTCTCAGAGATAAGATACCAACACCCTAGCTATTCTATTTCCATTATGTCTGTAAGCATATTTCATTTATTTTTTATTAATGAAATGAAGTTATATTTCTGCTGGATCTCTTCTTTTATGTGTGTTTCTGTATTTCATTGTGTTCCAAAATAAACTTGGATCAGTGGTATCATAGAGGACTTCTCTTTCTCGATCCTTCTTTGAATGTCCCCAGTGAGGTTGGTGTATAAGGAGTTAGGGCTCGATCGGGTTGCACCTTTGCAAGATAATCCTCGCAAACCCCAACTGCCACCCATGGTGGAAGAAAAGAAATATGAGGGAGCAGGACATCCTATCAAAATATTGTTCGAGGAGTCCCTTGAGAAGCAAAAGAATGCGTTGATGGATAAATTTTCCCAGATCTTTCAACAATTGCCCACTGGAAGCGCATCTCATCCAACAGTCACTCTAGAGGCACCACCCCTTTTAAGGTACAAGTAAACTTTGACATTCCCATATTTGTGGGCCAAATAGATGGAGACATCATAGATATATGGTTGATTCTATTAGAAGGATATTTCTTAGTTCATGACTTTTCTGAACATGAGAAGATTATTTTTGCAGTCCTCAAAGTCATCGCCCATGTCAAGGACTAGTGGGAAACCTATTGTGAGAAAAAGGACGAGTGGGAACCCTCTCTATTCTCGGTCGTACCCACTTGGAATTCTTTCTCAGACCCCATCAAGTAACAATATTATCCCATGGGGAGCTATGAGGACAAGTACATAAAATGGACTATGCTTCAGTGAAAAAGGGATAAAAATGTGTATGAGCTAGCAAATTTGTTCCATACCCTTTGCAAAAAGTTGGGTATCAAAGATTCAGAGAAACATTTGGTGTTGAAGTACTGTAGTTGTCTACACAGATACATTCAGGAGGAAATGGAGTTCCTCAAAATCTCCTCTCTTGGTACGTCATACCAATATGCTTCCAATATTCATTAGGGGAATTTTGAGATCTAAAATGGACCTCCTAAGAAATTATAAAATAATAGTGGAAATAACAAAATAAGATTTAATTACATCATCAAAGTTTAGAGGGAAAAAATAAAAAACTACTTTCTCAACTCGTATTGTCAACTTATATCCCAAATTTTTTACTCAAATTTTGAGCGAGAGTATTCATTGGATGCAAAATTTAATTCCTCATCCAAAGAGTACCCATGTTTCATGCTTTAGATGGATCCTTCTACACGAAAAATGAGAAATACATGAAAAACATGATTCCAATCACGTTTTTTCATGTAGTTCTCATTTTTCATGTAGCAGGGTCCATTAGAAGCATGCAACATGGGTACCCCTTGGATAAGGAATTAAATTTTGCATCCAACAAGTACTCCTGCTCAAAATTTGAGTAAAAAATTTGGAAGATAAGTTGAAAATATGACTTGAAAAAATAGTTTTATTATTTTATTATTTTTTAATATTTTTATGCGTTTACTTAAAAAATGGTGAATCATCCCCCATGGTTGACATCATCATCTTGAATCCTATTAGTTCTTATACAGTGTATTTTTCTCATACATTTTTCTTAGGAGGCCCATTTTAGACCTCAAAATTCCCCTAATGGAGCAGAAATTCAAACAGAAGAAGAAAGACTTTAGATATGTGAATCAAAAGCAAGGGAAAGGTTCCCCCAAACCATAGAACAAAGGATAAAAAAAAGGCATGGCTGCCCAAGACAACCTAAAAAAGAGGCAAGAAAAGAACAACATCATGAAGCTGAAGAAGGACATAGGGAAGTGGTGTGAGTTCCATAAGAGCTCCACTCACAACACAAGTGAGTGTTGGGCCAAGCAGTCACTGTGTAATATTCCAAAATTAATTGTAATATTAAATTTTTGTTTTGTCACTTAAATAGGTGAATAAGTGGGTAGGGAAACCGATAAATCTCTTTATGAAGAATAAAACCACTTCTAATGTGAAATTGGATCATCATTTCAGCTTAATAAAACACCCTAAGGTGTGAACAGGGGCTGGAGCATGTGGACTAGGTTAATGTTGACCACATCAACAACGTTGTTATGGAGGTCATGGAGGATTAATGGAGGAAAGAAATGTCATTTAGGAGAAGTGTATGCATGAGAGTAGCTTCGTTATTGAGTGGGACCCAGGGTGAGAAAGCTCACCAAGCATAAAAGGAAGAGGATGGCAGCATTAGAAGATATGGATTTGTACTATTGATATTTATCTTTTTAGATTTGGATTTTTCATGTGACATATCTATGCATGTTTTGTTGTTTAGTAGGGTTTGTTGTGTTTTTTAGCACAAGGGTGTTTCCAAGCAGAAATCCCACCCTCATCCTCAAGGGACTTAGAGCTCCTACTCAACAAAGGGTATCTTGAACTGCATTACCACTATCTAGCATTTGGCCAAGCTTCAATCTCATATACAGTGCAATTATGTTTAGATTTGGGTTGTGTTGGAGGTGTGTAGCAGCGGACGAGAGAGATCTCCAATTTCTGAGCTAGTTTTCCATTGGATGGATCATCCTTTCATCTAGAGGCTTGTTAAGAAGTTCTCGGGGTCTCATTTCATATTTTGGCACCAGGCCAAGTAGCTATCATCAGCTACAATGCAGTTTCCCTCAAGGACTGCGTTATTTTAGAGAGCAACTGCAGTAGTGGGTTTATTGCCCTAGTTGGAGGAGTTGTGTTTCCTTTGAGGGGATAATCCCTTCATTTAGGAGATCTAGCCATTGCATATTTCATATCATCCATCACCTATCAGTGATTCATTTGTAGAGAACATTCATACCTAGGGCTAAATCTACTATTTTTGTATAGTGTGTATTTCCGGAAACCTTTTCTCGGTTGTCCTGGAAATCTATTTTGGGGCTTGGATCTATATTCCTTGCACTATTGGAGCATTGTAGCAGCATATACATGTATTTCCATTTTTATTTTTAGCTATCCCCTCATAGACAGCGTGGTTTTGACATTCCAGCTTTTATTGTATTAGCAACATTTCTGATCTAGGTGTATGCTTTGATGGGAGGCTTGTTTGCCCAACTTGAGTGATCTTTCCTCAAGTATATGTACCTATATTTTGTTACAATCATAATGGAATGGATCTATGGTTGTCTCATGTCTTGATCTATTTACATTTCTGCATAATTCCATTTTTATGTGCTATATTTTTTTGCTCTTCCCCATTTGGGAATATTACAGTGGTATCAGAGCATAATCTTGGCTCACCCTGTGAAGACATTGCATCTATTTTATCAGAAGGAGAAGAAGCTTCTCATAAAAAAGAGAAGGCTTATAGAAGAGACAAGGGAAAGACTCCATTATTTGGAGAAATGGAGGAAAAGTATTTTTTAAAACTTCTTCTCTAAACTATACAGGGCATTAACAGAGACATCAAAGAGAAGAGGATGGAGAGACATAAAGATTATCCAAGAGGGCTTGTACATAAAGAAAGATCAAATTATTCACATTATGGGTGTGATCATTCAGCTATACCATCAGATCTACAACGTGGTACCATGCCTAAATTCTTGGCAAGAGAAGAAGAGGAGAGAGATCCACCAAAGGAGGAGACTCTTGGTGACTATCTCTAAGAATATGAATCTCAGTCTGAGAGGTTAAGGAGCATCTAAAATTCAAATGGTTTTGTCAAATCAAAGAAGATAGAAGACCCAGTAACCATAATAGAAGAAGAGGGTGCATGCAGCACACTTTGGGTAGATTCTTTCTACCTACTTTTGATGGGTCACTCAAGAGCATAGCCAAGGCTTGGGTAAAAGAGCTAGACACATATTTTCAGCTGCATCAAGTTTTAGAAGAGGAATCCATTAGAGTAGCAATGCCACATATTGAAATTAAGGCTTATGCCTGGTGATTTTATGAATCTCCTTCACTGAATAATGCAAATATAGCTACTTATGAAAAGTTCACTAGGCAGTTAGTGAAAAGATTTGATCAAAGACATTCTGAAACTTCTTTGGGTGAGCTATCCAAACCCAAGAAATTAGAACCTTTGCATGAGTTGGAAGGATCCATGAAGCCAAATCCATTTCAAAACATTGTTGAGCGGCTTAAATATCTTCAACATGCTTTGCCAAGGGAAAAATCCCCACTTCAACAAGAACTTTATTCTCAAGAAGAAGACATGAGGATTCCTCCTTCAAGAGGAGATCAAGCCAAAGGATCTCTTAATGATGAGGTGTTCTCCAATGATTATGAGAAGGAAGAGAAAGAGCTGGAAAGAGCCTCTAGTGTTGTAATAGAAGGAGGAGATCCACAACTATTTAGAGATGGAGATGAATAAATTGCTTCAACTAGAGGAGCTATTGTATCTTTGCAAGAAGTTCCAAAGGATCTCATATATGAAGATCGGGAGCCACATGTGTCTATGTTGATAGGCAATGAGACTAAGAAGTGGAAGGAGTATGTTGCATTATTGAACACATTTTTGAGGTCATGCACTTTGATAGATCACTTCTTTTTTATTAAGACTGTTGAAACCAATATGAAATTGGGTGTACATGGGTTGATTAAATTGGAGAAGGATGCCTTAGAATGTGAGATCTTGCAGAAGGTAGGAGGGAATGATAAGGGTGGGCAACATCAAGTGATTGGGAACATACACACCCATCCTTTTTAGGAGGTTTATGCAAAGAAGTAGGAGGATGATTTGCGTAGTGAGGGAAGGGAAAAATCAATCCACTCACATATACAGCCTGTTGTAGGCCTTGATGTCTCATTACATGGAGGCATTCCACCAGGGAGACCCCCTAATTGGACGATGATCAAAGAGTTCTCTCAGCATGGTGCATCATTGATAGACTTTGCTAAGGAAGGAGCCTTGGGAGGAGCTAGCACAGCGCAGAGAACCTTTGATGGGTTTAAAGGAGGGATGAGAAATTTTCTGATATTTACATTGCCATCTCCCACTTAGTTGTTTGTGCTAAAATATTATGATTCAAAAATCTGTGATGGCATGAGCATGGTGTCAAAGGGCTACACCATAGCTTTGGAGCAGCAAATGATACTTCCACACATGAGGAAGATTTATGAATATGACAAGAGGTTGTTGACACTCTTGTATGCATTATACAAACTATGGAAGTTTTGGATGGGCCATACCTTCCAAGAGGAGGTTGACCTCCATTTACTTCAATCTTGTCTTGGGAAAGATCAACTGCAATGAACGCAGCAAAAGTGGGGTGACAGTACTCCAACATGTGGCTTTGACATTGAGCATGTAAAAGACGAGAACTATTATGTGACAGGTGCCTCATTTCATATTTCAACAACGTTGTCATTATTGGGAAGCCTAGATCCATATTGGGAGTCCGAACTATTGGTGGAAAATTCCAAGAACCTCTTCACATGTAAGGTTCTTGATGGACAATTGATAGATAGGAGATATAGAGTGGTTGATGGAGTCATTTATTTACATGATAAGATCTACTTGACTAAGGACTCCAAGCTCAAGAAGGAGATTCTACATGCAGCATATAAGGCACTCTTTTCAAGACATATAGACTTCATTAAGTCTTATCACACCATCATGAAGGGATTCTATTGGGAGGATCTCAAAGAATATGTGCACCAAGATATCAAGAGATATGTAGCTTGTTTGATGTATGAGGAGGAAAGAAACCACCTTGCAAGGTTGTTGAAGTCACTTCCCCTTTTGATGAATATATGGGAAGGTTCATCTAAGGACCTCTTCACCAAATTGTCTACAATATATGGTAAATATTGTGTTTTGATGCTTATTGATCAACTAACAATGTATGTACATTCATTTACCATACATTTGAAGCACATTACTCCACAAGAGAGAAAGCCTCTCTTTAGATTTCATGGTCCTTTTGGGACTACATTCAATGATGGGATTGGCCACTTTCTAGAGGACTTTGGGCAAGAATTGTTTTTTTGGTTCATATCTAACCAACACTTAATGTCCTCTACCCTTTTCGAGCTTTTGAGAATCTTATGGCAGCAATAAAGTGGCTGGATGGCCACTTATCATATCATGTTTTGAGAGAGATAGAAGCAGAACAACGATGGTCTCACTTGATGGACTATTGTCACCATCCAATATGTCATATAACACTAGTCCATGTTTCTTTCGGAGCCCATATGGTGATGACACTCTATTCACTATATGCAGGAAAATTTGGGCAAGAAAGATTGCTAGAACCAAGGAGTGGGATCATGAGATTCCTAGTATATTTTGGCTTCATGAGGACTATATTATTGCAATGCAAGATCAACAGCTCCAAATTTATCATAAATAGAGAGAGAGACAATGTAAGTTGAACAATTTTATCTCTCATTTTCAGCCATGAAACCCATACACATTGCAGAAGCAGGGGATTGGTGATTGTTTTTATGAGCTACCAAGTATGGCTCACTTTTTTTGGATGATAGGATGAAGAGTGGAGTTTCTCATTGGAAATGAGGCACCCAACATTTACCATCTCTCATTCCTTGAGGAGGCCAATGGACAACATATAACTTTTTCCATCTATCTCTCACTTATTCACGATGGGGACTATTTGGTTTATCTACCAAAGGCTAACTTGTATACCTGGGAGGAGACATATCCATTGGAAGTTCTGTAGTATCCTTACAGTTGCTTGAGGAAAAGCAACATTTTTTAGGGGAGGACTGTAATATTCCAAAATTAATTGGAATATTAAAGTTTTTTTCTGTCATTTAGATAGGTGAATAAGTGGGTAGGGATACCCATAAATCTCTTTATGAAGAATAAACCAACTTCTCATGTGAAATTGGATCATCATTTCAGCTTAATTAAGCACCCTAAGGTGTGAACATGGGCTATATCATGTGTACGAGGTCAATTTTGACAAGATCAACAACGTTGTTATGGAGGTCATGGAGGATTAATGGAGGACAACACAATCATTTAGGAGGAGTGTATGCATGAGAGTAGCTCCATTATTGATTTGCGCCCAGGGTGAGGAAGCTCACCAAGCATAAAAGGAAGAGGATGGCAGCATTAGAAGATATGGATTTTTATTATTGGTTTTTATCTTTTTAGATCTGGATTTTTCATGTGACATATCTATGCATGCTTTTGTTGTTTAGAAGGGTTTGTTGTGCAGTTTATAAAAAGGGTGTTTTCGAGCAGAAATCCCACCCTCATCCTCAGGGGACTTAGAGAGCCTACTCAAGAGAGGTTATCTTGAGCTGAATTACCATTATCTAGCATTTGGTCAAGCTTCAGTCTCATATACAACACGATTCTATTTAGATTCGGGTTGTGTTATAGGGGTGTAGCAGTCGAGGAGAGTGATCTCCAATTTCTGAGCTAGTTTTCCATTGGAGGGATCATAATTTCATACAGAGGCTTGTGAGGAAGTTATTTGGGCCTAATTTTATATTTTGGCACCAGGAAAATTATCTATCATCAGCTATAGTGCAGTTTCCCTCAAGGTCTACATTATTTTAGAGAGCAGCTACAGCAGTGGGTTTATTGCCCTAGTTGGAGGAGTTGTGCTTCCTTTGAGGGGATCATCCCTTCATTTAGGAGATATATTGGAGGAGGATTAGCCATTTCATATTTCAGATCAAGCATAACCTATTGGTGATTCAATTGCAGATATTATTCATCCCTAGGGCCAAATCTGTTATTTTTGTATAGTGTGTATTTCTGGAAACGTTTTTTGAGTTGTCCTCGAAATCTATTTTGGGGCTTGGATCTATATTCCTTGAACTATTGGATAATTGTAGCAGCATATACATGCATTTCAATTTTCATCTATAGACAGTGCAATTTTGACATTCCAACTTTCATTTTATTAGCAACATTTCAAATCTAGGTGTATGCTTTCATGGGAGGCTTGTTTGCCCAACTTGAGTGATCTTTCCTCAGGTCTATGTACCTATTTTGATGTTATAATCATAATGGAATGGATCTATGGTTTTCTCATGTCTTTATATATTTACATTTCTGCATAATTCATTTTTATGTGCTACATTGCTGCACTTCCCCATTTGGGAATATTATACACTGGTGGCCGAAATGAAGGCTTTTGAATCAGATGCATGCTCTAATTCTGAATCAGAACCTGAAAAGGGGAATGAAAAAGGGAATAATATTATTTATGCAGAGCCCAATGCCACCAATGCCACCATGAATATCTTGAAGGAGGAACTGGAATATCCATAAGAGGAGGAGTGTCTCTTCCACTCCTAGATGTTGCTAAAGGGTTCCTCACTATAGTTCATTGTCGATAGTGGGAGCCAAAAGAACCTAATTTCAGCATATGTCATGAAGTTTTGGGGCTTTCTGACCATAACACACCCACAACCATACACCATTGGGAGGCTTCACCAAGGATGGGATCTATGCATCAGTCAACATTGTCACCTTTCCTACATCATCAAGCCCTTCATGGATGAGATATTATGTGACATTTCTCCTCTTGATGTTTGTGATGTATTATTAGGCTAACCCTACTTTTGGAAGTGAAATGTTGTATATGAGTCATGGTCTCGTGTTGTTATTGTTACTTTAGACAATAATTTGTACATGATACTAGAGGTACCACCGCCTGTAGCTATCTCTTTGGTTACTACAAAACAATGCAATAAGCTCATTTCCAAAACCAAGAAAATTTGTTTTCCTGATGATCTGCCCTCATGGAAAGAAGAAGAATGTGGCCATGACCTCCAGACAGGGCTCCTCCACACGACAAAAACAAAAAAACAAGGTCGTGGAGGAGTACGAGGACATATTCACCTTACTCGTAGGGGTGCCTCTGGACTGTCAGGTCAAGCACCCCATCAATCTAAACCCAGGTGCACCACTGCCAAATGGACGAATCTATCAACACTCTATTCTAGATAATTCTAAAATGAAGAGGTAGATTTAGGAGCTACTGCAGTAAGGTCACATCCGACCGAGTTCATCACCTTGTGGGAGCCCGATCCTATTCGTGCAGAAGAAGGATGGGACTTGGAGACTCTGTATTGACTACCAGGCATTAAACAAGAACACTTTCCAGAATAGGTACCCAATCCCACATATTGATGACCTTCTGGACCAGATCAAATGGGTGAAATATTTCAGTAAGATTGACTTGAAGTCCTGGTATCACTAGGTACAAATCAAAACCTCCAATGTGTGGAATATTATCTTCAAAGCCAAGGAGGGCCTTTTTGAATGGCTGGTCATGCCTTTCGGGTTGACAAATGCTCCTAAAACCTTCATGAGGTTGATGGAAGACATCTTGCAGCCATTCACCAACTAATTTGTATTAGTGTACTTCGATGACATCCTAATCTTCGACCAGACTTGGGAAGAGCAGCTACACCACATCCGACAGGTCCTCCAAACACTACGGAAACATAATTTGTGTGCCGATTTGGAGAAGTGCACTTTTGGCATGACCAAGGTTTAGTATCTGGGATAGATTATTGATGAGCTGGGGGTGCATGTAGATCCAACCAAGATCAAATTCATTCTAGATTGGCCAGTCCCAACCAATCTAATAGATCTTCACAGATTTCTCGGTCTTTCTTATTTCTACTGCAGGTTCATTTTGGGATTCTCTCATATCACTTTTCCCTTGAGTCAGGTCACCAAGGGAGGAGCGAAAGAAAAATTCAAAATCTCAACAAAAGGTGTTCATAGAATTGAAACATCGTCTTTACTATGCCCCAATTCTCGTATTACTAGACTTGCAACAACCATTTGAGATCGATATAGATGCCTCAAACTATGCTATTGGGGTAGTTCTTACTCAACATGGGCACCTAGTGGCATATCACAATGAGACATTGTTTGACACAGTCCACAAGTATCCCACTTATGACAAAGAAATGTATTCCATTGTGCAGGATTGCCAACAATGGAAGCATTACATTTTGGGGAAGGAAACGGTCATCCACAGAGGCCACCAACCCCTAAAATTGATACAGATGCAAGGGAAGTTGCAGAATGATCACCATCAGAAGTGGTCTACATATCTCCAACAGTTTCATTTGAACATCAAGTAAAATAAGGGAAACACCAATAATGTTGCAGACTACCTCAGCCAACCATCAATCATGGCGCTAACCACTGTTCTCAATTCTTGTGGGAACGAGACTTCTGATTGGCCGCTTCTCTACAAGAGTGATCCAGAATTCAGCCACACATACAAGACACCCTTGGACGGTACACAAGTTCCAAATTTTCACTCCAGTATGCACTATTATGTCACCTGGGACACCTTTGTGTTCCTTCAAGTGAGCGTGCCAAGATGATTTTGGAAGTGCACTACAGTCGGGTCACTGGGCATTTTGAGGTCAATAAAATAGTGGCAGTACTATATAATTATTTCTATTGGCCGAACCTTCAACAGGATGTCGAGAAGTACATCAAATCCTGCACTGCTTGTGTTATTTCCAAACTGACCATCGAGAATCACGACCTCTATACTCTGCTACCTACCCCGAGTTGACCTTGAAAATCCCTCTCCATGCATTACATGTTAGGCCTTCCTTCTACTAAGCATGGAAATGACTTTTTTTTCATGGACGTCGATAGATTCTCAAAGATGGCCATTATGGAGGCCTGCAAGAATAATATCACAGTAGAAGCCACTCCTAAACTCTTCTTTAAACGAGTGTGGTTGCACTTTAGGATCCCACAGTCTATCATCTTAGATCGGGATAGCAGGTTCCTCAGTGCATTTTGTTCCATCCTCTAGTCAATGGTGGACACCAAGCTCACCAATTCCACAACTTTCCATCCCCAAATTGACGGCCAGACAGAGGTCGTCAACATGACAATCATACACATTTTGTGTATGTACAATTCAAAGAATCCACACACATGATATGAGAGCCTTCCATATGTAAAACACAGTCATAACTGGGCTATCCACAACTCAACCGGCCACAACCCCTTTCAAGTGGGCTTGGGATTCCAGCCACTATGTCCCATTGATGTAGCCATGCCATTTGTGACTACTCAGGCTGATTTGGCTCATGTCCAGTATGAAGCTGACAAGGAAAATTTCTTCATTGAGTGCATTCATCACATCCTCCAATATGTTCATGACATATTGGACAAAGGAAATTCTAAGTACAAGCAATGACATAATCAACATTGAGTACCACACAAATTCCAGGTGGGTGACGAAGTGTGGCTACATTACAGGAGTGCCTCGTTGGACCCCACCGCAAGCTTCACATGCTCCGATATGGGTCATACACCATCACCAAGGTTTTAGGGGCCAATGCCTTCAAGCTCAATATTCCACCATTCCTTGGTCTGCAGCCAGTGTTCAATGTGGACCGCCTTCGGCCCTACTTCCCACCTCTATTGGACACCTATGGCATTGAAGAACAAAGCACACCAATAGAGTTAAACCCATAATGCATGGAACAGGCCACCATGAATCGAATCAAAAACACTTTCCAGAAAAATATCCAACTGTATCGGGTTTTCAAAGCTGGCCAACTCCTACACCAAGGCAAATGGTTCACTAGGGATCAAGTTCAACAAAAGTTTCCTTATCTCATGGAGGAACTCAACGTAATGGTGACCATTACTTCTTAAGGGGAGAGGAATGACTTAGGTGTATATTGGTGGCCACCTTCCTACTCTACTTGGGGCCCCACCATTTCTTCTTTCAGTTTTTCAGTTTCCTTAATTGTAGCACAATTTACTATTTTTAGCAGTTCTTTGGATTTTGAACTTCCGGAGCCATTTTGAGGCCTTGATGGATGTTTTTTGGAAAACCCGGGAGAAACATGTAAGATCATTTAATGTTTCTCACATCAAAATTTGTAGTCCTTGGATAATATTTCTAATGAGGTTTTGTGCACATCAAACGAAGATCGTATGCCAAAGTTATGTCCCCGGGAAGATTGATGCACCATTTTACCAAAACAGGGCCCATAGTTTTGGCGCTTCATCTTCTAGGGTTATTTTTTTGGATGTTTAGGGTTTTTCATTGTTTCTCAATAATAAATAGGCCCTCATGCCTCATAATTGTAACACAATTCAGAGTACTATATCCGCCACACCTCTTCTCAGAGATAAGCTATGAACACCCTAGCTAGTTTGTTTCCATTCTATCTCTAAGCATATTTTAGTTATTTGTTATTAATGAAATGAAGGTTAATTTTTGCTGCATCTCTGCTTTTATGTGTATTTTTGTATTTCATTGTGTTCCTACATAAATTTGGATCATCTTCTTTATTGGCATTGTCTTGATGATGGACATGAAATAATAATGATGATGATGCACTAACATTATATCACAAGAATTGTCAATATAACAAGAGAAAACATTATAAAAGAAACCCTAATTTTTTTTCCCTAGTTTTTCTCAACATATATGGTCTTTGAAGATTCGCAATGTAGAAATAAAAAATTTCTTGAAATCAAATGCAACGCAAAACTAAATCACACACCTCGTAGCCAAGCACTTGGTGGGATAAAGTTGTGGAGTACTTTGATGAGTCTTTCTGCATATATGAATCCAACCCTAGTTAATCTTTGAATTTTAGATATGTGAATGAAAGTTCCTACAAAACAAAGGATGCAGGAGAATCTAGAAGCGATAAATAATTAAAAAATATAAGAAAAATCATACCAGTGCCTTATGCCCAATTATAGAGTAAGAGTTTCATCTACTGCCCTGCATGAAAAATGATAGTTTATGGTCTTTCAATCAAGTACAAACACAATTTTCAAATAAAAAAAAATACTACATGAATTTCTTCATGGAAACGTTTGTTATTTCTCATAAAACTTTATGTAACTCTTGCTTGCAAAAAAAATACAACACAAATATAAAACAAATTTTGTTGTATCATCTAAAACCTTACCATTTTGAGTATTTGCTTCATATAATTGTTCCACTTCAACATGTGAATTGAAATTAGTTGTCCTACACATAGTCATGAGACCAATGAGCCAAACTTAGATTAAATTTGACCAAATATTAAATTTTATTACATGAATAAATAATAATTAAAAATATGTGTATGCATGAATACCTGAATGAGCTCCTCTTGGCTTCAAGAGTAATTATTAGAGTAGTTTAATCTTGGAGAAAACCTCCCTCCACTCGAAGAAGAAAAAAAAAAGTAAACATTGACTTTGTTGTTGCTATGTTGGATTGAGCGTGTTTTTCTCCAAGATTATCCAAATCCAAATTTGTTTTGTACTGAATAGGGCCAACCATGTGAAGGTGGAAGCTCCCATGGCCCCTTCCCCCCATCACATCACTCTAAATTTCCCACTGCCCAATTTATCTACTATATAGGAAATAGTTAAAATTAAGACATTAAGATACATAAAAAAAAAAATAACAAACATTCATTCATCCATTCGTAAATCCACAAAAAAATCATTTTAATAAAATTTATCATAAAAAATATGTTTACATAATATGAAACTAGGTCATGTAAATAAAGGGACATATATAAATTATTCATTAACAGATAAAATTCATCCATTCATTCATTAATCATAGACACAAAATGCTTCATCTCAAAAAACATTATCATCAAAAATATATTTTCATAATATGGTACATGATGTTTCTAATGATATAACTATTACAAGCATTTATTTTTCTTTTTATTTATTTTTTATGGCCTAGTCGTGTACTCATGATGTTGTTGAGGCTTCCAAAAGAGGGGTGGATCATTAGTTGTAACAAGAAAGACATCATAAATTGATATTTTTTGTTATTATTCATAAATAAAAATAACATTAGAGTTTTCTTCACCTTCTGCACTAGCTGAAACTATTAGAATGGATGTTATATTTTACACTATATTTATTGTATGTAATCTATATATTGGTTGTATTTTCTAATTTATACTATTCTAATAAAATTCTAACATATATTAGTTGTCAATTCACATCAGTTTGTGATTATGATGACAATTTAAGTACACATGTGTAATGTCCATGATGGGATGTATGAATTGTCCTCCACACATTTCCCATCAATAATTATAACCTTGAAGGGGCTAGCACTGGTCTATCATCACCATCTCAAATTGACCTGGCAGATGAAAATTTACCATGCCTTTCATCATCACTTCACATTGTCTCATAGATGACCCCTTCTACAGATTATATGCATGAATTGTTGCCAGAGAATCCCCTCTACCTAGCCTATGTTTGATTGTGAGAAAAAATGAACAAAGTATAATTTATAGTAGGGGATATTGTCAACAAATATTTTTCAATTGTCCATTATTCACTTTTTGTCATGATCAATCATAGGATAGATAGAGGGGATGGCCTTCCATAAATTCACGCATATAATATGTAGAAATGGTCATTCATGAGATAGTGTGAAGTGATGATGATAAAAATTGTAAATTGTCATCTATCGGGTCATTTAGTGATGATGACCAATGCTAGCCCATTTAATGTTATAGTCATTGATATACAATTTGGCGAAAAAAATTCATACATCCCATCATAGACATTATAGACATATGTACTTAAATTGTCATCTTAATCACAGACATTGAAGCATGAGTAGCTAGCACCTAAATTAGGAATGTAATTATGGTGGAGTGGAATAGGTATATAAATTACTAGATGGTTGACTTATCATGGGCGTGGATTGTGTAAAGGATTAGTTTAACATGGTAATATGATTTTAGGCTCTTCGTGTTCGTAGCGGAGTTAATATACTTATACCAATAATTTATCAAATACATGGTATTATACACCATCCTTTTATCACAAAAAATGTGTTTACATAATATGAAACAAAATCAATATGATTTTTTGTAACAGAAAAATCACAACATTTTATTAAGATGGTCTACAGTTACATGTGCACATTCCATGAGGCATTCAACCTCTTAGTAAAAAATGTGGTACCCAAGAAAACAGGCTCTAAATAAAAATTTTCAATAATTTTTTATCATGTTTCTTTCTCTTTTTCAATATGAAGTTAGTGAGGATGTCTTGACCTTGGCCCCCTTCAGCGGTTGTGGTATCTAGTGTAATATTTCTTGTTGTTGACCTATTCCTATGGTTATGTTGCTACAAGTGGGGACAAACATCAACTGAACTATAAGATAAAAGTTAAATTCATATTTATAATTATTGTTATTACAAATTTTATATTAATAAAAAGAGTAGTGGAGTGTTCTTTACGTGCTTCAGTAGTGGAGGGAAGTGGAATAATTTCGGATGTGGCCATATGTTCCTCATCATCTCTGGCCACATGATTTACATGATCTGATGTAAACAAGAAAGGTTATAATTAATAAATAATTTGCATTTAAATATTTTTAATTGCATTACATATTACATTTATTTATAACAGATGAAATACCTCCATTACTAAGTTGAACACCAGTCTCGGGATCATACACTCCACTCTCAATAGGCTTATGTGTTGTATATACATTGCTTGAATGCTTTTTACAATCAAGCACATTAATTTATGGCCAAAAAATAATAACCAATATATTGTACAAGTAATGATTTATAAATGTTTTTTGTTGCTTTTATTTTCCTGAGCGTTATGTTGGATGGTGGAAGACTGTAAAGATGCCAAGCTTGTCCTCTGTTCAACCACTAATTTATATTCGTACTTGAAAGAAATCTTTAGGTATTCCTCCTTGGCAGCCTCTTTGAGCTGTGTACCATACAATTTTGCATTAGAACATGAATTTTTCTTCTTTGGTGATATTAAATTAAAATTTCGAACAATTTATAATTTGGATGAAAATTATTGTTTTATATAATTACATTTTTTGTGGCTAGTTTCGAGTAACTACCTGGGCTAAGATGATGATGCACATGTTTGGATATTCTAGCCTGTGTGGCTTTGGAATTATTTTGGAGCCTATATTTAAAACATTGTAAAACTTAATTAGATGTCACAATGATGATAAAGCATCATAATTACATTATTAAAAGTGCCTCATACCTTCTTCATCTGGGTGGAGTATTTCGTACTTTTCAAAATTCCTTCTCGTGTGCATCTACCACCAACGCTCTCCACCCAATATTTGGAATCGATGGAGGGCACTCATGCATCCTGGCCCTTTCCAATTGAAATATTTTAAATGTAGGTTTTCCTTTGAGGTAACTCCAGATTTGTTGAAGGTACCGCCACCGAAAAGGCGAACCATAATTTTAATAAGTTCATATTTTAACTTGGAATTTTGGGATTTCAAATTTGTGTGAATGACTGACCCAAATACTTCGAAGGTTATTTCATACAAATTCCTATAAAATAAATCATTTCCTGCAAAAAAATATTATCATTAGTTTAAAATAATCACAAACTATATGTTATTTTCATTTAGGTTGTACTTAATATCTAAAACAATTCTTAAATTCCTGTAAGTTTCTCTATTTTCATAGGGATATTTTCATAATCTAACAAAAACATGATCAGTATTGATCTCATGCTATTAACAAGGGAAGATTCAGGAAATTTCATTTCAAATTGTGAAATTGTTTCATGTTTTGTATCCATCGAATCATGTCTAGATCCTGACATACATTGTTTAGGGGGTGCAGATGTTGTTGTCGGTGGTTAAGTGGTTTTGCTGGTCTTAATGACTAGTGACTCACTCACAAGTGGAGCATCGACATTTATACCAACGTCAGCCTGACGCATAGTCGTACTATGTGCATCATAATTCGCCAAAAACTCTTGTAAAATAAAGAGTTTTTTTTAAAGGATCCTATAACTAAATCATAAAAAAATAAATGGGGTAATTAAATGAGTTTCTCATCCAATACTGACGAACTTGTTTTAGCAAGGTTCTGATTTCACCTTTTATCTCATGTTCTTGAAGCTCAATCAAAACTAAAGAATTAATTTTCTTGTTCACTTTGATTTTAAGCTTGCTTATTGATTTGATTGGATTGACGGACATAAAAATTGTATCACTACTAACCTCTTCCTCATGAGCATCTGTTGACTGCTCTAAGCATAATTCCTTCCCCTTATCACCATATTTATCAAATAAGTGTAATTTCCAATTCATCCACAATTAATCATTCTTATATTAATAAGAAAACCACTACTGACATATGTCTACATTTATATAGAAAATTCACACTGTAAATGACAATTATAACACACAATAGACATTTCTTACAAGTTGGGTAAAATTTAATATAAACCACCCCCATAATAGTAATATTTTTATTTATTCTATTAAAATTGTAATCAATGAGAAACTCTTCCCCTACAACTATTGATTTAATGGAACGTATGAATACATGATTTCCTTCATAAGGTATGTTTATAGATGTCTTGACGAAACCACAATAAGATTATAATAGTACAAGTGAGTTACAAGGAAGTTCTTTGTGTTTAAAATGTTCAAGTAATATTTAAAAACTTTCAAGATATTGAGAAACACGTCAAGCTTTTGAAATTTTGTAAATTGTCTTATAATGTTCATACACGTGAATACCCTATGAATTTTAGGGTTTCCCCAGGTCCAAAATTACATTAGGTCTCGTAGGTTTCCTTGGTGAGCATGAAATGATAGAAGATCCATCATCTTGAAGAGATATTGTTTCGCTTACCTTGGAGATCTTGTTTCACTACACCTTGAGGACTGGACAATCTCATCATGCAACATATATCATGAACCGTAGTTATCTTGTGGAATCGTGTATCAAATGAAAAATTGTCCCAAACTGATCAAGGAATTCAAAATAGAAACATAATTGGTGTTGATCATATAGCTTAGTTTAACCAACATGCTCCTATTTGTTGGGATATGTAACTAGTTTCGGTCTTGAGTCAAATATTATGTCAAGATGTAATATATCAAGGAAGAAAATATTATTTTTATGTTTAGAAAAGTCAAGAAATTCCCCATGACCAAGTAGGCCATCCATGATAAACTCGGCCTAGAGAGGCCCAATTTAGCCCTTTTTAAGACTATAAATAAGAGGAATTCAGCCTCCTCTAGTGACACACATCTTGGCATTTGATATGTGATATAAAATTAGTGTGAGGAGGCTAGAAGACAAGAAACAACCCTAGTGAAGAAAATAAGAATCTCAAAAAAAGAAATAAGTTTGATCTCCTAATATTATTGTCCCACTTGTGCAAGTATCTATGATTCATGGGTTACTGTATGTTCGAGTTTTTGGAAGTTGAAGTTGTAGACCTGATTTATGAAGCTAGAATTTAGAGAAGTTAAATTATTGGTAAGGTTAACCTTGTTGACTCATTGGAAATCTTTCTTTTTTTTTCAAGGAAGATTGTTTGGTTGTTGGCTTGGTCTTCAAAAGTATTTTTCTAGATTGTTTGGTGGTTGGTTGGTCTTGGGAAATCTTCGTCTATATTTTTTGGTGGTTGTCTTGGTCTTGGGATGGCCTCACAATGATTCAAAATATTAATGATTTATATCCTAATAAGGAGAGTTATTTATTGAGCGTGTTTAAAATTTGTTATCTTTAAAATCAATAACACATAGAACATGATCAAATTCTATCCAATTTTTCATTAGAATTATTATGTTTGATTTCCACAATTTGAATCTCTATCTGATGCTAGAAAGAAATTATAATTTCTCTTGTCCATGTGTACCTAATACTAAGATCGATGGAGAGTATGGTAATGTCATGATTTGTAAACATGATGTGATGGACTCTCGACTTAACAAAATTATTTTTGGGCAAGTAGAATACTATGGAGTTGTTATAATGATCATGCATGGGACTAATGCTGTCAAAATATATTATTCTTGGGAAGAAATGAATTCAAAAGTAGTTCAGAATTATTTTGAGGTGCCAAAAGTCTTGGAGATTGAAGGATTTCCTATAGAGTATGCACAATATCCCATCATTGATGGAAAATCTCCTAAGAGGTCTGATTTTGATGCTTAGGCCTTGAAGATTCCCTTAGTTTCAAGGAACACTATATTTATATTCAATTTTCGGATGGTCCATGATAAAAATTATTCATGCTTGTTAAGCTTCGAATTGATTCTTTTCAACACATGCAACAACTTCAAAAATGGACAATAGTTTCACTAGTGGAGAAGAAGTTCACAGTTAGGATGTGAGGCAAAATTTGAGAGTATTACCTTGGAAGGTGTAATAGCATCATGTTCTATGTTCACTATCATTGTTCATGATATTCTATATCACATGAGTTCTATTTACTGTTAGGATATCATTGATTTGGAATGAAATCAATCAAACAATTTATATTTGAAATTTCTCAAAATAAAACCTTTCTATGATGGGAGATTTCTATTTATGGGCTCCTATTGTCAAAAGATCATATCTGGACTAATGCATATATAAATTATACAGTAAAAAAAATACAGCGACAATGATGAATCAATCACATGGTCATCCAAAGACAACAACATGTTATATTATTCAATATTCTAGCTTAACAACATGTTTTCCTCTAAAACATTTCATAAGAGATCATAACTAGAAAAAATTACCAAGAAAGATGGAAAAAAAGACACATAGATTATTTTCATCAAAGAAGTAATAATAGAAAAAATTTCAAAGCTCAAAACATTATAGTATACCAAAAATGTTATGGAGATGACTATAGAAATTAGAATTACTACCGAATGAAGCTTCAAGCACTTGCTTATGACATTTCCCTTTGGTTGACTCTGAACATCATAGATACACTCTACTATCTATGATGTATATGAAAGAATTATATGCAAAATTCCTTGTAATTTACAGAGATTACAATTGATAAATAATAATATTCATTAAATTCCAACAACATGTTATGCCCAGCAAGCCAAGTAAGATAGAAAATGAGAGAGAGGTCATGGTGCCTCCATAGAAGTTGTAAATTGGACCTGAGAAGAAGTTACAGGTCGAACCTAAGAGAAATATGAATTAAAAACAAAAAACAAAAAACAAAAAAACATATATAGTAGTGAACATGGTGCCTCCAAGGAGGATTCACATGAAGAACAACCAAAGAAGATATGTTTCCTCCACATGAAATGAGAAGATGCAAAAGAAAATGAGAAATTTATGTTTAAAGGGAGATTGAGCATAAATTAGCCTTGAAAGCTCCACTACATATTCTAGCACCCATCATGGAACTAGTCATATAGAATGGATATCGAATGGATATTGTTTACATATTCATTATTAATATGGAATTGATCATAGAGTGTGGAATACATCAGTATGCTAATCAATGAGCCATGAATGAAAACATCACTAAAAAGTGAAATGTGATATTCTAACTCGTGAATAAAACACTTAATGATAAAAATGATATTTTAATGAGATCTATGTTCGATGCATAGATATTAATGATTAAAATTGGATAAGTATTGGCATATGTGTATGTGTGTTTTTTATGAGCATGAGGCTTCTAATATCGATCAAACTAAGAAAACAGAGAATATGAATAATCTGCATGAGCCCATACTTATGACAGAACGTTTGCAATATCTTTTTAATATGGATTAAGGACAAGTCTACAAATTAACCTAGACTTAGTGTATCGCTTGAAGCTAGAGATCCATGCAAATAGTGGAAGGTTGCAAGTCTTATAAATTTCTAGAATATGAATAGAACCTTATAGAAATATTATGATATTCGATGATTATTTAGATAAAAAATGAGATGAGTTGATACACCATCACATTAAGAATCAATATTAGTCTCAATATAGAGACTTATGCCATGGTGAGTGAGGTCAGTCACACACCATGAAGGGGAAAACTAGGGCTTTTGAGTGAATAGAGGTTGATTGATTATTTGAACACCAGGAAGGGGGAAATTGTGCCATAGATGAAGAAATATCTAAGGAATAAAATTGATGACTTATAGGTTTTGTTTACATTAATATACATTTTTTCACAATAATCTTGAACTACACAAACTTCCATTAATACATAATTTTTTAATCTTGATTTTCATGCATTATATAGGAATTAGTGTTAAATTGAAACATAAAGATCCATTTTGTAATGAGGTCATTGTCATAAGGATAAGTGCATTGATTTTATCATTGTGTTGATACATAGGTGTTCCAAGTCACTGATGTACATATGGATTACTGAGTTAAAGACCATAATGAATTCATAAGATTGATTGTCTATGTCATTGTCATGATGACAGTGGCATATAGTGTTATATCACTCTCTTAATTATCACTATAATATGTCATGAATATTGTCAGCTTCCAACCCTAAGATTAGGAATATATGTTTCTTAGGGTCACTTTTCATACGTCCTTTAGAGCTTCCATAATTTTGATATGAGTCATAGAAGAGACTTTCCAAGGAGATCTCTGTCATTTGAATGCATGAATGAAGATTACACGCCTCATTAGTGTTTCACTTTAGGATTGATGATATATATATATATATATATATATATATACATATATATTAGAAAGAATGTGATAATGAGAAAATACAAGGTCTTGTTTCCAACAACCAAATCATAAATTAAATACTTCCATACTGTAAGTTGATGGCATGCCAAAATATTTTATATTGAAGTCATATGTATTTGGTATAGAAGCCATAATTCTTAGAGAAGACATACCATACGAACTGTATAAATAATAGATGCTAAGAATGTATGCAAACTTCCATCATAGAGCCAAAAAAACTTTATATTGAGGTCATATGTATAAATAATCGATGCCAAGATTGTATGAAAAATTCCATCAAAGAGCCAAATCAAACTTTATATTGAGTTCATATGTATTTGGTCTAGAAGTAGTAATTCTTATAGAATAAATACCATCGAACTGTATAAATAATTGATGCCAAGATTGTATGCAAACTTCCATCACATAGCCAAAAAATAATTTATATTGAGTTCATATGTATTTCGTATAGAAGCCACAATTATCAAATAATACATACCATACGAACTTTATAAATAATCGATGTGAATTCTATATGCAAAATTCCATCACATCGCCAAAACAAACTTTATATTGAGGTCATATAAATTTGCTATATAAGCTATAATTCTCAGATAACACATACCATAAGAACTATATAACTAATAAATGCCAATATTGTATGCAAAATTCCATCACGGAGCCAAAACAAACTTTATATTGAGGTCATATGTATAAATAATCGATACCAAAACTGTATTCGAACTTCCATCATAGAGCCAAAAAAAACTTTATAATGAGGTAATATGTTTTTGGTATAGAAGGAATAATTATCAGAGAAGACATACCATACAAACTGTTTAAATAATTGATGCCAAAATTGTATGCAATATTTCAATAAAGGGGACTTTTATCATAAAATTGCATAATGGTATGTTAGTGGGTTTTCAGCCGATTATTTAAATTAATAGATAGAACAAGTAGCAACAAGTGGAGACATATGGAAGCACAAGTTACATCGAAGAGCTAATTATGGCACTATGCATTCAAGCAACAAGTGATTCGAATCAAGGCTTAGCTAGCACCAAAGACCTATACCTATGGACTCGTCAATGCAAATTCCGCACATGGTGAACAACAATGCCTAATTAGAATCTAAAGTGTTGGGTGTGTGTTATATTATTTCTACGACTAGCTGCACACACGGGGGGTTGGGGGTTTTTACAACACCCCCTATTCGTTGTATGGGGCACAACAGGGGGGTCACATGGGGGAGGAACTCCCCCTTCTCAGGGGGTTTTTATCGGGGTGGTATCCCTCCTACGTGGAGCCCAGGGAAACACCCCAAGAAAATTGTTTTGGACCCTATATTAGGTGGGTGGAACAACATATGGTTTTGTGCATGGATTTTTCACATGGTTTTATACATGATGTTTTTCTGTCCATGGTATTATTGTATATCCAGTCAAGGGAACTACGGTTATGTCCTAATCCAGGGTTAATGGATTGGGGTTTATGAATGCTTCGACATGTATATATATGTATTGTAACACTGAAAGGAATATAATGAGAAATAAATCTAGTAGTCCTAGTTTTAGGATTGAGGGGAAAATATCTATGTATATTTGTTATATGTTTTATGCTATCACCATTATTTATTTTATGTTTTAAAGGATTCATTTGTAGGTAATTTATTTATAGGGTTAAAACCTACATTTGGGATCAAAGTTGTGTTAGCTTCAATAGGATGCCTTTATTTCTAAGGGGTTTTTTCTTAGGCCTGTGGTAGAACTTGTTCAGTGGGATATCTGTGGGATCGATTCTTGCAGTGAAAGAAGATGGCGAGTAGTGGAAAGATACAGATCGAGAAATTTAATGGTCAGATTTTTGAGTTGTGGAAGCTCAAGATGGAGGATCTGATCGTCGATAAATATTAGATGATAACGGTAGATCCAAGTACTAAACCAACAAAAATGCCAGATGAATACTGGGTGAATTTGGATCGGAATGAAAAGAGCACAATACAATTGTGTATCTCAGATTTGGTATTTTTTAATGTATCTAGGGAAGCTACGACAAAGGCTTTGTGGGAAATGTTAGGGACTTTGTACCAATCTAAGTCTCTGGTGAAAAAAAATTTCCTACGAAAAATTTATATAACCTGAGGATGAAGGATGGAGACTTGGTGACATAGCATTTGAACTCCTTTAATACTATGGTAAGCCAGTTCTTGTATGTTGATATCAAAATTTAATATGAATATAAGTGAATCAGTTTTCTATGTTCTCTACGATATTTGTGGGATACTCTGGTTGTTTTAATAGGTAGCAATACAACTACCTTGAATTTTGATGAAATTATCTCATCCTTGCAGTCGAAGGAAATGAGAGGGAAAAATATGGAGGGTCAAAATGGAGATTCCTTGTCTATACAAGGACGATCTTAAAACAAAACAAAAAAATAAGTCCTCGAGTGGGAAATCTAAATCTAGAGGGAGATCAAAAGCTCCAAGAAAACCTATAAAGGTGTGCTGGAAATGAGGAAAGGAAGGGAACTTCAAAAGTAATGTAGATTTAAAGCTCCTGAGAAAGGAAAGGGTTTTGATGATTCTCCTTCTATAAAAACAAAAAACACAAAACACCTCAGATGAAGGTGGGGATGTGTACTTGGATTCTTCTTTAAGTACACATGTATATCATGGTGCATTTTTTACTGACTCGGGTTCATCATTTCACTTCACTCCCCATAGGGAGTGGTTCTACGATTATGAGAAATATGATGGTGGTGATGTCTTCATAGGGGATGAAAGGAAGGTGAGAATCGTGGGATGTGGAAAAGTCAAGCTGAAGTTGTGAGGTGGAAGAATTAGAACACTTCTTGGTGCATATTCCTCCATTGGCCAGAAATATGTTTTTTTTAAGCAAGATGGATGATGTAGGTGTAAAAATAGTGTTCGAGAAGGATACCTGCAAGATGTTTTGGGGAGAACTGGTATTGATTTTGGGAGTTCGGATTGGAAATCTGTACAAGATTCTGGGTAGGACTATTATTGATGGGTGCAACAATGTTTTGGTTCCTAAAAGTGGAGCTGAAAACCATGTGGTCTCTGGAGGAAATACCATGTTGTGGAATCAAAGTCTTGGACATATTGGAGATAAGGGCTTCCAAATACTTGATGGTAATGGTATGGTAGAAGGTATTTCTAATAGCTCTTTGGATTTTTATTTCTGCAAACATTGTGTATATGGGAAGAATAATTGGATGAGTTTCCCCTCTTGTGCTAAGAGGGAAAAAGGGGTATTAGATCTTGTGCAAAGTGATGTTTTTAGACCTGTGTCAGTTCCATAACTGGGTAAGTATATGTACTATGTGTCATTTATATATGAATTATCAAGAGTGCATGGATATATTTCCTCAGTAATAAATCTCAAGTCTTTAAGAGGTTTAAATATTTTAAGGCTCTAGGGGAAAACCAGACATAGAAGAAGATAAAAATTTTGAGGACAAATAATAGTGGAGAGTTGTGCAAGAAGGAATTTGAAGAGTAATGTAAGAAGTGTGGTATAGCAGAACAAAATACTACTCCATACACACCTCAACAAAACAGAGTTTCAAAAATAATGAATAGGACGTTGATGGAAAATGAAAGAAGCATGCTCAGTGGTGCCAAGTTAGGAAAATAATTATGGGTAGAGGCAGTGGGGATTGCATGTTACCAGGTTAACAGATCACCTTCATCAACGTTGGAGGATAATATGCCACATAAGCTATGGACTAGTAGGAAGCCCTCTTTTTCACATCTAATTGTATTTGGATGTGATGCATATGTACATGTTTCAAAGGATAAAAGAACCAAGTTATATAGTAAATATTAAAGGTGCATCTTTATTGGGTATAAGGATGGTTTAAAAGGTTATAAGATTTGGAACCTAGAAACAAGAAAGGTTGTGTACAACTGAGATGTGTTGTTTAGAGAGGTGAAAGATGTTATTAAATATGAGTTCCTACCAAAGGAACCTGAGAAGATGGATTTTGAGGTAAAATAGGAACAACCATACTCTAGAGAAGAACAAGATTTAGAAGAGGAAGAGCCACAAAATCCAGCTTTGAGAAGATCAGTTCCAGAAAGTAGGCCGCTAGAAAGGTATATTCCATTTTCTTTCTGTTCAAAATTTTATTTATCTATCATTGATGATGATCCCAGAATTTTCAGGGAGGCAGTGGATTCAGAGGATGGAAAATATGGAAGGATGCCATGGATGATGAAATGGAATCCTTACACAAAAATGAGGCTTGAGATCTGGTGGATTTGTTAGCTAGAAGGAAACATATTGGAAGCAAATGGGTGTTTAAGATTAATATGAATTTAGAATTAAAGGTGGAGAAATGGAAAGATTGGTTGGTAGAAAATGTTATTCCCAGGTGTTGGGAATTGATTTTTGGGATATTTTTTCTCCCGTTGCCACAATAGCTTCTATTATATTACTTTTATATGTTGCTATTGCATGTTATTTTTAGGTAGAACAGATGAATGTGAAGACAATTTTTCTTCATGGGGAACTAGAAGAAGAGATCTACATCAAGAAACTTGAAGGCTTTGTGGTGAAGGGTAAAAAAGAACTGGTATGAAGATTTAAAAAGTCTATGTATGGGTTAAAACAGTAACCAAGGATGTGGTATCAAAAATTTGATACATATATATGGGAAAATGGCTTCACCATAAGAAAAGAGGATCATTGTGTGTGTTTTACATTAATTGGTGATCGTTTTATTTATCTGGTCTTGTATGTAGATTATATGTTGCTAATTGGAAATCACAAAGAAATTATCCAATATTTGAAGACTCACTTTTCCTCTAAATTCGACATGAAGGATCTTGGTGCTGCAATCTATATTTTGGGCATGGAAATTAAATGAGAATGAGAAAAGAGGAATCTTTGGTTAAACCAGAGGAATTATTTCGAGAAAATATTGCAGAGTTTTAATATGTAGGATACTAAACCGAAGAAGTTTCCTATTCATGTAGGTGTAAATTTATCTACTAAACAATGTCCAAAGACACAAGAAGATGAAGAGGAAATGTCATGTTTTCCATATGCAAGTGCAGTGGGTAGCCTGACATATGAAATGGTCTGTACTAGATCAGACATTGCACATGCACTAGGAGTACTGAGAATGTTTATGTAAAAATTGGCAAAGGAGAATTGGACAACAATGAAGTGGGTTTTCATATATTGGTCTGGAACTAGTGATTATTTTCTATACTACCAAGGAATCCCAGGATTGGACATAGTTTTGGACATTCGTGGCTTTTTTAATGCAAACTAGGCTAGAGATCTAGCTTAGAGATGATCTAAAAGTGGGTATGTGTTTAACCTATTTGGAGGAGTAGCTAGTTGGATGAGTAAAAGACAATTTGTAGTGGCTCTTTCAACTATAGAGGTTGGATAAATGGCATCCACTCATGCAATTAAGGAAGCATTTTGGTTGTAGATATTGTGTTCAAGTATGGGGTTGGTACAAAAAAATTAAAAGGATAGACTGTGACAGCCAAAGTCCAATTTTATTGGCAAAGAAACCTACTTATCATTCAAATACAAATCACATTGATGTTTAGTATCACTTTGTGAGGGATATGGTTAAGGAGAAAAAGGTGTTGTTGGTAAAGGTGGACACCTTGAATAAGGTTGCAGATGCATTGAAAAAGTCTCTGAGCACTGAGAATTTTTCTTGGTGTAGAGAATCGAAGGGTGTTGTAGGGCTGAACTAATGAGTAAGCTCTCTTATGATGCCCTATGTGGAAAAGAAAATAACAAGTGTGATAATTTTCGTTGTGTGTTATATTGTTTCCATGATTATTTGCATGTGTCAAGGGGTGTAAGCTCCCCCTATTCATTGCGCAGGGCACAACAACCCCCACTATCGAGGGGTTTGTAGGGGGGCGGTAGCCCCCCTACATGGGGGTTCGAGGCAGCGCCCTAGGAAAATATTTTTGGACCCGATATTAGGTGGGTAGACCTACCTATGGTTTTTTTGCATGGGCTTTTCACATGGCTTTGGGCATGATGGTTTCCTTTCCATGGTATTATTTTATATCCATTCAAGGGAACTACGGTTATGTTCTAATCCAAGGTTGATGGACTAGGGTTCATAAATTATTCGACATGTATATATATGTTTTGTAATATTTAAAGGAATATAATGAAAAATTGATTTGGTAGTCCCAATTTTGGGATCGAGGGGGAAATATTTTTGTATATTTGTCTTATGTTTCATGCTATTGACATTGTTTATTTTTATTTTTTAAATAATTTTTTTGCAGGTTTTTTTTCTATACGGTTAATACCTACATTAAGAACATATTTCTCACTAAGTACCTACCCTTCAGCACCCACCGACACATATATAACACCTTGCAACATATATAAACCTAACTAAATTTTTATCTACCCACCTGCTAACTCATTTCTAAGGCCGACAGAGTCGTAAATATAAAGCTAGACCAGTCAACCCTCACATTCGAGAACCATCTTCCAATCAATCGGCTAGGTGCATAAACCAAACATTCTCAAGTGGTTGAGTGCTCGACCCACCAATAAATTCCCTAGGTTGAAATAGGTGGGTGGCTTTTAGGAAAGTAAAGGACTAAAAGGAGTTTGGGTTGAGCTTACAGAGGAAGGAGCCAACATATTTACATTAGATTTCAGTACTCTTTCCTTTGATTTGTTTGGAGATGTGGAATACAAGAATTCTGGAAGGGGAATACAATAATTCATGAAACTAGGCACCTTTGTGAATAATGTAAAATACCTAAAAGAATAGTAGAGCCCAACCTACGGTTTGTGAGTTGGTTCTTCAAAATAATAGTAAACATAGGATCCTCTTACTACCACATTGAATAATGTCATCGTGCTCAAATACCTTCATTCCCTTAGCTGAAATTCCCTCGTGCTCTCCTCAAATTTCTGCATGCCACCCTGTGGAATGCCCTAATGCCCTTAGCCCAAATTCCCTTTTATCCTCCTCGAATTCCTGATGTCTCCCTATGGAATGACCTCGTGCCCTTATCTCAAATTCCCTGGTGGCCTCACTGAATTCCCTAAGTCACCCTCTGAAATTCCCTCATTCCCTTAGCTCAAATGCACTTGTGGCCTCCTCAAATGCCCTCTACCACCCTCTGCAATTCCCTCTATGAGAACATGAATATGGCACCCACTCCAACCTATTATTCCCTCCACATTTTTATGATACGATTATAAATAATCGTATTATATATAATATATATAAATCTGTTATATAATATATAATATATTATATATATATAATATATTATATATTATATAAAAAGTATATATAATATATATTATATATTATATATAATATTATATAATATTGTATATTTCCTATGAGTGGTGCAATACCTAGAACATATAGGTTGTCCATTTTCACTTAACCGATGGATGGAATTTAGATTCATTCTATGCTTTCTCGCATTGAGTATTAAGCTAGGGGAGTTGGGCGACCAATAAGCCAACATGACCAGATATTAAAAGTGACATGCTAGTGCATGATTATTTAGTAAGTATGAATGTAACCATTGATATCTGAGACTCAAAGGAAGTGGTCATATAGTACAACAATCATTCATTATTCAAGGGTTATCCCTGTTTCATCTGCCTAGTTTCCCACCAGATTGAAAGAGGTTTAGGGGAGGAAGGAAGTGAATCTTCCAACATCATGGGGGTGGTGATAAAGAAAATTCTAAAATAATTTAAAAAATGATTCTAGATGAAACTATGGCACACTTGCATAGGTGAGAGAAGAAATTTTCACAAAACCCATG
Source organism: Pinus albicaulis (assembly GCA_034641835.2). Classification (NCBI taxonomy): domain Eukaryota; kingdom Viridiplantae; phylum Streptophyta; class Pinopsida; order Pinales; family Pinaceae; genus Pinus; species Pinus albicaulis. The sequence goes on along the minus strand of CM076577.1, from coordinate 1,008,264,250 downwards.
AAAAATTCCTCGTATCCATTCTTAAATAAATTAAGAAATTTATAGAATGCGGTGCACATGATTAATATTAATTAAGATTAATAAATTATATCTAAATTGATTAATAGTGTTCAAAGAAACTTGGATGAGTGTGTCAAAAAAATTGTATATGACGTTTGTGAGGATCAAGGAATAAAAGAAATGCATCCCTCGATGATGTGAAAATAATATTTTATGGAAAATTGTATCACTAGTTTCTCTACATAATACCCACTTTAATTCACAAATTCTTGATTGGCCAAGGCATTTGGAAACTTACTGAACCCCAATATCCACTAACAAGACTAACTAGCACCTAATAGAAAAAATGAAAATCTAGGTGGGAATATTTTTTGAATGTTTGTTTAAAATTTTTCGATAATCTTAGGAATACTTTAGAAATGAATGGCTAATTGTGGTACCTTTCTCAACTAGTAAAATTGATTTTGGCCTTATGGTGGGGGGTGAAAATTTGTGAGAATTCCTAAAATGGAGTAACCTTAGTTTATATACATTGAAGAGTCATTATGATGATTAAAATGAGGAATTCAACTACAAGAAAGTGAGAGTATGCACTAGATGAAGAAAAAAATAAAAGGACGCCCAAAAGAATGAAATCATACAAGACAATGATTAATATTAAAAAATTTGGGAGAGACAAAAGCCAAAGGAAAAGCATAGTCATGAATGATGTTGAAAACCATCATCATGTTGCTAATTCGGTTTGATGATTATATAGATGTGACATGGGAAGAATCCTTGATCGTTCATGAGCTTAATGAATATATAAATCTGGTAGAGGTAGGCATTGTCACCCTTTGATTGGTAGAGAATGTTGAAAGCATAGAGGTTGAGATTTATGACATATGATATAACGTAATCATCCAAAATCTTAAGTGACAAGTCGTCTCTGTTATAATTCCTCGTGTTCAAGAATTCTCTTGGGAACATTTAAAAGTATGTTCTTGATGATATCCATAGTGGTATCAGCTAGAAAACCATGTAAATGTGAGAGATATGTTGTTCCTTGCAAGGAATACCCCAGAAAAAGTGAAATTAGATAACCATTGAAGGAGATAATAACATACTACTCCACATAAAAGATATTAGAACTATACCACTTATATAGTTTACTATTTGAGGAGGATACCTATATTTTTTTCAAACATTACAAGGAAGTGATGCAACCACAAACAAGACATTTATATACTATAAAGACCAAATTTTTAGATATATGAAATAAAACTTCTAGTAAAATCAACCAAAGTTTTTTAATTAAACACTAAGAAACCATTGACTATCCTATAACTAGCTCCACCTACTCGCCCAAATCACCTGGTACAAATATGATGGTGATGATGATGATGATGACAAAGATGATGTTGAAGGGTAAGAATTTTTCTCAAATGGAAGGGTAAGGAGTTTTTTCAACCTCTGGATTATGAAGTAAATAATAATTTCATCTCCTTGACATTTATATATGTAATAATTTTTTCGTTTGATTGTTAAATTATTTGTGTGATTCGTATTTGAGTCTCAAAACCCTCCCATATCATCAATTCATGCAACTACCATAACCATGTCAAATTTTAGTGCATAAGAGAAAAAATTGAAAAAATTTCAACGTTAGCCCCATTGTTAAGTCATGGGTAGCCATGGGATGAAATTACTTCTTTTGTGCAGGCACCCTTTTCCAAGCAGGGTTGACCCACCAACTCATCGTATGGGCATCATGGTGTGTGCAACATGCTACACCGCCATTGGATCCTAGGTGCTTGGCATTCGTGCGGGCGCTCCCAGGGAATGGGCATTCGCCCTACTGTGAAAATCAATGCACACAAATAATTAGCTCATAAATGACAAAAAAATATTATCATTTGTTAGTATTTCCATGTTGCATAATCAATCAATTATAAACCAACTTGTAACACCTAAACATGAATTTAGTCAATTTTCTCAAAATCATTATGAGACCCCCTTGTGGGAAATTTTTTCATAGGAAGTCATGGGCTAACATTACTTATTTTTTGTGGGCACCCCTTTCCAAGTCGGGTTGACCCACCAACTTGTTGCACAAGCACCCTTACAAGGTGGGTGCCCTGGCGTGCCCAGCACACGATGACCCCATGGGCACCCGGGAGTCCCACCTTCGTGCGAGCATTCCCAAGGCTCTAGTGTTCACTTTGTTGTGAAAATCAGTGAAAAAAAATCATTATATCATAATTGAAAACAAAATATACTCATTTGTAATTTCCATGATGCATGATCAATCAATTATAAACTGAATTTTAACACCTAAACATTAGTTTAGTTATTTTTCTAGAAATAATTATGAGACCCCCTTATGGGAACTCTATCCATGGGTAGTCATTGGCTAACATTACTTATTTTGTGTGGGAGTCACTTTCCAGGTTGGGCTAACCCACCAACTCGTCACACGGGCACCCCTGCCAGATGGACGCCCTATTGTGCCTAGCACATGACACCCCTATAGGCACCACACACCCTAGAATTCCTAGCACGTGACGCCCCCATGGGTGTTTGGCACCCTAGCATGCCCAACACAGAACACCCCCATGGTCACCCAGGTGCCCCACCTTTGTGCGAGCGGACATAGAGCGCACACGTTCTACTTGTTCTGTAAATTAGTGAACACAAATCATTAGCTTATCAATGACAACAAAATATTATCATTTTTTAATACTCCCATGCTACATAATCAATTAAATATAAGATGATTTTTAACACCTAAACATGAATTTAGTCAATTTTCTAAAAATAATTATGAGACCCCCTTGTGGGAACTCTGTTCATGGGCAGTCATGGGCTGACATTACTTATTTTATGTGGGCATCCCTACCGGGCAGGCACCCAATTGTTGCCAACATGTGATGCCCACATGAGTTACCAGGCACCCCACCTTCGTGCAGTCGTGCACAACGCGCAAACATTCACCCTGTTGTGAAAATCAATAAACACAAATTATTAGCTCATCAATGAAAATAAATTATAATCATTTTTTATTTCCATGTTGCATGATCAATCAAATATAAACTAACTTTTAACACTGAAACATTAATTTAGTTAATTTTCTAAAAATCATTATGTAACCCCCTTGCGGGAGCTTTGTCCATGCACATTCATGGGTTGACATTAATTATTTTGCACGGGAACCCTTTTCCAAGTCAGGCTGACCCACCAACTTATCGCACATGCACCCTTGTCAGGCGGGTGCGCTTTTGTGCCCAACACGCAATTCCCTCATGGGCATCGGGCACCTTAGCATGTCCAAAATGTGATGCCCCTATGGGCGCTCGAGCACCCCACCTTCATGTGAGCATGCCCAAGGCGTGGGTGTTTTCCCTACTATGTAAATCAGTGAACATAAATCATTATCTCATCAATTACAAAAAATTATCATCGCTTTTTATTTCCATGTTTCATGATCAATCAATTATAAAGATAATTTTAACACCTAAACATTAATTTAGCTAATTTTATAAAAATCATTATGATATCCCCTTATGGGAACTCTATCCATGGGTAGTCATGGGACAACATATGTTATTTTTTTCATGTTCCCATTTCTAGGTCAAACCGACTCACCAACTTGTCGAACAAGAGGCCCTGTCAAGTGGGCGCCCTACTATTCCCAACACATGACACACTAATCGGCACCTGGGCACCCTGCTTTTGTATAGGTGCACCTATGATGCAGGAATTTTCCCTACCATGAAAATCAGTGAACACAAATCATTAGCTCATCAATGACACCAAAATATATTTATTTTCTAGTACGTCCATCCTACATAATCTATCAAATATAAATCGAATTTTAACCTAAAAAATAATTTAGTAATTTTTCAAAAAATCATTATGAGACCTCCTTGTGGGAACTCTATTCATGGGCAATCATGGGCTGACATTACTTATTATTTTCGGTCACACCTTGCCAAGTCACATGGGAGACCCTCCAAGGCAGGCGCACTAGCGTGCCTAGGTTGTGATTCCCCCATGGGATTTTGAGCGCCCTGCCTTCATCCAGGTGTGCCCAAGGCGTAGGAATTCACCTTGCTATGAAAATTAGTGAACAAAAAATCATTATCTCATTAATGACAACAACATATCATCATTTTTTTCTCATTCTACATGATCAATCAATTATAAATCAACTATTAACACCCAAACATTAATTTAGTAAATTTTCTAAGAATCATTATGAGACCTCCTTCTGGGAACAATGTTCATGGGAATTCATGGGAAAAAAATAATTCTTTTGTGTGAGCACCACTTTCCAAGTTTGGTTGACCCACCAGATCATCGTACGAGCACCCTGGCGTTCACATCACGCGATGCACGCATGGGACTGAATGCCCTGCCTTCATGCGGGTGTGCCTAGGGCATGAGTGTTTGCCCTAATATGAAAATAAGTGAACAAAAATAATTATATCATCAATGAAAAAAAAAAAAATCATTTTTTAGTACGTCCATGCTACATAATCAATCAATTATAAACCAACTTTTAACACCTAAACATTAATTTAGGTAAATTTTTAAAAATCATTACGAGACCCCCTTATGGGAACTCTATTCATGAGAGATCATGGGATGAAATTACTTCTTTTGTACCAACACCCATTTCCAAGTTGGGTCGTCCCACCAACTTGTCGCATGGGCACCCATCCTGGGTGGGTGTCACGGCATGCCCAACACGTGATGACCACATGGGCGTCTGGGTGCCCTACTTTCATGCAGGCATGCCTAAGGCGCGAATGTTTTCCCTAATGTGAAAATATGTGAACAAAAATAATTAGCTCATCAATCACAACAAAATATCATAATTTTCTTATTTGCATGCTACATGATCAATCAATTATAAACTGACTTTTAACACCCAAACATTAATTTAGTCAATTTTACAAAAAGCATTATGAAACCCCCTTTTGCAAACTTTGTTCATAGGCGGTCATGGGCCAAAATTACTTATTTTGTGTGGACACCCCTTGCTAAGTCGGGCCGACCAACCAACTCATAGCATGGGCACCTTGGCGTGCTAGCCAGGACACGATGATGCCCCCATGGATGCCTGTGTGCCTTTCCTTTTTTCAGGCATGCCCAAGGCATAGACGCTCACCTTGTTGTGCAAATCAGTGAACAAAATTAATTATCTCATCAGCGACAACAAAACATTAATTTTTTTTAGAACCATACTGCATAATCAACCAATTATTAACCGTCTTTAACACCCAAACATTACTTTAGTCAATTTTCTAAAAATCATTATGAGACCCCTTGGTGGGAACTTTGTTCATGGGTAGTCATGGTTTGACCTTACATATTTTATGTAGTAAACCCTTGACAATTGAGGTCAACCCACCAACTCATCACACGAGTGCACATACTAGGTAGACCTCCTTGCGTGCCCAGCTCGCGATGCCTCCATGAGCGCCAAGGAACTCCTCATTCATGCAGGTGCATCCAGGGCATGGGCATTCATCCTATTGTAAAACTTTTAATTATTTAAGAAAATCAACGTAAAGTGGTACCGTATTATATTTTATCAGTGAAAAAAACCATTAATAGTGGAATTGAATGCTATGCAATTTTTATTTTCTGTTTATAAAAAGTGGACAACACATTTTCATATTGGATATAGTGTCGGTTATCCAAGGGTAAAATAACACTCATCGGATATTTTACGACAGGAGGGATTATATAAAATTGTCATATAGTAAAAAAGATAGAAAAATCTGCCAAATATTTGACCTTTAAAGAACTCTCGTCAAGTATTCAATGAGCGTTGGGATTTTAGAAAAAAAAACATTTAAATTTTGACACGTTTTTCGATTTTATCCATTCCGTCAGATTTTTCCATCAGAATTTCTACCCAAATGCAGTAGTGGAAGAGGTATATACGAGTGAAAGAAGAGATCTATAATAAAAATTCATTCATGGAAGTAATTAGATTAATATTTTCTCTGAAATAAGGGTATAAGGTGGGAGAACTCGAGGTATCAAACAATGATGCTTTAAGGATTACCAACAACACTAGAATGCTTAGTGTAGCTCCTGTAACAGTTCCAAATCTGGCAAGAAGTTGTTAATATTCTGCTAGAGAAATTACTCCCTAATTCTTTGAATAGGGAGACCATTTATATCTCAATCTGGAATTATTATTGTAGCTCTCGGAATAGTTCCAAATATGGAAAGAAGTTTTTAGTCTTATATTATAGGAAGTGTCCCTAATGTTCTGAAGAGGGAGACGATTAAATTCAGAAAGGAAGGTCTCAACCTGCGGAAAGAAGGATAACCTTAACCTGAAAAGGAAGGGATATACCTATGGTGGTTAAGGAAGGCCACCAACCAAAGGCATGCTCATGGGTAATTGCTATATATTTGGCTACAACTATGAATCTAGGTATGGTTGTATATGTTTATAGGCTCGGGCAAGAGGTTTAGGCTATGGCACAGGCTCACTTGATGTATCTTTGAAGATTGTATATGGTCATCAATTCCCCCCTGTTAGATAGAAAGTGATAATATGAAGAGAACTCAATGGCAAGACATGTCAATATTCTAGAACAAATCCTATGGTATGATCGAAATATCTTCATTGTTGAAGCCCATTTCCAAGAAGTGATCTGTTAGCACCTGAATTGGACCCCAGGTTGCAAAAGGCAAAACAGGGTAACAACTAAACCACGCTCAACCTTGTAGCTAGCCCTACAAGGACAAGAGAGGGCTCTCTCCGTGAAAGAATATTCAAAGGAATACAATAAATGGACTGATATTAGGCTAGATAAAATGATGGGAAAAAGGTTTAATAAAATGAATTAATTAATTAATTAATTTCAGGGATGTGTGGGATATAAAGGGACAGTTGAAACCGGGAATTAAATCAGGACACAGGGTATTTCATGGGGCAAGATAGGCAGGAAAATTAGCAATTAAAATTTAATGAGGATGGGATGGAAAGACTGGTGCAGAGCTGAAAAGGGCACAATAAATGGATCCTTTTCAAAAAGAAGAAAAATACAGACTATGAATGATTTCCCAAGGCAGAGCATATAAAATGGATTCTACCTTTCTATCTTGAAAGCATTCAAAGGAAATGTTTATGGATGAATGGAACACATAACAATTCACATATGAAACAAAGGAGAAAAACAAATGCTAAATCTCATACCACATGGATCCCACAAATTAGAGCTTCATCTCTTATTAATTCCTGTCAAATTATAAAATGTAGCGCAGAGATGTTCTTCCACACTATTCCCCTACATTGATTCTTTTCTCACTGCCCACAAATGATTTACAATTACAATAAATAGGCTGAAATGTGGGAACATAGATCCACAGAAAAGGGAGTTGTTCTAATAGCTGAAGGACTGAAATACAATCATAGAAAGAAATACAATCAATCTGCCCCTGAAAATAAGGGACAACATTGCATTTGAGTGCTTGGAGATTTGTTGTTTAGGCTGTACGAACGAAAATAGGTAATCTGATGAATAGATTTCCTATTTCTTTGCTGCTGTAGATATCTCCATTTTATTTTAGGCTCTCGGCCTTTGACTATCTCCTTTTATTTCCATTTATTTTTTATTCTCTGACCTTTTAATAAAATGCCGTTGTAATAACATAAATTGAATTTATGAGTTCGTGAAGGGAAAAACCATGAATAGGAAGAAAGGGAGAGGAGGCGGGACCAGCATTACAATCACAATCGGAGTGAGTTAGGCGGAGTAACACATCTTCAAATATGTGATGCGATGGTGGAATGAGGGCAATCGCAATCGCAATCAGGACTTTGGGGCAGGCATATTGCAATGGGTGGTTGAAACCAAAACTTTCAATGCAATTTGGAGAAGGGGGAATGGAAAAACCTTTGTAAAAAATGAAATATATCAAATTTCACATTTACAAAGGGGAAGGCCCTTTATAATATATATGGGTGGAAGTACCGTATGGTAGGACCAACAGGTCAATCGCAATCAGAGATCGGAAGGGAGTGGAGTGCAACAGAAATGGAAGTGTCGATGTCGATGGCCCGATTGAATTTGAGCCGTCAGATCAACGGGAAGAGATCAAGGGTGCCAGATCAATCGGGGGTTGTTAAAACCAGAGGATTGAGGAAGGGACTTGCGATTGATCACAATCGGAGTTTTGTGCGATCAGGATATTGGAAGGAGAAGGTGCGATCGGGTGATCGGGGGGTGGGATGCAATCAATCGCATCAGAGTTTCGAGCGATTGGTGTAATCGGGGCATGTCATTTAAACGTTGCGATTGGAAAAGGTTTGCGATTTTGATTAGATAAGGGGGTGCGATTTGTGGCGGGTTATATATAATATATAACTTTATGATCAAGTTTTATTACAATGCATGGTGGGGAAGTGGTTGGGAACGGTGGGACTTATAATAAACTTTGATATTTGTTTATTATAAATTTCTACAGGGTATGGTCGGGGAAGTGGTTTATAATTAAATCGCATATTTTATAATGCGATTTTGTAATCGGAAAGGGGGTAAAGGGGTTTTTATTAAAGAAATATGAAACTTTAAACATATAGTTAAAGGGGAACATGGGAAATAGGGGAGGTTTAGGGAATTTTACTTCACTCAAGCATAAAATTCAATCCATAAGTCAGTTGTGAGAGTGTAGTATACCGTTGGAAAGCTCTTTCCGGGCTCTTTCTGATGGATCTACTTGGAGGATGATTTAGCACTGATCATGCTATGAAAAATTTCTCTGAAGGAAGGAACATCACTTTGTGGAGATAACAGCTTCTGAACTGTGGCTTATTACATATGATGATATTAAATTACATAATGAATGATAATAAAGGAAAAATATTACGTTTCACCTCAAAACATGGTTTTGAGGTGAAAATTACATCAAGATGAATAAAATGTCTCTCTGATTCTTCCTGGTGCTGTGACTTTGAACTTATTGGCTTCCTCATGACCTTGCTGATATTATTGACATTTGACTCTTTAATTTTACCATGGTGAGACCCTAGAAACTAATGAGACCCATCCTATGACCTACTGATATGATTTTGAGAATGAAAGTGACTAATAACTAAAGACCATAGAAAGGAAAATCAGCAAGTACCTCATGAGGGACAACTGATAAAAATTACTACCATCAATGAATCCATGACCTAGCGGAATGGTGAAATTGATTATTATGGGACTCCTAATATGCAAATGAAAAAAGAGCATTTTTTTTATCACTGATGGGAGTGTGACTAGACTGACACTAACATGATCCATCCAATGTGAATATTTGTTCTTGTAGGAGGCTTGTTTCTAAAGCATATGTTTTAATTATGAGCCTTTTTATGAGAATTCTCACATGGGTGAAGATCAAAAAAATTATATTTCACATGGCCAACTTGATTACAGTGTTGGAATTTGACAATATGCTATGAATGTGGATGAGGAGAATATGAAGATGACCTGCCTTGAATAAACCCAACACTTTGAAACTGAATGGGCTTGGAGAAGTATGGAATATGAAAGGACAACTCCTTTCCATATCCAAGACCATTTATGTTCCTGTTGCTAACAATCTCTTCCCAAGGTATGATTATGGGCTTGGGAAGTGGAAATTGAAAATCCGCATCTTCATGCAAATTTTCTCCTTCATTGGGCACTTTATCTGAATCAACCTTAACTTTACTGATCTTATTAGTTTAGGACAACTGATGGGAGTCTATCTCAAACTCAAACAGAGAATTGTTCAAAATAATTAGTTCAGAATGATGACTATGTTGGTGTAACTCATCATGTTGTATTTGTGATTCAAGTTGCAAAACTCAACATTTTGCTATGCATTTTGTAAGCATATTCTAATATCAACAAGAGTGTTTTTGTTGTTTTTTATTGCATCCTCAATAGTATAAATATCAAAATTTTCAGTAATTCTAGTACTCCAGCGGCCATTTTCCAACAATTGAAGCACATGAATAGTGTTTCCTTCAACAAAAAAGTGCACCCCTTCATTTCCCAAAAGTATAGGTAAACTTACAAAACCTCTATTTGAAAATAGCATTTTATTCTATAATTTCTTCCAAATCTAGTTACCACAAATCAAAATTAGTAAATAAATGCCTATCAAAATCACGAGGAGTCAACCATTTAAAAAAAACTAGCGAGATGGCTAGAGAAATCATTCAAAACCAATTGACATGCATGGTAGAAACATTGTGCCATAAATAAATAAATTTTATTTCTTTCTTGTCAAACAAATATGAAAAAATGCACAGAATTAACTCTCTATATTTACTTGTAATAACCATCCAATCGATTCATGTGCTCGTAACTGCTGCAAAATAAATGGAAGAAATGGTAGAAATGTGTAGTGACAACAAATGTGTTACTAATTTTCATCAAACCTTTCCACTGTTATGGAAATCACCAAAAATCTTGTGCAAAATCATTATAGCCCAAACTTTATCCCAACGTTGTATTGTAGCATGCAAGTAGTTGAAAGTTATACAATAAAAAATTTCTCGTACCTTTTCAAATTCTCACGACATTGACTTGCTTCACATGACTATAATGGAACAATTTGTATCATACCATGTAATTTTATAATTTGTCTCAAGACATTGAGGAAAAATTTAAAATTCATGTAGCTTAACCTAAAATTATGTGAATCGATTTTGGGAACAATTACATCATTTCTGACTTGCTCATGTATTTATTGGAATTCCAAATCATTTCAAAGATTAGACGTGGATGGTGCAGCTGAATGTTGGATTTTTATGGTAATGCAACGGGATATTCTTGTAGACTACTGGTGAAGCTGAATATAGCACTTGTTGGGGTGGAAACACAGAGTTTTGGAGTAGACCAGCTCCCCATCTTGGTCGCGAGCTCCAGGAATGGAGTCCTATGCTACCGCTATGATATTTCTTGTTGTGAGGGTGTAAAGGAGAACACATACTTCTAAATATTCAAATGATCAAGAAAATGCATTAGGGCTTTGAGACACCACAAACTGACCTAGTGTTAAGCAATCTTTTTTAGGATGAATAGTGGTGGACATTGAGAACTTAGGATCGATGGAAAACAACCTCAATTTTTGGAGGCCACAATTTTTGGCTTATGTTCAATTTAAGAACAAGAATGTAGAGAATGATGGGCAGGTGGAGCTTTTGGAGGCAACATATAGGTAATATGAAGAAAACTTTTATAAGATTTTTTTTTTATTTAGAGGACATGACCAGAGATAAAGTGAATGCACATGGTAGACTTACAAGCAGGGGGAGGGAAGCATTTTGGTGTAGGTCTACAAAAATAATAACCTAGAGTAGGTCACTCAATTTTTTGAAGTGTGTAATGAGATTTTCGTATGACATGAAAGATTCCAACATTAATTTTATGGGAGAATTCCCATAGTGTGGGACTGACAAGTGCTATAGACTCACTAGAATGATATTAGTCCAAGGAAGCAGGACTGGCAGTGGAAATGGATACGTAATTAGTGGCTCAAATTTGGGAAAGGAAAGATTACGTCTACTCTGATACCATGTTAAGCACACATATGGAATGAGGAACACAAGATAAGGTAAATAAATTAGTGCATTTATATTAAAAAATATAATTCATATAATACATCCTTATGATTGTTGGTTTCATATTCCAACATCTCCTGGAATCCAACGATTGTTCACATTACACCACACCAACCCTTAGTGGATAGGTGTCCAACACTTCCAAAAATTTGGAAAGGGAAATATTGGTCTCATAAGGAATTCAAACGAAGGGGCAGAAGGACAAGTCCTCAATTCAGATAGTTGGAGAACACTTGGTTATTACTATACATGTGACATTGTTTTCAAAGGTGCTTGCCTCGCCTAAAAATTCCACACAATGAAGATTATTTCCTAGAAAATATGTGGTCTCAAGAATAGAGGAAAGTAGATATATCTTAGTGGTTGAATTAAAAATGAAAACCCAACCATATATATGATACATGAAACAAAAGTTTCAAGAAACAGGGTTAAGGAGATGGCCTCTTAGTGTTGGAGAGTTTGTGAGGTCATAGCATTGGATGCCAGATGAAGCATGAGGGGTTTTGGATTTCTTTGGAACCCTTAGGAGGTGTCATTCCAATATTTGAAGTGCTTCCTCATATTCTCTCGGTTTTATTCCATTATGTAATGGTCACGGAATCAAGGTGTATAACAGTGGTATACAACTCACACATAATTATAGAAATGTCAGACTTCCTAGCTAACATAAAAACAATACATAGTGAGGAAATTTGGATATTAGATATAGACTTTAACCTTATTAAATATCTAGATGAGAAGAAGGGTGGGATCATAATATTAGAACCAGATGCACAATAGTTTAACGACCTCCTACATCAAATTTAAGTTGTAGACCTAACCACTATAAATGGGACATATACTTGAAATAAGAACATAGGAGGTAAACAATAAGTGGCCAACATATTGGACCAAACTGTAGTGTCACAAGCCTTGTTAGAAAGGCATATATTTTTTGAAATGACTATTATTCCAAGTACTAACGTAGACCATTGGCCAGGTCATTTGGAACTAGACCTTAATGTGGCTTCTCGTAATTAGCCCTTTATATTTGAAATCTTATGGCTTCAGGACCTAGATTTTCTTCCAAAATCCAAAGGTAGGTGGGAGGAAATACGACTCCATGGTAGAAATAACATGGATACCTTACAACTTAGGCTCAAATAATTTAAATCCAAACTCAAAGAATGGAATAGAAATGAATTTGGCTACATTCGTAAAGAGAAAATAGTGTTGTAATCATGTATGCAATAGATTCAATAACATATTATCCTAGGAGGATTCACATACTCCATGGTAATGGAATAGGGACAACTAATAAATCAAATATGGTGGTGAATAAATTAGGAGGAGATCCTCTAGAAACAAAAATCCCGAGTGTGGTGGCTAAAATAAGGAGAACAAAACTCAACATTCTTCCATGCAGTGACGGTGAAATACAAAAATAACAATAGGATATCTTCTCTCTCTTCGAAGGATGGGAAACATTTGCTGTAACATGAAAAGTTGCCATAAGAATCTATCTCTTAAAATAATTCCCTAATAACATAATCCACTCGAAATAGAACGAAAATTATCCAAAGAATTGCATCTCATATTCCAACCTTATTTCATCTAGCCCATAATTAAGCCTTGATGTGAGAAGTCTTGTTTGTATAGGTGGAGGATGTGGTGATAACAATGCAAAATATTAAAACTCTAGGACCAGATGGTTTCATAAAAAACTTATTACAAGCCTGTTGCACTATTATAGGCTTGAAGGTTCATGCTTTCGTCAAAGAATCATGTCACTCACAAACAATATGGCTAGAATGCTACTCTTATTACTAATGGGCCTCTAAATTAGACATAAATTAAGGCCTATCTAACCTTTCTTAGGCCCATATACCTTCCTTATGCACATGAAAAGATATATTAAATCTCTCCTTTTGCACTTATTAATGTTTTCTTATGCTTTAATATGTTCTTAGGAAGGTTTAAAGGTAATTGTATAATTGTGCCTAATATTGGTTATTTTTGTAGAATATTTTGAGAATATTGGGTAGATTATGTAGATTTTGAGAAGGAGATAATTTAGGGACTTGCTCCCTGCCACTGGACAATCAATATTGAAGAATAAATGAGCAAAATATCAGGAAATTATTAAGAAATATTGGAGATATTCAAGGGGGTTGTCCACACCTCCTTAACTATGAAAGGCAACCAAGCAACTTGAAGACCAAAGTGCACTCAATATATGGTTTACTTGGAGTGAAAGTGGACTCAATCACTATATTCTAGGGAGTTGTTGGTAGCTACCCTTGAGGAAAAATAAATTTGATCAAGAGATAATTAGGATTAATTCTAGTCCATCCGATTCTATTGGGAACTTTGTTGCAATATATTGAGCTTTTGATTATTGTACTCAACAATTAAAATTTGAGAAATGTACGAAACTATTATTTCATGAAATGGGCAGACTACTTTCATTTTAATGATTTAATTTTCAGAGAGATAGGCGTGTGGGTTAAGGCCCAATCCATGTGCTTCAGCCTCTCTAATGTACTTGTTCTTTGCTTTCTGCCACTCAGTTAGTTCTGCTTCTGATAGTTTCATCATTGCTTAGTTTTTTCTTTCAATGTGCTTTTGTAGGTTTCATTCACTTATGAATAATAGAATAGAGGAGAAAACTCTAAAAGCCATGGATTAAGGCCTCCCTTCTCATCTCTGTCAATAGAGCTCGAGGAGGGTGAACCTTCCCATAGACCAAAAATTTGATTTTTGTTCACTATTTCTGAGATTAGAGTAGAGTTGCATTACCATTTTCGGCCTTCATTTTGTACTGTATTTTCACACATTCATTTGTTTATTTATGCACAAGTTAGCAGGGCTAGTTGCAAGAATCAGTATTAAAGGCCTAGAGCAGCTCCATGGTGCCTTCCTGCTTCATTTTCCATCTTTTTCTTCACAACTTGAGCACTATTGTTATGCCCTCCATTCCCTGCTTTTCCTCTTCTTTGCAACTGTCACCATTCTCATTCCCAAAAACACTTACAAATGCATTAAAATTCGACCTTCGCCCTTGCTCCTTGAAACTCCCGCTACGGTACTTCACTCTATTGCAAATCACAAACCCGTGTTCCACTTGGTCTTCGTTACCACTTACCGCACCAAACCACCAATTGGGACATTATTGTAGCACTCCACCACATCATCCCTATCATAAATGGAATTTCACATTTTCTATCTCCATCTCATATCGCATTTCGCTCCCGCTTCATTAACACTTACCGCTCCCAACAACTGATTGCGACATTACTGTAGCACTCTGCCACATCATTCTTATCGCAAATCGCACTTAGTGGTTTTTATCCCCATCGCATATCACATTTCACACTTTTTATCCCCATTTCATATCCCATTTCACAGTTTATATCCCCATCACATATTGCATTTTGGTCCCTCTCCCGAACAACACTTCCGCTACTCCTCCAGCTTTGCAATATTGCAAATTGCGATATCACATATGGAATATCGCACTTTCATCCTCCCATTGTAATTCTACCATTGTACTTTTAAAATCCTCCCTCTCCAAATAATTTTTGTGATAACATAAGATTAATAAAGTCTAAACCCCTCTTTCCACCTCTAAGCCTTGTCACATGTGTTAAGCCTTCCATTAGCATCTTTATCCCTTTTTCCTTCAAACTGCAAGCAACACTTTTTCAAGTTAAATTAGGTCATGAATAGATGCATAGATAGGAGCATGATAGATACAGCAAAGTGTGTTTAGCCAATTGGCCAAGTTAAGTTCAATTTAAATTAGTTTCCTTTTTCCCATTTCCTTTCCACAAATTAAATTATTTTCATTTCTGCCATTTCCTTTCTGAAAATTAAATTAGTTTCATTTCCATCATTTCCTTTCTCCAATTTAAGTTAGTTTCCTTTCTTTCATTTCCTTCCAGCAATTTACTTTCCAGTTCTTATCATAGTTTAATGTAATATTCCCAAATTTTCACATCATATTTGGAATATTAGAGTCCTTGATTTTCTTAATGAATTAAGTAAATAAAAGGGTGGAGGGACCCACAATCCTCAATAAGAATAAATATTCACTTTGTGTGTGTGAATGTGGATTAATTTAGACTAAATCTGCAAAAAGAGGTAGTTGAGCAACTACTAATGTGAATGAGATTGGAGATCATGTCTCATTTAATGAGAGAGATCATGGAGGGTTGATTCAGTCAACTAAGATATTGAAGATGTCAAACAAAGGGTCATTGAGCATTAATAATCAAGTGATGGAGGATCATGTGAAAATGAAGCACACATGATGGAGGAGGTGTACATTGCACCTAGACTGTTTGGTTGATTTGGTCAAACAACGC
Source organism: Pinus albicaulis (assembly GCA_034641835.2). Lineage (NCBI taxonomy): Eukaryota > Viridiplantae > Streptophyta > Pinopsida > Pinales > Pinaceae > Pinus > Pinus albicaulis. Next base: position 1,008,248,299 of record CM076577.1, on the reverse strand, counting down.
AGTCCCACTTGGAGGATCTTGTCCACATGAGACTATGCAATTGAGATTAGGGCCAAGGCTTTGGATGTCTCAATCATTATAAACGAGATGAAGGTAAAGGTGAAAGGCATATTGGATTATTTGATGTATGATCTTTTAGATCTAGAATTTTCAAGTGACATTCCACTGCATTCTTGGGTTGTTTTGCAGAGATTGAAAGTGTTGTTTAGCACAGGGTGTTCCCGGGCAGGAATCCCTCCTCTTTCTTTGAGTGATATCTAAGGAAGAGGTTTGTACTTCATTATACATTAGGCTTTAAGTGCCATTTCATTTTTCTACTTTCTACAGAACATTCATATTCTGAAACCTGCATATTTCTGAAGATTAGTTTGGAAGGTGGAAGTTGTCTTGAGTACTTCAGTTGGAGTTCAACAAGGTGAGGGATTATTCCCATCACTTGGGCTTATATATCAGCACTCCTAGAGCCACATTGTAGATCTAGAATCAGGCCAAAAGTTATTAACCTCCTAGTAGTAGTATTCTCTTCAAGAATAATGTTGTCCATATTGCAGATCTGAAAGGAGGAAGGAAGTTGCTAGTACCTCAGCTAGAAATCCAGTGGAGGATCATTCCTTCACATTTCCATCAGTCTCTCCATCAGCCTGGAGCTTATTGCAACATTTTTTAGTAGGTATAAGGCCTCTCCTTCCCTCACAGTGCAGTTTCTGTTGGCAGCTATGTTGCAGCAGCTGAATTCATCAATGGAGGATTGAGAAGGTAGATCTAGAGCTCTCATCTCATAGATCTGATGAAGGGATTATCCCTTCAAGCATAGATCTGATCTGAGCATACATTTCAGCCATCTATCCTTCAGATCTAGCTTCAGATCTGTATTTTCCAACAGATTAAGGATCAAATCCTAGGGAGGTGATTTTCCAAAGTTGCAGATCTGGAAAATCCTTTCTGGGTTATCTTGGGAATCCATCACATTAGCCATATATTGAATCTTGGCATCATCCGAGCTCTATTTTTCAGTAGATCCACATTTCTCTTTTCAGCCTGTAACCATATGTTCATATTTTGCTGAAGATACAACGCAGTATTTGTTGTAGAGCCTCAACAGTTACGTTGTACCTATTGCATACATGTTTTCAAGGTGATCCTAGCTGATATTTATGGCTAGATCTACCTATATTTTGTACTTGTGTAACTGAATCATCTCCAATATAATAAATTGTCTCAGCTCTTTCTGCATATTCTGATATGTGCTTAAGATTTATTTTTTATCTTGATGTAAGTTCTTATATTCTATGAAGTATTACTGCATGCTCCCTTTTGGGATACTACAGTGGTATCAGAGCATGATCTTTGGCTCAGCTTGTGGACACTTCATATTTTTACATTGAAAGAAGAATAGATAGATGAGATCTATCATGGAGGATGTGAGATCTGTCATTCCTTTCTTCAGATCCATGCAATATATCTCCAAGGAGGTCAATCAAATGAAGGAGGAAGAATAGAGAGAAGATCCAAGAAGAAGATCTAATGAGGAAAGCACTTCCCATCAGCAGCAAAGAAGACCAGAGAATCCTTGATCTCCTCATAAATCCACTATGCCCACTTTATTTGAAGAAGATGAGAGGTATAGAAGTGAAGAAAGGCATGAACCTGAGACTCATGAGACTCTCGGTCTATATATTGAAGAGTACAAAGCATAGTCTAGAGCTTTCGAGGAGAAGCTAACTCTCCAAAAATTCTTCTAGATTAGAGAAGAGAGAGGATCCTATAGCAGCAATCGAAGAAAGAGGCATAATAGATTCTATTTTCCTACATTTGATGGATCTTCCTCAAGTAATGTCAAGGCTTGGAGGAGGGAGTTAGATTCATTTTTCAAGATACATCTTGTGGCTAAAGAAGAGGTTGTTCAAATTGCAACACTTCATCTCTTAGATGAAGCAGAAGATTGGTGGTTTGGGCACATAGAGCATGCAAAGGTGACCAAGTATTCAGATTTATTTCACAAGTTGAGGAAGAAGTTTTATGTGGAGAAGACAGAGTTGTGCTACAAAGGGGCATCTCCCAAGGACACCAAGGAGAATTTCAATCTTGTCACTCTGGACAAGAGGTCACTACTTTCACCACCTATTGTAGAAGTACTTGTATCTAAAGAAGAGACACTTGCATCTTTGCAAGGAATTCTTGAGCTCTTGACATATGGAATCCCATGCATGGATCAGGAGGTGCATGAAGAAGAGGAGAAGAATACCAACACTGGTACACTTGAAGAAAAGAGGCCATCACTCTTACAATAAGTTGGAGATACTATTGTTCCGGGTGGGGTAACTCTTGTGTTCTGTCAAGAGGTTCCCACATATCATTTGATCCAAGGTATGCATAAAATTTCAGCTCATATTAATTCAAGATCAATTCATAACCAAGAGTTAGAAAAAAGTGTTGATTTGAAGTAGAGACATATCACAGCGCAGAGGACCCTTGATCTAATCAAGGAGGAGACTGAAAACTATCCCTATTCATTATTTTTGAGCTACATTCAACCCCTTGAGTTGAGATGTAGAGTTTCAGAAAATGGGATTAGCACTATCCTATGTACAAGGGTGGATTGTGAGATCAATATTGTAACTTTCTTTGAGACATTGCATGTATCACCCTGCAGATCTACAACGTTATCACTTGGTAGCCATGAAAAAGAAAGAGCTTCATCATTCTTGGAGCATTCTATAGGTAGCTTCACTCATGAAGCAAAGGAAACAAAGATGACAAATAGTAGGCATCTTGGAATGAGAAACCTTTTCTCTTTTCTAGATGACCCTTTCTCAATGAACCTCCCACTACTCAAAGAGAAACTTCTACTTGCAGTAAATCCAAAACTTCTTTGGTTTTGGAGGGCCTTTGATGGAGAGAGAATCTCATTAAGAGATCTCATTAGAGATGCATTTCAACATTTCATGAAATGCAAAGTTCTACAACAGTTTGGGAAGGATGGCATTCTACAAAGGGAGGATGCCATGATTATGCAGTACCTCATTCATCATCCACATGGGAGTGAATGGGTAAGGATGATAAGCAAGGGGTTGAAGAACCACTTGCAGATTTGTATGGGCCAGCATGCTTGGTTACATTAGCTTCCATTGGGGAATTTCTGTCACTCTCCAAGGGCACCTATTTTTCTGATCCATGCCTTGAAAAACACATATGAAATGAAGAAGGAGGCATGGATGCGCTGGTTAATCTTGGGTGAGTATGGATACCACCAAATAGCTCATCATTTTCTGAATCATGCCTTGTTTTTCAATGATAAATTGCAGCAAAAGAAGGCATGTTAATTTTGGTTTCACTTGAGAGAGATTGGCCACCATATGACATCTCATATGTCTATGTGTTTTGTATTGTGTAAAATTTGGCATAATGATCTCATGATGTGTAGTAGTGATTTTTCTTTGTATTGGGCTGATGTGACATCTCATATGTCCATTAATATGCTTTTGCTTCATGATGCACATGAGGAGGAGAGAAAGCAACAAGATCTCTTGTTGCTTGGGTTTCTTTTTGGGGAGTTTGGCTTGTCCATCTTACATGGAGGAGATGGAGGATGACAGCAAAGGGCCTTACTCCAGTGGTTATTGTTAGGATAATATGGTTTGACATCTTTGTCTACCCATATTACTTCTCCCCTTCTTCTTTTGCATAACTTTGGAATGATGAAGTTTGGAACCAACAAGGCCAACAGGGCTAAGTATGAGAGCATCTCAATGCTCAATCTAATTCATGAAACATGGAATGAAGATATGTATTGTGTGATGGAGCTTTTCCTTTGTGGGGAGAACCACCTTATTGTATGCACCTCATGTATTGTTTATGATGTTGGACATCATATGGTTGTCACATGGTACTTAATGATGGGAGGAGGACATCTAACCAAATAGTTGGAGGTCATTCTTTATGCCTTTAAAAGAAAACTTTGGAACCAGACATGCATAACCTATTGCAGCAAATGGAGGAAGCCTTCCTTATGTGGATGAAATTTGGAGGGGAATAGATGGCTTTTCATATACTTTTGGAGTTGCTTGAGGACAAGCAACATTTTACTGGGGGGGACTGTAATATTCCCAAATTTTCACATCATATTTGGAATATTAGAGTTCTTGATTTTCTTAATGAATTAAGTAAATAAAAGGTTGCAGGGACCCACAATCCTCAATAAGAATAAATATACACTTTGTGTGTGTGAATGTGGATTAATTTAGACTAGATCTACAAAAAGAGGTAGTTGAGCAACTACTAATGTGAATGAGATTGGAGATCATGTCTCATTTAATGAGAGAGATCATGGAGGGTTGATTTAGTCAACTAAGATCTTGAAGATGTCAAACAAAGGGTCATTGAGAATTAATGATCAAGTGATGGAGGATTATGTGCAAATGAAGCACACATGATGGAGGAGGTATACATTGCACCTAGACTGTTTGGTTGATTTGGTCAAACAGCGCAGTCCCACTTGGAGGATCTTGTCCACATGAGACTGCGCATTTGAGATTAGGGCCAAGGCTTGGGATGGATCAATCATTATAAAGGAGATGAAGGCAAAAGTGAAAGGCATCTTGGATTATTTGATGTATGATATTTTATATTTGTAATTGTCAAGTGACATTCCACTGCATTCTTGGGATGTTTAGCAGAGATTGCAGGTGCTGTTTAGCGCAGGGTGTTCCTGGGCGGGAATCCCTCCTCTTTCTTTGAGTGATATCTAAGGAAGAGGTTTGTAATTCATTATACATCAGGCTTTAAGTGCCATTTCATTTTTCTACTTTTTGCAGAACATTCATATTCAGAAATCTATAGCTTTCTGAAGATCAGTTTAGAAGGTGGAAGTTGTCTTCAGTACTTCAGCTGGAGAATAAGGTGAGGGATTATTCCCATCACTTGGGCTTATATATCAGCACTCCCAAAGCCACATTGTAGATCTGGCATCAAGCCAAAAGTTATTAACCTCCTAGCATCAGTATTCTCTTCAAGAATAATGTTGTCCATATTGCAGATCTGAAAGGAGGAAGGAAGTTGCTAGTACTTCAGCTAGCAATCTAGTGGAGGGTCATTCCTTCACATTTCCATCAGTATCTCCATCAGCCTAGAGCTTATTGCAGCATTTTCAATAGGCAGAAGGCCTCTCTTTCCCTCACAGTGTAGTTTCTGTTGGCAGTTGTGTTGCAGCAGCTAAATTCATCATTGGAGGATTGAGAAGGTAGATCTAGAGCTCTCAGCTCATAGATCTGATGAAGGGATCAACCCTTCAAGAATAGATCTGGTATGATTACACATTTGAGCCATCTATTCTTCAAATCTAGGTTCAGATCTATATTTCCCAGCAGATCAAGGATCAAATCCTAGGGAGGTGATTTTCCAAAGTTGCAGATCTGGAAAATCCTTTCTGGGTTATCTTGGGAATCCATCACATTGGCCAGATCTTGAATATTGGCATCATCTGAGATCTAGTTTTGAGTAGATCTTCATTTCTCTTTTCATCCTGCAACCATATGTTCATATTCTGCTGAAGATATAGCACAGTATTTGCTGCAGAGCCTCAACAGTTACATTGTACCTGTTGCATACATGTTTTCAGGGTGATCCTAACTCATCTTCTTGGCTAGATCTACCCATATCTTGTACTTGTGTAACTGAATCATCTCCAATATAATAAAATGGCTCAGCTCTTTTTGCATATTCTAATATGTACTTAAGATTTATTGTTTATCTTGCTTCAAGTTCTTATATTCTGTGAAGTATTACTGCATTCTCCCTTTTGAGATATTAGATTTAAGAAATAGCACCCTTTCATAAAGCAGAAAAGGATGACATGAGAAAAATGCATTTATTTTGTATATAGCACTGTCACCTCCAAGTTTGTACCAACCTCGGGTTGATAAAGTAAAGTAGGGTGTTAGGTCCCTATATTACTAGTATAGTCCCTTATTTTTGTTAGTGTAACCCCCTTATTGTTATTATTGTACCCCTGTAACCCCAATATTGTTATTATTGTGCCCTTAAATTATTATTTTTAGGTCGGCTAGGATTACATTGTGGCCCCATGGACTCCTATATATAGAAAGGAGGTTTTGTAATTTGTATAATCCAAGAATTGTTCATTCATGTAATGTATTGGAGGTTTCCCCCTGAAGTGGCTTATTTCTAAGGCGTTGATATCTCTTTTCTTCTATTTTTGGAGCTGGCTTCACAACATTTGGTATCATAGCTTTGGATTCTAGGGTTTCGCTGCTCCAAACAGGTCATCGTGGAATTTATGCTATAATTTTTTTCTACGAAGTTTCAGAAGCTGAAATTTTTAGGGTGCGAAGCCGAAATCCTGAGGAACGTCGTCACAAAATTTTAGAGCTTGGTTCGCAATATTTTTGGAGATATGATCTGTGGAAGTTAGGTCTTTTTTCAGGCTCCTCAATTTAATCTAAACAGGTCATCATGGAATTTGTGTTATACATTTTTTCTACGAAGGCTCAGAATATGAAATTTTTAGGGCGCGAAGCTAAACTCTTGAGGTAACTCGTCAAAAAATTTCAAAGCTTGGTTCGCAATATTTTTGGAGATATGATCTATGGAAGGTAGTGCCTTTTCAGGCTTCTGAATTTCATCTCAAAGAGGTGATAGTGGGAAAATCTTCATAACTCTCTCTCTGAGCTTCGGATTGGAGTTCCGTAAAAAGTGGTCACAAGTACACGAATTGTAGAGTCTTTGCTATCAATTTTAGAGCTAAAAGATAAAACAGTGACATGTGGCAAGTCATACAAGTTCGCTCTACTGAACCAGTCCATAATTAGGTCATTGTGGTAGATTGGACATAACTTTGCCTTGGAGAATCCAAATCAATTCAGACCTGTGGCATTCGAAAGATAATTAAGAAGGCTACGTCATTGCCAAATTTCAGATATTTAAGAGCCGCAATCACAAAGATAATCCAATTTCAATATTGAGCTCCTAAAAAGAAAGAAAAAGGTGTGTATTTTTTTTCCAAATTGCATAAGTCTTGTTTGAAGAATAAATTTGAATTGATTCCAAGGGCATATTGTAAAATAGATATCAGTATTGGGTTCTAAAAAATTCCCCGTAAAAATAATTCAACACCCATTAAGCCTTCAGAAGGCTCTACTATGACTCATGAAGATGAAGAATTGCAACATGATCTATCAAAATTACAAGAGCAAGTGCACCAAATTTCACTCTCGCAAAGAGCAACAAAAAATGAAATGGAAGTTTTGAAGAAAGGTGTGGAAGAAAAGATGGATGGTTTGAAGAATAATATGGATGGTTTGAATAAAGGCGTGGAATCTAAGATAGATGGCATGGAAGATGGCATGAAATCTAAGATGGATGACATGGAAGCTAAGATCGATGAAAAAATGAAAGACAACATGGAAAACATGAAGAATGATCTAAAAGAAGACATGGAAGGTTTGACAAAGTTGATACAAGAAATTTTTCCTAATGGTGAAAAGATAGTAGAGGAAACTCATGATGAGAACAAAATAAATGTTAATCGTGACTTTATAAACTCTAATGTTGGTGGGAAGAACCACCATATTCCAAAAATGGATATGAGGAAGTTTGATGGAAAGGATCCTGTAACATGGATACTATAGATGGAGCAATATTTTGATCTCCATAATGTGAAAAACACACAAAAGGTACGCATTGCAACTTTACATTTAGAAAAAAATACATTTGTATGGTATCGATGGCTTTGCTCCGGTAAAAAAATTGTCACTTGGTCAATTTTTACGGAGGAAATGATAGCACATTATGAGGATACAAAGAGCAACACCTTCTTTAGCCAATTGATAAATCTCCAACAAAAGGGTTTAGTGGGGCAGCACAGTTCATTGGAGAAGGCATTCGGGTTGGCAAGAAAAGTTGAATGTAAAATTATGGCGACAAGGAAGCCTACCACTCAATTCTATAAATAAGGAAGCGTTTCTACGCCTAGATTTCCACAACCTACAAGGTTGACATCACAACAATTGGAAGAAAAAAGAGCAAAAGGGCTTTGCTACAGTTGTGATAGAAAATACACTAAAGGTCATAAGTGTGCTGAAAAGAAATTATTTTACATAGATTGTGAAGAAGAAGAAGAAAATGAACAAGAAGAGGATATACACCAGGAATCGGCCCTAGAAGAGGAAGAAATGAATCCGACCATATCATGTAATGCACTGGCAGGAATTACCACTCCTCAAACTCTCAAGATAGCAGGACAGATCAAGAAGAAAAAGGTAATAGTGTTGATTGATTCAGGTACCACCCATAATTTTATTCATTGTAAGGTAGCCAAGGAATTAAATTGTTTCCTATACCCAACACCAGAATGTCAAGTGATGATTGCAAATGGAGGAACTATAAATTGTCTGAAAAATGCCATAATATCAAGCTAACCATGGGGGAATATGTATTGACTAGTCCAATGCTTGCCATTCCTATGGGAGGTGCTGATGTTGTACTAGGAGTACAATGGTTACAATCTTTGGGGACGGTAGCTTTTAATTTTCAAGAACTTTTCTTGAAATTTTTTTGAGAATGAAAGGAAGTCGAATTACGGGGTATTGCGGGGAAGCCAGGAAGGATAATAAGCTCTAATGTCATGACAAAGCTTCTAAAGAAAGAACAGCGAGGCGTAAGTGCACAATTATGCTCACTAGAAGTTCCAACATCAAAATCATCTATTTCTGCAGATCTCCAACAAGTCTTGGACAATCATTCCAAGGTGTTTGAAACTCCCAAAGGACTCCCACCTATTCATGATCATAATCATGCTATTCATTTGATTCCAGGAAGTGTTCCTCCAAACATCAGGCCTTATAGATATCCTTACTTCCAAAAGAGCGAAATTGAACGTATGATTGCAGAAATGTTAGAGGCGGGTATAATTCAACCCAGTCAAAGTTCTTTCTCTGCTCCTGTAGTATTGGTATACAAGAAGGATGGATCATGGCGAATGTGTCCGGATTATAGGGAGCTCAATAAGCTCACCATTAAAGACAAATTTCCCATTCCTGTGATTGATGAATTATTGGATGAATTACATGGAGCAATTTCTTTTACCAAGTTGGATCTTCGTTCAGGATATCATCAAATTAGAATGAAGACTGAAGATATTCCAAAAACAACATTTCGAACTCATGAGGGTCATTATGAATTTTTGGTCATGCATTTTGGTCTTACCAATGCACCTTCTACATTTCAAGGGTTGATGAATTCCATTTTCAAACCCTTCCTTAGAAAATTTGTGATAGTATTTTTTGATGATATACTAATCTACAGCAGGTCTTGGAAGGATCATGTTGAACATGTTGACAGGGTGCTCAAACTATTGCGGGAGAAACAATTATATGCAAAAAAATCCAAATGTTTCTTTGGAGTACAAGAGGTGGAATATCTGGGTCATATTGTATCTCACGAGGGTGTTAAAGTAGACCCTAACAAAATTAAAGCCATTAAGGAATGAAAAATCCCCACAACCATAAAGCAGTTGCGAGGATTTCTTGGGTGAATAGGGTATTATCGCAAGTTTGTTAAGAATTATGGGAGAATAGCAGCACCTCTAACAACATTATTGAAGAAAGATGCATTTTCATGGACTCCTGAAGCAACTAAGGCCTTTGAACGTCTTAAAGAGGCAATGTGCCTAGCACCGGTCTTAGCTACACCAGACTTCACAAAAACCTTTATGGTGGAATGTGATGCCTCAGGAAATGGAATTGGTGCAGTTTTAATGCAGGAAGGAAGACCCATTGCTTTTGAAAGTCGTCCAATCAAAGGAAAGTATTTACAGAAACCTATTTATGAGAAGGAAATGTTAGCAATACTGCATGCACTAAAGAAATGGCCAACTTACCTAATGGAAGACACTTCAAGGTAAAAACTGATCATGATAGTCTTAAACACTTTTTGGAACAAAGACTATCTTCAGAAGAGCAGCAAAAATGGGTCACAAAGATGTTGGGTTATGACTTTGAAATAATCTACAAAAAAGGAAAGCTTAATGTTGTTGCGGATGCACTCTCAAGAAAGAATGAAGAGGTGGAAGCATTGCTTTGTGCCATTTCTATTATCCAACCAGATTGGATAACCGAAGCAAGAGATGAATGGAAGAAGGACAAATAAGTATGGACACTCATTCAAAAGTTGCAGCAAGATCCTAGTACATCTGATACATTTAGTTGGAAAAATGATTCCTTATGGTACAAAGATCGCTTATATCTTTGTAAAAATTCCCAACTAAAACAAAAGATTCTTCTGGAATTGCACACTTCTCCTTTAGGAGGACACTCAGGATTTTTAAAAACTTACCACAGGGTGAAGAAAGAATTTATTTGGGATGGCCTTAAATCTGATATTCAAAAGTTTGTGGCGGAATGTTTGGTTTGCCAGCAGAATAAAGTGGAGACAATTAAGACCCCGGGACTTCTACAACCTTTATCCATTCCAAGTCAACGTTGGGAGGAGATTTCAATGGATTTTATCAGAGGTTTACCTAAGTCCGAAGGAAAGAGTGTCATCATGGTGGTAGTTGATAGACTTACCAAGTATGCACACTTTTGTGCATTATCTCATCAATTTAAAGCAAGTACAGTTGCTACTACATTTATGGACAGAATTCAAAAGCTACATGGAAGCCCAAGGGTTATTGTGAGCGACAGAGATCCCATTTTTACTGGAAATTTTTGGACGGAGTTATTTTCTTGTTTGGGTACTCAATTAGCTCATAGCTCATCTTATCATCCTCAATCTGATGGTCAAACTGAGATAATAAATAAATGTTTGGAAGGATATCTTCGTTGTTTTGTATCTGATAAACAAACATAATGGGTCAAGTGGTTACCTCTCACTGAATGGTGGTATAACACTTCCTTCCATACTGCAGCAAAAATCACCCCATTTATGGCACTTTATGGATATCATCCACCATCCATCACATCATCTTTAAGGGAAAATTCGAAGGTTCAAGCAGTGGAAGATCACATCGAGCATCAGCAAGAAGTTCTCCAACTCTTAAAGGATAACCTGAATTTGGCACAAAATCGAATGAAACAACAGGCAGATCAACATCGCAGTGAGAGAAGTTTTGATGTAGGAGATTGGGTATTTTTACGGCTACAACCATACAAACAAATGTCCCTCAAGCAAGCTAAGAAGGATAATAAATTATCAGCAAAGTACTATGGTCCTTACAAGGTGTTGCAAAAGATTGGTTCTATGGCATACAAATTGGAGCTTCCTGCTTCTTCGCGAGTACATCCAGTTTTCCATGTTTCATGCTTAAAGAAGGTTATAGATGAAAATCTTCCAGTTCAAACAGTATTGCCAGAACTTGATGGGGAAGGGAAGATCATATTGGAACCTGAAGCAGTCATAGAAAAAAGAACTCGACAACTACGGAATCGATCAATTTCAGAGTATCTCATCAAGTGGAAGAACTTACCCACCGAAGATTCTACATGGGAGGATGAGAATTTTATACAGAAGCACCCAGAGCTACTCAAGCGTTGAGGACAACACTTTTTTGAAGGAGAGGGGCATGTTAGGTCCCTATATTACTAGTATAGTCACTTATTGTTGTTAGTGTAACCCCCTTATTGTTATTATTGTACCCTTGTAACCCCCATATTGTTATTATTGTGCCCTTAAGTGTGTTATTTGTGATTAATAGGATTGCATTGTATTTATGGACTCCTATGTATAGAAAGGAGGTTTGTAGTTGTATAATCTGGGGTACTTGAATTCATGTAATGTATTGGAGGTTTCCCCCTCGAAGTGGCTTATTTCTAAGGTGTTGATATCTCTTTTCTTCTATTTTTGGAGCTGGGTTCACAACATAGGGCAGCCCCTAGGAGTTTCATACACGGTTGGTGTAATACCAGGGCTCACCACTTTTTGGCGCCGTTTCCGGGGAGGTGTCTAGTAGATGCTTTGATTATGTTTTAGCATTATTTTCTTCTTTCATTTTTCATGTTGATTCCTAAATATTAAAAAATACAAAAAAATATTATTTTCAAGCCTCATTGGAGTAGGGATACTCATAAAACTTAAAAAAAATACTTCTCCAATACCAACCACCCCACTTGACCACGTGGTGCAGTAAGAACCACATCACCATACACTTTTAAAGGTAGAAGAGATGGATGGCTATGATGACAATAAAGAAGATCCTATTAGGTTTCCCATTCAAGATATGGAAATAATTGTACATATGAAAAACATCCCTTCATATTTCCTTCCCAACTTCCATGGTATGAGGACAGAGGATCCCGAAACATTTCTCTTTGAATTTGAGATACTTTGTTGATATTATGGCTACTTATCACACACTAAAAAACTAACTTGTTTCCTACAACATTGAAGGATGGAGCTCTTAAATGGTTCGTGAGTCTAGGTACTAATTCAATAAGATCATGGAATGATATGAAAAAGATATTTCTAGAAAAATACAAAGATCGTGATCTTAGAGAAGAATTTTTTTAGAATGAACCAAGAAGAAGATGAGAGCCTTGAAGATCTAATAGAGAGGTTCATGTATAATGTTAAGAGGGAAAAATTGCATCATCTAGGATTCGACAAACTAAAAACCCTCTTACTTAGAACAATTAGGGATGAGTGGATTGATCTCCTTAATACCATGAGTAGAGGAGATGTATACCAATTGTCATTTAAAGAAATTTTTGAAACATGCAAGTGCATATCAAGAGGAAGGGAAAGAGTAAGTAAATCAGCATCAACATTGGTATGGCAAGAGGAACTTGGAAACTTTCTTGATAACTTTAAAACAAAAATTCTTCACAATCTAAGTGAACAAGTAGAAATGTTAAGAATGAAAAATGAGAAAAAATAAGATGTTGATATTTTTGCTATCCATGCATAATCATATTCTACTAATTGTTGTTCATCATTCCCCAGGTTTAAATAAGCTTACCAGGAAAACAATGGAGCAAGGCAATCACCGTAGAAGTTATGTTATGTAGCTCCAAGGAGACCCTGGCAGCCTAGTCAACTTGATATGATGGAAGGACCTAATTCACAATCTCAAGCTTATTCACATCCATCTAAATATAATTGGGACACACTCCCTCCTTGGCAACCTTAGCCATCTCAAACCCAAAACCAATCTTGGCAACATGGTTGGCAAGGACCATATTGGGAAAATCCAAAATATCCTCAATATTCCCCTACATATCCTCCATACCCAACTCCATGATATCCCTACCATCCACCTCCACCACAACCATAGCCTCAACCACATCCATCTTATATATCCGCCCCCACTCAACTACCTGTACCACCATTTCCAAACCCATACAATGAAGTATCTGAGCTCACTTACAATGATGAGGTACAACACTTGAAAACATCTCCTCTTGATCTAGATGGTATTAATCTTAGTTAAAGAAAGGTATTGCAAAGAAGAGATTTTATTAATGTCATTAAAGGAAAACATCAAGAAGAAGAAGATCCAAATGAGGAGATCAAAAGATCAAGGGCTACACTTGATGAAGAGTTGGCATCACAATCAGATTTTTAAATAGCTTCCTCATGTCTACCAACATTTCCTCCATGTGTTCAAGAGAACAATCAACAAAAAGAGGAATATTTGAATGTCATAATAGAAGAGGACATCCAAGGTGATCCAACTCAGAAAGTGGACCAGGGGCATCACAAATATATTGACATATGCTTCCAAACAGTCATTAATTTGCAACAACAAGCTCTTCTCCAACAGTACTTGATACAATCCCAGTCAAAGAAATTCATATCTCATATTCAGGTACATGTCAGAGCATGTATTCCAAGTGTGCACATGATTTTATCTGTCATCTTGATGTGTACATATCTCCATTCGAAGTATTCCTATGCTTGAAAGAGTTTTTGTTTTTCCCAAGTAGAGTAGGAAAGTGAAAAATAAAGAAAAAAAGGAATAAAATATCAAGTGAAAACCTCTTTTGAGGCATTTGATATTGGCTCACTAATTGAAAACCTCTATGAGGTGGTCATTGGGTTGAAAAAAAAATGAAAAAAATAAAATATCCTAGGTGAAAACCTCCTTTGGGGTGCCTAGGCAAACCTACTAGTTGAAAATCTCATTGAGGCAACTAGTAAGCCTTGAAAAAAAAATTCATTTCTCCATGTATCTCTCTCTGATGAATGCAGGTGCTCTCCAACCTTTGCAAGCAGAAAACAGCAAGTTGGCACAAAAAGAAAATTTATTCAACACCTTGGTCAAAGGTAGTCAAACTTGGACTTCCTCCTCCTGTGTTCAGATGCTCCAAAAGGACTTCAATAATATTATTACATGCATCTTCAAAGCAGCTTCAGCACCACCAAAGACAGCTTCAAGAGGCATGTCAACAACTTCAATATCACATGAAAAAAAAAAATCAATGGTAAGGATCAAGTATGAAATCATCTAACCCTTTCTTCGAATATATTTTATCTTAAGAAAACATTAAAAAGTGTGAGAAGGAATGTTTTTTACAGCCAAAATCAGTAGCATGGAAACCTTAGCCTTATCTAGAAACTAGCCTCACTTTTTCAACCAAGAAGAGGAACACGAAAAAAGTAAAAAGGACTTGAGAAAGGGGGTAGTAAGAAGTTCAGGTAATGGAAGACAAGGAGTGCCAAAGGAGTAACCAAGGGTGTTGGAATAGGGTTCTCTAACCTACATTTTTTGTATACTTTTGTAATAGTCGGTCTTGCGTAGGGGTTTTGGGGTGGTTCAAAGCCCCTAATGTTTTGTAATGGGTTAAAGGGTAGCTCTAGGGTACGAGAACCACAATTTGCGGACCATCAGATAGCAAAGGCTATGATGTTATAAATAGATAGATAGTTGGATCTAGTAGGTAAGTAAGAAATAAGATTGATGCTACGTGCGAATTGTTAAGATCTATTTGGGTTTTTTTGGGTAAGGAATCCTACTGGATGTGTGCACGGAGATCCTCAGTCCTGCTGTGTGCGGACCCCGCTAGGCTGTGTGCGTGGGCTCTGTTTGGGTTGTAAGTGGATCTTTGATGCTAATGAATGTGGAATATATTTGAAGTATCTTTGTGCCATATGGATTGATTTTGTTACTACTGAAGCCCATCTGTGATATTTATTTAAGCTGCGAATGTATCTGTGATTTGGAATTAGCTATGACTATCATGTTCTGTGATGGTATTTGCTGATGTGCACGTGGATGTGAATGTATTAATTAGATCTGTTAGTGATAGTAGCTTTGTTATGGTTATGTGCTGATTAGATTGTTAAAAGAGCTACGAATAGACTCATTCTATGTGAACCTCATAAGTTGCAACACAAATCTACCTTAAATTACCTACACTCTCCCAAGGTGTCGAAACCAGGTTCCAGCACCCTCCCATACTACTTCGAGTGAGACCTTGGCCTGGGAAAGTAGGTCATTGACGAAAGGGCCAGTAGTATAGGGGTTTGTTGGCAAACCTTAGCCTCTGAACCTAGGTCAGGACCCCTCAAGCCAACAAAGGAAAAATTCAGTTCACCAAAAAAAGAATGGTGGGTTTATTCTACATGCAATTAAAAAAAAAAAAAAAATTAAAAATAAATAAATAAAATAAAAGGTGGATCCACCACCTCTTGGCATGTGAAAAATATTTTCTTAAGGCATGTAAGGACCTCCATGAAGCACCTATGGGAATAAATTCAAGAATAATAGCAAGAATAATAGCAGGAGGAGCAGCGCATGAGCCAATAAACAGAAAATGAAATAAGCCAGCATGCAGGAAGAACCAGAAGGCAGGGAGGATGAATAGTTTGCTCAGAAGATGAAAAATAGTTTCAGTAGGGGGGTGATGATGGGCCTCTAAATTAGACATAAACTAAGGCCCATATAACCTTTCTTAGTCCGATATACCTTCCTTATGCACATGAAAAGGTATATTAAATCTCTCCTTCTGCACTTAATATTGTTTTCTTATGCTTTAATATGTTCTTAGGAAGGTTTAAAGGTAATTGTATATTTGTGCCTAATATTGGTTATTTTTGTAGAATATTGTGAGAATATTGGACACATTATGCAGATTTGGAGAAGGAGATAATTTAGGGACTTGCTCCCTACCATTGGAAGATCAATATTGAAGAATAAATGAGCACAATATCAGGTAATTATTGAGAAATATTCGAGAGATTCAAGGGGATTTTCCACCCTCCTTAACTATTAAAGGTAGCCAAGTAACTTGAATACCAAAGTGCACTCAATCTATGGTTTACTTGGAGTCAAAGTGGACTCAATCACTATTTTCTAGGGAGTTGTTGGTAGCTTCCCTTGAGGATAAATAAAATTTATCAAGAGCTAATTAGGGTCGATTCCGGTCCATTCGATTCTATTGGGAACTTTGCTGCAAGCTATTGAGATTTTGATTATTGTACTCAGCAATTAAACTTTAAGAAATGTATGATACTATTCTTTCATGAAATGAGAAAACTGATTTCATTTTACTGATTTAAGTTTCAGAGAGCTAGGACTGTGGGTTAGGGCCCAATCCATGTACCTCAGCCTCTTTGTTGTACTTCCTCTTTTCTTTCTGCCACTCTATTAGTTATGCTTCTAATAGTTTCATCGTTGCTTAGTTTTTTCTTTCAGTGTGTTGATGTAGGTTTCATTTACTTATGAGTAACAGAATAGAGGAGAAAACTCTAAAAACCATGGATCAAGACCTCCCTTCTTATCTCTGTCAATAGAGCTCAAGGAGGGTGAACCTTCCCACAGACCCAAAAATTGATTTCTCTTCACTATTTTTGAGATTAGAGTAGAGTTTCATTACCATTTTTCAGCCTTCCTTTTGTACTGTATGTTCATGCATTTGTCAGTTTCTTTGTGCACAACGTATCAGGATTGATTGTAGGACTTAGTGTTAAAGCTCCATAGCAGCTCTGTGGTGCTTTCCTGCTTCATTTTCCATCTCTTTCTTCACAACTTGAGAACGACTATGATGCCCTCAATTCCCTCCTTTTCCTCTTCTATGCATCATCCACCCTTCTCATTCCCAAAAAAGCTTACAAATGCAATAGAATTCAACCTCCACCTTTTCTCCTCGAAACTCCCACTACTGTACTTCTTTCTATCGCAAATCATAAATCCTTGTTCCACTTGGTCTTTGTTAATACTTACCATTACCAACCACCGATTGAGACATTACTGTAGCACTCTGCCACATCATCCATATCGCAAATTGCATTTCACTCTCACTTCGTTAACACTTACCACTCCCAACCATTGATTGCAACATTACTGTATCACTCTGCCATGTCATCCCTATCACAAATCGCATTGCACAGTTTTTATCCCCATCACATATCGCGTTTCGCAATTTTTATCCCCATCGCATATTGCATTTCGCAGTTTTTATCCCCATCTCATATCGCATTTCACTCCTGCTCCCAAACAACACTTCTGCTACTCCTCCAACTTTGTGATTTTGCGAATTGTGATATCGTATATCGTGCTTCTGTCCTCCCATTGCGATTTCATTGTCACACTTTTCAAAGCCTCCCTCTCCAAAGAAATTTTGTGATATCATAAGGTTTAATGAATTCTAAACCCCTCTTTCCACCTCTAAGCCTTGTTACATGTGTTAAGCCTTCCATTAGCATCTTTAGCCCTTTTTCCTCCAAACTGCAAGCAACACTTTTTCAAGTTTAATTAGGTCATGAATAACTGCATAGATAGGAGCATGATAGATAATGTAGGGTGTGTTTAACCGATTGGCCAAGTTAAGAAAAATTTAAATTAGTTTCGTTTCTGCAAATTAAATTAGTTTCATTTTTTCCATTTCCTTTCTACAAATTAAATTAGTTTCATTTCTATCATTTCCTTTCCACAATTTAAGTTAGTTTCATTTCTTTCATTTCCTTCCAACAATTTACTTTCTAGTTCTTATCATAGTTTAAGAAATAACACCCTTTCATAAAGCAGAAGATGATGAAATGAGAAAAATGCATCTGCTGTGTATATAGCACCGTCACCCCCAAGTTTGTATGAACCTCAGGTTGGTAAAGTAAAGTAGGGCAGCCCCTGGGAGTTGCATCACTCTTGGTTCAATACCAGGGCTCACCAATTACACATTAGGGGAATTTTGAGGTCTAAAATGGGCCTCCTAAGAAAAATGTACAACAAAAATAAACTTTATAAGAACCAATAGGATTCAAGATGATGATGTCAACCATGGGGAATGATTCACCATTTTTTAAGTAAAAGGGTAAAAGGATTAAAAAATAATAAAATAATAAAACTACTTTTTCAACTCGTATTTTCAACTTATCTCCCAAAGTTTTTACTCAAATTTTGAGCGGGAGTACTCGTTGGATGAAAAATTTAATTCCTCATCCAAGGAGTACCTATGTTGCATACTTTTGATGAACCCTGCTACACGAAAAATGAGAAATACAAAAAAAACGTGATTACAATCACGTTTTTTCATGTATTTCTCATTTTTCGTGTATCGGGACACATAGAAAGTATGCAACATGGATACTCCTTGGATGAGGAATTAAATTTTGCATCCAACGAGTTCTCCCGCACAAAATTTGAGTAAAAATTTTGGGAGATAAGTTGAAAATATGAGTTGAAAAAGTAGTTTTTTCTTTTTTCCCTTTAAAATTTGATGATGTCATCAAATCTTATTTTATTGTTTCCACTATTATTTTATAATTTCCTTAGGAGGCCCATTTTAGACCTCAAAACCCCCCTAATGATTAATCCAAAATTTTATAGAGTCAAATATGCCAACATTTTTAGACATTAGAGAAATTTTTAGGTTTAAAATGGGCCTCCTAAGGAATATTAGAAAATAATAGTGGAAATAAAAAAATAAGATTGGATTACATCATCAAATTTTAGAGGGGAAAAAGAAAAAACTATTTTTTTCGACTTATATCCCTACTCTTTTACTCAAATTTCAAGTGAAAGCACTCATTGGATGCGAAATATAGTTCCTCGTCCAAGGAGTACCCTTGTTGCATACTTTAGATGGAACCCACTACCCGAAAAATGAGAAATACATGAAAAAATGTGATTGCAATCCTGTTTTTTCATGTATTCTCATTTTTCATGTAGCAAGGTCCATTAAAACTATGCGACATAGGTACTCCTTGTATGAGGAATTAAATTCCATATCCAATGAGTGATCTTGTTCAAAATTTGAGTAAAACCATAGGGCAATAATTTGAAAATACTAGTTGAAAAAATAGTTTTTTTTTTTTTTTTGGTAATTTTTTAATCTTTTTACTTTTTTAATCCAAAAGTGTTGAATCATCTTCCATGGTTGACATCATCATCTTGAATCCTATTGGTTCTTATAAAGTTGATTTTGGTTGTACATTTTTGTTTTGAGGCCCATTTTGTACCTCAAAATATCTTTAATGCCAATGGCCCTTTGTAATGTTGTCTATACTAATATATCGATTATCATTGTTAATTGATTTAAACTGCTACTTAGAACTATCATATCCCTAGAACGAACATGTTTTATAAAAGGATGCGAAAAATTGTATGGGATAGTGGTAGTTCACAAGGTCATCGACTCCATAAAGAAATCCAAGTGGGTATAAATGTTGATAAAACTAGATCTCTTAAAAGCCTATGATTGGTTAAATTGGGAGTATATTCTCCAAACCATTCAAGCCTTTTTGTTTTCATACCAATGGAATGATGGTATCAAACAATTAATCTATACCAGTTTTTTCTCTGCTCTCTTAAATAGATCTCAAACATCAACATTTAATCCTTCCAAAGGGATTTGACAGGGGGATCCCCTCTCCCCATTTTTGTTCATACTTGCAGCAGAGGGCCTCAGACAAATACCTCAAAGTAGTAGGACATCAAAACAAAATAAGAGGGATTTTCATATATGATATCAATCTTACCAAGACTTATCAACAGTTCATTGATGATATTACGCTTTTTATATTATCAACGGTGGGGGATATTAATGCTTTCAAAACCATTCTCAATGAATTCATGGAGGCTTAATGTATTGTAATCTATACTAAACACACACACACACACACACACACACACACAATACTAATGTTGTTGTACAAAGACATCTATCTCGTGTTTTGGATTTCAAAATACACAAACTCCCTAATAAGTAACCAGGATCCCCTCTGTTGGAGAACTCCTTGTGAATAACTTATTGGTAGGACATGCTAAAAAATATCTCCAAAAAATTAGATAGTTGGCCTTTTCATTCACTCAACTTGGAAATATTAATATTGTTCATTCATGAAAAAGGTATAACTTCCTTATTAATTATTAGATTTTTAGCCAAGTTTATCCTTAACTTGTAATAATTCAAGAGGAAAGAGTGATAAAAGCAAGTCAATAACGATATAGTTAATATAAGTTTTTTTATATCAAAAACGTTGTAATTTGGGTAAACCGTTATGCAGATCTGCCTAAAGGAACGAATGTTTTTCCTTAAGATATCTGAGTGGATACTGATTAATCCAATTATGTATTAATATAAATTAAACCTTGATGTCCAGGGCGTGGTTGAAAAACGAAGGCAAAAGGAAACTAAACGATACTATATGGATATTTTATGGTTGAAGGAGAAATCTAGAGAAACTTTCGATACTTAGGATAGCTCTACATTCATTTTCAAGATGTAATATATAAGACAGTAAAATAAGAGACTAATGTTTCTTGATCATTGTTAATGTTCCGATTTATTATTTTACTATGTCTTACATATCACAATCTGAGTTAAACCCTTTTGGGTTATGCTATAAAACATTTTGAGTAATGAATTTGAATGATATTTCATCGTAGTATTTCAAATTGAGCTTGTTTAGGTAGTAATTCTAGGGACCATGGGCCCAGTCACTGGAGGTTTCTCTGTCTACTATGTATCATTGGATAGTTAAATTACCTTTCTGTAATTTGCATTAGATGTGTTACCTTTTATTTACTTTTTCATTTTTCGTATGTAATCGATTGAATTCTTCATTTAAATGTTGTTGAGTGTTTTCCAAAATTTATTGATTAAATAATATTTACTCAGATGTAGGTGTGAATGTATGAATTTTCAAGTTACTTTCGAATTACTAATTTTATAGTATTTGTGTGATTCATGTTTTTTCCCTCACACATTGGATTTACTGAGAATTAGATCAAGATAGATTGTGAGCTAGAATAGTTTCTTTTACTAGGATTGTAATTACAGGAGTCATTCTGTGTTGCTATCATTTCTACAACGGTAATGATTTAAATAGAAGATATTATGGAATTTTTCATAGTCTAAGACTTTATGATTGCATATATTTTTTTGATAACCTTGAAATAGCAGATGTATCACAATTTGATCAAATAAATTAAATTGTTTTAAGGTTTCTTTTCAAAGAGTCATCTTAGTTCCCAAAATTTTGGCACCATTGCCAAGGAGGTTGTCAAATTAAAAGTTGTCTCTCTGAAACGTCGGGTATTAAAGACGGAAGGTAATAACCTACGCACGTGTTAAGTAAAAATCTTACGCCTAGTGCCCACTTTCAGGTGATACGATTAGGGTATATAATCATGCATCTAGTTTTCTTTATTTTATCATTTTTAGTAGAACATGTATTCAATTTTTCTCTTCCGATTTAAAATAGTGATGCAAGTATGTATTTAAATTTAATTTTCTTCTATCAATGCAAGTGTGTATTTAATTCCTTTTCTGATTTCAATTATTATTGTTTAGTAAAGAGTTAGCATAAGTGTGTATGACTAAGAAAAATAATCTGGTAGTAATAGAACAAAAACCAGCACCAAAAACCAAAAAACCCCAAGTACTGGTGAGCCTTGGGATAACAAACTTTATTGAAAAAATTATTTGAAAATATGAGTCTCAAGCATTAGTAGGACCCTAAACAACTTCTGGGAAGGACTCTACAACAATCCCTCAAGTAGCAAGATCACCAACTTTAGCTCAAGCTGAGGTTCATAACAAAACTGAAGGATTTGAGAAAAGCTTTCAAAGAAAATTTGTTCGGCATTATAGTCCTTCACAAGAGGGAAATTATTGTAATTTAAAAGAAGGAGAAGGAGAAACTAGTGGAGTATATCCATGGTCCTCATGATATAGATCTCCTATGATATTGATATAAGGAAAGAGACCATAAATCCTAGACTTAGGCAGTGTAGTGAAACCACCTAGGGAGTTGAGAAATACCCATAGCTTCCCCACTTCAATAATACCTCTTGGCTAAGAAATTCCTAAGAATTATTGGTAGATGTTTGATCAAATGGAAACTCGGGCACAAAAAAAATAGACCTCGACATTATAATATCCTATTGTCGATCTAGTGGCTAATGCCCCAATCAAGGCCATCACTTTACAAAATATTCGAACTTTCCATGGGTTGACTTTAGAGGACCCATATGCCTTCTTATTTGAATTTAATGTCTTCTGTAGAGGGTATGATTACACCACCGATCCACAAATATTGATTTTTTTCCCTTCTACTTTGAAAGGGGCAACATTATGATGTTTTATGGGCTTAGGAGGGGGCATTATCGATTCCTATGATGCAATGAAAAATTCCTTTCTTACAAAATATCAAGATTACTGTCGATCTAGGGATTTAAAAGATGAAAATTTAAAATGACTGTAAAAGACAATGAAACTTTAGAGGATTACATTAAGATATTTTAGTACAAATTACAAAGAACCCCATACACTACCTTACTAAAAGAAGTATTAAAAGTTTCTTTGATAAAAGGCATGAAAGATGAGTGGATAGAAACGTTAAATTTAATGGGTCAAGGTGAAATTTATCAGGAATAATATGAGAACATTGTTAAACTGTGTATCAGGTGTTCACGTGGAAGTACACAAGCCATATTTGGAGTATGAGATCCCCTCACTAGGATCAGTAAAATCACTGGAGGAGGTATAACGCGTAGGAAGATTGGTAATCTTTTAGAAGATTTTAAAATTGATATTTTGGGCACACTGGCTACATAATTAGATGTTTTACAAGCTAAGAAAAAGAAAGTTAAGGTAGAATGAGCATTAGCCATATTTTTTCCACGATGCCGAATGAAACACATGCAGAGGGAATGCCTGATGGATATGGTTCGAACCTGCACTTTTTTCACTAAAGAGCATTCGATGGATCAGTGCCCATCACTTCCAAGATTAAACATTGTGCTCAAGGAAGATGAGGAGGAAACAAAACTTGTATACCTATTGGCTCAACGTCGACAATGGAAATCACGTCCTCCAGATATGATGCAAGAACCCTCCTCATTTTATTCTGGACAATACATACAACAACAGAATCCAGGAAATGCATGGCAAGAAAAATCACCCTTTAACTCCACATAGCAATCCCAGTCATAACTAACCTCACCATGGATGAATCAATCATGGCCAAATCCTCAATATCCTACCCCATTGTGGAAAAATCTAGCCACTACCTCCTATCCATCAAAATGGTCAAACACACATGCACAAAAATTGATGTGGCCTCCAAACTAGCAGCGTCCTGTGGGATTGATAAGTCAACCCCTCGAGTCAATCCCTCAATATCAACCCACACTTATAGCTCCATTTCAGTTTCCTCCTAATCCTAAACCTCTGATGCGTCCTCAATTGCCAGCTCAGTCGAATCCTAACCCCAACAATAGACATGTCCAATATGTGCAAATCATTGAAAATCTGGTCTATGAACTAAATTCTTTGTGATGTAATGAGCTCCGGCTAAGGTATGGGTGCATTGTTTCTCCAAAAGAAAATTAGAAAAATCAATAAAGTAGTAAATAAGAATAGGATTAAAAAAATCCCTCAACTGTAGTTATCACAGAAACAGAACCAGCAGAAAACATAGTTGATCAGCAAAATCTTGAGAAAATCATAGCCACCCCCCCCTCCATTTCCTGAAAGACTCACAATCACTAAGCGAACAATTTACCCCAAGTTTGATATTGTAGGGGAGTTGAAAAAAATGTGTATAAATATTCCACTCTTGCAAGCTATACCAGATATCCCGATCTATGCCAAAACAATAAAAGAATTATGCGGGGAAAATCCTGGGAGCATTAGGGGAATTTTGAGGTCTAAAATGGGCCTCCTAAGGAAAATATACAATCAAAATTTTCATTTTATGAGAACCAATCACATTTTAGGGGATGACATCATCCCTTATGGTTGAGGTGGCATTACTTGACTTAAAGGTACTTACTTGTCACATTCTCAATGGTGGATAAAAACACATGGTTAACCATGGTAGTGCTCTAAGTACTTTTAAAGTCAAAGTAAAGTACTCATAATAAATGTCATTTCACACTTTTTGAATAAAATTCATACATAAAATAATATATTACATTTATTGTATTATTTTTATATAGTACATTAATTACATGTTATTACACAATTTAAATAATGTATATTTTAATTAATAACATATTATATAATTAAGAATTTATGAATTTATATTTATATTTTATTTTAAGTTATTTAAGTACAAAGGACAAATGCATTAGTTGTTCAATGATAATGAATTTTCTTGAAACACTCATTCTTATTTATAGTCACATCAATACAATTTTTTTATTAATTTTATTTTGGTACAACTTTTGAATTGAATTTAACCATGGTTACATGAATTGTGGTGCAAAAAGAAAATTGCAAATTCATAGATATCATTTTATTGATTTATATATTATTTTATTATTTCCTTAGGAGGCCCATTTTAGACCTCAAAATTACCCTAATGAAAACCAAAAGGTTCACCCAAGGTTCACGTTGTGGGAACACTATCTGACCTCATCCTAGGAAAATAGGTCCCTGTTAAGTATGACGATCCAGGAATTCTGGTCATAGTTGTCCAAATACATGGCTGCACTTTTCTGAAAACGTTGGTAGATTTAGGACCAACCATTAATCTGCTAACTTATGAGACTTGTACTATCTTTGGTATCACAACTTTAAAACCAACGACAACCTTGCTAGAATTAGTTGATAGGTCAGTGGTAAAACCTGAAGGAAGCCTGGAAGATATCATGGTCTCTGTAGACTCTTAGGAATATCCTGTAGACTTCCTGGTCATCAATCCATGAAGTATACTAGATGGACATCCATTGATACTTGGAATACCATGGTTAGCAACATCAGATGCATATATAGGATATCGAGATGGAAATATGTCAATTTCAAGAGGAAACATTGTTAAAAATATTATTTTATATCCTCCAGCTAAGCCAAGTCCAACTGTTGTAAAGCTTTAGTTATTCCCTCCGAAGTACCAAGAAGAAAACATGCATTCACCTCTTTCCCTAGATGAAGATCTTGGACTCAAAAGTCAATTAGAAGATGATGTAATTAGTAGTTTCATCAACAAATCAGGTGTTATTGGAAACCTGACATGCTAAATCCTAAAATCTCTGCTTGAAAATGATGCACGAGGAGACCCCTTAGAAAATTTAAATGACAATTATATTCCAACAAATGTTGTACATAACAGCATTCCAATTGAAATAGAAATAGGAAAAACTCTTAATATCAATGCTGGTTTGGAAAATCATCAGTAGAAAAAATTAACTGAGGTCCTTTATAAATACAAGCAGGATTTTTCATAGGAATATTCAGATATGAAAGGTATTGACCCGCAGTTGTGCACCCATCACATATATATTGAGAAAGATGTATTCCTTATTCAGCAACCCCAGAGAAGGTTAAATCCACACCTCAGAGACATTGTGAAGCAAGAATTTCATAAATTGTTGGATGTCAACTTCATATACCCAATTTCAAATAGCCAATGGGTTTCATTGTTGGTAGTCGTCCCCAAGAAGAATGGGAAGTGGAGAATTTGTGTAGACTATAGAGAGCTTAATAAGGCTACCCGAAAAGACTGTTTTCCCCTTCCATTCATAGACCAAGTCCTTGATACTCCAGTTGGAAAGAAATTCTTTTCTTTCCTAGATGGTTTCAGTGGTTATAATCAGATTCAGATTGCCCTAGAAGACAAAGATAAAACAAAATTTACCTGTCCATGGGGGACATTCGCATATAGGGTTATACCCTTTGGATTATGTAATGCTCCCAAAATATTCCAAAGAGTAATCTTGAGCATTTTTTTTGACCTGTTTAATGAAGGAATTGAATTTTATATGCATGATTTTACACGGCCATTTGGGGATGATTTTGATCAAGTCTTGAAAAATTTAGAAAAAGTCCTCAAACATTGTATCGCTACTAGACTGTGTTTAAGTAATGAAAAATGCCATATGATGATGACTAAAGGTGTAGTTTTAGGGTATTACATCTCTATTGCAGGAATCCAAGTTGATCCAGCCAAGATTGAGGTAATCATTAAACTACCTGCGCCCCACACACAAATAGAGGTACGGAGTTTTCTCAGTTATGAAGGGTATTATCGTAGGTTTATAGAACATTTTTCAAAAATAACTGCACGCTTATATACTTTAATGGGAAATATTGAATTTTAATGGTCTGATAGTTGTGATGTTGCGTTTGCAGGCCTCAAAGAGCTACTCTTGACAACACCACTATTAAGAGGACCAAATTGGGAACTACCTTTTCACATCTCCTCGGATGCATCAGACACAGCAATAAGCATTGTTCTAGGGAAAGAAGAGGCCAAGAAACCTTATGTTATTTACTATATCAGCAAAAACCTCACTCCTGCTAAGCTAAATTATACAATATTAGAAATTGAATTTTGGTTGTTATTCACGCTATTAATAAATTTCGATTTTTATATAACAGGCTATCTAGTTTTTCTGTATACTGACCACTCTGCCATTAGGTACTTAGCTAATAAACCTATTACTAATGGTTGAGTAACTTGATGGTTATTTATATTACACAAATTCGATACGACTATCAAGGATCAGCCAGGAAAAGAAACCTTCATGGAAGACTTCCTATCTCGAGTACCTAAATTATATGACCATCGGCCAGTGGATGACCAATTTCTAGATGAAAATCTATTTGCAGCAACAATAAAAATGCCCTGGTACGCTGATGTGGCAAACTGCTTGGCAGTAGGAAAGCTACTAATGGATTTATCACTGCGAGAAAGGAATTTTATCATACAATGTAGTGCACGCTTTTCCTAAATCGGTGGTTACCTTTTCCACACTAGTTTCGACTTTCAAATTTGAAGGTGCATCAAAGAAGATGAAGCTTTTGATATTCTGAGGGCATGCCATGATGGACCCTGCGAAGGACACTTTGCTGATCACCGAAATGGAGATAAATTTATTCAAATGGGATACTATTAGCCCACGATATTTAAAGATGTGAAAAAATATGTTCGGGCATGTGATAGTTGTCAACAAATGGGTCGTCCTAGCCAAGATGACGAAATTCCCTTACAACCACAAGTACTGTCAGAACCATTCGAAAGGTGGGAATTGGAATTTTTGGGAGCCTTTAACCCACCATCAAACCAAAAAATTTACATATTGGTTTGCATAAATTATGTAACCAAATGGGTCGAAGCAGTAGCCTTGTCGAGAGCTACGGAGGAAGCATTAATTAATTTCTTGTTCAAACTTTTTGTACAATACGGATTGCCAAGAGAGGTAATAACATAAGCGAGGGGGGTAGTTTACAGGTCATAATATTGTAGCCACCCTTCAAAATTATCATATCAAACATAGAATTACTTCCCCATATCACCTTCAAGAAAAAAGACAAGTGGAAAGCACTAATTAGGTCCTGGAAGCAATTCTAACTAAGACCGTATCTGAAAAATCGTCAGAATTGGGCAACCAAACTCTCTGAATCACTCTGGGCTTATCGTAAAACATGGTGGAACACTATTGGTCACTCCCCATATCATCTGGTATTTGGAAAAGAGCCCATTTTTCCAATAGAGTGTGAAATAAAGGCTCTTAATACTCCGAGGAGACTCAGATTGGATGTTACGGAGGGCCAAAGCCAACAACTTTATGAGTTGGATGAAGCACATCTATCTGTTGTAGAACAAACTAATATTATACAAGAACAAAGAGATAAATTGCATGACTAATTGATTAAAAAGAAATCATTTGAAAGTTCCAATTGGGCATTGCTATATGATTCCAAGTTCCACGATTTCCCAAGGAAATTAGAGACACGGTGGCTCGGGCCGTACAAAATCAAAGAAGTACACAAGAATGGCATCGTGACCTTAAACACCATCAATGGATATGGTACCTATTTTCTTGTAAATGGACATTGGTTACGCCTTTACCACCAACTGCTCACAAAGGAGTATTTTTATCAAGAGGTAAGAAATGATCCTATTTTTCAGATCTTAGCTGACTGGGGTAGCAACCCAATAGCTTCATCTTCATAAATATGATTTTCTTTATCAAACTATTTATATAATGTACATATGTTTCCTTTAAATAATTAATTAAATTTCTTTATTTTCTTCTTTTTCTCTCTCTCTTCTTTTGATTTCTTCTTTTCTTCTCTCTTGATAATAAAAGGAAAGGGGTAGAGAACCCTTCATCACAATTGTTGTTCCCTTGGGCACGATTGTTGTTCCCTTTCTCTTTCTCGATCATTGTTCCCTTGGGCATGATAGTTGTTCCCTTTCTCTTTCATGATTCTTGTTCCGATGGGCACAATTGATGTTCTTCGGACACAATTGTTGTTCCCTTTGGCACAATTGTTGTTCCCTTGGCCACGATTTCTAGTTCCTTTGTGCTAAAGCATTTTTCATGAAATTAATGCCAATTATTTTTTAAAAGGAAGTTAAAAAGTATTGATATTTACTTTATCATGATGTTCAAGAGGATACCTTATCTTTCACCTGATGAGGAACATTATTTTATACTTTGGCACATATTATTTCAAATATTTGCTTACATTCGGATCTTTCTGAAAGAATTTTAAACTATTCATGATCTATCACCACCATAACAGTTTTATCTCTTGTGTAGATCTTTAAATGGTGATTTTGTTTCAAGAATAATAAAGGGTTAGCACATATTTTACTTGGCATCATTTTCCTTCCTAACACCATCCTTAAACTCTCAAGGAGTTGATGAGCCACCCTTGATGAATAAAAATAATTAATCTTTCAAAAGATGATGACACTCAAAACTAGATTTCTTCATAAGGGTAGGGGGTCTCATCATGATCTGGCCTACTACAATCATAAGATAATAACATAAGTGAAATTCCCATTATGGCTACCAAACTAGGGTTATGGCCTTTTTGATAATAGTGTCAAAAAGGACAAGAGGTATAATCATGAGTCGACTTGTTCACTTTTTTATAATTGAGTGAGTAGCATTGTTTCTATCTAGTCACCATTCGAGAACAATGACCTTTTGAGGAAATTGATATAAAATAATAAAAAAATATATCATCTATAGGATATTGGCTCATCTATAGGTTTAAAAGACATCCTTGTTGAGGTTATGGACGCCTGCTGGCAGCAGTGGCTATGTCTATGGTATTGGAATAAAATCTTGAATTGACTTCTCACAATTATGTTTTTATACCTTTTTCTTTTATAAAGAAATCACCAATCATCAATATCTACACCTATTTCCAAAAAATTGCTCGAGTTGGTATACATACTATAACATGATCACATATTTAAACTTTTGAACCTCTAAAATATGTAGATTATCTATAAAAGGAATACTGTCGGATATCTATTTTCTATTCCTTGACGATAATTTATCTTGAAAAGGAAAATATTTTTGATGCATGATTTATCATTATTATAATCATATGTCAGCAATCCACGTCTATGTGCCATTTATTTATCCCTTTTTTTGGTTGTGCCTGATTTGACTACTTCCTTTTGCATTCCTGACTACTTCTGTGTGATCATTTAATTCCCATCATGTTATCGGTCGTGGTCGACCCTTTTCATTAGAGGAGGTAAGTCACAACACGTGAATGATTGGACTAAGCACAATTAACGAAAATATCAATTTTCGTCGCATGAAACCATAATAAAAAATGTTATTTTGCTTCAGCCCTTATTCTATTTTGAAATAGCTATGTGTTAGTGATTGAAGCAAATCCTTTCAAAACTAGCTCTGTGTATAGCTTGTTGCATCAATTCTCTTAAAAAACCAACAACAAAGGGAGGTAAATCCATCTATAACAAGCCTGCTACAATACGAGTAATTGAACAAGCTCGACAAATCTTGGAAAGGGTGGGATGGCTTGGGTATTTCATTTGGTTGCAAGGATTCGATAATGCTATGGCGCTAGAATTTTACCAAATTTAAGAGATTAAAGCACAAATGTCAAAGGAAAGAAGATACCAGTGAATGAAAAAGTCATGGAGGAGGTCACAGGTCTCTCCATGGAAGGAGAAAAATGGATGGACAAGCATGTTGCTAGCGGAGGTCACAGGTCTCTCCATGGAAGGAGAAAAATTGATGGACAAGCATGTTGGAGTTTAGAGTGCAATGGATTTATTGATTAACCCTGGAGATGAATTGGTCCGCGAAGGAAAAGGCTTCCACCCTACTTCATTTAGAGAACCATGGAAAGATCTTGCAAATGTAATCCAACGATACATCACATGTGACAGCCATTGTGATATGGTAAGACCATGGCATATCAAGCTACTAGCAACTTTAAGACAAAAGGTAGTGTTAAATATGTTGTTCCTTTAAAATTTTATTCTACATGAGGTTGTTGGTAGAGCAAGTAAAGCTAGGGATTCAAAAACTGTAATTAGCCACCATTGTTTAATTAAACTAATAGTCAGTAGGGAACTAGCATTACCATACATAAGTTGGGACAAATTTTTGGGACAGAATAACCTACCATTTGTACAAGGAAGACTTGAAGAAGAAAACAACCAACCTGACATAGAGAATAGTCAGTTAAGATGAGAAAATGGTAATTAAACCCCATCTTCGCAAAATTTGTCTAGAGCTGAAAAAGGGTTAGCCTCTGTTCTTGTTTCCTGGCCAACTAAGCATAGAAGGTCTGAAAGGTTAGCCAAGGAAAAACAATTGGTAGAGTTTGAGGGGTATGCACCAGAAAATGAACCTCCAATGGACCAACAAAATGAATCACCAAGAATTAGAAAAGGAGAGATAGCCCAAGTTTTGGAAAACATTGAGACCTTCTTTTCTTTCGAGTAAAATGAAAATTGTTGTGAAAATGTGACTGAACCAACTGATAATCCTTCAGCCTCTACTGCCAATTTTCATAACGGATATCTTGTCATCCTCACCCAACATGCATGATTGATACCATCTGGAATAATCGGTCGAAATGATGCACGAACTAGACTTTTCGAGAGAGGGGACCATCCATGATGACCGGAATTCTGAAGGAAATTCCATTGCCACTTTCTTGATTGAGGAAGAAATTAGAACTCCTCCTGATGTTATTTTATCATTCTCACTCGCAATACCAATTATGGAACCCACTAAAGGGTTAAGAGAGAAAGATAAAATGAGAATTAAGATATTAAATCAAGAAAACCTGAATTTACGGAAGAAGATGGAACAACTCAGGAAACGTCTTAGAGATTACGGCTGAAATAAAATACAAACCAAGACAACTAGTGAGCATTTATTTACTGATGCATGAGTCCATACTAAGGAAGCCCCCAGTACTCATGCAAGATTTTAGACTGATAAAACCCCAATTTCTCATGAAGAATTCCAGATTGAAGAAATTTCCCTTACCTGTGCCACATAACCAATTTGAGGAGATTCCCACTAGATCTATGGGAACCCAAACATATATGAATCTCTCTATGATTATGGCTAAGGAAATGAGTCAAACGGATCTACCAGAGACCATTAACCAGGCGACGCAAACTGAGGTGGTACCTCCTTACTCCCATCTAATCAAGGAGGCCATTATTCAAATGTTAAAACAGGAGTTGGAAAGGCACAAACAACTTGTAGTACCCAGAGCAGAACATCAGGAATAGTTGTGGAAATTTAAAGCATTCACTATCAATGAGGACGATACTCATGCTAGGATTAGGAAGGATAAGAAGAAAATAGAAAAACTGCAGGGGTAGCTTTAGAAAGAAGTATAACAGATCAAATAAATATGCTCTGTATATTCTGATATATTGTCTTACAGGTCTCAGGCCAAAAATTATGCCCTTTTTTTCTTGAACAATACCTCTTACTGAAGATAAAATATATACGGACTGGCCAACCTGTTGAGTTCAGTTCTATCTCTTATTTTATCAAAT
Source organism: Pinus albicaulis (assembly GCA_034641835.2). Classification (NCBI taxonomy): domain Eukaryota; kingdom Viridiplantae; phylum Streptophyta; class Pinopsida; order Pinales; family Pinaceae; genus Pinus; species Pinus albicaulis. The sequence goes on along the minus strand of CM076577.1, from coordinate 1,008,216,091 downwards.
GTTTTCAAGAACAAGAAGACAATGTTAGCTATCTTTTATGTGAACTCTATATGCACAATTTTTTCTTGGAAGAGAAAAGAGATGGAAACCCTAGTCCTTTCATTGGGGATGTACAATTCCAAGTCTTCATATCTTCTGAAAATATCAAATTAAGTGGCACAGAGCCTATAACATATTTCAAAGGAGAGAAAATGAGTTAGACCTCTAGGTCAGAGGAGAACCTAGTAGCTCTTTTAAGACTTTCATAAAGCATAAAAGGTTCATGCAGCAGCCTGGAGTCGTTGCAACATTTGTGCTAACACATAAGGATGTCCTTATTTCTGGAATTGAGTATTTTGAATACATCAAGGAAGAATATCTACAGGAAGCAACGAAATGATGGTCGGTATCTTCTAAGGAGATTAAGAACTGAGAACCTTTTGGGTACAAGAACTTTCAAGCAGCAGCCAACCATATAAAACAGTATAATCAGATGGTCCTGTCTAAAGGACCTACATGAATTGGATGTTGATATCGATGCCCTGTCATCTGGTATCCATTGAATGGATATAATGTTGAATATGAGCTCCCAAAAGGTGCAGAGAGAGGAGCCTTCAGGGTTCCTAAAAGTAAAAATGGATTCCATATTTATGGTGAATAGTTTTACTAAGCCTACTCTCTAAATTTGTTACATATGAATCATATTTTTGCATTAGGGCATGCAAATAGGTAAGTTGTGGGTGTTGGAAATATTGTCATTGATGGCAAAGGAGAAGAAAGGAGCAACACTTGAACTATCACTAAGGCAAAAGAACAAAGAAGAACCAGCAATAAGACAAAGGAGACAGACAAGGAACAGAGGAAGCAAAGGTAGAAAATTGAAGCAGAGAGCTATTCAAGAGACAGAGTAGGAGGATATAAGGCCATCGAATTGAAGATTAGGCTAGGACCAGAGAAGGTTATGTAATTTGATTTTATTATATAAGAAGAATTGATTCAGAATTTTGTGCTTTGATCGACTGAAAATTGCGTGAATAGACCTTGTGATGGGGGTTTTAATTGGTGTTCTATATATCATGGAAAAACTCAATTTTAATGTTGAATTCGAATTTATGAGTTGAAGGACTTGTTTATAGATCCTTGAAGAACTGAGTACATGTGTAAATGTTATGATTGGCAATACAGAACTCGATTTATGAGTTCCTATGAATCGTGATGTCTTAATGCATTGTGGATGGGTGTAACAGAGCATGCGTTTGAGTGGTTCTAGTAATGATTCCGAGTACCCTTAAGAAACTGTTTTGAATTCTCATCGCACGAAGGTGGAAAAATAACATGTAAGGTTGCTGAGATTTTAATGGTAGTTCAAAGGTCATCGAAATCGTGAAAGGGATTCGTATGAAGGAGGATTCGATTCTTTTTAAGATTACTGGTCGCTGAAGTAAGTAGTGGGTCTATTCAGCATTTTATTGAATTTGTAGAGGAATCTTGGTCAAATGAGAAATGGCGAGAATTAAATTGGGCAGGCACAGAAGTTGAATTAAATCTCGGTTGAATTGGGATGGAATGATGGCACAGTTGAAACACATGCGATGAAGTTTAAAGACACAATTGAGGGATAAATTGCAGTAGGTTTGAATGTGAAGCTGTGGAGTTATTTACCAGCAAAAGTTAGAAATTGCATCGAGAATAGAGGTGCATTCATTCCACAGGATTGAATTGTAGCTGATTAGAGTTCGTGGAACCTTCAGTCGCAAAGTAAAAGGCGGAGTTATGAAGAAAAATGTGGGTTTCGATAGAACTATGCAAAGGAACCTTGAGTGAAGATGCAACGGAACCACGAATAGGGAAGCGGTCTTAGGAAACCACTTATGGTATTCGCATAAGTTTTAAATGGTAAGTGGAATCAAAGAAAAAAATGCGATAGCATTTGGCATGTGACGCGTGGCAAAGGTGGTTAATCGAATACCACCCATTTCGCAAAGTTTTTGTGTGTTAAAGCCCAGTGAGAAAAAAAAATGTGATTTTTGTCAGATTCATCTTATGGAAGATGCAAAGGCAATCGCATATAAAGCTGCGAGGTTGATAATTCGAGGTATGAGCCAACGTTATAATTATTTATTAAACATTGGTTGTGGGACCCCACCGAATTCATATGGTTGTTAGTACCTTATATAAAGTCAAAGGGTCATTGTAGTGGTTATAACAATTGAGACCATCAACATGGAGGATGTAATATATTTTAAATATATTATGTTTAATGTGCATCGATTAGCCATAAAGCTATATTGTAAATTAGGTCTTGAAGAAAGTTATATAGGGTGCATTCAGATTGCATAAGGGAGTCAGTTACAAAACTGAATGTTTGTTCGATACCATGAATGGGTCCTTATTTATACCATTGATTGAAAGTGAAGCTTCCGCAAACAGATGAGAATTATAGGCTGGATAGTTTGGGTTTTATTAACCATGAGTTTACAATTAGCTTCCGCTTAGTTTTAAGATTGTCCAGATAGAAAATTAAACAGTTGAGGTTACCCAGATTTAAAATTATTTGGGGAAAAACTGGAATACATTTTTGGAATGCATTTTTACATCAACAAGAGAGTGAAGATTGTGGGTTGAGCGGGCATCCTGCCATCAAGTGGTATCAGATCAGGATAGCTCTATTGAGAATTAAATATTTTTAATTAATTAAATCTGAATGTGTGATGAAGAATGAAAGAATATCAAATTTCAAAATCTGATATGCAAAGGTACACAGAGTTGCATTGAACAGACGTATGCAGAACTGTTACACTACAGCAGCAGAAAAGACAAACATACAGTGGGCCAAGAACTCAAAGGGTTGAATGAAATATATCTATTGCAAATGTAAATGTAAATTTTTTAATTAATTTTATATTGTTTTTTATGCAAAGGAAAGTCTCTGTGGGCGAAGAAATACCCCACTGTAATATTGAAATGTATACATATTGTTATATTTTTCTGAATGTGCTAGGCAAGAAAACAGGAAGGTGGAAGGCAAAGAGTCATACCTATTCATAAGGTAATCTCTATAAAAGATGTCACATAGATATGCATAGAGACTAGAGAATGGAGAAATGAGGGGAGAGGGTAAGAAGAAGGAGGAGCAGATAGAGAAGCTGTGAAGGTTCAGAGATGATATAAGGCAGATATGAAGACTGGTGGATAGCAGTGAAGAAGGAACAGAACAAAGCTAATATCCAGGTAAATCAGCATTTTTTATGAAAGAGTGAGGAAGTGGGTGTTTCCATATCAAGTTTTAGCTTGATATATGTCAGTTGTAGCTGTCTGAGGTAGGAGCCTCCTGTAGGTTGTAGCCTGCAGAAAATAGATGGGAGTTGGAGCTTTAGCCACGGTGTAACACGGAATTGAGGTTGTAGCCTCCTGTAGGTAGGAGCCTACAGAAAATCAGTGGTGAGAGGGAGTTGGAGCTTGGCTTTGCATCACAACAATAATAAGATGTGGTTTTCTCCCTTATGGGTTTCCACTTATATCCGATGTCTATGTGCATGATGATTATGTGTTAATACTCTGTATTTCATCTACTTAATACCTGTTGCTCACTTATTAATATTGTGGTTTCAATGTACATTAATTTAATCATGAAATGAAGATGTAAATAAGTGTAAATGAAAGTTTTAGAAGACCATGAATTCATTAAACTGATTCACCCCCCCCCCCCTCTCAGTTTAACAGAGGATTCAACAGTGGGGTAATCTTAGGTCAGGAAAAAGGTACAATTTCCTTCCTTATTTCCTTGTTAATTATTATTTTTTAGCCAATTTTATCCTTAACTTGTAATAATTCAAGAGTAAAGAGTGATAAAAGCAAGTGGAGAATGGTATAGTTAATATAAGTTTTTATGATATCAAAAAGGTTGTAATTTGGGTAAAACGTTATGCAGGTCGGCCTAAAGGAAAGACTAATGTTCCTTAAGATATTTGAGTGGATTCTGATTAAGCCAACGATGTATTAATAGCAGTTACAACTTGATGTCCATGGCATAGTTGGAAAACGAAGGCAAAAAGAAACTGAACGATACTATATGGAGATTTTATGGTTGAAGGAGAAATCCTAAGAATCTTTCGATTATTAGGATAGATCTACATTCGTTTTCAATATGTAATATATAAGACAATAAAATAAGAGAAAAATGTTGTTCGATCATTGTTAATGTTCTGATTTATTATTTTACTATAAGTTACAGATCACAATCTGTGTTAAACCTTTTTGGGTTATGCTGTAAAACATTTTGAGTAATGAAGTTGAATGAGATTTCATCTTAGTCTTTCAGATTGAGCTTGTTTAGGTAGTACTTCTGGGGACTGTGGGCCCAGTCACCAGAGGTTTTGTTGTCTATTATGTATCATGGATAGTTAAATTATCTTTTTGTAATTTTCATTAGCTTTGTTATATTTTATTTATTTGCATTTTTCGGAAGTAGTCGATCTAATTCTGCATCTTAAATGTTGTTGAGTGTTTTTCGAAATTTGTTGATTAAATAATATTACTTAGATGTAGGTGTGAATGTATGAATTTGCAAGCTACCTTCGAATTACTAATTTCCTAGTTTTTGTGTGATTCATGGTTTTTCCCTCGCGCATTGGATTTAATGAGAATTATATCAAGATAGGTTGTGAGCTAGAATAGTTTCTTTTACCATGATTGTAATTACAAGAGTCATTGTGTGTTGTTATAATTTTTGTAATGGTAATGATTTAAATAGAAGATATTACGCACTTTGTCATAGCTTAAGACTTTATGATTGCATATACTTTGTCGATAGCCTTTAAATAGCAGATGAATCCCTGGTTGATTGGATAAATGAGATAGGTTTAAGGGTTCTTTTCAAAGGGACATCTTAGTGCCCAAAAACTATTCCTTCTCAAATTCATCCTTCAACCTCTCCCAACATAGAAACTATCGATTCTAACAAATCCTTAACCATGTTTTAAGAATATCACTACTATGTTTTTGGGCTTTGTAATGCATTTTAATTGGACAGAAAGAGATAGGATGATATTTAAACAAAAGGAAAATGAAGAAGGAAAAGTCTGGAAAATTGTTAAACAAAAATTCCGGCAGACCATCATATCAAAGGATTGGACTGAGGAGAACTTGAAAGTTGATCAACATGAGATAGGGATTATGAAAAATATTGGATCTTTCACCATTTATGATCCCTCGAATCAATACCAATTCTCTAAGCAGTAGAAGTGATTCAACCATAATCTTTACCCCTCCACCAATAGACTTTGTGAAGTTAAATTTTGATGGTGCTTCTAAAGGAAATCTTGTCCAACATGATTTAGTGGGATATTATGTGATTGGGAAGGACACACATTAAATCTGCATACTGTAAATTATGGATTAACTAGTAGCAATGTGGTAGAGTTTCTTGCTCTTGAGATGGGCTTGAGTCTGGTTGAAATCAAGGTTACTCAAAATTACAGGTAGACATCGACTCTCAGTTCGCTATAAAAATAGTGAGGAAAGTAATAAATGGGAATTTAATATAAAAATTATTTAAGATTTGGTAACTAGAGAACCTCATCTCATGCATTCAAATATTTATCGAATCCATCCACTCCAATTATTTAAGATTTGGTACCTATAGAACCCCATCTCATGCATTCAAATATTTATCGAATCCATCCCCTCCATCATTGCCCCAAACTCTTGACCTTCTCGTAATAAACTAGCTAACTTTCTATCCAATGTGGGATGTGTTATCACTCTAATAATTCTTATAGTTGTGAGATTTTTCATTTGAAGGATATCAAAGGTAACCACAAACCTATTTTTAAGCCTTAGGATCTAGCCTTCCTAATGCTCAGAGAGGGCTCTCTCTATATGATTTAACTTTATTGATTATATTTGATTTTAGGCTAGTTATATGGGGAAAATTGATTTTGGGGTTTTGATTTGGTTTGGTGGGGAAATTACTTAGATGGATAGCTATAGATCTGTATCCCATTGGGAAAATGGATTCAATGTGTCAAGCAGTCAGATATGAATCAAGGTCTAAAGGTAAATTTTTATAGGGAAAGATAGCAGAGTCACTTCAGATCTTCAAGGCTGATGATGAAATGGTTTTTACTAGGATAAACGAGAAATTAAGGGTTCTTAAATCTGGATTAGGAATGAAAAGGCAAAGGTCAATTGAAATCAGGGAGAAATTAAGGGTTCCCTAGTCTGTATATCAGTAGAAAACATTTAAATGATAATTAGTCAAATTAGAGTGCTTTTAACAAATTCAGAAATACAATTCTTGATTTATCATTAAGATTCAGAACAGATTCATGAATATATGGAAAACATAAGAAAATTGACAAGATAACAAGTTAAATACTTCACTACAGTGGCCCAACACATGAATCCTGTAATATGATGCTTTATTTCCTGTGATCCAGTCTGTTGAATTGAAATTGATACAAAAACCCTTAGGTTCAGAATAGTATAACTACAGAAATGTTCAACAATTAATCCACACTCAATACTTCAAATTATGAAGTATTTATACAAAAACTAGTATAAAATATCCTAGATTAAACTTAGGAATTTTTCTTGGAAAATAAATATCTTCATGCAAGAAGATAGTGACAACTGCCTAACTAATTGCTAGCTGTCCTATTTATTGAAATAAAATAGCTTGTTGTTTTGATTTAGGCTGTAGCTATACAATTGAGGTATCCTTCACGCTGGTATTTTAATCTTTAATCTGATTTGATCTTCAATCTTTCATCTGATACACTTTACTGCCAAAACTGTTATTACTGATGAAAAAAACAACAAACTCTGTTTTTTTCTTTTATTTCTTTGTCCTCACTGTAATATGACCTTACAGTAAATCAGTCAACTTCTCCCAGAACTCAACTTCTGGAAATTTTATCTTCATAAGCCTTCTAAAGTTTTCATTAACTTTAGTGTATTTTGAAAATGTTGTTTTGTTCACAAAAAGGTGTTTTACTTCATGCTGCAAGTAAAACATATTTTCAAAATTCTTATACAAAACTTTCCTTATTGGGATTCCCTGAAAAGTTGATCTATTTCCCTGTTCTTTGGAAAATTCTCTCATCTTTTTGTCATAATATTCTTGTTTCATCAATTTTTCATTGATTACTAGAGGATTTGGAACGCCTTCTTGCCTTAAAATATCAAATTTGATCATAAATCTTGTGATTTCCATTTGCATGTTTTGGCACTTTTTCTCTAATTGGTTCATCAAGTTATTTTTGGATATTACCTTCCTTAATTCAAGGATTTTCTCTGTTCTATCTGTAATTCCAATTTCATCCAGTTCTTGTTTATTTTTGGAATTGAGGAATTTAATAATTTCTAAGGCCTCTTCAGGTTTTTACCTAGCTCCTCTTTTGTCTTCTGTATTTCTTCTTTTGTTGCTTTCAATAAATCTTTCTATTCACAGATTACCTGTATGGATGTCCAAGTATCATTCATTTCTTCAATGATATCGGACCATAATTGGTTCTTAACATGTGCCATAGGTTCTTTCAAAGTTAATTCTTTTTCCAACTTCTTGAGTTGTTAGTTCAACCTATTTGCCTTTTTCTCTTCATTCTTGGCATTAATTTGTGCAAGTTTTTTGGCATATTCAAGATTTTTAATCTATTCCTTTAACCTATTTATCTCATTGGTTTGGATGGAAATGTCTTGCATTTCTTTTACCAATTTACTTGCCTCATCTGATTGTTGTGCTGTTGTTGCTAAAGATTCGGTGGCAGAATTTGTTGATGAAGTTACTGGAACTTTTGTGGCCATTGCAACATTTGGAGCTAGTGTTTCTACCAGAGTAGATGGAACTTATATTGTAACCACATGAATCACAATGGCATAAGCTTCCTGTGCTTTTTTGGCTTATTTTTCTTGAACCAATTTTTCCATTTCCAGTTCTATTTCTTTGATTTGAGCTATAAGCTACAAAATGAGTCTCATCATCTCATATTTTTATTAAAATATTTCAAAATCTCCTTGGCTTGAAGATGCTCAGTAGGAGGCAGTTTCAACTGCTTCTTAAGTGTAGCAATATCAACATTCTTCTTTTTAATCAATTCCTCTAGAGATTTTATGTTTTCAGAATCATAACCTACCTCAATCACTAACTCCTCCAAGGATTTTATTCTAATATCCTTTGCATATGATGATTCTTTCTCTAGATTGAGTTGATCTCTTACATTTATCAAATTATTTTGAAGCTTTTGTGCACTCATTGCCTTACTATTCATTATGGAATAAAGCATCTCTCTTTCTTGTTTACGAAATTCATTTTGGTCCAAAGGTAAATATCCTAGACTAGAACTTCAAAATCAACCTTTTTATAATCAAAGGATGTTTTAGGAATTGGTACTATGGGCTGGAACATTGTCATCGGCATCTTCTTGTTCTTATAATCAAAGGTTGAAAGCAGAATTTTTTGTATGTTGGGAGTCTGCTTTAAGTATTGAGAATATATTTCATTTCTTATTTCTTCATATCCTTGTACCTTTCCTTGATATCCATATCCTTTTCTTCTGTTTTCTTTGATGATGACACTTCTATACTATGTTGTTTTTTAATCAACTGTGTTAGAAGTGGTTGGGTGTTGTCCATTTTCAACTACTGTAGGAGGCACAATGTCTTTCTCTAGAATCTCTTTGTCAATGACCTCATCTGTCTCTTTTTTTTTTCTTGCAGGATTAATCTTTGGCTTTTTTACCTATCTAAGTTTAAATTTGGTCTTTGTAGTAGTCTCAGTTGTGTAAGACCCTTCCTCCCTGTTTCTTTTCATACTTCTGTCTTCCTGAGCTGGAATCTGCAAAGTGTGACTAGTATCACTTTGCTTATCAGCTTCTACCAGTGTATTCTCTAACCATTCTGATTGGTTTGAGAATTTCTCAATATCAGGCTTCTTTTCATGAATGTATGGAGTCAATTTCCACTTGACTCTCATTTTGCTGATTATACCAAAGGGATCGTAATACCAAAGAAAACTAGTGCTAAACTTGAACTCTAACAATCACTTTTATGCCCTTGGACCTGCTTCTCTGTTATTATAAATGAATGGGCCAACCTGGTTCTTCAATTTAAATTGTGTCTTCTTCTTTGCAACCAAGAAATTTACAACATCTAAGTTTAAAATCTGTCTTATATGCTCTAGAGCAAACAACCTCATAGGGAGGTATTTTGGCAATTTGTAAGGAATCAGGCTTGGTCCATAAACTCTGATTTCAGTGTGATTTTGGTATAAATACCAATCAACAGTCCTTCTTTTCTCAGATAGTTGCAAAACTTTCTTGATTTCATTGCTCATCCTAGGTTGCATGCTGTTGTTTATAAAATTGACTAATGGATGGATGAAAGAATCTGTAAACTTTGAATAAGTAAACTCATTTGACTCCTTCCTTATCAAGGAAGTCCATAATATAACATATTGTGTATTTCCTTCCACATCAAGCTTCTAAAGAGTTATAGGAAACTTTTTAAACTATAAATAAAGGAACATGTGGAAAAGGAATGAATAATATCTGAATACACCTTCAATAGGCAGTTTGACTAACTGTCCATGAATGCTATCAGCAATATATTGGGAAAAATTAAAGATAACTACAGGGGGTTGGCCAGGTACAAAAATGGACAAGAAACCAAGTACTGATGCATTAGCATGTTCATCTGTGAAATATCCAAGGATAAAATATAACATGGAAATAATGTGTCTGGTTCTTTCTAAGAATTTAGAAGAGGAGTATGGAGGGTTGAGCTTGGGAATTTCCACATAGGATGGCATGAAGGTTTGAAAATTTTGAAATCTCTTGGGAAAATCCAACTCCAAATAGAACTTAGCGAGGGCTTCCATTGATAAAGGAACTTCATTAGGCTCAGGCTGTAATTGAAGCATTTGGTTGATAGATTCAGCTGTAATGGTAAATAACACATTTTTCAGAATTCACAATGGCTCTTTGATCTGGAGAATAACATGATTGGCATAATCTAATAGCTTCTGGAAATTGGTGAGTATGGGGTACAACATATTTGGGAAAATTTGATTCCTAAATAAATACCTCCTTTTCTTGATCTAAGGATCTCTCTTGGCTCCAGTAGTGCAGCTAAAGAAGGTTAAACTCTGTCACAGGATCTGTAATTTTGAAATCTACATCTGCCAAGGGGATATGCTCTAGATCTACAAGATGAGGTTGTAGAGGGTTGATCACAATAGTGCCTTTGGAAGCCATTAATAGGTTTGATTAATCAATTTAAATACTTTTAACCTTTAAAAACACTGATTTAGGCCTTTAAAATACTTCTGTAAGTTTAAATAGTTTACAGAAGGTTTTTATATATGACAAGGTTTCTATCTTTGGCCTGCAAAGGGATATTTCTGATAAATTTGACTCAAACTATATTTTCTGTATAAAAAACCAATTTCTTGACCTTATAGCCTCAATAAATGATATCAAGGGTTTATAGTGGATTTTTCTGTGATAATTCAATCTTAAAACCTTTCTTTTTATGCAGAAAGGCTTCTAAGTACTGTAGAAAAGGTTTTGGAGGTCTCAAAAGGCTTTTTTCAGGTTTGCAGATAGCTAAACTCACTCCAAAATTGCTCTAAAATAGGTCAAGGCTTTCAGAATCTGTAATTAATGCTCAATGTTTGTATATTTGAAGGATTTATGAAGCGAATGGGTATTCCTTAGCAATACAGGTTTCTAAATTATTCATTTAACAGTATAATTCTTTCAAGTTGATGAATGAGTTTCTTTCTCTGAAGAATACCTGTGAAATTTGTATTTTCGCTATGAAGAAGGGTTTCTAGGGTTGGAAAGCTTTCAGAAGATCTTTCTGATATTTATATGCACTCTGGTGGTTTCTGCAGTATTGTAGAAATGGATTTCGATGAATTCTGTTTGTTTTTTAGCTAAAACAGAGTCGGCGGTGGTATTTCTCGGTCTGGAATGGTCTTATGCACAGAAAACGGTAACTGAAAGGCTTGAATGAAAGCATTTGGGTATTTTATAAGCAATATTAATGAATAGTTAAAGCATTAAACGTGGGTCAATTCAAAATAGGAAGGTGGTTTAGGCACGGGGGAGGAAAACCATTAGCCAGTTTTCACACGGTCGAAAGGTGGTAAGTGGAATTGGAAGGATCGATGCGATCCAACAGAAATATGATGCGTGAAAGTGAGAGAAAATCTTAAAAAAACTTTTATCACAAGGTTTGGATTTCCTTATTGATCGCGCAATGAAATGTGTGATGGGGAATTTTCACTGTCGGATCTGGGGGATGGGGAGCGAATGATCAGGATTGTGCGATGAAGTTGCAGGGTCAAAGGCGTGGGGCCTAAGATTTCTATGCTGCGGGATATGTAAAATATATTAAAACATAAGGTTTTCAATATATAGTTTGGATATGAAATATGATAGGTGGGTTAATATTTTCTTTAACGAATGAAATGGATATAAGTGTAATATCAACATAGGCGGGATTAATATATAATAGGAATAGTTTTAACCTATGGGAGCGGGAATATATATCAAGTGGGGAAATAAGACATAGGTTAAAACTAAAATATGGGTGGGAATAATATTAAAAGTATTTTAATATAATACGGGATTGAAGGTTAATAAAGGATTTAATATATAAGGTTAATGTTTAGTAATGAAGTGCGATGAGGGAGGAAAAATAAACTAAGCCTAATGTAAAACATAATAAATGGATAAGTTTCATTGTTGAGAGTCCCAATATAATATTTTTACATTTAAACTTAGGATAAATTTTTTTTTTGGGTTTGTGGATATTTTTTGGGTAAAAGGGGAATTAGTCAAAGTATTTTTTTACTTTCCCTAAGTATAATGAGTTTTACACTTAGGAAAAGGGGATTTTTGTAAGTGAAACTAAATGATGATGGGAAAAGGAAAAATGAAGGGGAAAGAATGAAAATAGTGAGGATGAAGTATTTTTTACAAGGGAATGACTTTTTGAAGGAAGTTAGTTTCTGAATGACCAATTTCTGCTTATCCAAGATTTGTAAAAACTGCTTCTGCCTACCCATATGCTACCCTAACATTTTTTCTTCATTTTACTTGGGTGCATTTGAGCTTGCAAACCCTTGTTCATTTTTCTTTTAAAACAAAAAACTAAATAATTCTGTCCTTATTTCTTCCAAGGGCTCAGATTAAACTGTTGAGCTCCTTATTTATTCTTTACCTAACTACTGATCTGCCAAGATTAAACTGTTTGGCTAGATATTTATTCTATATCTAATAACATGAAATTTAAAACATGAGATGTTAACATTAAGCTATCTAACCTTTATGGATTGTGGCATTGTAACAAGATGCAAACAATGTTTATTTTACAGAAAAATTAAATAGTAGTGGCATTTGGATTTGCATCACTTTAAATTTTTATTTTTATCTCTTTTTTGTTTGGGGTCCATTTTTCTATTCTTTTTTATCTTTTTTCTTTCAAGTCCTTTGATTTTTCTTTTAGGACTTTTACCCTCTTTCCATTTTTTATTTTATTTATATGATATGGGAAAAAAATTTGTAGAAAGAAAAGTATGTACATATTACAAGACTGATCAAAGTCAATTAAAAAATTATGAATCCTATTATTATAGGACCCTAATAATGGCTCCACATGGCAATGGCATTTCCTGGTGAAATGTCAAGAACTTTAAGACTAGTAGCCTTTGAATTCTTACTGTGTTGGCCTTGGAAATGTTTTCTGAGCTCTGCAATTATTCATATTTATAATATTTTATCCTTTAAAGCTTAGAGCCTTCTCTCCAGGCTTACACTTTGCTAGGAAAAACATCCTATCCAATCTAAAATATGCAATGTTATATACAAGGAATAAAGTAAACAAAGTGAACTATTTTTTATTCTGAGGAATAGTAATGCTTCAGCATCCTACCATTGACAGGTCCACCTGGAAGATCTGATCCATCTAACTCCTTCAAAAAGAAAGCATTGTTACCTCTGTAACCATAAATAACATAAGGGCCTTTCCATAAGAAATCAAATTTCCCATATTTACCTTTCTCTTCTCTCCTTTAATCCCACTTTAGAAATTTTTCAGCTATATAGAAATCATCTTCCTTAGTCTTCTTGTCAAATATCTTTTTAATCTTTTCTTGAACAACTTGAGACTTAAGATAAACCTTTTCTCTGGTTTTCTAAAAGTGTATGGTTTGGTTTATTCTTCTTTGGATATCATTGGTTTCAACTTGCATTTCGTGAATTATCTTCATTACTGGTACTCCTAAAGAAGATGGAAAGACAACATCCATCCCATAAACAAGCTGGTAAGGGGATGTACTAATAGATTTCTTTGTGGTAAGTCTATCTGCCCATTAAGCATTTACTAACCTCTTGTTCCAAGTTTTCTTGTTGTCTTCTAGTAGTTTCTTGATGACGTTCACAAGGCTTTTATTGGAGGACTCAGCAAGGCCATTACCTTGAGGATAATATGTAGTAGAATGGCCAAGAGTAAGGTGGTATTTATGACAAGAGTCAATCATGTTTTTGGACTTGAATGTTGCCGCATTATTAGTAATAATCTTTTGGGGGCATCCAAATCTTGAGAGTATGTTGTTTTCTAAAAATGAGATTATGAGAGTGTCAGTGGCTTGCCTAGAAGGTATGGCTTCTATCCACTTAGTGAAGTAGTATGTGGCTATCAATATCCACTTAGGTTGGGCTGAGGATGGAGGGTGAATTTCACCAATGAAGTCAAGATCCCATTGTTGAAAAGCATTTTTTGTTGAGATGGGTTTTAAGGGCAAAGGTAGTAGCTTTTTCTTTCCTTCAAAGATTTGGCACTTGTGACAGGAGGTCACATACTTTTTTACATCTGCAAACAAGGTAGGCTAGTAAAAACCAGCTCTCAAGATTTTATCTACAGTAGTCTTCCAGTAGAGATGTACCCCACAGTCACCTACATGAAACTCTTCCAAAACTTTATCAGCTTCTTCTTTAAGCAAACAATTCAATAAAATACCACCATGGTCTTTTCAAAATAGTGCATTGTCTATGATACAAAATCTTATTGCCTTTAACTTTAAAAATCTAGCTTTGGTTGTTGATAATCCAGGAGGAGCTTATAAATTTAGTAATAAAAATATAATATTTACATACCATGGTGAGTCTGAAAAGGCTTCACTGATCTCTGGAGTCGTCATCTCTTCCTGATCATCTATTTGGGCAATAAAATTAATATCTAAAGCATGAAAATTTGATTCATCCATGAGTTTGGCTAAACCTTGACCTTTTATGAGTTTGGTGGGTTTGATTTCTATGTCATATTCCAAAATGGTGGCAATCCACTTGCCTCCTTTACCATCAGGCCCATTCTATGTCAGAATGTCCTTTACAACTGCATTTGGAACATAAGAAATTATATGTGAATAAAGGATGTACACTATAAAGTCTTTGATAGCTTTCACTAAAGCTAATGCGTGCTTTTCCATTATGTTATAATTTAAAGTGGCATATTTAAGTGACTTGCTAAAAAAGAAATGGGTTGCTCATAGCGTTGATCACTTTTTTGCAGTAAAACTACAGCAATAGTGTGTTATGAATCAAAGGAAAAAATAATGATTTTTTTTTGAAATCAGGACTTATAAGGACTGGTGTTTTTGTCAAGGCTTTCTTTATTGATTCAAATGATTGATTGGCCTCCACATTCCATTTAAGTACGAGTCTTTTTTCAACATATTTCTAAGTCCTCTAATTATTTCAGCTAGATTTGAGATGAATCTTCTAAGAAAGTTGATTTTACCTAAGAAAGCTTGCAATTATTTAATATTCCTAGGAGGAATAATTTTTAAAATGGCCTCTATTATAGTTGTGTCTATCCTAATTCCCTCTTTAGATATGATATGTCCTAATAATTTACCTTCTTCCAGTCCAAATAAAGTCTTTTAAGGATTTAGAGAGACGCCAAATTTCTTGCATTTGAGAAAGACTTGTATGAGATGACTTGGATGTTCATTGTTAGTCTTCGAAAATACAGTAATATCATCTAAATAAATCACAAGGAATTCACGAATATCTTTAGCAAAATCTATATCCATAGCTCTTTAACAAGTGGCTCCTACATTCATTAATCCAAAAGGAATTTTCACATACATGAAAGTGCCCCATGGAGTAGTAAAAGCAGTTTTAGGTTGGTCTTCTAGTTGAACTATAATCTAGTTATATCTAGAGAACCCATCAAGTAATGAAATTCTAGAAGAACCAACCACCCTCTGTAAAATGTGATCCATCTTAGGGAGAGGGTAGTTTTCTTTGAAGGACACTTTATTTAAATTCCTGAAATCAACACACAATTTGATTTCTCCTGTCTTTTTCCTAGTGGGAATTAGATTTGAAACACAATTAGAATATCTGATTGGTGAAATTATTTGGGCTTCATACATTCTCTTAACCTCTTTCACAATTAAAGGCATCAAAACTGGGTTGATCCTTCTAAGCTTCTGTTTGAAAGGTTTTTTATCTTATTTTATGGGTATTTTATGTTGTATTATGCTAGTGTCATAGGATTTTAAGTCCTCATAACTCCATGCAAATACATCCTGAAATTCCTTAAACAAAGCTATGTATTTTACATTTTCTTCTTGAGGTAAGGCTTTTGAAATTTTTATCATCTTAGGTATTAATGTTGGGGTTATCTCTCTCTCTCTCTCTCTCTCTCTCTCTCTCTCTCTCTCGATATATATATATATATATATATATATATATATTCCGAAGAAAAAATGTAATTTTTATTAGTAAATAAAAATTACATTCTGTTTAGTCCCAGGGGGGGCAACTCAATTGGTGATAGAAGTAATGTGAGTCCTAAGAAAACTAATATGTCCAAGGTTCAAAATGTTCCTATATTACACTCTTAAATATCAGATCTTAATGGCTCCATATTTGGTTTCCTTGTAACATCATTAAAATCAAAAAGATCTTCTAGAGGGGCTAATCCCTTAGGTAAAAAGTTGTCCTTGAGGTTTAAAATGTCAAAACCATCATCTGCTAACTCTTCAATATGTAATTTCTCTAAATTATCTCTTTCTATTTGAGTAAATTTAGTAGGCTTAGAAAAATCTAAGTTATTTACATCTACATTGTTTATATCAATCTCACTATCTATGTTTTGATCTACTGTACAATGTGTGTCTATATTACAACCCTGAAATTCTCCTTCATTGTTCATGAAATGATAAATCTGTTCATCCTGTGAAACTATTTGCCAATATTTAATACTGTCTGGTATTGTAGGCCTATGTTTAACTTCTGTTGTATATATATGATTTGGTTGAAATGGCAGATTACAAGTACTAGCAAAAATTGCTAAGTTGTGGGCCTATATATTTTGTTTTCTAGGAATTGCAACAAAATCACATTCAAGCAGTTCCTTAATCATATCTAAAACAATATCTTTATATCAGCTTAATATTGGATTATATACAAAATATTCTCCTATTATTTGTTTCACAATTAACTCTGAGTCTCCCACGATTGACACTCTTTTGGCTCCAAAATTTCTAATAATTTGGAGTCCTAAAATAAGAGCTTCATATTCAACCATGTTATTTGTGCATTTGAAATTTAATCTAAAAGCATCACTTGTTGCATGATTGTTTTCCATATTGTGTATCCAAACTCTTGCTCCTGCTCCTAATTTGTTAATCGATCCATAAAAATGTAGGTGTCACAACGATTCATGAAAAATGTTGTCACTATCTGGTGCTTTCTTTTTCTGTTTTAGTTTAGTATTGCTTTCAATGCTAGTTTCAGAATTACATAAAATGAATGAATCAATATCAATAGGTGTAGAGTAAATAGGATAGTTTCTAGGTCTTTCTACACTACTAACAATGTACTTCATTAATGTTTCTCTGTAAAGTTTCTTAGGTTGGCCAAAAACTAATATTGTTGCATAAGACATATCAAGTTGTAGAGATCCCTGCATTTTAGCTCCCCATGAGTGAGATAACAACATTCCATATTTGGGAGGGATGTTATCTACTATAATGTCAATGACTATGCTTTTTCCATGGTATTGAACTAAAGTAACACATAAATCTTTAATCAATCCTAAACATTTAACTTTGATGGAGTAAAATGAGAAGAGATCTTTGTAAGGTCTAGTGATGTCTAAATTCAAGGTTTCCATTATTTCTTTTGGCATCAAATTGTGTGAAGCCCCTGAATCTACCATTGCATTATATAAAATCTGATCATGAACAGTTAAGCTAATGTAGAAAGGTGGAACTGATCAATCTTGGTGTTTCCCATTAACATCAGGATCAATGATTAATTCTGGTTGATCATCATTTAAATTTACTGAATCTTCTCCATCATTCATATTTAAAGTCTCAGTGATAGGTGCTTTGTATAGATCATGTTTTACCAACTCTGTCAAAGGAATTGGTATTTTCAATTTGGCAATCTCAGCTTGGATATTAAATGGAGCTTGTGATTTTCATAGTTGAATTATCTCTTCTTCTATAATTGTAGTTTGGGTGTGTTTGTATTCTTTTTCTACAGTTGGATTCTCATTCTTTGTTTATATTTCCACTGTCTTGTTGCTTTTAATTTTCTTTTCAGGAATAGTTTGAGATGCAGTGGAAGTCTTTGCAGATTTTGTATTTTCAGCAGTTGTTTTAGCAATGATTTCTTTAGGATCAACTGATTTTGGATCAGTAGTATGTGTTTTTGAGTCTGAAATTGTTGTTTTAGCAGAAATTGTTGTCTTGGAAGCAACAGATTTTTGAGGATTTGTTGATTTTTAGACAACATCATCTGTGATGTCAACAATTTTAGGACTAGGTGAAATTTTGGGACTTGAAATTTTCTGAGTTGGACTAGAGTTTTGGTTGGTTTCCCTAGGGTGAATTTGCAGAACTTTAGTGGTAGGAGCCTCTACTATTTTCTTTGTTTGAGTTTGGGCAGATTTCTTAATAGAAGGCTCTACATTTTTCTTGCTCCTAAGGTTATATTGCTTATGGACTTCATTAATTGCAAACTCATAACCTTGCTTGTAATCAAAAGACTCACTAGAATCTAATTGTAGTTGTTGTAATTCATATAACTCATGTTCTTCTTGTCTAAGAAAAATCATGTTATCCTCATTAATACTCATTAGATTAATAATGTCTTCATCATCTTCATTTTGATGAGAAATTTTAGCATAGTTCTCTTCGAAAGGTGGTATTATTGTTTGGCCAGGTGTTGGTTCTCTAGATTTTCCAGTGTTGGTGTTTTTCCTGAAATTGGGATTTCTAATTTTAGGTCCTTGTTGTTGTTTATCCCACTGTGGCTTCCTTTCCATATTATCTAAACTATCCATCATTTTCTCTAATGTTTTTGCTAGTTGATCTATTTTCAAATCTGAAGTAGATGTTTCCTATTTTATTGTTACTCTCCTTTCATTTCTTAATATAGCTTTATTTGCTAACAAGTTTGCCCCTACACTAATAGCATTACTTTACATCTACTCTAAGGTCTCTGGATTTCTCTCTCTCAGCTAATAGGCTATATCTGTATCAAATCCATCAGGGAATTTGATAAGGACAAAGTCTGGAGGAGGCCTAAGATTCGCAGGAATTGCATTATAAATACTGTTACATCTAGTACAATAATCTTGAATTGTTTCATTTGGTGCTCTTTTTATGATTTCAAATTCAGATAATATTTGTAATGGATTTTTCTTCTTTTCCTATCTATTAAGAAATAATCTATGAAAAACTGTTAAATCAACAATACTACCATCATTTAAACCTTTAAACCACTTTTTTACCTCACCAGTTAAAGTTTGAGCAAAAATTCTCATTTGGACATTAGCATCATCTATTGCGTGTAGTTCAAAATGGTCTGTCATCTTATTAACATGTTGTTGGGAAGTGTAATGAGTGGTTGCATCAAATTGAGGTATTTTTCTTTGATAATCCTAAGGCATGTCATGTAACTGTGCTGGTAGGACCAAGGGAGAATATCTGGCAGTCATGGCTTGGAATCTAGCTTGGCTAGGAGGTAAATTTGAAGTAATTGGTGAAGAACTAGAAGTAGTCGTTGATGTAGTTAAAGAATTTGCAGATGAGATTGGAATATAAGAAGATGTGTTTGCAAAAGTGGTTGAGATACTAGAAGAAGAAGTTGGGATATGTGAAGAGTTGCTTGGGAATGAGAATGATGTATTGGAAAATGCAGTAGAAATATTAGGGGATGAACTTGAGGTGGTGGAAGATGGAAATAATATTCTAGGTTGAAATGGTTGCTTAGGAAAGAATGGATCTGTGGAATGAAGTGTGGTGGAAATAATGGATGAAGTGGTAGTGAATATGGATGAACCTACAAATTCTATAAGGCTGGTATCTAAGTGGTTGGTTGAAGACTTAGGGGTATAGGTTGATAAAGCACTCAATTCAACTGAATGTTGTAAAAAAGCTTCATAAAATTCTTTAATCAAAGTAGAAGCTATGGCATCAAGCTTGTCATAAAATTCAAAAATATTTTCCCCATAATCAACTGATACAGTTTCCTTCTTAGTTTCAATGAATGAAATAAAATCAAGATCTATAGCAGTATTATGTAAGTCACTTTCTGATTTAGTTCTAAATAAATATTGTTCAAAATTTAAATCAAATTCTATGTCTTGTAAACTTGATAGTTGTTTTGGAAGAGAATTCGTTTTGACTAATGAATTATTATTACCTATTTCTTCTACTCTTTTGTTTATATTTCCAATTCTGTTAGGATTATCTACTATGACAACAGGTTGTGGATCTGGATTTGACCTAGTATAGTAGACCCTTTTGGAAGCCAAAATTACAATTTTTATGAAAATATATTCACAACTTATTAAAACAATCTTAAGGTGAAAAGATAAATGAAAAAAAATCCTTTAAGATCTATTTAAAAAATGAGGATTGGTTAGTTCCCCAATATGGTCGCCAGTATGTTATCACTCTAATAATTCTTATAGTTGTGATATTTTTAGTTTGAAGAATATCAGAGGTAACCAGAAATCTACTTTTAAGCCTTAGGATCTAGCCTTCCTAATGCTCAAAGAGGGCTCTCTCTATATGATTTAACTTTGTTTATTATGTTTGATTTTAGGCTAGTTATATGGGGAAAATTGGTTTTGGGGTTTTGATTTGGTTTGGTGGGGAAATCACTTACTTAGATGGATAGCTATAGATCTGTATCCCATTGGGCAAATGGAGTCAATGTGTCAAGCAGTCAAATCAGGATCAAGGTCTAAAGGTAAATGTTTACAGGGCAAGATAACAGAGTCACTTCAGATCTTCAAGGCTGATGACGAAATGGTTTTTATTGAGATAAAAGAGAAATTAAGGGTTCCTAAATCCAGATTAGGAATGAAAAGGCAAAGGTCAATCGAAATTAGAGAGAAATTAAGGGTTCCCTAGTCTGGATATCAGTAGAAAACATTTAAATGATAATCAGTCAAAACAGAGAGATTTTACCAAATTTTGAAATACAATTCATGATTTATCATTAATATTTAGAACACATTCATGAATATATGGAAAACATAATAAAATTGACAAGATAACAAGTGAAATACTTCACTACAGTGGCCCAACACATGAATCCTATAATATGATGCTTTATTTCTTTTGATCCAGTTTGTTGACTTGAAATTGATACAAAAACCCATAGGTTAAGAATAGTATAACTACATAAATGTTCTACAATTAATCCACACTCAATACTTCAAATGATGAAGTATATCTACAAAAAATAGTACAAAATATCCTAGATTAAACTTAGGAATTATTCTTGGAAAATAAATATCTTCATGCAAGAAGATAGTGACAACTGCCTAACTAATTGCTAGTTGTCCTATTTATTGAAATAAAATAGCTTGTTGTTTTGATTTAGGGTGCAGCTAGACAACTGAGGTGTCCTTCACACTGGCAGTTTCATCTTTAATCTGATTTGATCTTCAATCTTTCATCTGATAAAATTTACTGCCAAAACTGTTGCTGCTGATGTAAAAAACAACAAACTCTGTTTTTTTCTTTTATTGCTCTGTCCTCACTGTAATCTGATCTTACAGTAGATCAATCAAATTCTCCTAGAACTCAACTTCTGGAAATTTTATCTTCATAAGCCTTCTAAATTTTTCATCAGCTTTAGTGTATTTTTAAAATGTTGGTTTGTTCACAAAAATGTGTTTTACTTCATGCTGCAAGAAAAACAGATTTTCAAAATTCTTATACAGAACTTTCCCTGTTGGGATTCCCTGCAAAGCTAATTTATTTACCTGTTCTTTGGAAAATTCTCTCATCTTTTTGTCATAATATTCCTATTTCATCAATTTTTCATTGATTACCAGAGGATTTGGAAGGCCTTTTTGCCTTAAAATATCAAATTTGATCATAAATCTTGTGATTTCCATTTCCATGTTTTGGCGCTTTTCCTCTAATTGGTTCATCAAGTTCTTTTTGGATATTACCTTCCTTACTTCAAGGACGGTCTCTGTTCTATCTGTAATTCCAATTTCATCCAGTTCTTTTTTATGCTTGGAATTGAGGAATTTAATAATTTCTAAGGCCTCTTCAGGTTTTTTACCTAGCTCCTCTTTTGTCTTATGTATTGCTTCTTTTGCTGCTTTCAATCAATATTTTTGTTCATAGATTACCTGTATGGATGGCCAAGTATCATTGACTGCTTCAATGATATTGGAACATAATTGGTTCTTAACATGTGCCATAGGTTCTTTCAAAGTTAATTATTTTTCCAACTTCTTGAGTTGCTCATTCAACCTATTCGCCTTTTGCTCTTCATTCTTGGCATTAATTTGTGCAAGTTTCTTGGCATATTCAACATTTTTAATCTATTCGTTTAACCTATTTATCTCATTGGTTTGGATGGAAATTTCTTGAATTTCCTTTACCAATTTACTTGCCTCGTATGATTGTTGTGTTGTTGTTCCTGAAGATTCGGTGGCAGAAATTGTTGATGAAGTTACTGGAACTGTTGTGGCCATTGGAACATTTGGATCCAGTGTTTCTTCCAGAGTAGATGGAATTGCTATTGTAACCACAATAATCACAGTGACGGGAACTTCTTGTGCTTTGTTGGATTCTTTTTCTTGGACCAATTTGTCCATTTGTAGTTCCATTTCTTTGATTTTAACTGTAAGCTGCAAAATGAGACTCATCATCTCATCTTTTTTTATTAGAATCCTACAAAATCTCCTTAGCTTGAGGATGCTCAGTAGGAGGCAATTTCAACTACTTCTTAAGTGAAACAATATCAAAATTCTTCTTTTTAATCAATTCCTCTGGAGATTTTATGTTTTGAGGATCATAACCTACCTCAATCACTAGCTCCTCCAAGGATTTGATTCTGATATCCTTTGCGTATGATGATGCTTTCTCTAGTTTGAGTTGATCTCTTACATTTATCGAATTATTTTGAAGCTTTTTTGTACTCATTTCCTTAGTAGTCATTGTGGAATAAAGCATCTCTCCCACTTGTTTATGAGATTCAATTTGGTCCAAAGGATGAATATCCTGGACTGGAACTTCAAAATCAACCTTTTTATAACCAAAGGATGTTTTAGGAGTTGGTACTTTGGGTTGGAGCACTGTCATCAGCATCTTCTTGTTCTTGTAATCAAAGATTGAAAGCAGTTTGTTTTGTATGCTGGGAGTCTGCTTTAAGTATTGAGAATATATTTCATTTTTTATTTCTTCATTTTTAGCTTTAATCTCCTTGTACCTTTCCTTGATGTCCATATCCTTTTCTTCTGTTTTATTTGATGATTACACTTCTATACTATGTTGTTTTTGAATCAACTATGTATTAGAAGTGGTTGGGTGCTATTCATTTTCAACTATTATAGGAGGCACAGTGTCTTTCTCTAGAATCTCTGTGTCAATGACCTCAACTATCTCTTTTTATTTTCTTGCAGGATTAATATTTGGCTTTTCATTGTATCTGAGTTTAAATTTGGTCTCTGTAGTAGTCTCAGTTGTGTAAGAATCTTCTTCCCTATTTCTTTTCATACTTCTGTCTTCTTGAGCTGGAGTCTGCAAAGTGTGACTAGTATCACTTTTCTTATCAGCTTCTACCAGTGTATTCTCTAACCATTCTGATTGGTTTGAGAATTTCTCAATATCAGGCTTCTTTTCATGAATGGATGGAGTCAAATTGCACTTGACTCTCATTTTTCTGATTATACCAAAGGGATCATAATACCAAAAAAAAATTAGTGCTGAAATTGAACTCTAACAACTACTTTTCTCCCTCTGGACCTGCTTCTCTATTATTACAAACGAATGGGCGAACCTAGTTCATCAGTTTAAATTGTGTCTTCTTCTTTGCAGCCAAGAAATTCACAACATCTAAGTTTAAAATCTGTCTTATATACTCTAGAGCAAACAACCTCATAGGGAGGTATTTTGGAAATTTGTAAGGAATTATGCTTGGTCCATAAACTCTGATTTCAGTGTGATTTTGGTATAAATACCAATCACCAGTCCTTCTTTGCTCAGATAGTTGCAAAACTTTCTTGATTTCATTGCTCATCCTAGGTTGCACACTGTTGTTTAGAAAATTGACTAATGGATGGATCAAATAATCTGTAAACTCTGAATAAGTAAACTCATTTGACTCCTTCCTTATCAAGGAAGTCTAGAATATAACAGATTGTGGATTTCCTTCCACATCAAGCTTCTGAAGAGTTATAGGAAACTTTTCCGACTGGAAATAAAGGAACATGTGGAAAAACAATGAATAATATCTAAATACACCTTCAATAGGCAGTTTGACTAGTTGTTCATGAATGTTATCAACAATATATTGGGAAAAATTAAAGATAACTATAAGGGGCTTGCCAGGTACAAAAATGGACAAGAAACCAAGTACCGATGCATCAGCATGTTCATCTGTGAAATATCCAAGGATAAAATATAACATGGAAATAATGTGTCTAATTCTTTCTGAGAATTTATAAGAGTATGGAGGGTTGAGCTTGGAAATTTCGACATAGGATGGCACGAAGGTTTGAAAATTTTGAAATCTCTTGGGAAAATCCAACTCCAAATAGAACTTAGTGAGTGCATTGATAAAGGAACTTCATTAGGGTCAGGTTGTAACAGAAGCATCTAGTTGATAGATTTAGCTGTAATGGTAAACAACACTTTTTTTTTAGAATTCATAATGGCTCCTTGATTTGGAGAATAACATGATTGGCATAATTTGATAGCTTCTGGACATTGGTGAGTATGGGGTACAACACATTGGGAAAATTTTATTCCCAAATTAACACCTCATCTTCTTGATCTAAGGATTTCTCTTGGCTCCATCAGTGGAGCTCAAGAAGGTTAAACTCTATCATAGGATCTGTAATTTTGAAATCTACATCTGCCAAGGGGATATGCTCTACATCTACAACAAGAGGTTGTAGAGGGTTGATCACAATAGTGCCTTTGGAAGCCATTGATAGGTTTGATTAATAAATTTCAATACTTTTAACCTTTAAAAACATTGATTTAGGCCTTTAAAATACTTCTATAAGTTTAAAAGGTTTACAAAAGGTTTTTAGATATGAAAGTGTTTCTATCTTTGGCCTGCAAAGAGATATTTCTGATAAATTTGACTCAAACTGTATTTTTTGTATAAAAAACCATTTTCCTAACCTTATAGCCTCGGTAAATGATATCAAGGGTTTACATTGGACTTTTCTATGATAAAACAATATTAAAACCTTACTTTTTATGCAGAAAGGCTCCTAAGTACTGTATACAAGGTTTTGGAGGTCTCAAAGGGCTTTTTCAGGTTTGCAGATAGCTAAACTCACTCCAAACTTGCTCTAAAATAGGTCAAGGCTTTCAAAGTCTGTAATTAATGCTCAAGGTTTGTATATTTGAAGGATTTATGAAGTGAAGGGGTATTCTTTAGGCATACAGGTTTCCAAATGATTCATTTAACAGTATAATTCTTTCAGATTGATGAATGAGTTTCTTTCTCTGAAGAATAACTGTGAAATTTGGATTTTCGCTATGAAGAAGGGTTTATGGGGTTGTAAAGCTTTCAAAAGCTCTTTCTGATCTTTATATGCACTCTGGTGGATTGTGCAGTATTGTAGCAATGGATTTCGATAAATTCTGTTTGTTTTTTAGCTAAAATAGAGTTGGCAGCGGTATTTCTTGGTCTGGAATGGTCTTATGTGCATAAAACGGTAACTTAAAGGCTTGAATGAATGCATTCGGGCATTTTATAAGCAATATTAATGAATAGTTAAAGAATTAAACACGGGTCAATTCAAAATAGGAAGGTGGTTTAGGCGCGGTGGAGGAAAACCATTAGGCAGTTTTCACACGGTCAAAAAGTGGTAAGTGGAATTGGAAGGATCGATGCGATCCAACAAAAATATGTTGCGTGGAAGTGAGAGAAAAGCTTAAAACAACTTTTATCGCAAGGTTTGAATTTCCTTCCTGATTGTGCAATGAAATGTGCGATGGGGAATGTTTACCGTCGGATCTGGGGGATGGGGAGTGAACGATTGGGATCATGCGATGAAGTTGCAGCGTCAAAGGCGTGGGGCCCAGGATTTCTATGAGATGGGATATGTAAAATATATTTAAAACATAAGGTTTTTAATATATAGTTTGGATATGGAATATGATAGGCGGGTTAATATTTTCTTTAACGAATGAAATGGATATATGTGTAATATCAACATAGGCAGGGTTAATATATAATAGGGATATTTTTAACCTATGGGAGCAAGAATATATATCACGTGGGGAAACTAAAATATGGGTGGGAATAATATTAAAAGGATTTTAATATAATACAGGCTTAAAGGTTAATAAAGGATTTAATATATAAGGTTAATGATAAGTAATGAAGTGCGATGAGGGAGGAAAAAAAAGCTAAGCCTAATGTAAAACATAATAAAGGGATAAGTTTCATTGTTGAGAGTCCCAATAAAATATTTTTACATTTAAACTTACGATAATTTTTTTTTTTGGGTTTTGGATATTTTTTGGGTAAAAGGGGAATTAGTCAAAGGTTTTTTTGACTTTCCCTAAGTATAATGAGTTTTACACTTAGGAGAAGGGGATTTTTGTAAGTGAAACTGAATGATGATGGGAAAAGGAAAATTGAAGGGTAAAGAATGAAAATAGTGGGGATGAAGTATTTTTTACAAGGGAATGAATTTTTGAAGGAATTTAGTGATTGAATGACCAATTTATCCTTATCCATGATTTGTAAAAACTGCTTCTGCTTACCCATATGCTACCCTTACATTTTTTCTTCATTTTACTTGGGTGCATTTGAGCTTGCAAACCCTTATTCATTTTTCTTTTAAAAAAACAAACTAACTAATTCTATCCTTATTTCTTCCAAGGGCTTAGATTAAGCTATTGAGCTCCTTATTTATTCTCTACCTAACTACTGATCTACCAAGATTAAACTGCTTAGCTAGATATTTATTCTCTATCTAATAACATGAAATTTAAAACATGAGAGGTTAAGATTAAGCTATTTAACCTTTATGGATTGTGGCATTGTAACAAGCTACACACAATGTTTATTTACATAAAAAGTAAATAGTAGTCGCATTTGGATTTGCATCACTTTCATGTTTTATTTTTATCCCTTTTTTGTTTGGGGTCCATTTTTCTATTCTTTTTTATCTTTGTCTTTCAAGTCCTTTGATTTTTTTTTTAGGACTTTTACCCTCTTTACATTTTTTATTTTATTTATCTGATATGGGAAAACAATTTGCAGAAAGCAAAGTATGTACATATTACAAGACTGATCAAAGTCAATTCAAAAATTATGTATCCTATTATTATAGGACCCTAACAGGATGCCAAGACCAGAACATCTACCTGGAAACGACATGGTTTGATGAGGCATCGTCCAATTCAAAAGAAAAACTTGAAAGCATATTCAACCATGAAAAATTATCTCTAATTGAGGTGTTGGAACTAGAGTCAATGGAGGTGGGTGGGAAGCTTGTCACCCTGCCACCTTCTATCACATTTAAGAGGGGAGGTAGCGTGGCCATCCCATCCCATGAATTCACACTTGCAAACATATATCCATTTCCTTAGAAATCATATGAGAACCCTTTCTTTGTTTGAGTGCTCTTAGATGGGATATCATGGCTCCTTGCTTATCTAGTGTGCCCGCAACAACCCTCTATTGCAAGTGGAACAATTTCCTCATGGTGCATGCTCTATGGGGCTCGATCCCAACTATCACAACTTAGTTTTGTGCAACAAGATTTATGGTTTGGATTTGGTTTATTAAATGACTTATTCCCATGAAAATGCCTCTATATGGATGGTAATTTAGGGAGGTCCTAATCCCTGGGATTTTGACCTCTAAAGTATGCACTGCGTCTCAAGCATCTGAGAGGGGAGAAGGACAATGACAATAGTGGATGTGTCCTCTAGGACATTGGTGGTAGCTATTGTGGAAATTCAAGCAGGGGAGGGTGTTGACAGGAACCAATACGACCTCATTGTGATGCAGTTTCAAGCTCAGTGGGATGGCCCATGGTGGGAAATTCATTATATTTCTAATCTTTCTAGTTTCATTAAGTCTTTCAATTGTTTATCTTTTTTCTAGTGGCTACTAGCATATAGTTTTTAAAGTGCAACAATTGTGTGCACTAGTTTTCGTATTCTTGGTTCTTGTGGTTGTTGAATCTTGCCTAAAGTCCTTTCCTATCTTTCCATATGCTACTCAATATCACAAGAAACTATTGCAAACTCCCTTGACAACTAAGGTTTTCTTGGGTATTAATTTTACTTTATTCTCTATTTTATGATCTCCCTAGTTTCCTTTTTTTTTTAGGGTGTCCTCACTTTGGCTTGTAGTAACTTGACACAACATGCCCCAATAGAAGATGCACTATTTCCTGGGGGCTTGTGGGAGAGGCCCCCAAGGCCCACTACAAGCCCAATCCTAAACACAAAATTCAATAGCCATTTTTCACTCCACTCCTCCGTAAGTCCAAGAGGGAATTCATCAACTTGAAGCCTTGACCACTAATTACTTCCAAGCATAGTGAGACTCCACAATTCAAGATGAAGTAGCCAATTGGGTTCCCAATCGTGGACATACCAGGGGAAGACAAAGCCAATAGTTGAACTCCATTACCTTGCACTAGAAAATTAAAACACTCTTGGGTAGTGTCTTGAAGGAAAAACATGAAGATCACAACAACATTATCTCCTTCCTAAATGAATTTCAACACCATTAGCATTCTTTTCCTGCCAATTTGGATGATCAATTAACTCACATAGAAGGCCATCTTCAATGTGGTTTGAAATATCGAGCACCAATATGTACTAGTGCCCAAGATATGACCCGAGTCACTTCATATGATACTTGATTGCAAGTTTAGCCACTTGAAATATGTCTTTTACTTTTAGTCGTTTAGCTTACTTCAGTTTTCATGAACTTAGTAGTTACTTTCATTTTGATAGACTTAGCTCTAGCAATGATATTTGGTTTTGTATGAAATGAGTTTAAAACGATATAATTTGAAATTAACCCAAGAAAAAAATCCATATTTATTACAATGTTGGTGTATGCTACAATATTTCTATATTCTAAATTTAAAATGATATAACCATTAATTTTTTTTATTTAAAATATGTTTTTCCTATATTTTACATATATAAATATTAAAAAAATAATAATAAAATTTATAAATATTATTATTAAAAATATTTTATAAATATAAATTAGAAGTACTATTTATATTTATATTTTTTATTTTTTATTAGATTTTAATTATTAATATAAATTTTCAAACCATGAGATGGTAAGATTCAATAAAATAGGACGGACTGAAAACGTCAGATCTAAAGAGAAAAAACTATCATTATAAACATTGAGAGATGCATTGATAAAATGTTTTGCAGATTGAAAATCGATCGCAACTAATGATCCCTCCAATCTATTGCGACGACAGTAGATGTTGGCAGAGGCCATTAATATTTAATAACCAGCATTAAACTGTTATCATACAATAATAAAACATATTTAGTCATATTAAAAAATTTCCAGAATAGAGAGAATCATTTTCCACCTCTCCAATATTTGTGTAGTTATAGCCTCGGGTTGTTATAGTTTTTTTGGGGCTTATTTTGGTTTATTTCTTATGGAAATAGTTATAGATGAGTAACCTACTTAACCTAATTGAATTATACAAATCTTATTAACACATAAACATAAACCATATATACATGGAAAATATATATGGATAATAAGTACAATCTCATTGTTTATTCATCTTATATTTGGGATAATAAATACAATCTCATTGTTTATTCATCTTATATTTGTTACATTTGTAATTTTAAAGAAATTTTGCAAAAAATAATAATTTTTTTCTCATTGTTTATGGGGTTTTAGATAGATGGTGATTTGGTGCGCTGTCAAGGCACTCCTTGATGTGAAGTTACTAGTTCAATTCCCTGCCCCAATGAAAAGGATGTATTTGGACATGATGATAAATATGTAATCTTACTCAGCTTACAAAAAAAAATCCTTATCTCATTGAAAACAGAACATATAACCTAATTAAAATTCATACAACAATTTCTGAAAACAGATCATCAGATCCACCTGTGATTTTATTACACTTGGGAAACTATCTTATTACACTCGTACAAACTTACACTTGAAAAACTATCTTATTACACTTGACAAACTTCCATATTCTGTAAGACCAAAGAAACTGTAAGCGTTGTCATCCTGAGCAGTAATCCCGGGTAGGATTACTATTGAACTTCCCTAACATTTTTGTTATATTTCTAATTTAACGATTAGAATTCATAGAACAATTTCTTAAAACTGTTCATTTGATCTTTCTTCAATTTTATTGCAACTGTTAAACTTCCATCATTGACAGGATTAGACAAAATGCAGATTGAGTTTTCAAAAGCAATGATGGCAGGACCCATATATATTGGCTTTCCCCAACCAAAATCTGCATCGTGAATAGGCAATCTAGCCCAACTTGTGATGCAAAGATTAGGAGACCTATATGTATGAGATCCTCGAACTAGAGCATCCAAATAGTCTAAAGCAGAGCGTAAGTATTCATCATCCATCCCCACCAAACCTTCATGGATGATACTTGCAGCATAATATATAGGTTTTGAGGTCAGTTCTCCAACAAGAGCCATAGGTGAAGCAATAAAAATAGCATTTCCAAAATAATTAGGGGGAAGAGGGGGCGGGGAGCACCTTGACCTCAATGAAGACTTACATTTTGCTTTCATGATTTTCACTCGGACTCGACTTTACAAACACATCTCCAAATGTGACTTGCCGGCATTTCATAACTACTATATTTTACTTGATTGCCATTCTCTGTGGGCCTTGCCCTTAAAACTATCTAACTAGCTTTTGGTAATTTTAAAAATGCCAATTGAATTTTGGTCATCATTCATTATACATTTGTCATTCAATGGTGAGGGTTGTTCACATAATCATATATGATTAAACTTTGGGTGGCAATATTATTGGCTTGAAAATATCTCTATCAAGAAAGGTTGAGTAATGTTGGCTCCACGAGCCTAAGGTAACTATTCATAAAATATGACTGCAAATCCATCGCCCACAATGTGATTTTATTCTCACACCTAATGATACCTCCCCACATTTTGAAAAAATTTGCATATCAATTCGAGACAAAAATAATAAAAATTAATTTGTTCCTTTAACCTATAGTATTTATCTTGGCATCTTCAAGATTTTTAATCATTCCTTTAACTGATTTTATCTCATTGGTTTGGATGGACATATCTTTCATTGCCTTTACCAATTTACTTGCCTCATCTGATTGTTGTGTTGTTGTTACTGAAGACTCAGTGGCAGAAGTTGTTGATGAAGTTACTGGGACTGTTGTAGCCATTGGAACATTTGAGCGCAGCTGCTGCAGTAGATGAACAGCAACCACGGTTCACAAAGAATCGGCGTGATCGATGAACTTCCTCGTGTTTCTCTTTGTTGGATTCTTTTTCTTGGACCAATTTGTCCATTTGTAGTTCCATTTCTTTGATTTTAACTGTAAGCTGCAAAATGAGACTCATCATCTCATCTTTTTTTATTAGAATCCTACAAAATCTCCTTAGCTTGAGGATGCTCAGTAGGAGGCAATTTCAACTACTTCTTAAGTGAAACAATATCAAAATTCTTCTTTTTAATCAATTCCTCTGGAGATTTTATGTTTTGAGGATCATAACCTACCTCAATCACTAGCTCCTCCAAGGATTTGATTCTGATATCCTTTGCGTATGATGATGCTTTCTCTAGTTTGAGTTGATCTCTTACATTTATCGAATTATTTTGAAGCTTTTTTGTACTCATTTCCTTAGTAGTCATTGTGGAATAAAGCATCTCTCCCACTTGTTTATGAGATTCAATTTGGTCCAAAGGATGAATATCCTGGACTGGAACTTCAAAATCAACCTTTTTATAACCAAAGGATGTTTTAGGAGTTGGTACTTTGGGTTGGAGCACTGTCATCAGCATCTTCTTGTTCTTGTAATCAAAGATTGAAAGCAGTTTGTTTTGTATGCTGGGAGTCTGCTTTAAGTATTGAGAATATATTTCATTTTTTATTTCTTCATTTTTAGCTTTAATCTCCTTGTACCTTTCCTTGATGTCCATATCCTTTTCTTCTGTTTTATTTGATGATTACACTTCTATACTATGTTGTTTTTGAATCAACTATGTATTAGAAGTGGTTGGGTGCTATTCATTTTCAACTATTATAGGAGGCACAGTGTCTTTCTCTAGAATCTCTGTGTCAATGACCTCAACTATCTCTTTTTATTTTCTTGCAGGATTAATATTTGGCTTTTCATTGTATCTGAGTTTAAATTTGGTCTCTGTAGTAGTCTCAGTTGTGTAAGAATCTTCTTCCCTATTTCTTTTCATACTTCTGTCTTCTTGAGCTGGAGTCTGCAAAGTGTGACTAGTATCACTTTTCTTATCAGCTTCTACCAGTGTATTCTCTAACCATTCTGATTGGTTTGAGAATTTCTCAATATCAGGCTTCTTTTCATGAATGGATGGAGTCAAATTGCACTTGACTCTCATTTTTCTGATTATACCAAAGGGATCATAATACCAAAAAAAAATTAGTGCTGAAATTGAACTCTAACAACTACTTTTCTCCCTCTGGACCTGCTTCTCTATTATTACAAACGAATGGGCGAACCTAGTTCATCAGTTTAAATTGTGTCTTCTTCTTTGCAGCCAAGAAATTCACAACATCTAAGTTTAAAATCTGTCTTATATACTCTAGAGCAAACAACCTCATAGGGAGGTATTTTGGAAATTTGTAAGGAATTATGCTTGGTCCATAAACTCTGATTTCAGTGTGATTTTGGTATAAATACCAATCACCAGTCCTTCTTTGCTCAGATAGTTGCAAAACTTTCTTGATTTCATTGCTCATCCTAGGTTGCACACTGTTGTTTAGAAAATTGACTAATGGATGGATCAAATAATCTGTAAACTCTGAATAAGTAAACTCATTTGACTCCTTCCTTATCAAGGAAGTCTAGAATATAACAGATTGTGGATTTCCTTCCACATCAAGCTTCTGAAGAGTTATAGGAAACTTTTCCGACTGGAAATAAAGGAACATGTGGAAAAACAATGAATAATATCTAAATACACCTTCAATAGGCAGTTTGACTAGTTGTTCATGAATGTTATCAACAATATATTGGGAAAAATTAAAGATAACTATAAGGGGCTTGCCAGGTACAAAAATGGACAAGAAACCAAGTACCGATGCATCAGCATGTTCATCTGTGAAATATCCAAGGATAAAATATAACATGGAAATAATGTGTCTAATTCTTTCTGAGAATTTATAAGAGTATGGAGGGTTGAGCTTGGAAATTTCGACATAGGATGGCACGAAGGTTTGAAAATTTTGAAATCTCTTGGGAAAATCCAACTCCAAATAGAACTTAGTGAGTGCATTGATAAAGGAACTTCATTAGGGTCAGGTTGTAACAGAAGCATCTAGTTGATAGATTTAGCTGTAATGGTAAACAACACTTTTTTTTTAGAATTCATAATGGCTCCTTGATTTGGAGAATAACATGATTGGCATAATTTGATAGCTTCTGGACATTGGTGAGTATGGGGTACAACACATTGGGAAAATTTTATTCCCAAATTAACACCTCATCTTCTTGATCTAAGGATTTCTCTTGGCTCCATCAGTGGAGCTCAAGAAGGTTAAACTCTATCATAGGATCTGTAATTTTGAAATCTACATCTGCCAAGGGGATATGCTCTACATCTACAACAAGAGGTTGTAGAGGGTTGATCACAATAGTGCCTTTGGAAGCCATTGATAGGTTTGATTAATAAATTTCAATACTTTTAACCTTTAAAAACATTGATTTAGGCCTTTAAAATACTTCTATAAGTTTAAAAGGTTTACAAAAGGTTTTTAGATATGAAAGTGTTTCTATCTTTGGCCTGCAAAGAGATATTTCTGATAAATTTGACTCAAACTGTATTTTTTGTATAAAAAACCATTTTCCTAACCTTATAGCCTCGGTAAATGATATCAAGGGTTTACATTGGACTTTTCTATGATAAAACAATATTAAAACCTTACTTTTTATGCAGAAAGGCTCCTAAGTACTGTATACAAGGTTTTGGAGGTCTCAAAGGGCTTTTTCAGGTTTGCAGATAGCTAAACTCACTCCAAACTTGCTCTAAAATAGGTCAAGGCTTTCAAAGTCTGTAATTAATGCTCAAGGTTTGTATATTTGAAGGATTTATGAAGTGAAGGGGTATTCTTTAGGCATACAGGTTTCCAAATGATTCATTTAACAGTATAATTCTTTCAGATTGATGAATGAGTTTCTTTCTCTGAAGAATAACTGTGAAATTTGGATTTTCGCTATGAAGAAGGGTTTATGGGGTTGTAAAGCTTTCAAAAGCTCTTTCTGATCTTTATATGCACTCTGGTGGATTGTGCAGTATTGTAGCAATGGATTTCGATAAATTCTGTTTGTTTTTTAGCTAAAATAGAGTTGGCAGCGGTATTTCTTGGTCTGGAATGGTCTTATGTGCATAAAACGGTAACTTAAAGGCTTGAATGAATGCATTCGGGCATTTTATAAGCAATATTAATGAATAGTTAAAGAATTAAACACGGGTCAATTCAAAATAGGAAGGTGGTTTAGGCGCGGTGGAGGAAAACCATTAGGCAGTTTTCACACGGTCAAAAAGTGGTAAGTGGAATTGGAAGGATCGATGCGATCCAACAAAAATATGTTGCGTGGAAGTGAGAGAAAAGCTTAAAACAACTTTTATCGCAAGGTTTGAATTTCCTTCCTGATTGTGCAATGAAATGTGCGATGGGGAATGTTTACCGTCGGATCTGGGGGATGGGGAGTGAACGATTGGGATCATGCGATGAAGTTGCAGCGTCAAAGGCGTGGGGCCCAGGATTTCTATGAGATGGGATATGTAAAATATATTTAAAACATAAGGTTTTTAATATATAGTTTGGATATGGAATATGATAGGCGGGTTAATATTTTCTTTAACGAATGAAATGGATATATGTGTAATATCAACATAGGCAGGGTTAATATATAATAGGGATATTTTTAACCTATGGGAGCAAGAATATATATCACGTGGGGAAACTAAAATATGGGTGGGAATAATATTAAAAGGATTTTAATATAATACAGGCTTAAAGGTTAATAAAGGATTTAATATATAAGGTTAATGATAAGTAATGAAGTGCGATGAGGGAGGAAAAAAAAGCTAAGCCTAATGTAAAACATAATAAAGGGATAAGTTTCATTGTTGAGAGTCCCAATAAAATATTTTTACATTTAAACTTACGATAATTTTTTTTTTTGGGTTTTGGATATTTTTTGGGTAAAAGGGGAATTAGTCAAAGGTTTTTTTGACTTTCCCTAAGTATAATGAGTTTTACACTTAGGAGAAGGGGATTTTTGTAAGTGAAACTGAATGATGATGGGAAAAGGAAAATTGAAGGGTAAAGAATGAAAATAGTGGGGATGAAGTATTTTTTACAAGGGAATGAATTTTTGAAGGAATTTAGTGATTGAATGACCAATTTATCCTTATCCATGATTTGTAAAAACTGCTTCTGCTTACCCATATGCTACCCTTACATTTTTTCTTCATTTTACTTGGGTGCATTTGAGCTTGCAAACCCTTATTCATTTTTCTTTTAAAAAAACAAACTAACTAATTCTATCCTTATTTCTTCCAAGGGCTTAGATTAAGCTATTGAGCTCCTTATTTATTCTCTACCTAACTACTGATCTACCAAGATTAAACTGCTTAGCTAGATATTTATTCTCTATCTAATAACATGAAATTTAAAACATGAGAGGTTAAGATTAAGCTATTTAACCTTTATGGATTGTGGCATTGTAACAAGCTACACACAATGTTTATTTACATAAAAAGTAAATAGTAGTCGCATTTGGATTTGCATCACTTTCATGTTTTATTTTTATCCCTTTTTTGTTTGGGGTCCATTTTTCTATTCTTTTTTATCTTTGTCTTTCAAGTCCTTTGATTTTTTTTTTAGGACTTTTACCCTCTTTACATTTTTTATTTTATTTATCTGATATGGGAAAACAATTTGCAGAAAGCAAAGTATGTACATATTACAAGACTGATCAAAGTCAATTCAAAAATTATGTATCCTATTATTATAGGACCCTAACAGGATGCCAAGACCAGAACATCTACCTGGAAACGACATGGTTTGATGAGGCATCGTCCAATTCAAAAGAAAAACTTGAAAGCATATTCAACCATGAAAAATTATCTCTAATTGAGGTGTTGGAACTAGAGTCAATGGAGGTGGGTGGGAAGCTTGTCACCCTGCCACCTTCTATCACATTTAAGAGGGGAGGTAGCGTGGCCATCCCATCCCATGAATTCACACTTGCAAACATATATCCATTTCCTTAGAAATCATATGAGAACCCTTTCTTTGTTTGAGTGCTCTTAGATGGGATATCATGGCTCCTTGCTTATCTAGTGTGCCCGCAACAACCCTCTATTGCAAGTGGAACAATTTCCTCATGGTGCATGCTCTATGGGGCTCGATCCCAACTATCACAACTTAGTTTTGTGCAACAAGATTTATGGTTTGGATTTGGTTTATTAAATGACTTATTCCCATGAAAATGCCTCTATATGGATGGTAATTTAGGGAGGTCCTAATCCCTGGGATTTTGACCTCTAAAGTATGCACTGCGTCTCAAGCATCTGAGAGGGGAGAAGGACAATGACAATAGTGGATGTGTCCTCTAGGACATTGGTGGTAGCTATTGTGGAAATTCAAGCAGGGGAGGGTGTTGACAGGAACCAATACGACCTCATTGTGATGCAGTTTCAAGCTCAGTGGGATGGCCCATGGTGGGAAATTCATTATATTTCTAATCTTTCTAGTTTCATTAAGTCTTTCAATTGTTTATCTTTTTTCTAGTGGCTACTAGCATATAGTTTTTAAAGTGCAACAATTGTGTGCACTAGTTTTCGTATTCTTGGTTCTTGTGGTTGTTGAATCTTGCCTAAAGTCCTTTCCTATCTTTCCATATGCTACTCAATATCACAAGAAACTATTGCAAACTCCCTTGACAACTAAGGTTTTCTTGGGTATTAATTTTACTTTATTCTCTATTTTATGATCTCCCTAGTTTCCTTTTTTTTTTAGGGTGTCCTCACTTTGGCTTGTAGTAACTTGACACAACATGCCCCAATAGAAGATGCACTATTTCCTGGGGGCTTGTGGGAGAGGCCCCCAAGGCCCACTACAAGCCCAATCCTAAACACAAAATTCAATAGCCATTTTTCACTCCACTCCTCCGTAAGTCCAAGAGGGAATTCATCAACTTGAAGCCTTGACCACTAATTACTTCCAAGCATAGTGAGACTCCACAATTCAAGATGAAGTAGCCAATTGGGTTCCCAATCGTGGACATACCAGGGGAAGACAAAGCCAATAGTTGAACTCCATTACCTTGCACTAGAAAATTAAAACACTCTTGGGTAGTGTCTTGAAGGAAAAACATGAAGATCACAACAACATTATCTCCTTCCTAAATGAATTTCAACACCATTAGCATTCTTTTCCTGCCAATTTGGATGATCAATTAACTCACATAGAAGGCCATCTTCAATGTGGTTTGAAATATCGAGCACCAATATGTACTAGTGCCCAAGATATGACCCGAGTCACTTCATATGATACTTGATTGCAAGTTTAGCCACTTGAAATATGTCTTTTACTTTTAGTCGTTTAGCTTACTTCAGTTTTCATGAACTTAGTAGTTACTTTCATTTTGATAGACTTAGCTCTAGCAATGATATTTGGTTTTGTATGAAATGAGTTTAAAACGATATAATTTGAAATTAACCCAAGAAAAAAATCCATATTTATTACAATGTTGGTGTATGCTACAATATTTCTATATTCTAAATTTAAAATGATATAACCATTAATTTTTTTTATTTAAAATATGTTTTTCCTATATTTTACATATATAAATATTAAAAAAATAATAATAAAATTTATAAATATTATTATTAAAAATATTTTATAAATATAAATTAGAAGTACTATTTATATTTATATTTTTTATTTTTTATTAGATTTTAATTATTAATATAAATTTTCAAACCATGAGATGGTAAGATTCAATAAAATAGGACGGACTGAAAACGTCAGATCTAAAGAGAAAAAACTATCATTATAAACATTGAGAGATGCATTGATAAAATGTTTTGCAGATTGAAAATCGATCGCAACTAATGATCCCTCCAATCTATTGCGACGACAGTAGATGTTGGCAGAGGCCATTAATATTTAATAACCAGCATTAAACTGTTATCATACAATAATAAAACATATTTAGTCATATTAAAAAATTTCCAGAATAGAGAGAATCATTTTCCACCTCTCCAATATTTGTGTAGTTATAGCCTCGGGTTGTTATAGTTTTTTTGGGGCTTATTTTGGTTTATTTCTTATGGAAATAGTTATAGATGAGTAACCTACTTAACCTAATTGAATTATACAAATCTTATTAACACATAAACATAAACCATATATACATGGAAAATATATATGGATAATAAGTACAATCTCATTGTTTATTCATCTTATATTTGGGATAATAAATACAATCTCATTGTTTATTCATCTTATATTTGTTACATTTGTAATTTTAAAGAAATTTTGCAAAAAATAATAATTTTTTTCTCATTGTTTATGGGGTTTTAGATAGATGGTGATTTGGTGCGCTGTCAAGGCACTCCTTGATGTGAAGTTACTAGTTCAATTCCCTGCCCCAATGAAAAGGATGTATTTGGACATGATGATAAATATGTAATCTTACTCAGCTTACAAAAAAAAATCCTTATCTCATTGAAAACAGAACATATAACCTAATTAAAATTCATACAACAATTTCTGAAAACAGATCATCAGATCCACCTGTGATTTTATTACACTTGGGAAACTATCTTATTACACTCGTACAAACTTACACTTGAAAAACTATCTTATTACACTTGACAAACTTCCATATTCTGTAAGACCAAAGAAACTGTAAGCGTTGTCATCCTGAGCAGTAATCCCGGGTAGGATTACTATTGAACTTCCCTAACATTTTTGTTATATTTCTAATTTAACGATTAGAATTCATAGAACAATTTCTTAAAACTGTTCATTTGATCTTTCTTCAATTTTATTGCAACTGTTAAACTTCCATCATTGACAGGATTAGACAAAATGCAGATTGAGTTTTCAAAAGCAATGATGGCAGGACCCATATATATTGGCTTTCCCCAACCAAAATCTGCATCGTGAATAGGCAATCTAGCCCAACTTGTGATGCAAAGATTAGGAGACCTATATGTATGAGATCCTCGAACTAGAGCATCCAAATAGTCTAAAGCAGAGCGTAAGTATTCATCATCCATCCCCACCAAACCTTCATGGATGATACTTGCAGCATAATATATAGGTTTTGAGGTCAGTTCTCCAACAAGAGCCATAGGTGAAGCAATAAAAATAGCATTTCCAAAATAATTAGGGGGAAGAGGGGGCAGGAGCCTGCTACGACTATCAATAGGAGCATACATTTTTCTTTCTTGATTTTCACTCAGATTTCCAGCTTTACAAACACATCTCCAAATGTGACCTGCCAGCATTTCATAACTACTATATTTTACTTGATTGCCATTCTCTGTGGCCTTGCCCTTGAGGCTATCTAACTGGCTTTTGGTAATTTTAAAAATGCCAATTGAATTTTGGTTATCGTTCATTGCACCATTTTTGTCATTCAATGGTGAAGGTTGTTCATACTCTATATGATGAAACTTTGGACTGGCAATATTATTGGCTTGAAAAATACTTCTATCAAGATAGGGTTGAGTAATCTTAGCTCCACGAGCTACCGCAGCCCAACTATTCATAAAATGTAACCCTGCAAATCCGTCGCCCACAATGTGATTTATTCTCACACCTAACGATACTCCCCCACATTTGAAAAAAGTTACCTGCATATCAATAAATTTCACATAACATTACTGAAATCTATACCAATCACCTGACAAAAAAATTCATTATTTATAAATAATTAACATAGCGATTATGTATACATACTACGAGACAAAAATAATAATAAAATGGGTATGTGCAGAGAATCCATCTAAAAAGCCAAACAATCATATATATAACTGTTATTTATAAATTTTCCAGAACATTATACATATAATTTTTTCAGAGTATGTTTTAAATGCAATGATTTATATAAGGAATTTTTAAATGAAGAAAAATTAAAGGGATTTTTTAAAATTAATTTTATATTATTATTTTGCAAATAGTTTTTTATGATTTATGAATGATAAACAGAGTATGTCAATTTTTGTATGATTTATAAATGATAAACATAGTATGTTAATTTTAATTATTGGATGTAAATTTTGAAATTAATTATTATTATCTATTATTAAGGTTATTATTATTTTATTTAATTAATTATATATATATATATATATATATATATATATATATATATATATATATATATATATATATATAATTTGATTTCAAAATGAATGTTAAAATATCAATTTTTACTTTTTCTATTCATCAATTAAGATCATTTTGAATTTTTTTTATCTTTTAAGCTTTAAAAATAATAAAGAAATTTAAGTAATTATTAATTTTTAAATATTTCATTGATTTTAATAAATGTTTATTTCTATTTTTATAATTATAATCATAATTTAAATAAATAAAAATTAAAATTGAACAATATTATATATTAAATGTCATTAAATAAAATCAGAATTTATTTCTAAATAAATAATTTTTTTTTATAAAACTATTAAATACAATTAATATAATAAATGTGAAATCAATTTAAATAATTTCAATTTGCGGAAATACAAAATTATCTACTAAAAAGAATCTTTCTAAATTATAATATTATTTCTAAAATAAAACCCTTGGATAAGAGTTATGGAAAATTTTTCCACCTAAAACAATTGTAAAACTAAATCAAATGGAAAGATATTTCTTCTATCCAAATGGAAAATGATAATAATAATAATAAATAAATTTAATACCAATGACATGAGAATCTTCACTCGTTCGATATGAGGAGAGGAGTTCTATACGAGTTTGGACAAGTACTCAAGGATATTATAAGAGGGAGTTTGGACAAGTACTCAAGGATATTATAAGAGGGAGTTAGAAAAATTTATCAATTTTTTTTTTTAAGTTCCATTAAAATTTATTAAAGAAATTTCCAAAACATTTCACTAAAAACAATTCTTTATAAAAATAGTGCAACCCTTATAAGAATAGTACTCGAGGGTATTATAAAAAGTATTATCTAGACTATAAAAATCTATCAAATTTTATTTCCAAAAAATCGCACTAAAACCTATAAAAAAATCACACTAAAAATAGTGTAACCCTTATAAGAATAGTGCTACACTGCTTCCAATCTTAACCTATCAAATAAATTGGACTAAAACAATAATTAGTTGAAAGAAATATTAGTTTACCTGAACCAGGAGCAGAGCGTAGGCATGAATGTCTTCTGCAGCACAATTAAGGTGGGGAAGAAGCTGACAGAGCTCCGGACTGGGTTCAAAATCTCCAAGATCGTCAATGGTAGAATCTGTTACAGCCTCAATAAGCTCACCTCCCTCAGCGTTACAGTTAATTTGCAGCCGCCCATGCGCATCCTTTCCAAGTCTTCCTGCAATGGGATAGAAGGGCACCAGAACTTTGCTAAGAGAATCCCTGAGAATACCCATTGAAAAAAATTGAGGTGCAGCAGGGCCAGTGGGCCTGTAGATATATACAGTACTAGCATGCGTTCTTCCCACTACCAGATCCAGATTTGACAACCAAATATTCCCCTGTGGAGCGGGTGCAGCGGGCAGCACCGTTTCACAGCTCTTCACTGTTATTTTCACCATTTTTACAGGATGCAACGTTCGCTATGAGGAAACAAGATGCGGGAAAATGAAGGTATGTACTGATTCCTATATTGAAGAAGCCCCATATTTAAGAACTCGGAGCGAAGATTAAGTCTAGTCCCGTAGTTGACGATGAATTTTAAATTTTTCCCGTGCACGCAAAAAGCGGCCATTAAATGATTTAGTATGGCCAAGGTATATAATATAATAAGCATGTTGCTATCGCTTGGAACGCTCTTTCATGAATCCATCATTATCTGGTTGTCATTAACAAGTTATTACACCGAAGATGTTATATTGTAGGGATTTATGTTTGAAGTTGTCTAGCGAGTAAGTGAAATCGTTAGGATGGCAAAAAATTGTCGGAATCCGGTTAATTAAAATTCGAAGAATCATGTGCTTGGAGTGTTTAAAATCCATTTTTGATGCTGGAAATGGATTCAGCACTATCAAAAACCCTTAGGGTAAACAAGATTCTCGGCAAATCTTTGCCAGATTTTCTAAAAATCATCGCCTGATTCTAAGTGAAAACACATGCTTTTTAAACTACGCTTTTATGTTTATGACATTGTTCAAATTCGTCGTTCCCAACAGAATCTATTCATCGTTCTCGACTGAATCTGAACAGTGTCATCTTTGAATGAAAAACATAACTGTTGCGCTGAATGGGTGTCATTTTTATAACATTTGTCAAATCGTACGAAGTTAGGTGTTTTCATGATTGCCCTTCCACTACCTGTGGTGACTTAATTATACTGGTCCCAACTGCTTGAGTGCAGCTGCTTAGCCTAATCATTCTTGTAACCTCAATAATTAATCATTTTCGATCTGCATATTTTTACGCCGATAGGCGTAACCCCCTATCGGAAGGAGCATGTTTTGTGATTAGGCTAATTAATTTTTTTGATCTGATGGTCACGATTGGAAGATGCCAGTATATTCTGGTCGTCGCCACTAAATCGATGGATGAAATCTACCCCACTAACTTCCTTGCATATCTAAATCACGTGTTTAAACCGTACTTAAATTAATTTTTTACAAATCTGGATTAAAAATTTACTGTGCCATTTGCTGACCGCCACCTATCAAATTAAGAAATCCTCCCATCCCATAACCACCACGTTGATGGGCGGCACGTTGCTCATTACAAGACTGCTTGTCTCTTCGTAGACATGTGGCGATGGAAACGGATATGGGGAATTTAACAGTCGCCACCTATAAAACGTGCGCCCGCCACTTATTATAAACCATTTGTCAAATGTTGAA
This sequence comes from Pinus albicaulis, assembly GCA_034641835.2. Classification (NCBI taxonomy): domain Eukaryota; kingdom Viridiplantae; phylum Streptophyta; class Pinopsida; order Pinales; family Pinaceae; genus Pinus; species Pinus albicaulis. The sequence continues at coordinate 1,008,173,270 of CM076577.1, read as the reverse complement.
TGTGGCCACGTACTCCATAGTAAGGTTTTCCTGGTTACAAAATCAATTTTACTTTGAGCTGAAGGTAAAAAATGGGAAGAGTTGGCGTAGGAGGGGAGGGAGGTGGTTACCTTTGTAACTCCTCCACTGTCCAAGATCATCCCATCTAAACTCTGACATCTACACCGTTGTATCATGCAACGCATGGAACCAGGAAAAAAACTCTCCAAGTGTTGAAATCGTTTGGCAACCTATCCCATGCCTTTCACGGGAGCCATAGTGGGCACAGGAAATGCAAGCGCTTCACAGCTGTTGGCCTCCATGGGAAATTCGCCTCGCGGCACTGTCGTAATGACGTGGTCGCCCAATACAGGAGGCAGCTGTAATGGCAGCGACGGAGGAATGCTTCCTCTTCCTCTCAGTGTCGGGTTGATTCCTGTGTGTGATAATTGGTCGGCCGATCAATTTTATTTTGTTGCCGAATGCGATGCAGTACAGAAGATGAAACCATGATAATTTCCGATATGGAGCAGTTGTGTTGATCTTATGTTATTTTTGAAGCGGGTTTTCTCGTCTTTTTCCGATGCAGTGTTTGATTGGAGGGTTTGCAGTTAAATTAGGGACGAGAAGAAGTCAGGCTAAAGATTACGTTTAATGTTTTCTTATTTGGTATTTTTCTTGAGAGTTGAAGTTGTGCAATCTTTTCTTGATTAGGATGATAGTGTTGCAGGTACATATTCTGGCATAAAGCTACAGGGTGATGTGTTCTAACTGGTAATTTCTATTGATATTTCCGTGTGGCTACCAGGTTGGCTTGCCACTTAATTATTTCTTGTGGAGTTGTCGTACATCCTTAAGCGACATCGACATTCATGACAGGTAGGGGATTATTTTCTGTACAAAATCTTTAAGAATTAGAGATTTCTTACTTGTATTGTGGCTTCATGTTGTTGCTAGTACAATCTTTTCTAATTTAGGGATTAGGGCTTTCTTCCCTGTGCTGTGGTGTAAAGCAATGGTGCTTTAGTTTATTTTTCCATCTTCCACTAGTTTATTATTCCATCTTCTATTAGCATGCAGTGTATGATCTGACAAGTCTATGATTTTAGGTAGGTTCGGGTTCAGTTCTCTTAGGAATTCCTCACTAGGAATGGAGAAGTATTTTCTAATTTAGGTATTAGGGTTTCTTACGCCTGTCGTGGTTTTATAGCTTATTGCAGTTTAAGTAATTAATATGGCGTGGTGCTTTTCCCTGCAGTTCTCACAGGTATTCACCAATACGGGGATGGAATTTTATGGGTAAATTGTCCGTCAAATACCGCTAAATGTTCGTCGAGCCCGTGAAGTTTTTTCTTTAAAATTAGTGAGATGAATATTGGATTTGCCAAAACCATTCAATTGACGGGGTTTGGAAATTCATACTTTGTTCACCGCAGCACACTCTTTGGCCAGGTATGCAATGCTACATCATAAAATATAGATTTGGATCTGTGCTATTTTGGCTGAATAATATAGAAATCTGTGTGGAATAATATTTGGATTTGGATCTGTGTGGAATAATATAGATTTTTATATATTATTATAATTTTTTTAAAGAATTGAATGATTTTTATATTATAATTTTTTGAATAATAAAATTTGTGATTTAAATATATAATATTTAAATTTAAATTTAAATTTAATTAAAATATCAAATTTCTCAAATTTTATATAATTCTAAAATTTAATTTGAAACTGAAATTTAATTAATTTAAAGTAGTTATAAATTTACATTTTATAGATATAAAATAATTATGTATATAAATAAGATATATTATTTCAAATTAATTATTTTTTTTGGTTTCGTTAAAGATAGGGGTAAATAATTATGTATATAAATAAGATCTAATTATGTATATAAATAAGATAGGGGTATATAAATAAGATATAAATAATATTACTAATAATACCATTAAATACAATATTAATAATATCATTAATAGTACTCATTATATTAAAATATATCATGAATTTTTAAATTTTTGAAAATATCATAAAATATATTAAAAATTTTAAATTTTTGATATTTAGTATTATTAAGATAATAATATCTATATTATAATATTAATATTATTAAGAATATTAATATTGTTTAAAAAAAATATTAACATTAATATTGATAAATAAGAATAATAATATTTATTTTGTAATAATTAACATTTAAAGTAGTTATAAATTTACATTTTATAGATATAAAATAATTATGTATATAAATAAGATATATTAATTCAAATTAATTATTTTTTTTGGTTTCGTTAAAGATAGGGGTAAATAATTATGTATATAAATAAGATAGGGGTATATAAATAAGATATAAATAATATTACTAATAATACCATTAAATACAATATTAATAATATCATTAATAGTACTCATTATATTAAAATATATCATGAATTTTTAAATTTTTGAAAATATCATAAAATATATTAAAATTTTTAAATTTTTGATATTTAGTATTATTAAGATAATAATATCTATATTATAATATTAATATTATTAAGAATATTAATATTGTTTAAAAAAAATATTAACATTAATATTGATGAATAAGAATAATAATATTTATTTTGTAATAATTAACAATATAATTATTAATAAAAATAAATTTAAACTTTTATTCACTCTAACAATATGATTAAAAGTATTAATGATATTATCATTAATGATGTTAATATAAATACTATTAAGACTACTTTTAAAAATTAATAATATTTACATGCTAATCATTTTAATTAAATATCGTTAAACATTTCCAACACACTAAATCAATGTCACTCATTCTCACTAGTGCTCAATGATACACAATTTTTCTTGGCCATAGTCATCCATGGGTAACCCTCTTAAACCATAATAATCCATCGTGAGCCTTAATTATAATTAATAATTATAATAATTAATTATAGTTATAATTGTTTAAACAGTTTAACTATTTATAATTAAAATAATATCTAAAATAATATATAAACGAATATAATAAAATCTAAATAAGTATAATAATGGTTTAAGTAATTATAATTATCTTTTATTTAAAATAAAAAAAATATTTTGAGGCAAAAAATATATATATTCATTGTAACCATATCATTAATAGTATTAATGATATTAAAATTAATATTGTTAATAGAAATATTATTAATATGAATATGAATAAGTAATACTAGTAATATTTACATTCTAACCATTTTAATCAACTATGGCCAAACATTGCCAACATAGTCTTATTCTCACCTTTGTTAAATGATAGAGAAGTTTGCTTAGCCATAATCAACCATGGTTAACCTTACTCAACCATGGTCATCCTTGGTCAACCATTGTCATCCCTCTCGCCCTAGAAACCCCAATGTTTGATAACTTATGTTTTTAATAATTTTTCCCATGGTTGGACCAACTTGGACCAACCATGGTCATAGTTGGTCCAATTGTGACAAAAATTGTCTCAATGTTTAAATCAATTCCCTCGGGTTCACCAATTCCTTTGGTTTATAATATTAAACCATTGGGTTTAATAGTTATTTTGGTATATAATATGAAAAATCGATCAATGTCATCCATGATCAAATGTCACATTCTGACAAATATTGTCTTAATATGAAAATCACCCATGGCAAGCCATGGTCATAGTTGGTCCAACGTCGCATTGTGACAACAATTGTCTCAATGTTTAAATCAATTCCCTTGGGTTCACCAATTCCTTTGCTTTATAATTTTTTGGGTAATGGTTGTCCCTTGGGTTCACCAATTACTTTGGTTTATAATATTAAACCCTTGGGTTTATTAGTTGTTTTGGTTTATAATATGAATAATCGATCAATGTCATCCATGATCAAATGTCACATTTTGACAAACATTGTCTCAATATGAAAATCACCCATGGCCAACCCTGGTCATAGTTGGTCCAATGTCGGATTGTGAAAACAATTTTCTCAATGTTTAACTCAATTCCCTTGGGTTCACCAATTCCTTTGCTTTATAATTTTTTGGGTAATGGTTGTCCCTTGGGTTCACCAATTCCTTTGGTTTATAATATTAAACCGTTGGGTTTATTAGTTCTTTTGGTTTATAATATGAATAATCGATCAATGTCATCGATGATCAAATGTCACATTTCGACAAATATTGTCTCAATATGAAAATTGCCCATGGCCAAGCATGGTCATAGTTGGTCCAATTGTGACAAAAATTGTCTCAATGTTTAAATCAATTCCCTCGGGTTCACCAATTCCTTTGGTTTATAATATTAAACCATTGAGTTTAATAGTTATTTTGGTATATAATATGAAAAATCGATCAATGTCATCCATGATCAAATGTCACATTCTGACAAATATTGTCTTAATATGAAAATCACCCATGGCCAACCATGGTCATAGTTGGTCCAACGTCGCATTGTGACAACAATTGTCTCAATGTTTAAATCAATTCCCTTAGGTTCACCAATTCCTTTGGTTTATAATTTGTTGGGTAATGGTTTTCCCTTGGGTTCACCAATTCCTTTGGTTTATAATATTAAACCCTTGGGTTTATTAGTTCTTTTGGTTTATAATATGAATAATCGATCAATGTCATCCATGATCAAATGTCACATTCTGACAAATATTGTCTCAATATGAAAATCACCCATGGCCAACCTTGGTCATAGTTGGTCCAATGTCGGATTGTGACAACAATTGTCTCAATGTTTAATTAAATTCCCTTGGGTTCACCAATTCCTTTTGGTTTATAATTTGTTGGGTAATGGTTGTCCCTTGGGTTCACCAATTCCTTTGGTTGATAATATTAAACCCTTGGGTTTATTAGTTTTTTGGTTTATAATATGAATAATCAATCAATGTCATCCATGATCAAATGACACATTCTGACAAACATTGTCTCAATATGAAAATCACCCATGGCCAACCATGGTCATAGTTGGTCCAATGTCGGATTGTGACAACAATTGTCTCATTGTTTAAATCAATTCCCTTGGGTTCACCAATTCCTTTTGGTTTATAATTTGTTGGGTAATGGTTGTCCCTTGGGTTCACCACTGTTTGGTTTATAATATTAAACCCTTGGGTTTATTAGTTTTTTTGGTTTATAATATGAATAATCGATCAATGTCATCCATGATCAAATGACACATTATGAGAAACATTGTCTCAATATGAAAATCACCAATGGCCAACCATGGTCATAGTTGGTCCAACGTCGCATTGTGACAACAATTGTCTCAATGTTTAAATCAATTCCCTTGGGTTCACCAATTCCTTTTGGTTTATTATTTTTTTTGGTTTATAATATGAATAATCGATCAATGTCATCCATGATCAAATGACACATTATGAGAAACATTGTCTCAATATGAAAATCACCCATGGCCAACCATGGTCATAGTTGGTCCATCGTCGCATTGTGACAACAATTGTCTCAATGTTTAAATCAATTCTCTTGGGTTCACCAATTCCTTTTGGTTTATAATTTGTTGGGTAATGGTTGTCCCTTGGGTTCACCAATTCCTTTGGTTTACAATATTAAACCCTTGGGTTTATTAGTTCTTTTGGTTTATAATATGAATAATCGATCAATGTCATCCATGATCAAATGTCACATTCTGACAAATATTGTCTTAATATGAAAATCACCCATGGCCAACCATGGTCATAGTTGGTCCAACGTCGCATTATGACAACAATTGTCTCAATGTTTAAATCAATTCCCTTGGGTTCACCAATTCCTTTGCTTTATAATTTGTTGGGTGATGGTTGTCCCTTGGCTTCACCAATTCCTTTGGTTTATAATATTAAACCCTTGGGTTTATTAGTTGTTTTGGTTTATAATATGAATAATCGATCAATGTCATCCATGATCAAATGTCACATTCTGACAAATATTGTCTCAATATGAAAATCACCCATGGCCAACCCTGGTCATAGTTGGTCCAATGTCGGATTGCGACAACAATTGTCTCAATGTTTAAATCAATTCCCTTAGGTTCACCAATTACTTTGGTTTATAATTTTTTGGGTAATGCTTGTCCCTTGGGTTCACCAATTCCTTTGGTTTATAATATTAAACCCTTGGGTTTATTAGTTTTTTTGGTTTATAATATGAATAATCGATCAATGTCATCCATCATCAAATGTCACATTCTGACAAACATTGTATCTATATGAAAATCACCCATGGCCAACCATGGTCATACTTGGCCCAACGTCGCATTGCGACAACAATTGTCTCAATGTCTAAATCAATTCCCTTGGGTTCACCAATTCCTTTGGTTTATAATTTTTTGGGTAATGATTTTCCCTTGGGTTCACCACTTGCTTTGGTTTATAATATTAAACCCTTGGGTTTATTAGTTTTTTTGGTTTATAATATGAATAATCGATTAATGTCATCCTTGATCAAATGTCACATTCTGACAAACATTGTATCAATATGAAAATCACCCATGGCCAACCATGGTCATACTTGGCCCAACGTCGCATTGCGACAACAATTGTCTCAATGTTTAAATCAATTCCCTTTGGTTCACCAATTCCTTTGGTTTATAATTTTTTGGGTAAGGATTTTCCCTTGGGTTCACCACTTGCTTTGGTTTATAATATTAAACCCTTGGGTTTATTAGTTTTTTTGGTTTATAATATGAATAATCGATCAATGTCATCCATGATCAAATGTCACATTCTGAAAAACATTATATCAATATGAAAATCACCCATGTCCAACCATGGTCATAGTTGGTCCAACATCGCATTGTGACAACAATTCTCTCAATGTTTAAATCAATTCCCTTGGGTTCACCAATTTTTTTTGGTTTATAATTTGTTGGGTGATGGTTGTCCCTTGGGTTCACCAATTCCTTTGGTTTATAATATTAAACCCTTGGGTTTATTAGTTCTTTTGGTTTATAATATGAATAATCGATCAATGTCATCCATGATCAAATGTCACATTTCGATAAATATTGTCTCAATATGAAAATCGCCCATGGCCAACCATGGTCATAGTTGGTCCAATTGTGACAAAAATTGTCTCAATGTTTAAATCAATTCCCTCGGGTTCACCAATTCCTTTGGTTTATAATATTAAACCATTGGGTTTAATAGTTATTTTGCTATATAATATGAAAAATCGATCAATGTCATCCATGATCAAATGTCACATTCTGACAAATATTGTCTTAATATGAAAATCACCCATGGCCAGCCATGGTCATAGTTGGTCCAACGTCGCATTGTGACAACAATTGTCTCAATGTTTAAATCAATTCCCTTGGGTTCACCAATTCCTTTGGTTTATAATTTTTTGGGTAATGGTTTTCCCTTGGGTTCACCAATTGATTTGGTTTATAGTATTAAACTCTTGGGTTTATAATGTTAATCACACATTCAGTTTATTACTCTCTTGAGTTTAAAATACTATTTCTTAGGGTTTGTTAATTTCTTAGATTTCTCAGTTTAAAATATTAATTCTTAGCGTTTATTAATCTTTATTGTTTATAATATTCATCCGTTAGGTTTATGATATTTATCCCTTGGGTTCGTTGATTCCTTTGCTTTATAAGATTAAACCCTTGGGTCGATTAGTTCTTTTGGTTTATAATGTTAATAATCTCGTTCGTTTATTAATATCTTATGTTTAAAATATTCATTCTTATGGATTATTAATTTATTAGGTTTCTTAGTTTAAAATATCAATTCTTACGGTTTATTAATTTCTTGTGTTTTTAATATTGATCCCTTATGTTTATAATATTTATCCCTTGGGTTCACCAATTCCTATGGTTTATAATATTTAAACCTTTGGTTTATGATGACATTGGGTTTGTATTATTAATTATCCCTTGGGTTTATTAATCTCTTAGGTTTTTTTGTTTTTAAATATTGTTTCATATGGTTTATTACTCTCTTGAGTTTAATATTATTAATATATTAATATATATTATAAATAAATATTCAAATATTTATTAATAATATTATAATAATAATATTAATATATTATTAGTTCTTTTGGTTTATTAATAATATAACCATCTATAATATTAATATATAAATAAATATGAAAATATTAAATATTATTTTTATTATTTTTATATTTATAAATATTATTAATAAATATTATATATATTTCAAGTAGTATGTATATAGTTAATATTATTAATATATTAATAAATATTTTTAATATATATTATTAATACTTATTATAATATTAAAAATATATATAAAATATTTTTGTATATATTAATAATATTATAATATTACTAATAATCATTATAAATAAATATTCAAATATTTATTAATAATGATTATTAGTAATATTATAATATTATTAATAATCATTATTAATAATATATATTAATAATATTATATTATTAATAATATTTTAATATTTATTTAGTAATATAAATAATATTATAATATTATTAATATATATTATTAATAATATAATCAACTATGATATAATATATATTATTAATATATTATTAGTTCTTTTGCTTTATTAATAATATAACCATCTATGATATATTAAATTATTATATATTATTAATATTTTTTTATATTAATATATATTATATATATTTCAAGTTAATTTATAGTATGTATATAGTTAATATTTTTAATATATTAATAAATATTTTTATAATATTATTAATATATATATATATATATATATAAAATATTTTTGTGATTTTAATCATAATTAATATATTTAATATATTAATATTCTTATTAATATATAATATATATATATATTTCCAAGTTAATATAATAAATTTATTATATATAATATTTACTTATTGATATATAAATTAATGTGATGGGTAGTGGATATAGGCCTATCGGCATATTCAATTGTTTATTAATAATGTTTATTATTAATATTATAATATTATTAATAATATTTTAATATTTTAATATTTATTTAGTAATATTAATAATATTATAATATTTTAATATTTATTTAGTAATATTAATAATATTAATTACTAATAATCATTATAAATAAATATTTAAATATTTATAAATAATTATTATTAGTATTATTATAATATTATTAATAATATAATGAACTATGGTTTATTAATAATATAATCATTCATGATATTAATATATAAATAAATATTAAATTATTATATATTATTAATAATATTTTTATATTAATATATATTATATATATTTCAAGTTTATTTATAAGATGTATATAGTTAATAATTTTTAATGTATTAATAAATATTTTTAATATATATTATTAATACTTATTATAATATTATTAATATATATATAATATTTTTGTGATTTTAATCATAATTAATATATTTAATATATTGATATTCTTATTAATATATAATATATATATTTCAAGTTAATATAATAAATTTATTATATACAATTACGCCGAGGCTCATCATGGCTTGGGGGGCTTGGGGTGAGCAAAAGTTCACCCCAGCCAATGAGAGGCAGTTATTCATGGCGCATGGAACCAGTCAGATGTTGACACGTGTAACTGTTGGATTCGCCCTGCTGCGGTTTGTTTCTTCGTCACGGCGGCAAATATCTGGTATTCCGATGTGATCCTTCACTGGAAAATGTCGCAGAGAATAGTAGGCATGGTAGGCGACTGGTCCAATGTGAAAACCGCTCTGGACATCGGATGCGGGCGCGGGATTCTTCTCAATGCTGTGGCAATGCAGCTGAAGAAGGAAGGCAGCAGCGGGCGTGTAGTGGGAATGGATCTTGGCTCGACGGGCAAAAGTCGATGTCATCCACTCTGAGAACAGCGGCCATTGAAGGCGTCCAAGAATATGTGACTTGCAGAAGCGGGGACGCTCGGAATCTGCCGTTCATGGACAATTACTTCGACGTGGTGGTCTCCGCCGTTTTTCTTCACACAGTGGGCAAAGAATTCGGCCACAAGAGATCTGCCGCGGCAGCCGAGCGAGCAAAAACGCTCCAAGAAGTGGTAAGGGTTCTAAAGCCCGGCGGGATGGCCATTATCTGGGACTTGGTATACGTTCCTGAGTATGTGCAGAGGCTTCATGAGCTCAAAATGCAAGAAATTGCAGGGCCGCGGAACAACCAACGGGGGTTTCCCGGTTGGCGACCCAAACGTATGTCCTGAGTGGGATTCCGGCATACCAGATGCCGATATACCATTTATCAGAAGCAATGAGGTCACACGCTTCGCTGAATGGCGTCTGGTCTTTGAGGTCCGCCGGCGGCAGAAAGACCAGATTGACCAGGGTCAGTTTAACAAGGTTATGGGTTATATCAAGGCTGGGAGGGAGAGTGGTGCAAAACTTGTAACAGGGGGCGACCAAATTGGTACCAAGGGCTTCTATATTATGCCTACCATTTTCTCAGAAGTTAAGGTATGGGAATAACATTTTGGGGATAATTGCAAGTCTGCAAATCTTTCCCCAATTAGTTATGAAAATGCTTACTTTTTACTGGCCCGGTTCTTACTTTTACACTCTATAACTGGATTTCAACTCTCAAAGATGATTGAAATTCATATATATTCGAGATGCCTGCCATTATAATGGATTTGTTCGCTACTGGCTTTAACTGGTGGAACTAGACACAAGTAATAGGAGTGAGGGTTAACATGAATGGGGTTGCAGTACTTATGTTACCTGTGTGTGTGTAACAAAAACAAGATGACATGTCCATAGCTACTGACGAAATATTTGGCCCAGTACAATCAATTATAAAATTCAAGTAAGTATAGGTGATGGCTGAATTGATTTTGAAGATGTTGATTTCACAATGTATGTTTGAATTTTGAGTTAACAGTAATTGTATTTTTGGTGGGACACTATTTGCTGCTATCTTGTGCAAAACTTTAGACGAAGTAATAAAGCGAGCAAATGCTACTCGGTATTGCTTGGCAGCAGGAGTGTTTACAAAGAATATAGAGACCGCGAACACTCTTACTCGGGAATTACGTGTCGGACAGTTTGGGTTAATTGCTTTGACATTTTTGATGCTGGTATACCTTCTGGTGGCTATAAAATGAGTGGCACTGGAAGAGAGAAAGGTATCTACAGTCTCAATAATTACTTACAGGTTAAATTCGTTGTCTCTCCTTTGAAGAATCCAGCCTGGTTGTAGGCTGTTGGTTCCTGCAAATGATTTTATTGTCTGGGGAAACATATTCAGTCCCCGGTGGTCTTGTCAAGTCAGTCTTAGTTGAAGTAAGCTCTCTCTGGATATTTTTTAGGCAGAGCTTAAATGGGTTGTGTATACTGCAGGTGCTTGAGTTAGCTGGGAATGCAGCAAGGGATAACAAGAAGAACAGAATTGTACCTCGACACATACAGCTAGCTGTCAGAAACGATGAGGAGCTCAGCAAATTGCTGGGTGCTGTAACAATTGCCAATGGTGGTGTATTGCCGAATATTCACGGTGTTTTACTACCCAAAAAGGCTGGAAAGGGAAAGGGAGACGAGATTGGCAGCGCCTCTCAAGAGTTTTAGACTATGACCGACAGTTAAATGGTGCCCACATTTTGGGGGCTTTAATGCTACCGCCAATCACTACCTGCCTGAGTGCCAGAATCTGGCAAAATGCCAGTTTTTAGGCGTTTTAACTGTTAACCTTCCATTAAGATTATACAGTTTTAGGTGGACGAAATTTTGATATTTTCCGTTAGAATGCACTGGTAACTGTTATCTTCCATTAGGATTATAGGGTTTTAGGTGGATGACAATTCGATAGACCATTGGAATACATTGATTTTTAGTTTTCAGAAGTAGCTGATAGATATGGTCTTGAAAGAAGGCCATTATTGATGGATATTCTTGGCAGAAGATTATTATGGATTATTCTTTACATAAGATTATTATTCGTTATCATTCTCACCAGTGAAATGTTCAATTTTTAAGTCGTTACTGGAATGTCTATGTTTGAATGCATTAAACATGTATGTACACTCTAGTTGCTTTCTGCTTTTCAATTGAGTACCATGGAGATGTGATTTTAAGTTTGAGAAATAGGCCCCTGTCGAAGGGCATATTGCTGATATCTTTTATATCTTTTAACCATATCTGTTAAATGTTCGCTTCGTAATTTTTGTCGTGTCAATTTCCATTTGTTGGAAAATGTTGTTTACTGTATCACTTTAAAATGTTCTGCATATGTATGTTTTAGCAGATAGCCTTTTGCCTCAATTTGGGCATGCATAACAATCAAAATAACGAATGAATTGCTGTTACAAGAGAGACTGTTTTTGCTGCTGGATGCTTTTCAAATTTCTACAATTTTTATTTTTTCTCGGCAAATAGCGCTTTTCCTCGACATTGAATGCAATCTTGTCAGAGGACCTGGGTTTACGGTTGCCATGGATGTGCATTTCCACTATAATTTTTCATTTGCTAACAACGCTTTGCTTTGAGTTGGGCATTTTTGGTTTTAAATTAACAGTCATTCGAAACTATATTGGAGTGCCTTGTATGCTTTTCCCTTGCAATGTTCTAAAGGTCACTGACTTCCTTTGCATCTAAAGGTTGCCTCAATTTGGGCCTACATAACAATCAAACTAACAAATGAATTGTTGTAAAACAATAGAGGCTCTGTTTTTGCTGCTTTTCAAATAGCGCTTTTCCTTGACATAGGCAGACAAACGAATGAAACCTTGTTAGAGGAGGACCTGGGTATGAAACCTTGTTAGAGGAGGACCTGGATTTACTGTTGCCATGAATGTGGCCTCTCCACTATAATTTTTCGTTGGCAAGTAACGCTTTGCCTTGAGTTGGGCATTTTTGGTTTTATATCAAAAGTCATTCGAAACTATACTAGATTGCCCTGTATGCTTTTCTACTGCAATATATCTTGAAGGGCATTGACTTCCTATGTATCTAAAGGGCAGACTTCTTGGGAACTGACTTCCTTCAACACGGGTATATGTCATCTGCAATCGCCTAGGGGTATTTCAAATTTGCTTCTTACAATTTGCTTCTTATATATGCTATGTATAAAATTGATAAATTTGAGCTTGGTTTGGTTGGACTATTCCGTGCAAACAAATGCGTTTAATAGCAAACTGAAATTTCTATTTATTGATCGGCTACAATTAAATCTCCCTATTGAGAAAAACTGTATTTTAGTTCTTAAAATTTTTGAATTTTATTCGGCAGGTGGGTTTTTTCAAAAAGGAAAATGGTAGAATATTGAACTTTTTTATAACAAAATTCCAAAACAATTATATTCTCTGTTGAGAGAAATTGCATTTTAGTTCTTGCTCAGCCCGGTGATATATAGAGGCTATGTCCATTTTTCTTTTTAAATCTTGTTTTGGATCTTATTCGGCAGGCGTGCCTTTAAAAAAAGAATATTAAAACTTGCTAAATCTTTGTTTGGATCTTATTCGGCATGTGGTCCCTTTGAAAGAAAAAAATGCGGAATATTGAAATCTTAGCCCTTGCTCAGCCCAGTGATATATTGAGTCTATGTCCTTTCTTTTTAAATCTTCTTTGGATCTTATTCGGCAGGGGAGAGCTCTCATGACCCCCTCCTTTTATTTTTATTTTTTTGGTTCTTTTCATTTTGGTTTCTTAATATTTTATTTCTAAATAATTTTATATAAATTATTATTATTATTTTAAAGTCGCCTGTAAATAATTAATCTCCATGGGCATTCTATTAGTGCCTCTGGTATGCTACTGTCACGCTTTAGTCAAGATAAAATTAAAATTAAAAATAAAATAGATAAAAAAAATTCTTAATTAAAAAATAAAAATAAAATAAATAAATAAATAGAAATAAAATAAAATAAAATAAAGATTAATAAATAAATAAATAAAATGAAATAACAAAAAAAATTACATAGATTACAATTTAATAATATTAAATTAAAAAATATTACTTTCATTAAAATAAATATAAATATTTAAAATTCAAATTATAAACTTTTATCATTTAGTTTACTCTTTTTAAAATAAAATAAATTAATTTTTATTATTTGAAACAACCTAGCCGTTATTTTACAAACAGCGAGTAGGAGCTATACTTTCTATTTAAAGAGGTTACTTGATCAGATTCTCCATCTTGTCTTGATGATGAACTACACGGGCAGGGTTTACCACCTTAGATAAACTTAAAGATTCTATGGGCAAACAACGTATGATAATGGGTTCGCTCATCCTATTCGGCCTTCTGCAAATCAAAATGAGCACACTCAATTCGACCACCCAGACATAACATCAAGGACAGGCAGAGAAAATACGAGAATTTCACATCAAGGTGTCATTGCCTTCTTCATATATGAGGATTCCATCAGTCTCAAGGATGTGCAACGATTTGAATGGCCAATTTGTGACATGTCGTTAGGTTGCTTCTTTAGTATACAGTATAGATTATTTGAACGTGAAAAGAATAGAGACATTAATAGCTATAGGCTTCCCACCTTAGGTGATCATTGTTAGGGCTTTACTTTAAGGTAATGGCCAAGCCAATAGGTCACTTTAAGTTAATGGTGAAGGAGGTCAAAATTCTTCCCATCTCAGTGCTCAAGACTTGCTTTTTACTCTGTTTCTTCAATCTGCAAAATATATGATGTATTGTAAAAGATTTTTTTGTGGGGTTTTATGCACCAATTTGATTCCACAAACAAAAGATAGGTACATTGTGAATATCTAATCAAACTTGCAAAGAAAAATGGCATGAATGGCTACATGCCAAAGCTAAAGCTATTGTTGATAGTTTGTTATTCAAGCCAGAAAATACAATTATTCCATTGTTAGGGCTCTACTTTAAGTTAATGGCTAAGCTAATAGGTCACTTTAAATTAATAGTGAAGGAGGTCAAAATTATTCCCATCTCAGTGTTCAAGACTTGCGTTTTTATTATTCAAAACGATAGTCTCGGCACATTATTCAAAGGATATTCATTTGTTTTTTTAATTATCGAAAAAATTAAATGCTAAAAAGATTTCTAACTATAAAGATCTAACTAATAAAAGATATTCACTGACATAATCTTGAACAGTGTCACCCACTTATCCTCGCATGTGTTGACCTCTTGTTGACTTGCTATTGCAATGTCATTTTCTAATTGTGTAGTGTTCCATATTTTATTTGTCCAATGAACATGGCATGCGTTGAATTTTTGCATAATGACATTACTCTACATGCCGAGTTTCATATACCCTCGACAATCCTAAAGCAACCTTAATGTGCAGAGATTAGTGCTGGTTTATCAAAATCGAGCAATTGATTTTCTTTAAATTAACAATAATCCCCAGTTTAAATTTGTAGCACTTATATTCGGTATCTTGGTTTATCATGCCTCAAACTTTAGTGACGTTAATCAACACAAGCTTCAATTTGTGGCAACCAATATCAATTCCATTTCTAGACGCTTGAAAGGGATTGACAACCACTTCTGTATCCTTCTACTCAAATAGGTCAATGAGCCTCACTAATGCGAGCTCAAATAATGTAATTGCCCTTTTCGCTGCTCCCACCTCCCTGTGTCATTCGTTAATATCTATTTATTGATATATAATTAATGTGATGGGTAGTGGATATAGGCCTCGGCGTATATCAACCACATTTGTAAATATGGTTGTAAATCTATTTTATATACGCCTATCGGCGTATGTCAACCACATTAGTTTTTACTAATGTGGTTGTGCTAGTATGTATATCTATCAAATATATGCACTGGTCAAGCCATCGAACTTTCAGGCGCGCGTGCACTCATAGCGCCCCATAATGATGTTTTAATTAACCGGCTCAGATTTGAGAACCAGACTCAGTTGTGTGTGCTTGTGTTTGAAAGCCTGCCTTCCTTATTTGTAAGGCTTGTTCAGAGAAGGCTTCAGAGCTTGGACTGTTTGGCTGTTGCTGTGTTGGAATCAATTAGGGTTTGACTATTTGATAGCAGATTGTATTTCACGTTTATACGACTGGCCTGCTTGACTTTCATCATCCCTGACGTCTGGGAGACAATAAATCTTGGGCTGCACCTGTATGAGAGAAGAGGATTATTCATGGAGGAGGCGAGGAATAAGCAGAGGGGTCTGGAGCGGCTGAAGACTTTGGCAAGCGATGATATGACTGGGCTGGCTCTAGGTGTAGGTCTCTCCATGGCTATGCCTGAAATAGCTCGGCACGGAGACGACCAGAAAAGCGCGCCGCTGCAACTCGAACCCCTAACCTTTCGTCCCATTGCAGCAGCAGCAGCCCGGGCCGAGACTGCTCCGGCGCCCTCGGCACAGTTTCTTTGGTTCATGTCCAAGAACTGAGTATACGTCAACACTTTGTGCGTTTGTGTCTTCCTGGATTGTGTATATATGCTTTGCTTTCTTTGGTTAATGTCCAAGAACTGTGAATATACGTCAAAGCTTGCGCGTTTGTCTTCTTGGATTTTGTATATGCTTTGCGTTCTTTGATTCGTGTCCAAAAACTGTGAATATACGTCAAAGATTGCGCGTTTGTGTCTTCTTGGATTGTGTATATGCTTTGCTGCCTTTGGCTCATGTCCCAAGAACTGCGAGTATACGTCAACAGTTGCGCGTTTGTCTTCTTGGATTGTGTATATGCTTTCCTTTCTTTAGTTCATGTCCAAGAACTGCGAGTATACGTCAACAGTTGCGCGTTTGTGTCTTCTTGGATTGTGTATATTCTTTGCTTCTTCTTTTTTTTTGTGTTTGACACGGTTCTTTGTTTGCAGGACGGGAAGAGGTAACGGTTGCCGAGTTGAATCCGTCTGGGATCGTGGCCGGCAGAGGTATAGACATGAATCGGTTTCCGGCTACCTATGAGTCTGAGTATTCGTCGGTTCTCCGGGCCGATGCCTTGTGGACGGTTGACACCGGTTCCGTGTTAGTAAAGCGAGAGCGAGAAAGAACCTTTGAGTTGGAGGCGGAGAGGGATCGAACCTGCGACGTGAGTTCGAGGACCAACGACGAGGAGGAGATAGGCTCGACGAGGAAAAAGCTGCGGCTTTCCAAGGAGCAGTCTGCACTACTGGAGGAAAGTTTCTTGGAGCACAGCACTCTAAAGCCGGTAATGGATCCTTGAATCTTTAATCGCAGTGATCTTTTATCGTTTGCTTTCCTTTTGAACCCTTGACAATTTGTGGATTTAAGATTACACGCTGATCCGGTTTTTTGATTGGGATCTTAGCAGAAACAGAAGAACGCCTTGGCCAAGGAATTGAATTTGCAGCCTCGGCAGGTGGAAGTCTGGTTTCAGAACAGAAGAGCGCGGTAAGAATTCATTTCAGAGACCTTTAAAAAAGAAAAAAGAAAAGACTGTACCGTAGATGTGATTTGGTGGCTATTAACGTAAGTTCTGTGCTTTTGCAGAACAGAGTTGAAGTAAACAGAAGTAGACTGCGAGGTTCTGAAGCGGTGCTGTGGGAATCTAACGGAGGAGAACAGAAGGCTACAGAAAGAGCTGCAAGAGCTTAGGACTCTGAAGGCGGTTCCTCCTCACTGCGTGATAGGACAGGATAATTATTACATGCCTCTGCCTGCCACCACGCTTACCATGTGTCCGTCCTGTGAAAGGGTGGCTAGCATGGAAAACAGCCGTAACCTTTCATTTTCCAAGTCCCGGATCTCACAGTTTGCCCAAAAGTCTGCAGCTTGTTAACTTTGAGGGGGTTCCTCAGGCCAGGGTTGCCTGCAAAGCTGATATGTGTAAAATATCATTTCTCAGTGGTAGTTTTTTTTGTCAGAAGTTGAGAGATTTGGCTTCCCTCGAAAAGAGAGAAAAACATATACAGATATATATACACTGCATATATCACTGTATAACTCTTGTGGTTTGGAAAGCTTTTCCTTGCAGAAGTCAATGCCCTATTGTGCTAATTTACTGCCCTCAGGGAAATCATATGCCCATGCACCCATGGTAGTCTCTCTTCAAACAGGAGCACCGGGTTGTAAACATGATGTAATATTTCTGGTTAAAGATAAAATCCTGGTTCCTTCAAAGGAAAAGTGACTGGACACAAGAAATCATTTTGCAGTAACGAGTGTGTCAGTTCTGGTTGCTTCCATGTATATGTCCATCAAAGATTTCAAATTCTTTGCCAACTTTTCCACAGGGTAAGTCCTATAGGTATTAAATTTACAGGTTTGACAGGTTCTTTGCACGTACAAATTTTGTCTTTGCAAATTCTGGACAGCCATTGCAAATTCTGGACAGCCATAGAGAGAGATATGTCATACAAGGCAACCAATATTTTCGTCCATAGTCTCGATTCCCGGTCGATTCCCGCACGGTTTTTGGAGTGATGTGACCACCCATTCGGAATTCGACTTCGTCTCCAGCGTCGGACTCCATCTCGACGTTCGACTCTGTTTCCTCCTCCCGCCAGGTTCCGCCCCCCGTTTTTGGCCCCACCCTCCAACGCCTCTCCGCGCTATGGGACTCCTCCGCCTCCCATCCCATCATTCACCAATACGCATTCAATGTCATCTCGGTGCCGATTTCAAACACAGTCGCCCGCCCAAATTTTTGAAATGAAATGAGAACGGGCAGTTCAAATTCAGCAATCACGCCAATTTTTTTTAAATGAAATGAAAACCGTGGAGTGCCTGGTAATCAGTATTTTGATGGGAGCAGCGAAACAAAAGGTGGTCATCTACTTGGTTCAGGGGATTCAATGCGATCTGGATAGAGAGTTGCATGCATCATCCGGTGAACTAAAGAGATATAGTGATGTTTGTGGCATTATACAATAGATTATGGATCAATCTAGCAGTGCCGAAATATCATCATCCCACATTCTTCCGCCTGACTACTCTCGGCATTGGCTCAAAAATACAATTTTTCCTATCTCTCTTCTTCTTTGCCCATCAGGTAATTTTGATAATTTTGATTTTAGGAATCTATTAGATGAATTAAAGAGTTCATTAGAATGATGTGATGGGAGGCGGAAGGGTGCGCAACGCCCCATTTTGCCCTGGTACAAGTT
Organism: Pinus albicaulis; assembly: GCA_034641835.2. Classification (NCBI taxonomy): domain Eukaryota; kingdom Viridiplantae; phylum Streptophyta; class Pinopsida; order Pinales; family Pinaceae; genus Pinus; species Pinus albicaulis. The sequence goes on along the minus strand of CM076577.1, from coordinate 1,008,154,341 downwards.
GCAGCATTAGCGTCATGAAACATGTGCAAGCTCTGTTAAAATTGTCTTTGTAACTCCAACCTCGTTTCTTAATTTTTAAATCATTCTGTGCAAATTTTGGTATGCTATTTTATTTCTCACAATTTCGATTCTAAGGGTTTTTCTAAACGCAAGTTTGGAATTTTAATACGATAAGTGGATGTGAAAAGAAACATTGTATTGTTTTCTAGAAAATATTTATAAATTATGAAAGTTTACGATGAATGCTGAAAATTTATTTAACTCTAAAAATTGAAATTGTATAGCCATCAACATATATGTAATTAAAATGTTGTGATACAAATCAGCGTATGACGTTTCAACTTCAACAGTGTGATAATATTGTAAACGTGTTACATACAAGTATTATTTTGGAAAGAGAATCACATACCAGGGTGGCTATCGCAACGAATCACCAATCCCGTTTCCCTATCTTGCCACGTGAAATCTTTATATGGGATATAAAAAGGAAACCTGACTATTCTAAATGTTTCGGTGTTGTTGGAAAGCTATTTTATCGCTTAGTATTCTAAATGCTTTGAGGTTTTTGGCAAGGTTTTTTAATTAATTTTGTCATGTGATGAAATTTTAAATTTTAAATTAAAATTATAGAATTTAATTATTAAAATATTATAATTAAAATATTTTAAGGTTTTTAAAAATATTAAATTGATTTATATATTTAAATATAATTTTTTTATAATATAAATTATAATTTCGTTTTTCAATCATTATATTTTTTTACAATTTTTTTTAAGTCAAAATTAATATAATTAAATGTGTAATTTAGGAGGGAAAGACAAATATTCTTATTTGAATTTGAATTTATTTCCTCTAAGATCCTATGATGTTTTAATACGTATGGACTGATTGGAAGGAGATTGGTCCCTACTAAACTATAAGGAAAAAACCATCAGTTTCCTCAATGATGAGGGTTTTATACAAGGAATTCAGGGTATTAAAAGAGCCATTAAGTTACGATACATCACAACTAATCAATTATGTAAGTGCATCCAGAGAGGCTACCAAATTTCAATTGTGTGGGTGGGTTACACTAACTAGGAGGACAAGATAGCTACCCTATAAAATATACCAGTCATTCAACAATTTGTGGATGTCTTTCTAGAGTAAATTATGGTGCTACCACCTAAAAGGAATATTGGATTCACCGTAAAACACGTCCCTGGAGGGACACTAGTGTCAAAATCTCCCTAGCATATGAGTATACCATTGACAAAACTTAAGATATAGTTGCAAGAGTTACTTGACAAAGGATACATTAGACCGACTATGTCTCCCTGGGGAACCAGTGTTGTTCATGAAGAAAAAGGATGATGCTATATGATTTTGTATTTATTATAGGAAACTGAATAAGCTAATTTAAAAAAAAAAGTACCCATCGCCAAAACTAGATGATTTATTCAATCAAGTTAGGGGTGTCACCATATTTTCTAAGATTGATCTACAATCAAGATATCACGAAATAAGGATTAAGGAGGAAGACATTTTTAAGACATTTTTTAGGACTCGCTATGGCCACTATGAATTCGTTGTTTTGGCATTAAGGCTTACCAACGCCCCCACAACCTTCATGAGTCTAATCAATGGAAATTACCACCCTTGCTTAGACAAGTTCGTTCAAATTTTTATTGACGACATCCTAATTTACTCAAGAAATTTAGAAGAGCATAAGGAACATCTTTCGATAGTACCGAAAATAAAAAGAGAAAACAAGATTTATCCTAAATTTAGAAAATCTTATTTTTATAACTAACAAATTCAATAGTTGGGGCATGCGATTTCATCTGAAGGCATTCATGTTGATCCTGAAAAAATTAAAACTATCATGGATTATCCTATTCCCAAAAAGGTCGCAAACATTCGTTCTTTTATGGGATTACTCGGGTATTATCGATGTTTTATAGAATGGATTTCTATGATTCTTAACTATAACTTCTCTGCAGAGAAAATGAACCTTTACTTGGACTGTTGACTGTCAATGTAGTTTTGAGAAATTGAAGCATGTATTGAGTATATCCCGCGTGCTAACAATTGTTGATGAAGAAAAAAAATTTACTCTTTATACAAATGCTTGTCAAGATGGTGTGGGAGCATTTCACATGCAAGATGGTAAGGTCATAGCTTATGAATTGCATAAGCTAAAAGATCACGACCAGAGGTATTTGGCTTAATATTTAGAGCTAACTGTAGTAGTTCACACTCTAAAGGTATGATGCCATTACTTATTAGGGAAAATATTCCTTTTGATGATTGATCATATAAGTTTAACCATTTCCTTTAAGAAGCCTAATCGAAATTCACGATAAGCTAGGCATACCGCCTTTATAAGTGATTTGTATATCGATATAAGGCACCTTAAAGGAAAGGAGAATTTTGTGGCCGATGCGTCAAGTAGAAAACTCCACCATGTATATGAAATTTCTTATATTAAAATATAATTTGACGTATCATAACATCTCAAGGAGGTTTCTCTTAAATATCCGTAATATTAACTTTTATGGAAACAATCTAAACAAGCACATAATTCTCGAAAGGAGACAGAGTATCGTATAAACGATAAAATTTTGTTAACCTTAGAGGAAGAATATATGTCCCTAATCAAATGGAAATTCAATGATTCATGTATGATGAATTTCACCATAGTCCATATGTTTCCCATCTTGGATATCAAAAACTATTTTCTGCAACTAAAAAGGATTACTTTTGGCCAGTTATGAGAAGGGATATTGTTGAATATTTATCCAAATGCTTGGAGTGCGAGCAAGTGAAATTTGAGCACCAAAATCGTGTTGGTTTACATCATGCACTCCTTATCCTTGAGTAGAAATGGGAGATGGTTACATTGGATTTCATAACAGGTATACCTAAATCTAAAAATAAAAATGATTCCATCATGGTAGTGGTGGATAAATTGATAAAAACAACACATTTTGTTCCTGTTAATTCCACATACAAGGCTGTTGAAATTGTAGATATATTTATGAAAGAGATATTTCAGTTTCACAATATGCCAAAAGTAGTAATTTCAGGTAGGGATGCGGAATTTACATTTGCATTATGGAAGGCTATTTTTACTAGACTAGGTAATCAGATTCAGTTTAGTGTCACATATCACCCCCATACAGTTGGACAGATTGAATGGGTGAATCAAGAATTATAAGACATGTTACCGGCGTATGTGATGCGACAACCAACCAAATGGGAGGAATATCTTCACCTAGTCAAACTCACATATAACAATAGTTATCACGAATTATTAAAAATGAGTCCTTACAAATTATTGTATGTAATAAAATGTAGAACACCTAAAAATTAGAGTAACATGGAAAATAAGATAATATTAGAACCGATATGTTAGTGGAAATTGAGCAACTAGTGAAAAAGGTTCAACAAAATTTAAAAGTTTCCCAGGATATACAAAAGGCATATGCTAATAAGAAAAGAACCTATAAATAATTTCAGATAGGGGACCATTTTTATGTACGAATCAAACCCAAGAAAATCACCTTAAGGTAGGGTGGTTATGCAAAGTTAGCACCTTCGTATTGTGGACCCTTCCAGATTTTGGAAACAACAGGGTCTATAGCATGCCAACTTGCACTACCAAGTCATACACAAGTTCAGAATCTATTTCATGTTTCACTGTTAGAAAAATATGTATAATATTCCAAACACTATTAGTTGGCAAGAATTACAGGTAAGTATGGCACTAGAATTTTATATATGTATATGTGTTTAATTAAGTGACTAGATAGACCTAATGACATACTTATGATTGTCTGACGGGTCACACCAAGTAGAGAGTTCCTGATATAGCATCTGCATATTCTAGATCCGATAGAAACAATGTTAGAGACGAGAATTATCACCCAAGTTAAAATGCGGCGGGGACACTTTAGCTTGAAAGAGGCCACCTGGGAATATGAAGGCTTCATGCGATAAGAATATCGTGACGTGCTCCAATGGAAAGAATAAACATCGGGACGGTGTTTTGGACAAGGGAGGGGAGATGGAACACCTCAGTTCCATACATATTTGATATAACTTTCATTTATTTTTATTACTTAAGACATTATTAATTGAGGCTTGAAGGATATCCTAGTAAAAAACTTTTTAAATGTTTTTAAAATGTTTATATTGTTTTCAATTCAATGAGAATCTTGGAATTCAAGTGATAGACCTAAAAAAAATTTCCAACCTCCAGGAAGTTTAAATAGTTATCCCTCTCATTCCTTGGAGATAAAATAATATATTAGTGGGAAAAAAATTTCTTCTTTTTTCATCATTCTGGAAGAAGAGAAACAGAAAAAGCTACGCTGAGAGATAAAGGATGAGGAAAGTCTGTGAACCTGTGGAGGACGTTTCCCAAGGAGTAAATCCTGAGATGGACTAGATCCAGTGGAGGAATATGGTACAGATAAAGGCTAGCAAGTATTAGGCTAGACTATGGTGTCTTGATGCCTATTATCTAACTCTAAATGGTTATTCTCATCTATTGTTCTCGAGTGGAAAGCTCGGGGTGATATGCATACATAATTTCCCTTCTCAAAGGTTGGGTGGAAAGGTATTTTCCTAGTTAAATTCCTAGATAAATTGATCACCATATAAGTAATTTATGCATGGGATTTCTATGAATTTCTATTTTTTTCTTTTAATAAAGTTAATATTCTAATAAATGTTGTTTTCCTAAGAATTACATGTAGTGGATATATTATGGGAATGGAATATCGTTAATATTTATTGTGTTAAAGTAGGTTTCATTAAATACTGGAGTTTGTATGGTTGCACCGAAGATGAAAAATTGTTGATAGTATTAGAGTTAATGGAAGTCTTGTTAAACATTGGAACTTACTATGATGATATCGAAGATGTAATATTGATGTTATTAACGTGTTGGTGTGAATCTTGATAATTGTTGGATTTTTTATCTTAGTGAAAATTTTGCGCCCTGAATGGTGGATGGGATGTATTCCTGAGTGTGTGGGTAGTCAAGCAACCACTCTACATCTCTTGAAATGATGGTTATGGTGAGAAGCATATATTTCTTTCAACGGTTACCTTGACAGGGATAAATAAATAAATTGTAAAACTGGTAACTGTCACAAGGAAGTGGACAAATTGTAGGTGTAGGGAAGATACGAGTTCAAGAATAATTAACAATGTGATTATGGAAAAAGGACTCACAATGGAAATAGGGGAATAGTCACGTGGGGCTAGAATTAAATTGAGAGGAAGGTAATGAAAAATTTTAGTTCTTACAAAGATAATGGAAGGGGTGGTTAGTTCCATCGTGAGACATAACTCCAGCATGGAAAAATCTAACCCTGTTGGCTCAGGGAATAATTGGTGGGTCGAATGAGATCTTTTTGTGAAGGTAGAGAACCTATCAGTTGTGGTGGTTACAGTGGTAACCAAAAAAAAAATAACAAAGAACTCCATTGCATGGTCTAATTTCTGGAGAATACAAATAAAATAATAACCATGTGAGTTAACTACAAGCTCAGAAAACTATTATCTTCATAAAAAAACAAATCCTTAACAAATTAATTCAAAAAAAAAAAAAACCCTCGAGTGTCTAATCATTGTCAAGTACCAGAGAGGAAAAAATAGAACCACAAATGGTTCCCGACTTTATGGGCATGGGGTAGGTTTAGTCCAAGGCTGCCAGAGGGGACTAACAGCCTATGTTTGGTCCTACCTGGTAACCCATGCATTACCATAAATAAATTTACCCATAGAGCTTCATGAACAAGAAAATAAAGTTATCATGGGATTTTAGAAGTTAACATCGTCATTTTAGTAGCTTCTCTCAAGAGGAATATTAATGGAAATAACATACTTAAGCTATAATTCGCCACCTTTCTACAATCACGAAAAATAAGAAAAAAAAGAGTATAACATAAATATTTTAACATATTGTCTAAAATTCCATTGAAAAGTGAGCTCAATTGTCTCTCGAGGTTTCTACCTCAATATGTATTTCTTTTGAAAACATTAATAAAAACAAAAACCCTAACTTCAACCAAGGATTATACAGATATATGGTGGAGGTTGTTAATTAGAAAGATATGAAAATCCTCCCAATGGTTATGCCTTACAGCTCATTTTTGGGGCAGTATCAAAGCATGGGCTAGGTTACACTTTTTAGCGAAATGAGGGCACGTTTTCTTAAAAAATGGATGCTCGATCTAGAAATTTTAATCGCTTGCTAGAGAAATTTGTAAGCACTTGATCGAGTTGTTGAGGCACTTAAAAATAACTCAATCGACCATTTAAAAATACCCTCGATGGAGCTCTTGTGTCACCTTAGGCATTTAAAAATAGCCTGGATGGAGCTCTTGTGTCACTTTAGGTTAGGAGTGATCGAGCCTTAAAGCTTGAAGGTTTTAAATTTATGTAAATATCAATAATGATATGAAAACTTTAAAATTTTAAGTATTTTATAGTTAAAGAAAATAAAACCAAGTTAAATTACTAATTAAATTTGAATATATAATTAACAATGATATTTATTAATTTCTCATTACATTTCTAGCATTTTTATGTATAGATTTGAAGAAGGATTATATCCCACTTACAACTGAAATTGTAATATTATTATATTTATAATTTAGTAACTTAAAAATAACTTTTACACTGATTTCAATTTTCAATGTTATAATTTAAATAATAAATTGATTAAACATTTAATAAATATTATATATTTTTATAAATTGTGAATTTTAAGTTGTTGGAAATGTATATTTTATAAATTCACTGAAAAGTTAATAAACATGATTCCGTGGGTCATAATCATATATATTAAAATCAAACTTTTCTCTCTCTCTCTCTCTATATATATATATCTATATATATATATATATATATATATATATATATATATATATATATATATATATATATATATATATATATATATATATATATATATATATATATATATATCCACTTGTTTAGGAAAACAATGTGTAGTAATAATTAACGTAGTTGTAATAGTTGTAAGCTATAATTAATATAGTTGTAATGGATGCAATGATATGTGCTGTTATAAATCTCTCTCGCCGTGTAAAATGTGATTACAATAGTGATAAGTATATATAGAAATTTTTACTCGAGACTTAGGTTTGCAATATGTATTTTTAAAATAATCAAAACATCAAGAAATCATAAATTTTAAAATAATATATGACTAATTCGAATTTGAGTAATCTAGATTTAAATGTGTGTATGAAATTATTTTTAAAATAATAATATTATGAAATACGGTTTAGTTTGTTGTTTATTTATTTATTTATTATAATTTGATTTATTTTTATTTAAATATTCTATATAAAAAAGTTGTAAAATAATAAATAAATACCAGATTTCGTAATAATAACATTTTTCGTAGTTATGTGCAGTACGAAATCTGGTATAAGTATATATTAACTAAAAAAATAATAATAATATTTTATAAAATTAAATCGATGTTTCAAACATCGATTTTAGTTAATAATGTATACTAATGAACTCTTTAATTCATCTAATAGATTCCTAAAATCAAAATTATCAAAATTACCTGATGTGCAAAGAAGAAGAGAGATAGGCAATATTGTATTTTTGAGCCAATACCGAAAGTACTCAGGCGGAAGAATGTGGGATGATGATATTTCGACACTGCTAGATTGATCCATAATCTATTGTATAATGCCAACAAACATCACTATATCTCTTTAGTTCACCGGATGATGCATGCAACTCTCTATCCAGATCGCATTGAATCCCCTGAACCAAGCAGATGAACACCTTTTGTTTCGCTGCTCCCATCAAAATACTGATTACCAGGCACTCCACGGCTTTTATTTCATTTAAAAAAAATTGGCGCGATTGCGGAATTTGAACTACCCGTTCTCATTTCATTTCAAAAATTTGGGCAAGCGACTGTGTTTGAAATCGACACCGAGATGACATTGAATGCGTATTGGTGAATGATGGGATGGGAGGCGGAGGGGTCCCATAGCGCGGAGAGGCGTTGGAGGGTGGGGCCAAAAACGGGAGGCGGAGACTGGCGGGAGGAGGAAACAAAGTCGAACGTCGAGATGGAGTTCGACGCCGGAGACGAAGTCGAATTCCGAATGGGTGGTCACATCACTCCAAAAACCGTGCGGGAATCGACCGGGAATCGGGACTATGGACATGGTGTGTGTTATGGGTATGGTACCCATGCTTGGGATGCAGAGAGTGTACTTAAGGGTATTAAATGGCGTATAGACTGGGAAATAAGGCATGCCGTCATAAAACCTATTGCCATACATATATGTCACAAAAACCTATTTAAAACATTCCCAAAAAATGCACATCAACCCATTATGAAAATCCCTTCAACGCTCAAGTACAGAGGTCTGTAATCATTCTCGAAACAAATGGATGGATGGAAAGAGAAACAGAAGTGCTATACATTTTTCGTGCATATTGATATAAAGTGGGTGATTTAAACAATGTCCAGGAAGTGCTATAATAAGTGCTATGCTTTTCTGCTACTCAAATGGTTCGTACATGAGGATGAAAGATATTGCGGAGTTTAACAGTTATGTGTTGGGTTTTTTTCATTGCCGCAATTAATTTTGGGCAAGATTACATAACTTAAATTTAATATAATTAAACTTTAATATTTTAATAAATCAAAATTTTATATAAATTTTCTTATTTTACTTATACTTACATCGAAGGTACATCGAAGGTGTTATATTGTAGGGGTTTATATTTGTGACACTCTTTAGATTCGTCCTTCTAAACAGAATCTGAACAGTGTCATCTTTGAATGAAAAACATAACTCTGAATGAAAAACATAACTCTTGCGCTAAATCATTTGAGCAGCTTCCCTTTTGTCTCTCGTCGGAGTCGCTTCGTGCTCTTGACAGTTGAGCTCACCGACACACCCCCTCCTGCTGTTCATACCATTGCCTGGGGTTGCATGGGAAGGGAATGGTACCCTATCTCGATGCTATAAATGCCAGCTTGCTGTCTTGAGAAGAACCCCATGGAAAATATGCCATTTTCAGAGACCCAAAAGTTGTTTTTGTTGTCAGAAGCAGAGAGCTTGGAAGCCAGAGGAATGTTGTTCTTTGATGATGAAGCAACTGTTGGCATTAAGATTAAAGCAATAAACAGTGGCATACACAATGAAATAACATGTTTATAACCTGCATGACAGAGCGGGTGGCTCTGGTTGGCATATTTAATTTTGGCATGCGTTGGATACAGTTCACCTAATGTCTCCAATTTTTATGATTAAGAAAATCACTGATTGCATCTGGGCGACCACCTTTGGTGCTGATGCCTTTTCTGAATCTGACACAAGGGTATTTTATTTATTATATATATAATAATGCAGGTTTCAAGTTTTATAAACCCATCTCTGTAATTGTAAATCCACCTGAAACAGAGGAGAATGAAGCCATTGGGACACATGGAGGAGCCCTGAAAGAAACTTATAAGATGAATGGATCTTATAAACATGTTTATAAGATAAATGGATCATAATTTATAGCTAATACTTACATGTTATGTTTTTTTTAATATAGTATGTATATTATGATTTTATCTAAAAAAATTGTTTAATTTTATTAATAAAAACATAACAAATTGAATTTTAGTATTTTTATTAATTTGAACTTTTTATTATTAACTGGACGAACATTTAAATCTTTACACTCATCCATTATAGGGACTCCATATTACTTTTAACTTTTTATTATTCTCTAATTGATCTGACATTTAAAATTTTTAACTTTTTATTATTCTATGATTGATCTGACATTTTTTTATTAGTCATCCATATATTGGGTTCTATATTAATTTTAACTTTTTTATTATTCTTTAATTGAGTAGACATTTAAAATTATATACATGTTTACTTTACTTTACATACTTACATTACGCCTACACATCTAACCTACTAATTCATCTATGATTGATCTTACATTTTTTATTAATCATCCATATATTGGACTCTATATTAATTTTAAATTTTATTATTCTTTAATTGAGCCGAGATTTAAAATTGTTCACATACTTACACTACACCCACACATCTATCCTATATTGGGTTTTCAATTGAGCCAATATTTAACCATTGCCGATGGGTTGTTAATTGAGCCAAGAGTTATAAGTATATAATGTGTTAGCAAAACTAAATACATATATTTTTAAAATATAAACTCATAGTAATTAACTCAAGAAAAACTTGAGGAAAGGTTCATAACTCGAGAAATTTGATCCCTCTAGGCACTTATAGATGTGAGGTTAAGATGGATCTTAATTTTGGGTTGTCAAGTATCTCTTAATGCAATAGAGTAAAACTAAATACATATATTTATAAAATTTAAATTCACAGTAATTAACTCAAGAAAAACTTGAGGAAAGGTTCATAACTCAAGAAATTTGATCCCTCTATGCACTTATAGATGTGAGGTTAAGATGGATCTTAGGTGGATTTTAATTATGTGTGGTCACAGAAAATTTGTTGAGCATCTAATCTAATCATTTTAAACATGCTACATATATCTAATATTAATCTGGTCTTTTAATTTTAAATTTTCTCAATTACCTTAGTTTGTTGAGAAAATAGGGATTGTTAATAACTTGAGTGCAAATAGGATAAAACACATATTGACACATGTTTTTCACTCAAGTTGATACGATAGAGAGTGTTAATAATTTGAGTAGTAAGATAATTCTTTGCTCGTGACACTCTTAAATTGTCATTTCTTTTTCTCTTCTTTGTCGACATGCTCTTTGATATTCTATTCAATATGCTTTTTGTCTTTCAATTTTTTCTTCCATCTCTTGTTGTTGATGTTCAATTGTCATTTGTTGTGATTGTATTTGTTGATATATTTTTTTTTCCCCTTTGTTTTTGACACTCATTAGTTTTAATTTCTTATGACCTTCTCTATAGAATTTCTCTTTGTTGTCCATTTTTATGTATCTACTATTCTTCACTCTTTTCAATTGTCATTCTTGTGCCTTTATTGTCGATATGCTCTTTGTAGTTTAATTTTTTCTTTCATAATTTTTTTTTTATGTAAATTGAAATCAATGCATTATATGAATCTAATTTCCTGAAAATTAAAGCACAATATCCATCTAGTTACAATATATTAAAAATTAACATTTGCACTGAAATAAATATATCTAATGCAAGAAATCAAATAAAATTACAAATCAAGATCTACATTTAAATGAAAACATGTATTGTAATGAATCAAATATGATTAAAAATCAACATCTACAATAAAATCAATAAATCTAAAAAAATTAATCAAATATAATTACAAATTAACATATATTATAATAAATACACCTATTTCAATTAAAAATCAAATTACTAATATTAAAATAATTTAAACTCAAATTAAGACCTTACATATACCTTTACCCCTTTAATTTGGTAAAAGAACCAATCATTTTTTATATGTTGTTTATTTAATTTTGAAACTTTAATAGCTTTCTATATCCGACATTTTTTAGATTTTGTGAAATTCTTACGGTCCCTTCTCATATAATTAATAACGACGTTCAATATTATATAACACTATACAATATTATATAATATATTTTTTTTATATTATCATAGAATATTTAATATTATAATATTTTATATTAAACTTCATATTATAACAATATATAATATTAAATCTCATATTATATAGTATTATTTTATTTATTATAATCTTAAACATCATAATATTATATCATATTAAAATACAACCCTATTAATTCATTTATAACTTTATTCAAATAAAAGTCAAAGCTTTATTATCAAGTAATTTTCCGTTGAACTTACCATTAAAAAATTTGTTTAATGTAAGTTTGATTAAGTGTATTTAAGTTCAACTTTAATTTGTATCTTTCCCTATTTGTCACCATTTTAAGCAATCTTATAGAGGAGGATGACTTGGAATTGTGGATAAACTCAAATCAAAAAAAGCTTATAAACAATAAGAATATATATTTTTTTGAAAGACATTGAGTTTGGTATTAAGCAACTTGCTAATAGGAAATCTGGGGATATTGAAAGCTACAAGTTGAAATTATGAAAATGGGAAGGTATGTTCTCATCTCTCATATACACAAAATCCTCAATTTGACAGTGAAACAAGGCTTCCCTAATCCTTTGACGCAAAGCCTTATTATGTTTATCTTTAAAAGTGACGATAAAAATATTCTCTCTAACTATATGACCATTACGATTAGCCACATTTTAGCCAAGTTGTATGGACTCATTTTGGAAAAGAAGATCAGCCTTTGGCTTGAAAGCCATGGTAAAAGAGCTAAAGGTCAAGTTTGCTTTAGGAGGAATCACTCGACTCTAGACCATCTTGTTACTCTTAGGATCACTGTAGAGGAATGTCACAATAATAAAACTAATATCTTCTATTGTTTTGTTGACTTTAGAAAATATTTTGACATTGGTCCTTACAATAAGCTATGGAAGAGGCTAGAAGAGATAATGGTTCCACTCAAGTTGAGGGTTTCTCTACCCAGGTTGCATGAGAATCTTATTTCCAAGCTTAGGACGACCAAGGGTTAGTCAGGAGAAATTAAATGCAATATCAGAGTTAAGCAAGGGTGTCCCATTTTCCCTGCCCTTTTGGGCATTTACATTGATAAGCTAGAATAATGTTTGGAAGCTATGGGATGAGATGGATCGAGGCTCACTGTTGTGGTTAAAAGTTAAGAAATGGTGTCCCATATCCCCAACCTTTTTTGGAATTTACATTGATAAGTTGAAAGAGTGCTTGGAAGTTGTGGGATGTGATGGTTCGATGCTCACTAGTATGGTCATTACTCTTCTCCTTTATGCTTACAATATTGTTCTTTTATCCATGAGCCATGATGATCTTGAGAAATAGCTAGGAATACTCCAATATTTCTACTCCAAGATGGGTACTACTGTTAATACCAAAAAGACTAAAGTCATGATAATTAAGTACAAAATGATCAACTATGATATTTTCATTTATGATAATAACTACTCGGAGAAAGTTTCTTCATACAAATATATGGGAATCAACATTCATCATAAGAGTAGTTGGAACTATAAAATTCATCATAAGAGTAGTTGGAACTATAACATTCAAAAAAGGATAATTTGAGGTTGGAAAGCTTATTATGGCCTTGAAAACAATTGTATGTCATAAATATTTGTATATGGAGTAAGAAAAGGTTCCTCTTTGAGACTGTTGTCACCTGCATTATTTTATATGGATTTGAGGTTTAGGGTTGTTAAGCTGGCAAATAGGGATCAATTCCCTCATTTGGAAACTCATCTCTTGATGGAACTCTTCACCCTTGAAATGCACTTGATGGCATCATTCTTCAGTTCAAATTTTGGAAATTTTCTCCACCTAAAAATTCCTCAAAATCAAGTCGGCCCCAATCTTCCCCTCTTCAAGTCGGCCTATTGATGAATAAACATGTGTTTTCACCTTAAGCCAACCACTATAAATATAAGTCAAGACCTCCTAACTTTGGAACATTCATTCACAGCACATTCTCTTTCATCTTCTGATTGGTTCATACACCTTCTGAGGAAGCTCTATCTTCCACACGTGCTAATAGTTCCTTGGCTGTTTTGTTTTTCTGTGTTGACTTTCTTTTGCAGCAGAATTTGATCATCGTTAACCGATGATGTAGGGAGACCATTTGACCTTGTTTTGACTTGGAGAGTCTTTGTTTGGGTAGGCCACATCTTCTGGCATATATTATGAGGTTTTCTCAGAAGGTTGACTAGTGTTAATTATAGGTAGTAGATACAAATTTTGACCACAAGGTGTTGACTTTGGTTGACCGAGTTTTGATCTCTTTTTTGGGCTAACTTTGACTTGTTGAAATGGTCGAGTTCCTTGCTAATTTTCCTAAGCTAATTGGAGGCCGTTTGAAAACTATTTGACCACTGTTTATTGGGTTGGATAAGTTAATTTTTTAGTTGTTGAATATTTCAAATTTGTTGACAAAATTACTTTAATCAGATTAGGTCTCATCTCGTTGGTTGATCTACTTCATTGGAAAGACAAATTTTGATAGTGACTATTGTACTCTATTGGATATTCTCTCTTTGCTAAAAATTTGATATTTGATAATAAGAAAGATTGATTAAGGGTCTTCCCCCTCTAGTGGTTTGTTGTAGGGAAAACCCAACACCCCCCATTTTTTAATTATCTACTTCAATAATGGGTACCCTTTTTATTAATTTTTGGCTTAAGCACCTTTTATGATTTTCATTAAGTTAATTATCCTACAATTTTGTCGTTTTTATCGGATTTCTATTATGATAGTTTCATTGAGTTTGATTTTTAGCAAGCTTTCCGTCGATACTTGTTTCGCCTCATTTGGTGAACTAGTTTGTAAATGGCACTCCTTTGAAGTTTGATCATATTTACGATTGGACTAAAAAATGTAAATAAATGTATAATATTTAAATTTTTCACAGTTAAAATAGTCATTCATTGAAAATATTAGTGCACTGTTAATTTTTAATATTTTTTTCATTTTTCCCTTATGGTCTTACAAAATGACCTAGCTAAATTGTAGAATAGACGAAAACTCGTTTCGACATCTTGGTAATTTACTCCAATGCATTATTTTAAAACAAATTTCCAAACCCAAAATTGAAAAATTGGAAAATGGATATAGTCCAATTTGTAGGATTGTTAATCCCACGTGGGCCCCACTTCACATGCCTTCCCCTCCTTCCAAAAATGCGATATAAAAATTTTGCGATAAAAATTTTCAATTGTAATATTGCGATATCACATATCGCAAATTTATTTAGCACCTCAAGCACCTAAATTTAAAAAAAAATGATATTGCGATGTGGAAAATGTGGGTGGTTAAAAATTTTTAACATAAAGTTTTGGTTTTGGACTCCTTATGCCTCCCATCACCGTGACCTCACTCCACCCTCCACTCACTTCCTTGTCTCTTTCACTCACTTCCCTCCTACAGTACTTCTCTTCACGTGGTATTATCTTAATTATTTTTGGTTTTGTATTTATGATTGATTCCAATGGTTTGTAAATTAAAGATTTAATTTAATATTATATTAATATTATAATTATAATATTTATAATTTTAATATAATTTTAATTATAATATTAATATATTTTACTTAATTTATTTTTAATTATTTTTATATTTATTAATTTTTGTTAATAATTAATCTGTAACTTAGTTTTTAATTAATTGAAATTATAATCTAATTTAGGATTAGAATTTTAATTAAAAAATTTTGATTTTTAGCGCACACAACAGAAATTCCAGAAGTCTGGCAATTTTAATATACCAACTTTGGAAGTTCATAAATTGAGTTTTACTTGGCCAGATGAGGTCCAAGATGGCTCATTAGAAAGATAAAATCATAGGAAACATTTCTAAAGTGGTTTTATTACTATATTTTATTATTTATTAGGTCTAAAATCCAGGAGAAGATCAAGCTCCAAACTTTTAATAAAACAACTTTCTCTGAGTTTTATTTTATGCATCCCTCTATTTCTCGAGGGCCTCCTCGAGCAATATTTTGAAAATATCTCCTGCTCCCTCGTCTTTCTTTTATTTTACCATGGGAGGTTGTCGAGGTTTGTGAGTTTGATATTGCAAAGGTTCAACCAGTTCGAGCCCTAACTTCTTATACCCTAACCTCGTTGGGGGCATGCAAAGAAAAACATAGAAAGAGCAGACTCCTTTGATACCACTCATAAAGACTTATTCAGGAACACAATAGAATATATATATATATATATATATATATATATATATATATATAAACACAAAGATGCAGCAGAAATAAAACTTCATTTCATTAATATCAAAGAACAGAAATATGCTTACAGACATAATAGAAATAAACTAGATCGGGCAATGGTAGCTTATCTTTGAAAAGAGATGTGGTGGCTGCATTCCTCTAAACCATGTTACAATGAGGCTCAAAGTCCTATTTATTATTGAGAAACAATGTAAAACCCTAAACATCCAAAAACCTAACCCTAGGAGATGAATCACCAAAATTGTGGGCCCCGTTGGGGTAAATTGGTACATCAACTTCCCGGGGTCGTAGCTTTGGCATATGATCTTTGTTTGACACGCATGATACCTCACTAGAAATATTTATCCAAGGACTAAAAATTTCGATTACAAACTCAATGTTTGTTGGTTTTCAAAAAAAAATCGTTTGGGACCTCAAAAAGGCTCTAGAAGTTTAGGACCCGAAAAATTGCCAAAATAGTAAATTGTGCTACAATTATGGAAACTAAAATATTGAAAGAAACAATGGTGGGGGTCCAAGTGGAATAGGCGGGTGGGCACCAATATCCACCTGGATCAACCTGTCAGGGTGGAAACACAGAGTTTGTGAGTAGACCAGGTGCCCAGCTTGGTTACGGGCTCTAGGAATGGAGTCATGTGCTACCGCTAGATATGACCCCAGTCACTTCATATGATACTTGATTGCAAGTTTAGCCACCTGAAATATGTCTTTTACTTTTAGTCGTTTTAGTTTACTTCAATTTTCATGAACTTAATAGTTATAGTTACTTTCATCTTGAGAGACTTAGCTCTAGCAATGATATTTGGTTTTGTATGAAATGAGTTTAAAATGATATAATTTGAAATTTACCAAAAAATATATATTCATATTTATACTACAATATTTCTATATTCTAAATTTAAAATGATATAAGATATTAAAAAAATAATAAAAAAAAATTATAAATGTTATTATTAAAAATATTTTATAAATAAAAATTATATGTACCATTTCTATTTTAATTTTTTTATTAGATTTTAATTATTAATATAAATTTTCAAACCATGAGATGGTAAGATTCAATAAAATAGGACGGATTGAAAACGTCAGATCTAAGGAGAAAAAACTATCAATGCAAATTGAAAATCGATCGCAACTAATGATCCCTCCAATCTATTGCAACGACAGTAGATGTTGGCAGAGGCCATTAATATTTAATAACCAGCATTAAACTGTTATCATACAATAAGAAAACATATTTAGTCATATAAAAAAAATTCCAGATTAGAGAGAATCATTTTCCACCTCTCCAATATCTGTGTAGTTATAGCCTCGGGTTGTTATAGTTTTTTCAGGGCTTATTTTGGTTTGGTTATTTTTTATCATTTTGGCACTTCATTCTTTGTGAGCTTATTTGAATGATAAGTATCTGATTTTTCTTGATTTTAATATATTAATTCGTTGTTATTATTTTTCATTTATTTTTCATGGAAATAGTTATAGATAAGTGACCTATTTAACCTAATTGAATTATACAAATCTTATTAACACATAAACCATATATATGGAAAAGATTTATAAATATGAAAATTTTTTAAATGAAATATATATATATATATATAAACAAAAATGTATAAGACTTACTTATGGTTTCATTTTATGTTTAGATAATAAGTACAATCTCATTGTTTATTCATCTTATATTTGTTATATTTGTAATTTTGAAGAAATCTTGCAAAAAAATAATAATTTTTTTCTTATTGTTTATGGGGTTTTGGATAGATGGTGATTTGGTGCGCTGTTAAGGCACTCCTTGATGTGAAGTTACTAGTTCAATTCTCCACCCTAATAAAAATAATATATTTGAAGATAATGATAAAAATCCTTATCTCATTTAATACAGAACATATAACCTAATTAAAATTTATACAACAATTTCTGAAAACAGATCATAAGATCCGCCTGTGATTTTATTACACTTGAGAAACTATCTTATTACACTCGACAAACTTACACTTGAAAAACTATCTTATTACACTCGACAAACTTACACTTGAAAAACTATCTTATTACACTTGACAAACTTCCATATTCTGTAAGACCAAAGAAACTGTAAGCGTTGTCACCCTGAGCAGTAATCCCGGGTATGATTACTATTGAACTTCCCTAACATTTTTGTTATATTTCTAATTTAATGATTAGAATTCATAGAACAATTTCTTAAAACTGTTCATTTGATCTTTCTGCAATTTTATTGCAACTGTTAAACTTCCATCATTGACAGGATTAGACAAAATGCAGATTGAGTTTTCAAAAGCAATGATGGCAGGACCCATATATATTGGCTTTCCCCAACCAAAATCTGCATCGTGAATAGGCAATCTAGCCCAACTTGTAATGCAAAGATTAGGAGACCTATATGTATGAGACCCTCGAACTAGAGCATCCAAATCAGGGTGTGACTCCAAATAGTCTAAAGCAGAGCGTAAGTATTCATCATCCATCCCAACCAAACCTTCATGGATGATACTTGCAGCATAATATATAGGTTTTGAGGTCAGTTCTCCAACAAGAGCCATAGGTGAAGCAATAAAAATAGCATTTCCAAAATAATTAGGGGGAAGAGGGGGCAGGAGCCTGCTACGACTATCAATAGGAGCATACATTTTGCTTTCTTGATTTTCACTCAGATTTCCAGCTTTACAAACACATCTCCAAATGTGACCTGCCAGCATTTCATAACTACTATATTTTACTTGATTGTCATTCTCTGTGGCCTTGCCCTTAAGGCTATCTAACTGGCTTTTGGTAATTTTAAAAATGCCAATTGAATTTTGGTTATCATTCATTGCACCATTTTCGTCATTCAACGGTGAAGGTTGTTCATACTCTATATGATGAAACTTTGGACTGGCAATATTATTGGCTTGAAAAATACTTCTATCAAGATAGGGTTGAGTAATCTTAGCTCCACGAGCTACCGCAGCCCAACTATTCATAAAATGTAACCCTGCAAATCCATCGCCCACAATGTGATTTATTCTCACACCTAACGATACTCCCCCACATTTAAAGAAAGTTACCTGCATATCAATAAATTTCACATAACATTACTGAAATCTATAAAAATCACCTGACAAAAAAATTCATTATTTATAAATAATTAACATAGCGATTATGTATACATACTACGAGACAAAAATAATAAAAAAATGGTTATGTGCAGAGAATCCATCTAAAAAGTCAAACAATCATATATATAACTGTTATTTATAAATTTTCCAGAACATCATACATATAATTTTTTCAGAGTATGTTTTAAATGCAAGGATTTATATATAACGAATTTTTAAATGAAGAAAAATTAAAGGGATTTTTTAAAATTAATTTTATATTATTATTTTGTAAATAGTTTTTTTATGATTTATGAATGATAAAAAGAGTATGTCAATTTTTGTATGATTTATAAATGATAAACGTAGTATGTTAATTTTAATTATTGGATATAAATTTTGAAACTAATTATTATTATCCATTATTAAGGTTATTATTATTTTATTTTAATTATATATATATATATATATATATATATATATATATATATATATATATATATATATATATATATATAATTTGATTTCAAAATGAATATTAAAATATCAATTTTTTACTTTCTTTATTCATCAATTAAGATCATTTTGAATTTTTTTACCTTTTGAGTTTTAAAAATAATTAAGAAATTTAAGTAATTATTAATTTTTAAATATTTCATTGATTTTAATAGATGTTTATTTCTATTTTTATAATTATAATCATAATTTAAATAAATAAAAAATAAAATTGAACAATATTATATATTAAATGTCATTAAATAAAATCAGAATTTATTTCTAAATAAATAATTTCTTTTTTATAAAATTATTAAATACAATTAATATAATAAATGTGAAATCAATTTAAATAATTTCAATTTACCCAAATACAAAATTATCTACTAAAAAGAATATTTCTAAATTATAATATTATTTCTAAAATAAAGCCTCTGCATAAGAGTTAAGCAATTGTAAAACTAAATCAAATGAAAAGATTTTTCCCAATAATTAAATTTAATAAAAAATAATAATAATTAGAATATTTTTTTTAATATTTTATAAGTATCTAAATATTTAAAAAAAAAAACACATCTTAATCTTTTTTAAATTCTGGAATTAACATAAACCTATGTGATGTTATGTCGCTCAAACTGTACATCTCAGCCCCTGTACTCTGTAAAATTGCATTGATATAAATGTTATGATATTAACAAGAGAAACAGTCCTTATGTCTAATTAATGTTGCACGATTAGTACAAGTGTAACATTTGTCTGGCTATTGATTCGGTGACTCATATAAGATCTGTTTGGTTATTGTTTGGGTTACTGTATAAAATTAGTCTGGCTATTGACTGAGCGATTTCAAAATAAATATGTTGATAAAAGTTTTTTTTTTTTTTTTTTGGATAAATTATATTATTAGGACTTAATTTTAATAATGTGATTTATCTAAAAAAAATTGTATTTACATTATGAATCACAAAAATCTTAGATCTAACAATAAATATGTTTAAAAAAAAAATATGAATGATAAAATAATATGGATTTTAAGTTTACAAATCCTATGCCAGTCAACATGAGCGTCAGTCTTTACTAGTTCGATTTATCAAAAAAAAATTCAAATTTTTTTATTAAAAACAACTTTTTATAAAAATAGTGTAACCCTTTTAAGAATAGTACTCAAGGGTATTATAAAAAGTATTATCTAGACTGTAAAAATCTATCAAAAAAATTTCCAAAATATTAGACTAAAATCTAAAAAAAAAAAAAAAAAAATGGACTAAATACAACTCCTTATAAGAATAGTGCTACACTGCTTCCAATCTTAACCTATCAAATAAATTGGACTAAAACAATAATTAGTAAAAAGAAATATTAGTTTACCTGAACAAGGAGCAGAGGTAAGGAATGGATGTCTTCTCCCCCACAATTAAGGTGGGGAAGAAGCTGACAGAGCTCCGGACTGGGTTCAAAATCTCCAAGATCGTCAATGGTAGAATCAGTTGCAGCCTCAATAAGCTCACCTCCCTCAGCGCTACAGTTAATTTGCAGACGCCCATGCGCATCCTTTCCAAGTCTTCCTGCAATGGGATAGAAGGGCACCAGAACTTTGCTAAGAGAATCCCTGAGAATACCCATTGAAAAAAATTGAGGTGCAGCAGGGCCAGTGGGCCTGTAGATATATACAGTACTAGCATGCGTTCTCCCCACTACCAGATCCAGATTTGACAGCCAAACATTCCCCTGTGGAGTCGGTGCAGCGGGCAGCACCGTTTCACAGCTCTTCACTGTTATTTTCACCATTTTTACAAGATCCAACGTTCGCTATGAGGAAACAAGATGCAGGAAAATGAAGGTATGTACTGATTCCTATATTGAAGAAGCTCCATATTTAAGAGCTCGGAGCGAAGATTAAGTCTAGTCGCCTAGTTGACGATGAATTTTAAATTTTTCCCGTGCACGCGAGGAGGGGACATTAAATGATTTATTATGGCGAAGGTATATAGTATAATAAGCGTGTTGCTATCGCTTGGAACGCTCATTCATGAATCCATCGTTTTCCGGTCGTCATCAATTAGTTATTTTCATTGTTAATGAAACATTACGTCCCAACCACGATCACAGCATGAAAATACGCCTTCATGACTTCTTAAAAAAATGAGTAATAATATAGATGGTTTTATATTTAAATTAATTAATGATAATAACATAGGTAATTAATTATATCAATAAATGTATTTATTTTAGAATAAAGTTTTCAAAATATTAATTTAATTAAATTGACAAAGTAAAAAAAGGTATATGAATATGTGTTACATGAAATGTGTTATGGTTTTTTGGACATGTGATATTGATAAGTCATAGTATATTTGACCTATCATATTGTAATTAAAGTTATTTAAAAGTTATTTAGAAATTAAAAACAACCACAATATAGTGAAGAAAAATCTCTATAATTAAAATCTTAAAATCTTATAATTAAAATAAAATTATATAGATAAATGTATTTTGGATTAATCACAATTAATTATTAATTCAAAATAAAGTTATAATTGAGTTAATTTTTTTAATTTTACCAAATATAAGACATAATATAAAGTAAAGGTTTACTAATCATTTATTACAAAAAAAAAAATAGTTGATAATGTTTAAAACATTTATTGATCAAGGTAAAGTATTAATGGGTAAAAATTAATGTGTTAGTGGTTAAAATATATCAATGATTAGAATTAATAGTTAAAGGGTGTCTTGGTTAGTAGTTTTTTTGGATGAATGATCAAGAAGGGGTTATAACTTAGGTAATAGGGGTTTACGGTAATAGATTGAGGTTAATGGGTTAGTGATTCATGTTAAACTTATATAGATTATTGATTCATGTTTAACTTATATATTTATTAGCCTAGATCTGTCTTAACCATGAATTTATCAAGTGCCGAGAAGGATCAAAGGACCTCTTTTTTTAGTTCAAAACTTGAGGAAAGGTTTGGACCTCTTTTTCGAGTTCAAAACTTGAGGAAAAGTTTGGACGTGGCTTGATAGATTTGGGTTTAAGATGTATTTGGTATTCTTGAGGATGGAAGGTCTACATATATCCTAAAAGTAAATATAACATTTTTTCTTTTAGATTTAATTAAAAAACCTTATAAAATTAAATCAAAATAATTTTTTTATAAAATATTTTCATTGTGAAATATGTTATGTTTTTTGGGCATGTCGCATTAAGAAGCTATGGTATTGTAACAAAGCCTATTTACTGGTAAAGCAAGGGTGAATATCTATGGTTAAGAACCTTCTCATATAATTATAAAATATTTTGATGGTTATGGTTTTTGGGCATGTGGCATTAATAAGTCATGGTATTGGACCATGGTATTGTAACAAAGCCTATTTACTGGTAAAGCAAGGGTGAGTATCTATGATTAAGAATCTTATCATATCATTATACTAGCAATTGCACCACCTATTGCAAAGGAAATGACGTAAGACGCTAGCACATGAAACAATAACATAGAAGAAAGAAGTAAAACTTTTATGCAGTGAACAAGAATGTTGTGACTTACTTGCCCAAAACCAACATCACGACCATTGTCGTGGGTTGTGAATTTCTTACAATAATCCCAAACGTTGCCCTCATCCTGGTTCCTACCATGAGGTTCTTGCATTCGACCCTGGTGGCAACCAATCTTGACGGGCAAGTCAAGGTTTCGACTCCCCACAATGTCGAACTCATCCTGGATTCATTTCTTCCTTCAAATCCTCTTGGAAAATCATGGTGATTTTATTGTTGTCCTTCCTACACAACACAAATTCCTACCTGATGCTAAACGTCTACCCCTACTATGTCTACATGCAGGGTAATGGTTTCGTGTCGGTGGACTACACTCGGTTTCAACCACTCACGCCCAACAGGGACGTCATTGAGCCCAACACGTTGCTCCACTATATCAATGTCTTTGATGTCGTGGTTGATGCGACCTACTACGCCATTGCCTCGTTGTCAAACTTCCCAAACATCCCTATGGTCGTGACAGAGATCGAGTGGCCCTCCATGGGAAACACAACTATAGACAATGCCGACACTTACAAAAAAATCTTATCCAGCACATGCTGAACATCACCGGAACCCCCAAGCTCCCTAGTGTGGTTGTCAACACCTACATCTATGAGATATTCAATGAGGACCTCATGCCTGGTGGGATTTCGGATAAAAAATAGGGGCTCTTTAGTTTCAATTCTACGCCTGTGTATGTCCTTCGCCTCAATGGCGTGTGATCGACTCTAGCCAACGAGACTTCAGCCCAAACCTTCTGTGTAGCCTTGTCTGGGGCTGATACTGAACTCCTCCAGGAAGCGCTAGATTGGACCTGCGGTCCTAGGCAAGTTGATTGCTCTACTATTCAGGGCGGTCATAGTTATTACTTTCCGGATACCATTGGAAACCACAACTCTTATGCCTTTGAAAACTATTACCACAAGATGAACATGGCCTCTGGGTCTTGTGACTTCAACGAAGTCGCCACTATAACCACTATTGATCCAAGTTACAGTTCTTTTATTTTCCAAGGTAGTCGTGATGCAAATATGAATCGTCTGTTAATGGTATTATCCTTAGCAATGTTACATTTTGTATTTTCCAAGGCAATCATGGTGCAAATAGGAATCTTCTGTTAATGGTATTGTCCTCGGAAATGTGACATTTTTTATTTTCCAAGGCAGTCTTGGTGGAAATAGGAATCTTTTGTTAATTGTATTATCCTTGGAAATGTGGCATTTCCTTTGTCAGGGAGAAATACTAAATTTTTAAATAGTTATGCACCCCACCTTCAGTCATAGATTCATCTAATTATTTTTCCTCTTGTTTCTCTTCCCATTCTATTTTGGAATTTTCCCAATTTGTAGAACGAAAGCACTATATTTTTTAACAAAGGAAGATGTAAATGTATAGGCTGGATATATCTTTGGAGATAAATAGGTTGTGGAAATTAAAGATTTCATCAACTATCATTTGGGGGGCAGGAGGATGAAAATTTAATTTTTGCAAAGACTACAAATTCATTTTGGTAGGAAAAATAGAGGTATGAGAGTTTGCTACCATTCAGTGACATGTATTTTGTATATGTATTATAATATGTGTACAATTATTACTATCATTGATTGATTGTAAGATTGGTGAAAAAAATTAAAAGATCAACAATATACACCAAGTGTACAATGTTCCTAGGTGGATATTATTTTATTCTAATTATTTTACTACAATGGCATGAATGTCAGTGAGTTTTTGTATAAATTTATGCATAGTTTTTGTACCACTTTATACATAGTTTGTGTACAAATTTATACATAATTATTACAAACAAAGATATTAATTTGGATTAAAGCGAATTGCGACCACTTCTCATATATTTTGTATGCTTGGATGGTTCAATATCATGGATGGCATATCTGCATCTTGAAGAAAGCAACATGACATATCAATAAAAGCTAAAAATTCATGCAGTTGTTTTGAAATATGGAGGATCCTTAGGCATATTTACCCCGAAAGTTTTCTCACTCAATTTTGTAATAGGATAGAGTTGATCATTATGTTTGTGGCCAATTCACTTAGACGATAACTACATTTTCACAATTTTAGCATAAAAAAGTTTTATTAAATTTCGAACCAATTCAGTAATTCATTCACTTAATTTTCACAAGTTTACTTTAAATGCATAAAACAATTTAGTGTTCATATTTTTTTTATCAATTTGATTATGGAGAATTAAAATTTCTAATTTTTGTAATCAATTCAGTTACCAAGAACAAGGAACGTTCCAATATGTATTTTCATGAGTTGGTTTGAACTCTCAATCTATCTGCAGCTATTGGTCTCGCGATTCTAGCATTCGTGTATTGGATACTGCAAAAGGGAAGGGAAGAGGAAACAAAAGGAGATTTCATCCAGGGCCTTATCCATGGCCAATTATCAGAAATATTCACCAATTAAGGTTGCATGTTCATCGTGCCCTGAAAGAGATCGCTGATAAATATGGCCCCACCATGTTACTCCACTTGGGCTTTGTTGCTACAATGGCTGTTTCTTCCTATGAGATGGCCCAACACTTTCTCAAAACCCATGATTTCATCTTTTCCACCTGACCTACAACAACTTCAAGAAAATACTTCACCTACAATTTCTAGGATGTGATAGTCACTCCTTATGGAGAACATTAAGGGAAATTGAGAAACATATGAGTAACAGAACTGGTCTCTGGGAAAACAGTCGAGTCTTTCAATAATGTAGGAGAGGAAGATTTGTGTGCCATGATCTGTTTCATTTGGGATGGGAGTCAGAGCGGCACCATGGCCTAAAAGTGAGCAAGGATTTCTCAAACCTCACCTCCAACATAATTTGGTGAATACTGGAAAGAGAGAAAATTTCTGACCAAGATTTGGATGTCGAAGGCAAGGGATTCAGGGATATGGTATTAGAGGTTGGAACTACCACGGGAGCATTTAACATTGAATACTTCATTCTATATTTGGATTGGCTTCATTTTTAGGGTATCAACTAGCGGATGGAGAAAGTTAGAAAAATATTTGATGCGTTGGGAGAGAAAATAATAGAACACCATCTTGATCATTGCAGGTCTAAGGCCCTCGCGACCTCAACTTCCTTGGCACCGACAAAGGTAGAGACAAAGTAGGTTAAATATTTTGTGGATATGTTGCTTGATATAGTTCAGATTGATAAAGTGGACTCCAAAATCACACCAGAAATGATGAAGGGAATGATATTTGTATGACTCTTGACCCTCCATCATGTTATTTTTCATAGAATAAACCAAATTTAAAAATGTGCATCTATTAAGGAATATATAATTCAGCAACGAAAGATAAGGTTAAGAATTTTTCAGGATAAAGGGATCGCTCCTGAGGTGTCTATGGATCTATAATCTCATATATATGCTGAAATTGTCCTAGGTTGTGTCCAGTTCCATTAGAAATGGAGACTTCTCGCTATAGTTAAGCTTAAAATGAGTGCACTAGTTTTTCCTCCGTCATAGTATCTATTATCGTTCTGCAATTATGATATTGTGAGAGTAAACACATAGGAAAACATCAAAACTAGTTTGGAAGCTGGGATCTAGCCCTGCCAGCTTCGGAGAGGGATCTCTCTATAAATTTTAGCTTTGTTTTATATATGTTTTAGGTTAGTTATTACTATCAAAATTGTTTATTTGTCTGTGATTTGATTGGATTGTTTGGTTGATTGAAATATTATAATTCCATTTGGCTATGCAGTCTAAAAATTAACTGGATCTGCATCAAAATTTGGAGTTTCACAAGGCAAGCTAGGTTGCAATAGTTGGATCTTTCAAAATTTTTAAATGAATATAAAACAGAAGAAATGAAAGGTTCAGTAGAAACTAAGGAGCAATGAAGAATTCCTTAATTTTGACTTCAGCAAAAAACATAGAAATTAACTACAACGAGAATAAGGTGCATATTCAAACAAATCCTATTCGTCACCGTTTCTGTAATGTAATTTAGCTTTTTAAGAAATTAAAATGAAAGAAAACAATGAATAGCTCTTGGGAGGAGCTACCATTCACACCTCCTTACTCATTAAGTGTGAGAGGGAACTCATCCATGAGTTTCCCCACTGATTTAAAACAAGTATATAGAGAGGCTTGTCTTTCTGAGTGTTATCATGTATCTCCTATATGTTTATATTTTTCTAACACTCATTTACAGTACATTGCTTCAAAGGGGGGAACTATTTATGATGGGTTTCATAGGCTACTCAAGGCCATGAACTATGTTGATGCAGGTCATTCCTTGGAGGATCTTGGAAAGCTATTATATTCTTCATGGTGTTATTATTTTACACCAACTATGATGTACATTCTCCAAGCATTCCAAAGGCATGGGGCAGCAAACAAGTGTTGGGGAAGGCACTTGTCATATCCTATTCTATGGCAGTTATGGATAAAATTGCGCTGGTTACACATGAGGGAACATCTTCCTTCTCAATTATCATACACGGCGGCTAGAATAATTCTAATCATGATTCCATATGTTGAAAATGTTCTTGCTCTTGGGAACATGGTTGGAGGAGAGACACACTTGTTGGATGTGTCCTTGGGGAAAGGAGTTCCCCATTCTTTTTGCATTGCATGCTTCAATGGGAGCATGAGATTTTGAATGGCCACTATGATAGTTCACTTGTCTCTTTGTAGAGTGAGCCATATGTTTGTTAGGAACATGCCTCTCATATGTTTTGGGAGGGATTTTTTCTATGGATTTCCAAGCTGGGAGGTGATCCACTTCATTTGGATGATAGCACGGAGATGGGAGGCTTTCATGAATCATGAAAATCCCCATGATTGTCATCACTTCTATCTTGAGGAGGCCATGGATCAGCAAGAAGGTTTCTATAACAACCTTCCATTCTTTCATGATAAGAGCCATTGAGTTTATTCACCAAGGGCCAACTTGCACATTAAGGAAGGACCATTGGAAGACAGAACTATTGCAGAAAATTCAAAGCAATGGGGGAGACTATTGAATGAAGAGGCCACAAAAGAAGAAGGGGAGATTTTGCAGAACCCTTGCAGTTGCTTGAGGACAAGTAACATTTGGGAGGGTGAGACTGTAATATTCCTAAATTAGCTGCAGCTAATAGGAATATTAGTTTTGCCTTGTTTATTTTTACATTTCATGATTAATGAATAAATTGAAAAGGAGGACATGTAAAACTCCTGAAAACTAAGAATAAATCAATGCCTATGTGAACAGATACATATTTGGGCTATGTAAATTAAATCTTGCAGGTGTGAATGGGTCTAAATCACAAGAATGGGTCACCTTTGACCAAGTCAATAGCACAGTCTAGATGCATTGAACCTCCTTGAGGGACAATGTAGTTCTAGAAGGAGATTCTAAACGTGAAAGGGGCTAAACTAATGAAGTGGTTTAGGGTTTTTCTAAGATTCCAATCTTATAAAATGAGGAGGATAGAAATAAGAGAGGGTTGTTGAAGATTATCATTTTCTAAAGGTATTGTCTACTCAGACATCCCTTGTTAGGTCTTCCTATTCAGGAATCCCACCTCCTTCCTTGAGCAGCTCTTGGAGGAGACTTGTGCTATCTTTTCCACATCAAGCTTTTAGGCCAAGCTCACCTTACACCTACAGCGCTGCTCCTATTGGGGGGTTGAGTTGTCCTTATGAGTTGCAGTAGCGGAAGACACTAGATGTGTTTAGATCTAGCTTATACTAGTGGCTCTTCTCAGTGAGTATGTCTTTAAACCTCCTAGAAGAGTTCATTAGCTGATTATGCTTCAGATCTACATCTTTGCATCAGGACAAATCATTCTCAGAGGCTATAATGCTATTTCTCTCCCTAGATAGCATTATTTGCAGATCTACAGTTGTAGGGTGTTTTGTCTATATTTTGGAGGAGAGATCTCCGGTGTTGGGATTCTTCCTCTCATTGTGGTGATCCATGGATTGGCCATCGAATCCATGTTAGTTTTATATATGATCTGTTGTACCATTGTATTATTCAGAAATTTCTGAATCATTCTACAGATCTGCAACCTTAGATCTTAGATCTACTCTCTGTGCTTCATGTTTTGCAGAAAACCCCAAGGGGAATGTATAGATCAACATTTCTTGTACACAGATCTGTGTTAGATCCAAATTTCTATGTACAGATCTACTCTAGATCTGAATATTAATAAATTTATGCTTCAGCCACTAAAAATAACATTTTCATGGTTATACAGTCTTTTCTCATGGTTGTAGCACCTCATTTCTGAGGGTTTTTCCTGTATTGTCTCATTCTTTCTCTTGTACAATGTATGGGTTGTAATGTACATCTGATTTGTTGTTTTACATCTGATTTATGAACCTCCATATCAGCCTCCTAATGTGCTTCATTGGATCTATGTTATTTCTGAAGCAGTCCTTTGCATAGAGCTGCAGCCCCTCTCTTTGGGTGATTTTCAGCTAGACTAGTTTGTGGGAGATCTGTTTAACCCACCTAGTCTAATTTTTTTTTTCTCTCCTTTTGGATTTAGATCTTAGATGAGCTGATCTAAGGGATCCAGGAGCTGCAAACTCATTTCTATGCACAATATTCTCATAAGTGTGTTATTTCAGCAGGCTTGCTGAGCTGTTCCAGATTTGGAAT